>CADEHL010001049.1:2212501-2812501 GCA_902827135.1 Harpagifer antarcticus | reverse complement strand
TTGTCCCTCTTGGCTGTCCACCAGCAGAGGGAGTAATAGCTATAGTAATTGGATTTCCCTGCCTCTAGTCACGGCTGGTATTATTATTATTATTATTATTATTATTTTGTTGCCAGTACAATGCAGAATGAAGGCTTTTGCTTGCACCTCATTATGTGTCAGCTCTCTCCCTCAGAGTCATGTTCTCTCTCTCTCTCTCTCTCTCTCTCTCTCTCTCTCTCTCTCTCTCTCTCTCTCTCTCTCTCTCTCTCTCACACACGCACGCACACACACACACACACACACACACACACACGCGCACGCACACACACACACACTGCTGTTTGCCTCTGTTGGTTGAAAGTTGCTAACTGCTTCCTTCCCCGCTCTCCGAAACAAAATAACTCCAGTTCTTCCTCTCTTATAGCACCTAATGTATGCATTTCACAAACAAATGTGCCTGGATAAGTTATCTTGCTATTGGTGTGGTGTAAATCTTGCAGGTTTTTTTTCCCATGCTGAAGTGTCACTTACCCTTCGCTTCCCCACACACAATCTGCAAATTGATTGTGTAATATCTGCAGTAGGACAAGGGCTTCAAAAATACTGTAACCTAGTAGAGGACAAGTAGGAAACAACACAGACGAGTGTGAGGAATATAGAACATACCAACACATATGTTCCATACCAACACACACGTTCCCAAAAATAAAGAAGAATATCATTGGTGTTCTTCACCTAAGTTAGTATAATAATAAGGGTCTAAGGATTTTTGGTGGCATTTTTTGTTTTGATTGGCTTTTGGGTCAATGATATCATCAACAAATATCAAACAACAAGGATGGGAATGTTTTATATTTTTCCTATTATCAACAAATCCAATGAAATAATCGAATACCCACAATTCACAGCCGGTTCACTTCAATTCAGTTTTTTGGCTTTATCCGAAAAAGACACATTTCCCTTGAGCTGTTTACAAGTTTTTCACTGTCAGGTCCCCTCTTTCATACTGCCACCTTCTATGCATTGCCATATTTGTGCAATTCCAAAAAACAGTTGGTATATCACAGCCTTTAATAACGTTTAAAAGGTTTATAAAAGGATGTTACAAATCTTTAGTTCCACTTCCGATTAGAAATGTGTTTTTTTGGGGGGAGCATGCGTTTGTACACCGGCCTTGCAAACTGCTGGTTAGGCGGTTTGAGTCTGTTGCACAGAGATGACCGTAAACAGACAAGGTGGTTTAAGTGATGAAAACTATTTTCAAACCCAACTTGAGGCTCTTATTTGGAATGAGATATATGCATAATTTAAAGAATGGTCCAAACACCCAAAATACATCAGCATCTCCTGATTTTACTTTTTGGAAAAATGCTATAATCGCAAAAAGGACTGATTTGAATGTCAATACAGAATTTTACAAGTGACCAACCCAGTCTCTAAAATCTGCAAACCAATACCATGACTTTGCTCTTTCAAATTGCTGGCCGTTCACGTGCAACCCCTGCAAATAAAACCAATCATTACAAATGAGTCTGGATCGGTGTCACATATATTAAAAGTAGCAAACTGTGGTTAAAAAACAACTTCTCATATTCTGAATGCTCTGTATCCATGTTCAAAGAACACTCCTAAAACCTGAATAATAGTCATTTGCATATCCCACATGTCTTCATTGGAAAATCAGGCACGATTGGAAATATCCAAACAGAATATACAGTTCACATCACCGTAACATTTGGTTTACTGTAAGATTTCTAATTGTAGTGTGCATGTAAGCACATTGTCACTGCATGTGGTCCAACGCCCAGTTTACTACGGAATTACTTAACCTCTTTAAAAAAACAATGTATGTCTTGATGAGCTTCAGTAGGAAAATGCTTGGCTTTGTTGGATTTATACACAAACATTTAAAAAATAACGTCAGCCTTGCCATTCAATCGTAAAAAAAGTGTTGCTGCAGACTGTTCAGTATGTTTGGCACTAAAGAACTAATGATGTTACTGCTTTGTTCCATACGGTGCAGTGATTTTAAATGTCATTAATACACCTATGCCTTTGCTGCTATTGGATTTCAAATCTTAAGTTGCGAAACAGGCCTAGTGGTCAAATAAGTTAAAACAAACCCTAACCCTAATTTCTTACAACTACTCTCTTACAAAACGTATTCCTGACAACAGAACAGTAAAACAAAAAGACCCATTTATGTTGACTACTTATCTCGAGGTGAGCTAACACATTAGAAGTATTAATATGTGGCATATTTCTAAATAATATGTATTTGTACAATTTCCAGAATCTATTTCACAAAAAAAAGTGAGGCAGGGTATACATTCCACAAAAGGTGGTTGTTTTCTGGGGCTCCAGGCAAAATATAGTAAAATTGAAATGAAACTAGGAATGTATCATACGTAGTGTGCTGTGGGTAAGAAACAGAATGCATACGCAGTACATAGAGAGTGGGAGGAATTGGGGTCAATGGGAGCCCTGCATAAGAGCTGTAGTTGTTGAATGCTAACATTATCAGCCTATTTTATCATCCAGTCCAACAAGAGATACTAATTTATGTTACACCACATGTGTTTTTAGCTTTTCAGAAAGACATGGGGAAGATTTTAGAGAGTGTTTCGCCCCAAACATGGAAGCAATATATGTTGCAGCAGCATTTAATCCCCAACATTCCATGATCTTTCTGGTTAGTCACACTTGTCCTTAACCCCGAACTCGAGTGACACAGTGCGCCTGACCAATCGAGGCTGAGTTAGCAGTTAAATCCCTCCTACTGTCCGGAGAGTACATTTCCCAATAACACCTTGATTTGATCATGTTCTTCTGGCAGCGCTGGGCGGCTCTATAAGCTCTGCTCCTGCAGCAGGGACACTTCACTGCTTCCACTTACAGTAAAGCCTCCTACTCCATTTGAGGTGATGCAGCATAAAACAGTAAAGAAAATACTCTATTCCATTCTTTGAGCAAAAACAAATTGCTCACAGAATAATCCGAATTCTTTAATAATAATCCTTTAATACCTCAAAAACATATTGTTTTATGATATTAAGCACCTTTCATGTCCTCTGTGACTGAAGCAGACATGTAATAATTCAAATTGCAGGAAGTTCTTTTTTTCTGGTAAAAATGATCTTGAAGGAGACTGACTTGAACATTAGATCTGTAGCATTTAAAATTGATAAAGAGAAATGATAAAGAGAAACTTGCTTTATTGTAAATATTTCCCCTAAAGGGCTGCATGGTTTGTTGGCCTAGGAGTGGGGGCAGGGAGAACCCCCCCTGCCAATTTACCATATTGCCTTATCTGTAGGCTCTTCGTGCAAGCTATCTTACTACTAACGTTTATTGACAGGCAGCAACCTCTAGTGGCCGTAGTAATTATGACGGGAGCAAAGGTGTAGGTCAGGCGACGTTATAAAGACTAGAGTCCGCATCGGGAAAGATTGGGATGGATGTATCAAAACAACACAGGACTTTCACATCGCTGTTAGTCTTGCGTGTCCCTTAAATACGGTGATTCATGTAACACACTTAACTTACCTCAACATTAAGTTACGCAACAAATGTTGATAATTTTTGCTGCGTACTTCATAATGACAAGGGTGTTGGGAAAATATGCATGTGTAGGGATAACAGATACTCTCACTTAAAAAAGACAACAAACAACAACTAGCATGTTAAGCATTACGGTGACTCTTGTGTCCTGGAATGTGTGATTTGATTAACAACTCTAGGAATAAACAATTTAATAGAAGTATAACGTTAAAGATACATTATAGGAATCAAATGTTATTAAAAAAAAGCTAAAATATTGTCACTTGTTGGACTCCATATCTAAATGACGAATATGTCAAACACTAGAGTACTAATGCAATCCATAAAAATGCTGTGCTTGCCGAATGAAAAGCAATCTATTAGTCATTGCTATGTCAGTTATGGCAGCATGCACATTTATCTTTTATTATGATTTTTACAAATGGGTTTTGCAATGCTGCTCACCTCACATCAATGGCAATAAAACAAATGACACAGTGAGGATCAGGGGACAGGCTCTCAGGTAACTAGCAGTGTCAGTATATAAAACTAATTAAGCTTGTTAGTGCACGCTGCACATTACATTCACAAAAGAGACGCCATCCATTTGAGAGAGGCTGCTGCTCCTTGTCTCTCCTCTGCCTCCTCTCCCCATCTGTTTAATGTTAGCTCATAAACAGACGGCTGCAGATCCAGGCCTCCGGAGGGACGTTTAATGAAAGTGGAATACAAAAGCAAACGGAGCGTCGGGAAATAACACACACTCCACTGTTTGTCATGGATGGAGGGGTGAGGAAATAGAGAGGTGCAAATGTTTTGTGAATCTCCACAGACACCCTTTGTATGTGTTTTTAGCAGCAAACAGGAACATTTTGTCTACTCCCAGCGAGCTGCATGGGTTTCCTTTAGGCTTCTTTTTGGCTTCAAAATGCAAAAAAATAAGGTTGAAACATCTTTCTCAAAATCTATTTATTTCTGGAGTCAGATAACATCTTTAAATGGCTATATTTAACATTTTTACATTTTAACTAAATGTCCAATTTGCTAGTTAGAAGCAATTATTGATTAAAAAATATTCAAGATTTATTAAGTCGATAAAAACGTACACATTACATTGCATTTAGCTGATGCTTTTATCCAAAGCGACTTACAATAAGTACATTCGACCAGGAAGACACAACCTTGAAGAAAACAGAATCATATAAGTACATCAGGTTTCATAGAGCCAAACATTTCTAGTGCTACTCAACTGGCTATATATAAGCCAGTCCTTTATTAGTATATAAGTGCCTTGTTAGCAGTTCTTTGTTAGTAATTCTATCGCTCATGTCTTTTAGAAAATCTTCTAAAGTGACCCACTTCTGATTTGTTTAAAATAAAATGTAGATTAAATGTTAGCAAAACATATCAGATTGCATTGACAGAAAATCTAAATCAATCCAACCAAAAAGCTGTTATGCTTCTCTCTGTGACATAAAGACAAATAAAATAATATTTCTGTAATCGGTTGCTATTAATACATGTCATATTGGAAAAATTAGAAGACAGGCTTTTAAAAGATAAAAAAGGAAAGATTTGTGATACACCTACAAAAATACTTTCAAATCAAAGCTGACTCGATCACCATGGAAACATGATACAGCAAGCGCCTACAAATGAACATGAAGTTACATAAATCAACCAATACTGTAGGATTTGTCTTGCAAAAGGCCTGTTTGACCTTGGTGTGTTAACACACTTTTTGGAGGGAAAGCTCACTATTTCCATATTTAGAAAGTACCAATTAGTGCAGAAATCCAGGAGTCACACAGTGATTAATTAATTCACTCGGTGCTCCCATTTATTTCACACACGACAGTGATTGCCGTACTAAAAATACATCTGCCTGCAAAATGGATTAGCGAGGAAAATGTTAATGACATGGCAGAAATAAATTTTTTGCCTGGGTTTCTTTTTGCAACCATTTGTATAGCAGATGATTGTTTCATGTTTTGCTGTGGAGGTCAGTTTTCCGTAGCTGTGGATGTAATGCGTCGCTCTCTAGGAAGTGGACTTTCTCCAAATGTCAGGCTTATTTCAAAGTTCACTGAAAGGCTTTTCATTTGTGTTCAATTATCACGCATTTGATCAAGGCCCCCATATTTCCACATCAATGTCACCACCAGCCTTTGTGACTCTAAATGTCAGTAAAACCTTTCATTTTATAAAAATGTTTTAAAGTCAGCTCTTTGTACTCTGACCCAATTTAAACACACACACAGAAAGGTCCACACTGTGCTACACACCAACATGGTGACTATCTGCATGTCATCTGTTTACAGGCTCTTTTTCAGAATGCAAAACTGCCACCTGGTGGTTTCTGAGATGAGCTGCTTTTATATCCCACTCAGTGCCAGTGTCTGTCAGTCTGGGCTCCGGGCCCTTTAGCAGTCCCCCAGGGCCTCTGGGGAGTTTTATTATATGAGGCAATCTTTTTTTTATTTCACTTTTATTTCCCTCGTGTGAGGTTAGAGGAAAGAGGAAAGCCTACTGCTTGAATTGAGGTGTGATGGTCCAAAACTAGAGACGGTGATGTAATAAGCTGCTCACTCAAAGACTTGATAAATGTGAATATGGAGTCTATCAGACTATGTTTTTAATGTGGAAACTACAGGACATGTTTTTCATACCTTGGTCAATTTTAAGAGTTTTAAAGGGGCTTTTTTCTCTAATAACATGTTTTATTTCAGACACATCCACAATATACACTTATGGTTTAATTAATAAAGTAACCGTCTATGTGGGACTTTTTATTTTATCCTAAATTAGTTGATGCTTCATTTGCACATTTAAAACATAACCCGTCTGAATGTAAGTGATGAAATGGGGAAGTTTCATGGTGATATGCATTAGTTCAATTTACCCATCTGTTGTGTCTTGTAAAATGTATGGAATTGTACCATATATATATTTTCTCAAAGATAGTTTTCCTTTCTATTTTCTAAAGATGTTCAGAGAGCGGTGTTGTTATATATAACTCATACCCTGATTATATATTCTTTAAATGGCAGAAATAGATTGTTTTTAAGCTGTTTTCAGAATTTTCTGATTTAAGGTTTGATACAAAGACATATTTATACATGTTATTTCCTCTGTAAAGATCTTTGACACTATAATATGTTAACCAAATGGAATTATATTGAGCCTGTCCCTTAAACCAGTGGTTCTCAAATGGGGGTACACGGACCCCTAGGGGTACGTTGGAGTACTGCAGGGGGTACGTGAGATTTATTTTATGTTAATGAAAAAAAAAAAAATAGATAAATATATAAATGTTAGGAAAAGTAAGGAAGTTTGAGCAGTGTGGGTTTTATATTCATAGACCAGAGTTACACATATTTCATAACGCGAAGTGTATTAACTGCAGTTTGCCTTCCTGTAAGAATGACAAAGATCCTCAGTGAAGCACAAGCCCATGTTTCTCACTACATTGTAAGTACAACTTATTCAAAAGTCATCAGTTCAATGCAACTAATGTCGTCTTAGTGTTATTGCATGATGTTAAAATTGGTTTGCCATGAATTTAGTGATGGATTGTAAACATTTGAAATGTAGCATTTAAGTGTTTCTCAGTTACAATGTTGTTGTTTTAATAAATCAGACACTGATGGTGCAGCGCTGTACCTCTTTATATAGGCTTTGTTCCCCTAACAAATAGTTTTTGCGCTGATCAGGGGGTACTTGGCTGAATTGTTTTTCAAAGGGGGTACATCATTGAAAAAAGTTTGAGAATCACTGCCTTAAACAAATCAAATACTCCCATTTTTGTCCTTGAAATATATGCAATATAGCAAATTCACATGCCTAATTTGTATATTTAAACATCACATTTCATAAAATGTATCTAACTAAAAGGTTAGTTAAAAATGTTACCGTATTAAAATAAAAAGGTAGGCTACTGTGGGCACAGCATAATGTTCAGTTCAGTCTCACACTGGGAGAATCAGTTTGGCCTCCATAAGACAAATGCACCCTGGAGATTATATAAGTATCAATGCCAAGCAGGCTTTATCCAATGTGGCTTTTGCATGCTAGTATAGGTCATTTAAAGGATGCAGCTAATGGCTGGAAATGTATTATGAAATTATCACATAATTTGTTCATGTTCATGGTGAAAAAAGTTAAATTCTTCATTGGATTTATGTACATGTACACAGTCAAATCCGGAGTGTTAATTTAACACTCTGTAGATAAGTACCATATGTTCACTGGCTCAGTGTTAAAATGTACTCTTTAAGTGTTCAATTAACACTTAAAGGGAGGGATTAACACACTTAAAGAGTCCATTTTAACACTGAGAGCCAGTGAACATATGGTCCTTATCTACAGTGTTAAATTATCACTCCGGATTTTACTGTGTAGGAGCACATATATAATATTTAATGACTCATAAATGTTTTAAAATAAAGTTCTTATTGACATTAACTAAATACATTTAAACAGAGTAAAAACAGAGGCGGCATGAAAAAGAAAAAAGGGCCATCCCACTTTTATCTCTTTAAATATTAATGTTGTCACATTTACCCTTAGTGTTGTTGTAAGTTTAAGAGACTCCATGCAATTAATTCAATAATGAATAATTTAAAGGATTGGAGCGATTAGGAAAACTTGAATTTATAGTTGTGGCAGAAATATGTAAACATGTTGTAGCTTCTTGAACTGAATTTCCACACATGGCTTTCAACTTTATATTATATCATTTGTGAAATATAATCACTGGAAACATTGTGTTGAGGACAATCACAATTCTAAAATTAAAATCATGATTGAATAGGTTTGCAATACACCTTAGAATTAGATGGAGATCCCTATGTTTAACAGACCACATTTTACAACACTCAAAATCAAAGCTGCACTATTCCAATATCCTGTATGACCATCAGTTAAAAGGACTTGTTGTACAGTGAAAAAGGGGATTATGTAGTGACAAACCTTTTGTATGCTATCAGTTAGCTGCTAGCTTGGACAGATATTTCCTTCAAGAGATGATGGAGACCAGGAGAGAGCTAAAAGGAGAGTGAATATCGGACTTACATTTATCAAGAGAACAGGAACACAGCTCCCAATAAATGTCTATGTTACCGGATTTGTAGATTAACACTTGACACGTTTGTCCTAACAACTTTACAAGGTGATAATATGTCCTTGTTGTGTTTACAGCTGGTTCTGCTGCCCCCAAGTGGCCAAAAAGGGTAACACTATCTCTGAAGCCCATGTCTATTATGCATCTTCATTACATTACATTGCATTTAGCTGACGCTTTTATCCAAAGCGACTTACAATAAGTACATACGACCAGGAAGACACAACCCTGAAGAAAACAGAATCATATAAGTAGAAAACAGAATCATATAAGTAGCACTGTTTAATTATAGTTTTAAGCACTAATATTCATAATGCTTTTAGGGCAATTTTAATTCATTCAACATTACAAAGCATTTAAATAAGGTCAAGTATCATAATTATTCTTTTTTTTCGGTCATTCAATGACATTTGACTGACTGTATGATCACGTACAGTGTATGATCACGTACAGTGTATGATCACGTACAGTGATTTATAACAAGCTTGTAATGTTTCTGCCATATAATTGTATAACTTGACTTATAGCACCTAATCACTACTTATGTAAGATGTAATCACATTACATTGCATAATGATTGTGATCAATATGCATTTAAAGAGATTATATTATGAAAATGGGAACTATAATACACTGCTACTTAAAAAATAATGAAGTTGTATGTCACTTGACCTTTTAAGTCGTTCTAAAATGATTTTCAATGTGTCATGATGATACTGTTATAAAACATTAGGCAAAGTGTTTGGTGGTCAAGAACCACACATACAAATAAGAGGATTGATTATGTATGCCCGATTTAGCTATAAATTATATGGCTGTAAATGGAAAGAAAGGCATGCTGTCTCAGTGGTAGGTTCAAGTCTGCGTTGGTATAAATACAATTATACAGTGAATATTATAACTATATAATTAAATCATTATAGACATTGGCTTCACAAAAAGTGCTACCTGATGAGGTAATGCAGGTGCAGGAAACGTTTATTTTCAGTGACTTCTAACACTTTTTTCTTTCAGAAGGTAACACTCTCTCACCTTTCAAGGCTTATTTCTCCTGTGTTTGTTCCTGAATGTATCTGAGACTCTCCTGTGGACACATGGCGTGGCCGAACGACCGCTGAAGCTTCCTGTGTTTGCTGTGTGTCTCTTTTAGGGCCATGCTGAGTGACATTGGGGACTATGTAGGTTCAGACATTGAAATATCCTGGTTACCTAATCTGGATGAATTAATGAAGGGCTATGCCAGAAATTTTCGCCCTGGGATAGGAGGTGAGTATGAGATCTACTGCTCGTGGCGTTGGGTTGCATTTCACCCCCTCACATTTACAGCCATCCTTAGCATCCCCCCACCACAAGCTACAGCAACGAGGACATTTCATTTTCTAATTCTATTCACCTGAGAGGTGCCTTTGTTCATTTTTTTCCGTTAGAACAAAGCCGTGTTTACCTCCTGTTAATACCTGCTTTGGAAACACATCTATTCTAAGAGATGCTTTGCTTAAGGGATTATGTGGGACAATGCCCCTCAAGGACGGGTGGTGCAAACAATGAGCACTGCCGACTGACTTTGCTAAGAATGGCTGCAAGATGTGAAACATCCAATGACCACAGCGATAGATTTCTCAATCTCACAGCTTAACTCAGTTGAGCAAAAGGTGAAAATGTGGAGAACCACACTCCGCCCAGAGCTCCACACAGACCATCATTACACAGCATCATGTGGTGACTGCATTACTATTGGTGTGACATCTTAATGCGCTGAGAGCTGTTTGTGAACACTAAGGAATCATGTTTGTTATTGGGAGAGATTACCGTCATTCAACAGACATCCTATAGACCTTTAGTATGGTTTGTGTCATTAGACAGTAAATATCAAACTAACACAGATATGCTGTATATAAAAAGGATTCATAGACATGTTTTGCATCCGGAAAATAAGATAAGATTCACAAATATGACTCCACATGAAGTAAAAATAATATTAAAAAATAAAAAATAATATTATTAAAATTATTTTTATTAATTATATATATATATATATATATATATATATATATATATATATATATATATATATATATATATATATATATATTGTATTATTATTAATTACATTTATTTACATTAAAACAATTCAGTTTGCAGATACTTTTGTCTAAATCGACATTGTTAAATGGCATGCCTCCTAAACAAACACAACAAGTCAGTGGTTCTGGGTCGCGGATTTTTTTGGGGGGAAAAGTCAACATTTTATTTTGAAGGCCCGCTTTTCTAACGCTGTGCATGCAGTAGGCGTTGGACTGGAAGTACCGGAGACCATAAACGGTTTTGGAAAATTCTGTCACGTAGTGATCATCTTCTCAATAAAACATCTTTGCTGATGGTTTTTCAGTCTTCTGGCCAATCAGAATCAAGATTGTTGCCGGAAGTCCCCACGGAGAATAACTTTGCAGTAGAACTACTCTTTAGAAGCTTCTCAATTCTTACATTTCCCCTCCTCCACTCCCCTCCTCGAGACTTAGTCCCGCCCACAGGAGATGCGAGCGGAGGACCGAGGAGGGGAAGCAGCAGACGTTTAAATAAATGAGAACTCCTCTCCTCTGAGCGGTCATATTAAAGCGACGTCAGTTCATTATTACTTGGCAACAGCTGCATCAGCTGTCGAGTGTTTTGTCATAGCGCTGTATTTTATAATCTCTGTTACATCAGCTGAACATTGTTCCCCCACATATTTACTTTGAATTAATTGAGAGTGCGGTATAATGAGACAATAACAGGCTACAGATGCGGACACACACACAAATATATTTATATAAATATATACAATTTAAAGTATGAGAGCACTCTCATAATAACTTAACACAATCACACACACACACACACACACACACACACACACACACACACACACACACACACACACACACACACACACACACACACACACACACACACACACACACACACACACACACACACACACACACACACACACACACTCACACACACACACACACACACACACACACACACACACACACACACACACACACACACACACACACACAATCCGGCCGTGTGTCACGCCTCCACCGTTCCCGGAAATGCATCCGCGGAGGAGGAGCCGTGGAGGAACCATCAGTGTATCCTCAGTTATAGCTCCTCCAGAGAGCCTCCTCGACGCTCGATGCTCGGTCCTCGGATTGCGTTCCGATAATCCAAAAATCAGCTCCTAAATTCTAACCCTATCTCCTATTCCTTGACCTCTGAGTGAAACGTCACAGGGTTAAGGGATAGTGGATAGGAGAATTCAAAAGGACTTAGGAGAAGAGACTGCGGTACTTTAGAGCAGTGGTTCTCAACTGGTCAGGCCTCGGGACCCACTTTTTACTTGGTCAATACATCGCGACCCAACATTTTGAAGCACTCAAATCTATTCAACAAAAAATCGTGCTGTACACTTTTCAGCATACAATATTAATAAAAGTGAAGTACAGTGCATATATCCCTTATTTCCCTTCACAGATGCTTTTAAAAAAGGTTTAATGAGATGATGGAATCAAAGCTGAACTATATAAAAAGGCACACATGCTGAAAACCCAACCCCAGCAGGGGGTCTGGGGAGATTCTCCCCCAGGAGATTTTTAGAAATACTAACATAAACTATGCATTCTGGTACTCTGAGAAGAAAATAAATAAATCTATTACTACCCGACATATTAATAATATTTTATGCCATTGTTTGTTTTTCACTTTGTTCTGACATCTTGCTGCGAGAAGAGTAAAGAGGAGATAGTCTGTGTGACTTACTTTAAATTGTGGGTTAGGGTAGATAGCTCCCATTGTTCTGTGACCTGTCAATCATCAAACCGGGGGTCATATTTCATTATGTGTTCATTTGTATCTGAAGTTGTACCCATGGATGTATAAAGAAGAGTTCTACCGCAAAGTTATTCTCCGTGGGGACTTCCGGTAACAATCTTGATTCTGATTGGCCAGAAGACTCGAAAAAACATCAGCAAAGATATTTTATTGAGAAGATGATCACTATGTGACAGAAGTTTTCAAAACCGTTTATGGTCTCCGGTACTTCCAGTCCAACGCCGACTCTGCATGCACAGCGTTAGAAAATTGGGCCGTCAAAATAAAATGTTGACTTTTCCCCCTAAAAAAAATTCAATTTTTTTTTTTTTTCAATTTTTTTTTTATTCACTCACACATCCGCGACCCACTCGAAACGGGTCCGCGACCCACTTTTGGGTCGCGACCCACCAGTTGAGAACCACTGCTTTAGAGAATCCGAATGCACTTTCACTATCCGACGTGTTTATGATGCGCCAGCGGACGTCATTTTGTGCGTCTGCTGCTGTGGGGAAACTATGGAAACTACAGTTTTCTATACAGCGGACTACAACATGGATGTTTAATAAGAACGAGGGACTACTGTAAACTCATCTAGAGACTCTGCACCGTGCTCTGATGCTGTTGTGTTGTGCTTTATGAACCTGGACCACAGAGAAACATATTCTTCATGACCAAAGTTGGAATTGAAATAAAAAAGGAAAGTGAAACTTATGCTCGTCACCCTCTCCCTCCGGTCTACATTAATACAAAAAATGATCCCAGTATGATTGCATGAACTATGAAAATATCTTAAAATCAATACAAATGTATTTATTATAAACGTTAGTCCTTAACATCTATCACTGTGTACATCACCATTCAAACATCTTTTAAAAGTTGAACAAACCCCACACAGCTCAGTGAAATGTTGACTTTATTTGATCATTTCAGTAAAAACTAACGTTCATATTTCTCTTTTTGATTATAATACTGATGAACGTTCAAAACAAAGCACTTTGGCAACTTACCACATACGTTTTAAAATGCTTAATAAGCACCGTAACGTTCATGATATAATTTCTCGGTCATAATCGGTTGTTTCCATGAACGGCCGACTGTTGAGTGACGGCAAATGCTGCGGCTGCAATGCATTGTGGGGCAGCATTTTCTCCTCTCCTTTCGTCAAGGGAGGTCCAGTGGTTCCTAAGCTAAAGGAGGTTATAAAGGAAGTTTGAAACCTCCTTTACTTTCATTTGGAGAATTGGAACGGCACTTAACATGGCTGCCTCTGACGTACTTCCGGGTCATTTCACTTGGTTAGGAAGGTTCCTAAGCTAAATGGACTATTGGAACGCAACCTTGGTGTGCATTTAGAGAAATGAGACGTCCTTCAAAATGGCGCGCTGAAATTCATTTCCGGGTCACTAACGGAGGACCGAGGAGTCGAGGAGGGGACATTTGAGTATTGAGAAGCCTCTATACATCCATGGGTACTGGTGTCACTTCCCGATCCGTTCCCCTGCCCGATCGGTACTGCGCATGTGCGAGATGGTCCGCCATTTTGGACAACTCCGGACCGCAACCCAAGATGGACACTTGACACAGTGGCTTTTAGCAAAGCTCAAAAATAAAACGAGAGAGAGATGAGTTATTGTTATTACAACGTGACCTCACTATTATTTAACAACTCTTTTTATTGGGTTCTTTTATTTGGGGTTAAGTACATTGTCAGAATACGTGAGAAATGAATTTAACTTCTGTTAGACAGCCATATGCCATACATTTTTGCATACATTCACAGTAAATATTTATTCAGTATGATAGCTGTCTAACAGAAGTTAAATCCATTTCTCACTTATTCTGACCAGCGCCATATAGATAGAAGAGTTACGACAACGGAAGTCCAAAAACGGTTATCGTCACGTGGTTCATGTAGACGAGGATCGTTCCCCCGGAAGTTCATGGCGGGCAATGTGAATGGATTGATAACAGGAGATAGAACTACGGTTTTTGGTAATTATTAGTGAATAAAGGTTTTGATTTGCAATATTTATACAACAAATCGATATGTGTATGTATTTACATCAATATGTTTTAAAAAATAAAATAGAATTTGCTAATATTAAGTGATAATATTAGGATTAGTGTGAACAACTAGTTTACATGTTAGGCTAACAGTGCCTTGGTTAAAGAGCCTGTTGCTGTTTATTTATAGCTTTGAATTCTTTAAAACCAATATTATCTTCTTAAACTTGTATGGTAGTCAGGAGCATCACTTTCTAATGTTTATTGATATATTTAGAGGGAGGGGATCTAAAGTAATGCTTTAAAATTCAGATTAGATTAATTTCTACCATTTTCTTAAATTCATGGTAGTTTCAGTAATCCCATGGTAATTGAGGACACAAGTTATCTAAATGACTAATGTCACCTTTATGGCTTTCAGAAAGGACAGGAGACTGGCAGGTGACTATCTAAGGACTAGCAGCAGCAGCAGCAGCATGATGATGAAGATGTTAAATGTGTTGTTTTAGGAACATCCATTGAAAATACATGGGATTCAATAAACATTGAATAGCATATCATGCAGTTTGTCTGTGCCTTTTCCTCCGTGTTGTCCTGGTTTGCTGTGCTGCCTCCTAGTCACCACCATGGTTTGCTGTGCTGCCTGGGGATGCTCAAATCGCTCCGAGAAAGGTGTACGAATGTACGGCTTCCCCACTGACACAGAGCGGAGGAAAGAATGGCTGGCTCAAGTCAGCAGGAGCAATTTCACGACCAACAGCAAAAAAATATGTGATGTAATTATATACAAACACTGCATTTGCACTTTTTCACAAAACGAAAACCACACCATTGGGAAAGCTTAATGTTTTGTTTAATACAAAAAAACAGGGAAAGGCTTGAAAAACAGAGTTGAGACTCAGGGTGCAGGGTGAGGGTCTCAGTGCAGGCATTCAGGCTCCATTGAATCCCCCCCTGGTTCTTGTGCTGAAAGAGGGAGTAACAGACAGGAGAAAGGGTTATACACACCTAGCACACCTATTGGATGGGAAATTGCCTTGGGGAGATAAGGTGTTTACTTATATAAAACAGTAGTATTAAACTTACCTTGTGTTTTCACTCTCACTTAAGTCCCTCTCCCTTTGCCATCAATCCAAAATCAGCTGAGCTGCAACATTATACAGGCAGGTAATACTCAACATAATCACAAGGACACAATATGGCTCTGCTAAAAACACTCACTCTTACACGCACCAAAGTTATATTTATCTAATATTTAACTCCCTCCACCCCCGCATACAATCCCGTTTAGAAGCCCCTCTTCTCTAATTCAACAACGGAAGAGAACGGAATATACAATTAAAAGGCTGTTCAACGTGTGTTGCTAACTTGATTCGGTATCCTAGCTTAATCTGTTATCTGTAAACGTTCCCTAAATCTACTAATTTAGGGATAATCCACCGACATCCTTTAATACACATGTTAATTTGAATCAGATGTGCTGATAATATCCGCAATATAAATCTTTAAACTTCTTCTTACCTTTAAAAGTCCGTCACGAACGGTCTATTATGCTGCAACTCTACAGCTCTGCTAGCCTTGGCGCTAACTTCCGAGGAACGATTGAGAGGCTCCACGATCCGCCATTGCTGTAAAAAAGTGGTCCATTGGAGTGAACGGAGATGACGTAACTCTCAGTCTATATGGCGCTGGGTACAACTAGATAAAAATGAACACATAATGAAATATGACCCCCGGTTTGATGATTGACAGGTCGCAGAACGATGGGGGCTATCTACCCTTACCCACAAAGTAATTCACACAGACAAGTTCAGCTGTCAGAACAAAGTGAAAAACAAACAATGGCATAAAATATTATTAATATGTCGGGTAAGGCAAGGCAAGGCAAGGCAAGTTTATTTATAGAGCACTTTTCAACACAAGGCAATTCAAAGTGCTTTACAACAAATGAAAGACATTAAGAAAATGGCATTTAAAATCAGTCATTAAAAAGAAAAGCTAATAAAATAAACATTAAAAGAAGAAATACATGGATAAACACTAAAAGAAAAAATACATGGATAAAAGTTACAGTGTAGTTTAAGATGTGAATTGTTCAATTAAAAGCAGCGACAAAAAGAAAAGTCTTTAGTCTGGATTTAAAAGTAGTCAGAGTTGCAGCGGACCTGCAGGTTTCTGGGAGTTTGTTCCAGATATTTGGAGCATAATAACTGAACGCTGCTTCTCCATGTTTAGTTGTGACTCTGGGGACAGAAAGCTGACCAGTCCCTGAAGACCTGAGAGATCTGGATGGTTCATAATTTAGCAGGAGGTCAGAAATGTATTTTGGGCCTAAACCATTCAAAGCTTTATAAACCAGCAGCAGTATTTTGATACTGGGTAGTAATATATTTATTTATTTTCTACTCAGAGAGTACCAGAATACGTAGTTTATATGTTAGTATTTCTAAAAATCTCCTGGGGGAAGGGATATAAGGGATATTATGCACTGTACTTCACTTTAATTAATAGTGTATGCTGAAAAGCGTATATATTACAGCACGATTTTTTGTTGAATAGATTTGAGTGGTTCAAAATGTTGGGTCCCGAGGCCTGACCAGTTGAGAACCACTGAGTTAAACAATATATAAAATGTTGACCTTTCAGTAGCAGAATTTCCAGAGTTAAAAACCTACTTGTGCTTTTTCAAGGCATTTAAAACATCTGTGAATCTCATTGTATATCTGTAATATTCATGTTATTTCTTCCAAGCTTTATGACACAAAACTAATGACACATTAACATAAATATAACAGCATCGTTATGGTAGGATTGTTGAAAGCAACATGTTCTATTTAACTACATATACATTTGTATAGTATATATATGTATATTATAAATGTATTATTAATGTGTGCAGAGCCACTGGAGTATAAAACAAGCTTACATCATGTTACACCCTCTAAACTCGCTCCTGGTGACCTTGGCATGTAATTACCATGCCATTGTAAATCACCGCACACTATACATTTGATCCAGTTCATGGCCAATAGAGAACGATTTGCTAGAAATTGTTATGGGAAGGTGTTGAATGGTGGGGAATGGTAATGTATGATTCCTTAATGTTCAGTATAAATAGCCTTTCTGTTCTGCATCAGTGCACTCCCCTGTAGTTTCTGCCCTCTAGCATCCGATCACAGAGACACACTCCATGCTAATCATATGCCAAACTGTTGAGTGAAAATGTGTGTGTGTGTGTGTGTGTGTGTGCAAATGTTGGCAGCAGCTCACTTAGTGTGAGTCCACGAAAACCCAGCGCTGTTTATGAATGCCCATAGTGTGATGTGCCACTTAGGATGGTTAAACTGGATAATGCTTAATCTCCATGCACTGTAGGAGTGTTTGAGACGTGGGAGGATGGTATGTGGGAGGGAAAAAGATGGGTGATGGAGCTAGGTTGGAAGGGATTGCTGGGTTTAGAATGAGCAGAGAAGGTGTGTGTGTGTGTGTGTGTGTGTGTGTGTGTGTGTGTGTGAGTTTTTAGGGTTTGCTTTCTTTTTCTGACTTTTCCACCTCGCAGGTCCACCAGTCAACGTGGCCATGGCCATCGAAGTGGCCAGCATCGACCACATCTCCGAAGCCAACATGGTAGAGTATACAGTCACTTTCACACTTCCTTTCACACTAAGATTGTCTATCATCCCTTAAATTCACTATTGCGGCAAAGATCAAAGATTCGCTATTTGCATAATCCTGATTTATCCCACTGGAGGGTTTGGAAGTACTCAAAGTAAGCGTGTGTGACACGTTGGCTGAGTTGTTGGATAATATCATACTGTCAGGGATTCTGTGGTGAGAACCAAATATAGTGGGGGGATGCAGTTTTATGGATGAAACCCTGATGTTTTTCCAAACAAGTTAATATTTTCCTTGCTTCAGAAGTTGAAAATTCAACTATAAGTGTTCAAATAAAGGTGCATGTAAAGCACACCACAGGGATTCTCACAGAAAGATGTGAATAAATTGAATACAAAAATAGTAATTAAACTAGGATCTACATTTTGGTCAGTTATTACCGTTTATCATTCTTCCTATTGAAGTTAAATACTATGAACAAGTAGATGATTTCCAACAGTATCAGTATTGATTTGAGCAAAGGGCTAATAGTTATAGCAGTTGAAAATGTGCATATAATAATAATACATTTAATTTATATAGCGCTTCTCATCTGCCAAGACACATCTCGAAGCACTTCACAACAAAGGACACTGATACAATGAATGAATGAATTAAAAAAAATTAAATAAAAATTAAAAAAAAGTCCGAGATAGCATACCTCCTTCTAAATCACAACTTGTTCCTATGAAAACACTCTCAAAAATAACTAAATGAAATAAGAAATGCTGGTCTACAGTAGGATTTGACACATTATAGTCACTTAACTTTACATACACTGAATTGAGTGTTAGTTTAACATGAACATTTAGTAATTAAAGGAGTTCTCCAACAATTAAACTTTACAGTTCCATTAAGTTTGTTGACATGTGATTGATGGTTTAAAAAAGTGAATGGTCGAAATTGACGCATCTGAAGTAGAAAAATACAGACTTTAATGGGTTAAGCTCCAAAAACACAGAATACTAGAGATCCCAAAAGGCATTTTAACTTTAAAGAGTTGATAAAGGTAGTATTGCTCACAACCTGTAAATTATCTTCATGTTTTATTAATATAGGTTGAGTTCCAGTTGAATCCTTATCTGTATTTAATTCTATAATTGTAGACTTTACTCAATCTAATATTAAACCACACAATTTGCATTGAATTTTGTTTAAAAAAGATTCTTGATATAAAGTTAGTTTCCTTCTTCAAATACTGAAACTAGTATTAGAAAGAATGTCTTCCGATGCCGATGACTCAGCCTATATGTTTGTGTCTGTGTGTTTGAATTTGTATTGTTCATGCCAGGATTACACCATGACCGTGTACCTGCGGCAGAGCTGGAAAGACGACCGCCTGTCCTACAATCACACCAACAAGACGCTGGGTTTGGACAGTCGATTTGTGGACAAGCTGTGGCTACCCGACACCTTCATCGTCAACGCCAAATCTGCTTGGTTCCACGATGTCACGGTGGAGAACAAGCTGATCCGCCTGCAGCCAAATGGAGTCATTCTATACAGCAGCCGGTATGAGAACACTGAGTATTGTCTTTGCTTCTCACACTCAGACAGTCAGACAACACAACAAGGGGGGCAGAAAGCACTTTATCTATCCATGATGTGGATCTTTGTATTTGTATGGAAGAAAGTCCATGCTTATTTTATTTTTCTTCAAAGCCGTCAAAACCTTAGACATTTGAGAGCAAAGGCAAGGTGAATCTTCACAGAAGCTAAAGTGGTACTGTCAGTATGTCTGCAGAATCCATGACATTTTAAACAAAACCATTCGACGGCTATAAAAATAAAAACACTCCGATAGAAATGACAAACTATATGCTCTTTGTCACTGCTTTTACAAATATCCCTTATATGTGTTTTTATCTGCCGTCTCTATTGGCAGAATGATATTGTTTGTCAGTGCCTCCCAAAACTGCTATAAATAACAAAAAGTTTTCTGTTGTTTTGCTGGAAAGTGAACATTTTCACACAGGCTGCTATAATCAATACTTCTATCTCAACAATGAATTGAATGAGTAATGTAGAGGTGACCCTGAATAGTCAACTATGAGTTGATCTAAGGAGCTTTATTAACAGTCAATCCCAGTTAAATCGTTGTAGTAGAGGTTGCAAATTCTGCTTCTGAAACAAAGGATCATTCAATTTGGGCTATATGGGGGAGTTGAATGAATGACTCGCATAGCATTGTTTGGTTTCCTCCAATAAATCATGATACAAAACCTACAGACGCAGAAGAATCTTGGTGATAGCCTCAGACATGCTAAAAAAACAAACATGAGGCTACAATGGAATTCTAGCTGAAAGTTCAAATTACAAGCAAGCTAACAAACCGTGTTCTGTCCAATGAGAACAAAACACATGATTCCACAATCAGTCAACAATAGGCAAGACTAATCTGATTGGATAACAAACAAACCCATAAAGATGTATCACCCACCTCTTCAGTTCCCCTTAGCTCTTGGGAGCCTTTTGGCATTTTAAAACTTGTTCTAGTTTTACATTCACTCTTGTTGCTCTTAACAATAGCATATGATGAAGCAGGTAAAGTTAGCGTCTGGCTCCTCAGTATAGTCAAACATAAAGTAAGCTTTATTTCCAAATATTTTCTCAGAAGTTGGTGGAAACCAAACACAGGAGATAACAGGAGAATATCGGAATTGCATCTGCCAGTTGGCCAAAAACATGACTCCAAGTGAATGTTAATGGTTGTCTGTTTCTGCAACATGAATTAGTACTTCCTGTTTTTATATATGCGCAATTTACTTGAAATGTCCATATTGTAGTTATAGATTATTTTCACTTTCCCAAAGTTGCCAAAGAAATTCATCAAATGTAGCTCAAAGTATTGGGTCTTTCTGTGTCTTTCTCTTATTAAACAACTTCTTCTTCCTCATTATTTGCGGTAACAAGAGGATGGCGATGTCTCTAGAAAGATACCAGGTCTGACCAGTTGTAACCATGTGAAGGATAACCAGGAGTTCTTAGTAAAGCATGTTGGTCAGTAGATTTGTAAAGAATCAACAATATAGGTCGATTAATTGGGCTGTTTTGTTCCTAGAATCACTTCAACAGTGGCCTGTGACATGGACCTGACCAAGTATCCTATGGATGAACAGGAGTGTATGCTGGACCTGGAAAGCTGTAAGTGGTAACATCTTTTCCCTCCTTTACACATTCACGAACAACTATGCTCTCAGGATTCCTTTTAACGTGTTCATGCCAAAGTGAAGTGACACCAAAGAAAGGTTACAATGTTACAAGCTTTCTCCATTAACGCTACAACCTTCACATAACCGCATCTTTGGACAGATAAAATGTCTTGACATCAGTTCTTTATTTCTAGATGGCTACTCCTCAGAGGACATTGTGTACCACTGGTCGGACAGTCAGAAGCACATCCACGGCCTGGACAAACTAGAGCTCTCCCAGTTCACCATCACAGACTATCGGTTTGCCACTGAGATGATGAACTTCAAATCTGGTTAGCATCCATCATGTTTTTCAAGGTTTTCCTTCCCGTAGAGCTGGTTTGCAAGCCCTCTGTATGTGAGGGAATGTTCTATGAATAATGAACGATTTTGAGTTTCAGACTTGGCTTGGATCTTGTGTTAGAAGACTTCTTGATTTTTCTTTTTATTCAAGAACTTCTGTGGTTATATTCTATGCATAGAAGGATTGTATGAAGCCAGGCTTGCTGCTGAGCCAGGCAGGAGGTTTAGGAGATGATAGGAGTTGCTGCTGGGAAAATGTAGCTTGCAATATTTCCTAATGCCTCTCATCTTGCCTTTTTTCAACTAGTCTGTGCCCCTTGGTCTGTGAAGAACAATTGGATATTCTCATAATGGATAATACGCTTCTTCAGGAAAGCCGTTAAACACAGTGTCTGTTTTCTGTCTTCCCAGCGGGACGATTTCCAAGGCTCAGCCTTCGCTTCGAGCTGAGGCGTAACCGCGGCGTCTACATCATACAGTCATACATGCCATCCATATTGCTGGTCGCCATGTCCTGGGTGTCCTTTTGGATCAGCCAAACAGCAGTCCCTGCTCGTGTGTCCTTGGGTTGGTATTAGTTTGATTGTGTTTACGTTTAAGATGACATTTTAAAAAATGGAACCTCAAAATGGCTGTTTATTCATCTGTAGAAACGTGCAGAGCTTCAGACCGTTCTTTAACAAGAGTTAACTTAAAAAGATTGTGCATTTTCAGGTTAATATTTTTAGCTTCTACTGTGACCTTTTTAAATGATTTAATGTTCAAAAAGTGCTTTATTTTCCTAATCTTCATTGCAGACTGACTGTTATATAATGAGAGTTTTTGTGTAAAAGTCCTGAAAATGGTACAAGCTCATTAAATGTCCCAGGTGGAAAAAGTTAATCCTGTAAGTAGCACAATATCCTCAATAATATGTATGGCAATAGGCCCATTAGAGATTGATTAGTTATGTGTGGAAGTGGATATTTGAGATTGATACCTTGCCAGAAGTGTCACCAAGGCGGCACGCATCAAAAAACCGTTAGTGCTATTCCCTTCCAGTATTGTGAACACAATGTATTTTTCCTCTTGAAAATGATGAATATCAATAATGAAATGTAGCAGAAGACAGACTATTGGCTTTCTGTTCACAGCCTGTGTGTTCTGTTAATGATACTATTTTAGCGGCATTCTACAGCTATACTTAGGCAGTGTTGCTAGCATGGCAAAAAACCAACAGCATCCTAATCTTTACTTTACATCTGGATCTTTCCACAGGGATTACGACTGTTCTCACTATGACCACCCTGATGGTAAGCGCCCGCTCCTCCCTTCCTAGAGCGTCGGCCATCAAGGCATTGGACGTCTACTTCTGGATCTGTTACGTGTTTGTGTTCGCGGCACTCATCGAGTACGCCTTCGCTCACTACAACGCTGACTACAGACTCAAAGAGAAGGCCAAGGTGAAGGCCAACAAGCTAAGCTCCGAGGTGAGGAAATCTTTCCCATCATGTACTCCCATCAGCAAGTAACAACGTATGGGGGGGGGGGGGGGGGGGGGTTGTAGTGAGTAATGAGCGTGCCTTTCATACATAGACCTGGGCCGGGCTTCTCACTCCTGTGCATCCATCCCACTGACCTTCAGCACGACAATGAATCTCTATAGAGCATAATGGGGAAATGGAAGACTTCCCTTCAGGGAGTATTAGTGATTCTCATCATACTGTCTGTTCGTTTTGCGGTTGATATAAATCATGCTGAGATACACCATCAGATGTGTTGACTCTTTGTATATTGAATGTCCAAACGGAACAAAAGAAATACCACAAGACAGGGTATGACAGAAAAAGATGAGTGAAGTGAGTCACATTAAACCTCACCGTGATGTGATTACAAATGTGTGGGGACCCAGCATGCATTGTCAAAGTGAGTACAGCTGCAATGACTGTACAAAGTTACCAATGCAGCTACAGTCTACCTAAAAAGAACACGTTAAAGAACATCGTTTCTTTAATAACGACTCAAATACTAGCCAATGTGTTGTGTGACAGGAGTTGTTCTTTGCTGTTCTTGATTGTTGATTCATTATCATTATATCTAAAGTAGATGGGGCTAACGTTTTATTTGACTAAAATCCAAAAGATGATGTGGTAATATGTAAAAAAAAAGTATTTCTATAATAAAGTGAAAGGAGTGTAAACAGATGGTGCTAAACATTCAAGGTGTTTAATCAAGAAGTGTTTCACTGTTAGATCTATTGGGATTTTTTATGAAGAAATTGTTGAAGATGCAATATTCAAATTGTGTAAACATGCATTTTTAAAACATCATTCCATCTCTTTTTGTCTTTTAGTATTTCCTTCCCTTATTTTTTTGCCAATTTTTCTGGATTCTAGACTACTATTAAACTAGATGACTGATTTTGCAGGATTTGACTACATTTGCTTCTGATTGACTGAAAACTGCCTGTAAAGCCCCATAAAGTGCTGACACGCCTCTCTCTCTTTGACTCCATACAGTCCATTGTGAAGAACGGCAAACAGGCCATGGTTCTGTTTTCCCTGTCGGTCACCGGAATGAACCAGGGCGTGATGATTTCCAACCGCCACGGGCGGCCCAAGCGCTCCAGCAGTGAAATCCCCAGGGAGGGCGGCAGCGAGGAGTCCGAGCCCAGGAGGAGAAGATCCCGGCAGACGGAGGAGTGCACGGAGGACAAGAAGTGCTGTTCCAAGTGCGTCTGCAAGCCCATTGATGCCGACACCATCGACATCTACGCCAGGGCCGTGTTCCCTTTCACTTTCGCCGTGGTGAACGTGATCTACTGGGTGGCGTACACCATGTGAAGAGTGCTGGTCCGTGCCAATGGCTGCCATCCAGGGCTGTATATAAGAAACTGCTGGAGTCTCGTCACTTCAATGCTGGCAGACTGGTGCAGCCCAAATATACTGCAGGCCTCAATAAAAATAGTACACGGTCTCTGAATATGGAAATACGGTAATTAATGGAACTAGTTCAGAGTATAAAAAGTGTTAGCAGGACTATATATATTTAAATACAAACAGAAATGTGCTGTATAAAGGCAAAGGACTGTATTGCCTGCACAGTTACAGTTTAGCCAATTTCCACACGTCATCCTGTTATAAGAACGTAACACAGGACTAAACATCTACCTGCAGTACTGACCACAAGCTCACATCTCGCCAACACCAAATAGCTCAACAAACTCAAGGCAACAATCTGGAGTGAACCGCCTGTTGTCTTGAGAAAAAAAGAAGCAAGGAGGTGTACTACTATCCTGCATGGCTGATAACTCACTCACCCTCTTCCCGCGCCATCGCCACCCCCTCTCTTCCTCTCTCTTCTTCGGTCCTCCACCCATTTTGTTTTCAATTCATTTTTCGTACAGGACACCGTCTGCGGGGTCTTATCTCCTTCTGCCAGTTCTGCCTGTTTCCTCGCCATTAAAGGACTTCCTTCACTACAGTACCTGTGTGTGTCTGTGTGTGTGTGTCTCTCCCCTGGCTTCAAACGGTCACTTTAACCTTGAAATACAAACGCTGAAATCCCCTCTGGCGGCAGCAAATTTGTCAATGCAAAATATTAGGATATTATTTAAAAAAGAAGGTTGTCTAAAAGCTCTAATTTAATGGATTATGAATGATTGAATTGTCCAACTGTCAGATGTCAAGAATCGTGGTCTATGAATAATTGCATACTTTTGTGTGTCCTTTTTTTGAACATCCAAATTGATTTTCAGGAAGGTTAGGCATGAGAGAGCATTGCTTACCCTTTGAAAGAATGACCTAGTTTCCTTATTAGATTCAGCATCAAAGCATTGCCTATGATAATCTTTTTAACCTCAGGTGTCTTGTCTTAGCACATTCTAATTTTATCTTTTGGGGTTTAGCAAATATTATTAGAAAAATAAATAAGAAAACGTTGTATAATTCATTTAAAGCAGGGGTGTCCAAACCTTTTTCACCGAGGGCCACATACAGAAAAACATACGAAGAGCTGGGCCACTCACTAGAGGTGCAGGTATATTCCCTGATAAATTAAGTTATAAGTCAGCAAAATAAATCAAATGTAGGTAAATTATGCTTAATACTTGAAAATGCTGTAAGACAGCCTACTGTATACATCACAGCTCTCCATAGGGTTTCATTTATCTTGTTAGCAGCTCATTCCTTAAAACGGAAGCTTCAGATTGATTATAATAAGAGGAAATAGGAAGGGTTTATTTCAAGCGTGTTATGAAAATAAGTTACTGGGCTTTTTTCATATCAATTTAGATTTGATAGAAAATGTTTTCAACTTGAATTGACTGAATTGTTGAAAAGTGGGCTTCATAACACATGAATACTGTGTAATATCTGTTTTCATCTATATTTGAGAAGTACAATATAAAACAAACACAAGTTTAATCTGTGAGCCATACTGTACTCCATTATACTTTTTGAATTTGCTGAGGGCCGATTCAAAATAGCCCGCTGGTCAGAAAAGTGGAACTTTTCTCAACTTTCAGCGCGAGCAACGGAGGCAAAGCGAAGCAACGGAACCACAATGCAGTTCAGCTTGACGTCACCCCATTCAAAGTGAATGGGAAGCGTCTCTGTTGAAGCACGCGACGGAACCGTGTGGACGTTACGTAAGAGAAAAAAGTGTTTTATTTTTGATAACCCTAACACTAACCCTGAATTCTCATCATGAGGTATGCAAAATGTAACTATTACATTGACAAATACACTGTTATGGAGAACCGCTGAGAGGACCCTCTGTACAATGTGTGCTACACAGGGAATATTATCTCTGCTGCTATCATATTGTGAGCACTAGTTATCCAACTCAACTTCAAGAAAGCGTCGCTTGGTTCGTCAAAATTAATTTTGTCCATTTTCGTTGGAGTATTTTCCTACTGCTTACTGATGTACGGGTCTCCAGTTAATGTAATGTGTAGCATGTGCAGACTCCTCTTTTTTTTTTAAATGCCATGCAATTCATGGTAAACATTGAGTCAATTTGAGTCCAACTTGGTATTGTGAATAATTTGCGTTAATTTTGAACGTGTCAAGGTTTCCGGACTAATCATGACCCTTAAACCTACATTGGCCTATTCCAAAAATGTCGTTATGCTATTTTATTTAGACTTCCGTTTAGTTTGAGGGGGAAACATAAAGCAGCCAACATGTAAAATGATTCATTGACTGAGGAGCATGAAGATAGCAAACTGTCTTCTGTATTGCAATCTAATTTCCCAACAGGCATGATCATAGGGTAACCAAATACTTTAGAATCAAGATAAATAAATATTATCAATACATTTAATATCATAATAGCTTTTAATGTACTTTGTCAAAGAAAAATCACAACTTTATTAATTATTTATTCCTCATATCTCTGCATGGCAACTGCAGCTTGATACGTTTATGATTATGGTTAGGGACAGATGATTGGTCCAGTCATAAATCACTCTTAACTTACAGACAATGGCCTTAAAAAGGGTTCAGACTGATTGTGAAGCAAATTTCCAGTCATTCTATTGCAGACAACATTTCTTTTTTTGTTCAAGTTGAGATATTTCATTGCCTTGCATTATGTAATACTTTTAGCTCATTGTTTGGTGTTTCTTGAACAACTTAACTTTTTGGGTCACTCTCATTGCTCCCAGGCAGCAAACAAATGGTAAATGGACTGTATTTATATTTCAAAGCGCTTCACATTCCACAAGTCATCATTCATCCATTCACACCCCCTTCATACAGGGCAATGTACCATTTAGTCAAGTAAGCACATTCATACATGCCATTGTGAGCAACTCAGGGTTAAGTCCCTTGCCCAAGGGTACATCGACATGTTGACTGCAAGGGCTGGGATTGAACCCACAACCTTCCAATAGACGACCACACTACCGTACAGCCACAGTTGCCCCTATGATAAGCTATATAAACTGTAAAACACTGTACACTAACAGCCGATAGACAAAACTAGCAACTATAACTGGTGGACAAATGATACCGATACATTTAACAACTTGTTTCCGCTGCCCCCAGGAGGCATCATATTGGCTATACGACCAATGTCAACACTGATCAAATAAAACATCTGGCCAGTCAACCGTCATTGTTCCACTTTTTCGTGGAGTGATGTTCCTGGACAGCATTGACCTACACAGTTTCTCCAACAGCACTAACATACCCGCACTCTCCTTAGTGATTGCTCAGGGGGCCATCAGCATCTCCATTGTTGCTCCATGTTTTTGTGAGTGCCAGGGAGCGAGGCTGTTATCAGGGCAGGCAGCGTGGAGGCAGAGCAGGCCTGGGTGGAGAGCAGGGCAGGGCTGGGTGCTCTCTGAACAGGGAGTGCGACAGGACAGCTTCTCCCAGGGAGATAGCTTTGTTCTGGGCCAGGAGAGGTGACATCATGACGGATGGCGATGAAGATGTGGGCGCAGGGGGCCGGAAACCTTATCTTCCACAATGGCACCGAGGGTAGTGAGACACACACATGTACACTTGTGGAACACACTCACACTCACTTAAACTCCACTCCAGCAGACAACATTGGACACATATACACACAGGAAAACACACTCCTCTGACATGCCTACACATCTAGTGGGTCTAGGGGGTGGCTGTCATGTATAAGGGAAACTCGGACAGACAGATTCTTCTGGTTACTGTGTGTGACTGTTATGGTATGGTGATTTTCTTCTTGAGAACCTTTGGGAAACACACTGAAGAAACTGATCCCAAACAAACTCAACGAGGACTCCTGCTCACATCTGTAGGTTCGTTCTGCATGCAACTACACCATACAATACATAATGCATGAGTTCTGTTAAAGACATAAACAGTTATTTGTTTGCTCATAATCTAAACTATAAGATATTTAGGCACACTTTGAAAAGAGTTATATATAATATGTGACTTAATTATTTATAATAACAAGTGCTAATGCATTTAAGCTAAATGATAAGCAATCAAAAACAACACATTTTGGGTTGCCAGGTTCTAAAAAAAACACTGGGCAGTGAGACTCTTCCAATGTCCTGTTAAAACCATATATCTCCATATTTGGTGAAAGCTCTGTTGTGGGTTTGCAGACCTGTCTTCTATAAATACATTTAAATAAAGCTAATTTGTGACAAAATAATATTTTAAGGGACATCATTCTTGGGTTATGTTTTGTTGGACAGAAACACGATGAATAATCGATACAAATGAACCTAAAATGGCACACATTTCGAGCATGATTGTGTCAGTAAAATATCCAATCTTGTAATATAATGTGCACTTGTTGGGAAATAAATTGCTGTCTTGACAAAACATGAATTTAACATAGGCCAAACATAATTTGTTGGACTATAGAAAGAGATCTTTAACAACCTGCCAACCAAAACATTATTCTTATTAATGGTCTGTGTCTGATCTATACAATATCAATACATTTTATTAACCACTTTTAAAGAGTGTCATTTCAAAGAGGACTGTTATTGGCATTTTGTTTTCAACATGGTGACAGTGTAAATACCAACAGTAAACAAGGGAGGAATATGACTTGCAAATGATGTTCCTTATATAACCCTAAACTGGGTTATATTATTTACACCAGTAGGGAACCACCTTCAAGTCCTAAACCATCACAATAATCAACAGGGGTTCCAGAGATCAGATTTAGGCAACTCATGCAAAGTCTTTTAATTTTCAATGCAGATCCGTTTTTCTAACTATTGCTTACTAATCACAGCTTGCTCTGAATTGCCCAGAAGCTCAGCAGCTTTTATCCTAAGCTGACTAATTGATAGTGAGGACTGTTTGTACACTAAGCTCATGCAATAGTTATTGATCATAAAAACTAAACCGGGGGAATGATTTTCGACTGATGCAGGCGCTTACATAAGAGTGTAAACATGTTATAGTTGAATTGGGTTTTGGCTGGCTGACACTTTATTCTGTGACAGTTTATTCCTTAAATGTATAGCAAAATGCAATCAAAAATAGTGGCCTTTGGAACTTTTCAATTATTAGCTTGGCAAAAGCTTTTATTGTTTGACATTAAGTTTGTTACACTAAAACTATATTAGTTTTGAAAGAACATAAAGGCCTTTATTGTTGCAACTTTTGAGACATTAACAAAAGTTTTGTAAAGGTTTTGCCAAAATTCTGAGTATGCCTCAACTTTCATTAGTCTTGCAATAATGATGTATTGAATAGCAAATATGGCACACAAATAGGATTTTCAAATGACTGTATGCCACATCTGACCCCCAACTGGATTTAATTACAACTGCATGACACCAAAAATCTACAGATTTTGACCTTTTAATCATGCAATGGCTGTATTCACACACATACACAACCTCAGAACATGCAGAACTTCACAGACCCTTGACCTTTTGGCAAAATGGAACAGGACCTCTATGTTTAGAGACCAATAGTGGCTCCCACAAGAGTCTGCTATAAACGGTTGAGAGTTTGGCATTAGTATGTACTAGACCCATTTAGTTTAATGTAATGAGACTTTTTGTTACAGACCACTCTCATTGACCACCCCCTTTTTTTCACAATCAAACATTTGACCTCTATGCCAAACAAAAGGCATAGAAAAGAAGGTTTTACAACCTACCTCAACACCAACTAAAGACATTTCTATACATTTGAATCAAACATAATAATACAACTATCTTCTGCACAGGTTTCCTCCGGTGCACCATGTGTCGTCTCCTGAACGTCCTGCTGGCTCTGCTGAGTCGCTTCCTGTTTGTGGTGCACGGGGTGGTGACAGTGTGGCGTGTGGTGGCCGTGAAAGGGGAGCCACTCTATTGGCTGCTGCTGACAGGCGTGGCTCTGCTGGGTGTGGAAATGGCTGTCACTCTGAAGTGCACGCAAAATGCAGAGTGGAAATGGTAACAATGCGGCCACTTTATCAGTGTTTATTTTATTGTTTTATCCAATTTTTGAACCAGTAGGCGCATTCACACCGCAGTACTTTTCCCACAAAGGTTCATGCGAACTTAGTTCATGCGAACTCTTTAGTTCGCATGAACTAAGTACAGATCGCGTTCACACCGGAAAAAGTCCCTGGGGATGGATTAGGCAAATGAAGCCGCTGACGTCACTTCTTCTTCTTCTGCTTTGGGTTTACTGGCAGGCTACAAACAACTTCACGGCGTATACTGCCGCCCACAGTCCCCGGCCGGAAGTCCCCGGAGTTGGGGACTGGCTTCAGTAGAAGCTGCTGGGACTCCCAGCAGCTTCTACTGAAGCCTTCAGAGTAAATCGCCAGAACGCCGACACCTCCTCATCTCCACCGCTCCCATGTTTTATTTTGTGTTGCCATACGTTAGTCTCTCTGCGTTTCTGCGCTGGGCTAATGCTAATGCTAATAATGCTAACGCGAGGATAATAAAATGGCGGCTTCACAAAACTTTTTGGGAGTTTTACGGGGCGTGGTTTGCAATCCGCCCAGCCAATCAGATATATAGCTCTTTTCTCACAAAAGAGCCGCTCGAAAGTCCCTGCTCTCTAGCAGGGACTTTCGAGGGGGTAAAAAGGTTCTCATGAACTCATTTTAGTACCGGCTCTTTTTGGTGTGAACGCGATAAAAGAGTTCTCATGAACTAAGTTCGCATGAACCTTTGTGGGAAAAGTACCGCAGTGTGAATGTGCCTAATGATAAATAAAGTACCATGGATTCTGATTGTGGGGATTGGGCTGAAAATTGTGATTTTGGCCATTTCCATCTAGTTTTTATGGAACCAGCAGTGCCACAAGAGGGTGGAACAAAGTACAGCCAAAGCAAAAAGATTACAATGAACTTGAATTTACTGAAAATACACTGTTTAGGGTTAAAGTTGTAACATGAATAGTTAAATGGATAATGTATGTTGAGGTAGTATCAATTGAGAAGTAGAGTAATTTTCTCATAGACTTCTATATAATATACGTTGGCTATATAAAAAACTGGAGATTGCCCCCTTTCATGGACCTGCCACAAACGCTGGATCCTACATTTCCCATAATGCAACAACAGCTCTTTTTAAGACCATCCCTAGCTAGTATATATAACAAAGCTAAACCTGATAGCATCATCATGGCTCAATTTCTCTGGCTTTACTAAGATCTTTTACAGAAGTAGAAGTGTTTTCATAGGCTTTGGTGTTAAAATATACAAGTGAGGTTTAAATCTTTAAACAACAAAAAGAGAATATATACATTTAATAGCTGTATAATCATTCTCTCTCCTGCGTTAATAAACAAAAATGTGTGCTGTGGACTGAAAAAGCTTGTCGAAAACAGCTGCTTTTATTATTTTTAAAGGGGTGACATGAAAATCGAGTTGTTGTTTGCAGACTTTGTAAACCTGTTTCACGAAGGGAGTAAATCATTTCAGAACTTGCAACTGTGTGAACATTTTACAACCCATCTGGTCGGGCTGTTGAGAGGCAGCTTGTGTACGGCCTGTAATATTCTCTGCCACTAAATTATCTGTGATTCTCTGCAGCTCTTTCTCTCTTTCACTGTCTATCAGAAACAAATATCTTCCTCTGCTGTGTTATTGCACTGTCTTTCCCTGAGCTGAGCCTGCTATTACTTATCTGTCACTTCCTCTGCTAGCCAGACAGTCGTAGAGGAAAAATGTCTGCGGCTGGCTCAAGTTTTCACTTCTGACCAGCTAGAAAAAAAACGGCTTGGATTAAGTAAACATAAACTGACACCAGTCTCCAAAGGATATGAGCATTTAGTGTCACACCTTATTCAACATAAAGCTGCGACTCATTCAAAAGCTCTCTGGCACATACACAGTGAACATCCTCAGACGCAAGCTTTCTTCAGGCCTCTCTCTTTCTCCCTGAGTCTTACTTTGAAGTTCTCCCCTCATAGAGAAGGCTTTGCACTGTCAAGAGGGATTTGCATATATGATGAGAATAATTGTCTGTCTAAAATTCGATGCTTCTTTTGGGGAAAAAATTGACTCTTTCTTCTTCTTCAAAAAAAGCATGTCACTAAAAATAACCTACCCCTACCTCCCTCACCACCACCACCACCACCCTTCCTTCTCCTTTGGCGGTCCTCTTTTAGGTTCTCCCCCATGGTTTTCCTGTACCTCAGTACTGTCATCCCGTCCATTTGGTTCCTGGAGCTGAGCCTGCTGCAGTCCAAGCTGCCTGTCAACAATTCCTCAGGCCCCGAGCTTCACTTTCTGGCTGGCATCCCGATCACAGCGGTAGGTGTCCCAACACAAATCTGCCCTCCCCGCTTCACCCTCCACGCAGTTACATTAAAGCAAAACCTGATATCAGATAAGATTCTCGAAGGGGGATGGATGAACTATTAGTTGCAGGAAATGTGTAATAGACACATTCAAATGAAGTCCAGATAGACTCCTGCTTGAAAAAACTCTCTGATGTCTCTCCTCCTGGGCTGGTTTTAGTGTGATTTCTTTCATGTAGGATTTGGGAACATTTTTGTCTCCTGGCTGTGCTCCAGGCTGGGTGGCAGCTTTTGAAACTTGAAGACGTGGTGTTTCGGAAACGTTGTTAAATGTCAAGTAGGGCTGTCAAGATAAACTTAATGAACCCTGACACAATGAGGAGCTGACACACAATCATGGGTATTATATTGAGAGTTGAGCGGAGAGGCCTTCTCGAGAGGATGTAAAATGTAAATGATCCAGAAATAGTTGCAATATTAGCTATGTAACACAACCTTGTGGAAAAGGAATAGTCGAACACCTAGACCACATGTACACAGGTTATTTAATTTTTAAGTCATGAATGAAAACGAACCGGCACTGGACAGGTGGGGACTAAAACAATACACAAGGTGAGGGACACAGGTGGAAACAATCAGGGCGGGGTAAACAATCACGAATGCAGGAGACACATAGGGGCGGGGAGCATGGAGTCCTGAAACGAAGGGACATGACAAAATTAATATAAAGAATAAACTTTCATAATTAGTTTCCGAGACATGACAACACATACCGATCACTGACATTGCTGTTTTTGGGCGATACCAGTTGTGTTTTTTGTGTCGCCCAACCATCCAACTGGCCATGACAGCGCTTAAGATGGAATTTTTTTAGCATAACTCTTGTTTTTTTTTAGCATAGAGGACAGACAACTTTAACTTAACTCGTTAGACCTAAGAACATGATGCTGTTTCCTTTCCCTAGGGCATTGTGGAGCTGGACCCGGAGAACTGGGTGGCTGGCCTGGAGCAGACCATGCTCATCGTGTTGGTCCTGGGTCGCTGGCTGATGCCCAAGGGGGACATGTCCCGTGACCAGCTCTCCCAGCTCCTCATGGTCTACGTGGGCTTGGGTGCAGACATCTTGGATATCTTCGACACCTTCAAAGAACCCGAGGTCAAAACCAACCGAGCGGTAGTCATCATGGGACTGGGCCTATTTTCTTGGGCTCTCATGCAGTTTCCTCTGGTGCTCACCCAGACACAACTCCCAAAGGGGGAGTCTCCAAAGACGTGCGTGTTCTGCCCTGGTGCTCCATCGTGGTTCACCTCCTGCTGCTCCAGTGAAGTTTGGAGCTTGCTTCTCACTGTTGGGCTCCAAGATGGCCCATTTCTGATTTACCGGCTTTACCTCATGGTCCAAGAGCAGGTACTCAACCAGCTGATGATCTTCTTCACCTGCAAGAACATCCTTATCGTCCTCTTGGAGCTTTACAGAATCTTTGTGGTGCAGTGCGAGCAGCTGGTTGGGGAATCAGAGTTGGAAAGGTGTCCCGCTTTGGTACGCCTTTGTCGAATCCAGAGCGGTAAGGAGGAAGAGGAGGAAGAAGAAGCAGGCGGAGAGGAGCAGAGCTGTCAGACAGACACAGAGAGAGGCATAGAGAGGGAAGAAGATCAGAGTGGTGTCCAGGTATAGAAAAGCTCAAAATGCCATGAGGCATGACTTTGGCCCTCTGGGGCTAGGGCGCGAGGTAGGCTTTCACACACCAAGTGAGAGTCGAACCCATCTGCCATCTCTTGCATCCCAGCCTCGCTCAGAGACAGTCTCGGCTCTCTGGAGGGTTCAGTGACTAGAAATAGACCACATGAGAAGAGAATAAGTCCCCACAGAAAAGATTAGATTCATTTATGCCAACCCCTTTGATAAAAACCTTTCCAAAAAGTGGTGTTTCAGTCAGAGGAGGTTTCCAGGGAGAGGAACAACAGCTCTGTAACTGTCAATCTGTGTGTATGAGGAACGACAGCTGAATCCAAATCTACACGCTTTGTGCTTTCCAGTTTGTTTGAATCAACTCGACATGATTTCACTGTGTTGTGCACATGCATTTTTTATAAAATGACAGCAAAGATGATGGCTTTGACGGTTGACGAATTGGATTGTATGATGATTATATGTTTTGCTTAATTAATAAACATTTTCTATTAAAGATTTTCATATTATAATTGTGCTTTTTGATGTTGTTTTCTTTCTCTGGTCACCATGAGATGGCAGTGTTGCCAAGTCAACCAAAGCGCAATGTTTACTTGACTGGAACATGCTTTCCAGTTAAATAGAAAAAGACCTGTGAGACATCTACAACGTAGCACATTTGGAGTGTGGAACTTCATCATCTGCGGCTTTATGGCATGACAATCTCCTCTATGAATTTCTTTGTTAGACTTGATAATACAGAATGGGATATGAGATAAATGGATTATAAAGACTCAGTCATCTTTAAGCAGCTGATATAGGAGGCGAATGAAGAGGTGTGCATGTTTTTTTCAAGGTTCATTTTCCTCTTGAGCACAATCCACCCATAGAGGTTTGAGAGCTCAGTGCATTTGTATTATGTCTGAAAAAGCACACTCGTGATTATGTGGGAGTTGTTCGAGTTCAACATGATTTGCTCTCACTTTCTCTCTTTTGAAAGATGGAAAGGTGCTTTTGAGATATTCCTCCACAGCCTATGAAAGCGAAGGAGTGCCCACAAGGACGGAGAAAATGTTTGAGCTGAAGCTCTGGGTCTCAAGGTTTCAAGCCACTTCACAGTAGGGACAAACAGCCGCTGCCGCCGCAGCAGCAGCCCACTCGCCCCCTCACCTCGATCCAGACAATACCTCTTCTGTCAAACGAGTGCCGGGATGTGGCCCTCGTGCATTTATGGATGAACCTCTCATCTGTGTCTGCAGCAAAGACAGAGAGTGGCAATTCAATCCCAAGTCTTTTTTTCTCGTTGTCTTTTATCTGTGTCCATCAAAAAGTCTCTCAACAACAGCCGACTCTTTATTCTCAATAGAAAGAAAGAAAGGCAGAAACATAAAGAGCCAGAGAGGAGGGAAGGAGCATTTTACTCCCACTTTTTAGGAAAATGCATAGAATATGAGCAAGCTTTCCCAAATCGACAACTGTAGGCTTCCTCCAGAGGATTTGCTGGAGAGCACTACTTTATTTCCTTTGTTTCATCCTTCTGGCAGCATTTCGGTCTAAATAATTGATGGTGGACTTTTAAGAAGAATGAAGAGAAACATTAATGGAGAGTCCCCATTGAGATGTTGATTCTCCCGCAACATAATGCCATCTTTGCACCTAGAGTGCAAGAGAATGCCCTATTAACTAGTCAAGTCGAGTGACATCACGCCAAGCCAAGGCAAGGGCGGAGCTTCTTCTAAGCACCTGAGTTTTGGGAGAATCCGATATTGGCGTGACAGCACGATGTGGGCAATATAATTGGGTGATGAAAGAGCCGCTTGCTTGTGAAGAGAGTCCTTTTCCTCTTCAGATTAACTGCATGCTTTAACAAGATTGTGTGGGCATGTGGGAGGATGGGGATGTCAGCTGATCCACGGGCTGCCCTACATAGATAGAGAGAGAGGAAGAGAAACTCAAAGCCTGCAACTCCACTGCACATGGTGGATACCACATCAAATCAACCCTCACCAGCCCCCGACTGACACATATCTGCTCACACGGAAATGAGTGATGCTGCCTCCAGGTGATGTTTGAAAGCTCCTACCAGGGGCGGCGGGCACTGTAGGCTAGGGAAGGCTTACCTTCCCAAATATGTGTGTCGCTGCATCCTGGTAACATTAAAATATAATGTGTAATGTGTGTGTCTTTGACATTAGCGCTGCTATGCAGCCACCTGTGCACTACGAAGCCAGTTCAACAGACCCTGGATATGTTTGAGTTATCTTAACTAACCCTAACAAACGAGATCTCGCTAAGCGGTCCTATGACGCTGGTTATCAACTCGGTGAATCAAGCCAGAGTTTCTCTCTCCAGCTGAGAGCGCTTTCACGTGAAAGGGGCGGGGTTAGCAACATTTGACCAATCACAAACAGGGACAAGTGTACTGACAGCGCAGCGTCATACTTCATTAATGAAAAGTAAACTAATATTAGACAAATATGAACTTTAAACATCCATGACTTAAACATATAATCCAGGATACAAGCCACATAGTTGCACCTGCAAGGTGAATAGAACAACTGGTTAAATAAGTAAACTAGGCTACCTGTGTTTGAAAGCGTACAACAGTTTTATGATGTCACTGCCCGATCTAAGACACGAGTGGATCTGACTTTAAGTACATTTGACTCAAGTGTTTCAACTTAATGTGTTGCTTAAAATAATACGTCTGCATACAGTATGTGACACTGTGAGTGTTGCATGGCCAGATACGGCTCAGCTGACTCAGATAAGGAAATATTGTGATATTATATGATCTATGATCTGATTGATGATGTGATATCAGTGTGATATGAATGATAAGTGCGACACGTCGGCGTCTTCTCTGCAACGGCAGTTTAAACTGTATTTCCTATTCCTTTATCCTGTAATATGACTTGATAGATTTAAACTCCGCACACGGAGCTCTGATTGGTCAGCAGGCGGTGCTTTCACTGAGGCCCAATCCCAAACCACTCCCTCGACCCTACCCCTCCGTGACGGAGTGAACTCCGTCTGTAGCCACACTCGCAGCTCAACGAGGCTCCCTCCTGTCAGATGGAGGGAGTAAATACAGCAGCAAGCTTTGGGACGGCCTCCCCTCTCTCCGGCAGAAACAGGAAATGCCGTAACTGTATGTAACAACGGTTTCAAATCAGCATCTCTTAGACAAAAAGTTTAAATGAATAACTCAAATAAAACTCCAAACATCTTTCATTGTGTTTCAAAGCTCTTTTAGTTTTAAACCTGATGTTTATAAGCTTCTTAGTTTTTGCAACGGTCTGTAAATATACACAACTTTATAATAAAATGCACACATTTACCTTTTTCTAGACTAAACACAGGTATGATCCTAAGTTAAAAACATATGAGGTTATCATGAGGTTGTTAACATCGCAATTTATCAGTGGATGTTTGCTGGAACTACTTGTAAACAGCGTGTTTCCTGACGGACACACACAGCGTGACTCCGGTCAGGTAGAGACCGGTCTCAAGTCAGCACCGCTGCAGACTCGCTGTTTGAGGGCTTGATAGCCCACTCCCTCTCCACACTGCTCCACACTCGTTGCTTTGGAACAGCCCTTAATATGGCGGACCCTCCGCGTGAACGCGCAAACGGAGGGGTAGGGTGTAGGGGGCGGTTTGGGAATGGGCCTGAGTTGATCTCTTTTCGCTCTTTACGCCGGGGGCGGGCAGCGTCAGGTAACAAAAAAGTTATTTAGCCTTCCCAAACCTGAGCCTCACGCGCCGCCTATGGCTCCTACATATACATGTACATCTGATTAGAGCAATTCATTAAGCAATCCAAGTCCCTGAATGTGATATAATTTTCTTCTAAATATTTCAAACCTGCTAATGTGATCATGTTTCCGAGGACAAAGTGGAATGACTGAACACTGACAACATGTAATTTGGTTGGAGTGACGGAAATACTTTAGTGACACTATGGTACGTAAACAAAATTGCTGCTCTCCAGCTGAGATGGATATGGATAGTTTAATGCTACTTGTTGCACATTCATCATTTCTATGGCAGACAATAAAATACTAAATGCAACATCTTTTTATTCTGTTTTGTGGTGGCTTGTATTTATGAATCCACAAGGCATCACCCATTGGTTTGAAAAACTGTTATTATTTGGAACCAGAAGTGACAATATTTGGCTTGGTTAGCAAGGTGCTTCCGAAATGTACTTAACTGTGTTAGCATTGGGATGCTAATTTCAGCTAGCCAAAAAAGATGCTTATCACTAAATATACAACTGGAAAATATTTTACAGCAGGTAATATTTGACCAGTTAACACTATAGCCTGGTTAGCAAGATGCTTCGGAAATGTACTTAAAGGTGGGGTAGGTAAGTTTGAGAAACCGGCTCGAGATACACTTTTTGTTATAATCCATGGAATGCTCTTAACATCCCGATAGCAATGAATATCTGAAGTGCTTTGACAAAAAATCTATAAAAAAATTTCATCTGTGGAAGCCGTGGCGCTGTAAAAAGCACGACCAATCTAAAAAAAATAAATGGATGGCCTGCCTGCCTGTCAGCCTTCCAAACTTATCTCGTGCCCTCATTGGTCATGTGCGCGTTCGTGTGTGTTGGAGGAGGGGCTCTGTGAGGAAGTCGCAGATTTTCTCCGGTTGTATATTTTCAAATTCTAGCGATCTCGAGCCGGTTTCTCAAACTTACCTACCCCACCTTTAACTGTGTTAGCATTGGGATGCTAATTTCAGCTAGCAATAAAGAAAACATGGCTAAAACTAAGGCTGCAAATTGTTGTTTCTTACACGACCACTACAGGTGCTACAATTTAAAACGTAACTATAGGTCATAATAAGCTGCTGAACAATCTACCTATTTGGTCGTTTTTTGGAGGAGGACAGGCTGCTTTAAAGTATGACAATTCTTTCCCAAATGAACAGCCTGCTGTATTGAAGAAGACTAGAAAGTATCAATTGAGTCAATATTCTTTGGTCAAGCTACTGTTTGGTCAAGAGTAAGAGTTCAGTTTGTTACAACAAACTAATCAAATTGCCACAAATTAAGCGAGACATTGAACGTGGTTTCCCCTTGAAGGTCTGGAGGCAACTTTCCACCCAGTTTTGTGTGGTGAGAGCTTATATTTTGTGTACAATGAATTAAATTGCACTGCTTACTTTGCAAAGGTTAAAACATATATTTGTTCAGTTTTTATTTTATTAAAAAAATATAAATAATATAACAATAAATGAGCATGAGTTTTAAAAAAACGTTTTACTCCCAACAAATCTTCAAGATAAATCTCATTCCTTTCAGCTGTGTCATTCCAAATAACTTACACTGATTATATAATAGTACAATATTAAATGGCAAGTTTTACCTCTCAGCTTGAAATGATATGTCTCGAAAAGAATGATAGAAGTGATTGCATGCCACATTATGGCATTTTTATCCCTTATCATGTTTTTCAAGTGCGGTAAACATTGTTTTCATATTTCCAACAGAACGTGAAGGCTGCGGATGTTGTAATGAAACGAAAGAGAGAAATCCACTCAACCTGAGCAGGTGCATTCCTCATGACAGCGTGGAGCGTTTTCACCACATGCCACTATTTCCCTATTTTGTGTCAACTAATCAGGAAGTCCAAACACACCAAGGTGCACCTCATCAGTCTCACATCCAGCAGATAAACCTATCAACATGACACAGAAATGTCACAGCCAGAGAAGAGGAGTGAAAAACAAAAGCAAACTTGTAATGCACTTCACAACTTTCTGACAAGCAGCTGAGGATCCGGCTCACACCGCCTCATGTAACACCCATGCAAGTCAAAATAATGAGCTTTACTTCCCTGGTTGTGGATCAGGGCTGTCTTGTTATCACCTAGGATAGGCTTTTTGATATGGGGTGTAATATAGAGGTGCTATTAAGGCATACTTTATGGCATTTAATTATGTAACTTTCAAAAATGTTAAGTTTCCAGTCAGAGTGACCTAAAGCCACTTACCTTTTTCAATGAGGAACAGTACTGCTTTTCAATGAGTCTATCCTAAAGAAGTACAGTTCCTTATCTCATCCCAATCAGATTTCACCAATGGACATTAGAGATTACCTACTGAAACAGGCACAAGAACCATCTTGCAATTGTACAAACAGAACATCACATACTGTGCCATTATTGGTTCTGAGCTTCAAAGGAAGGGGTGCATTCATCAGTTTAGGTGGAAATCAGTGATCAGATCCTTCAAGTACTTTCAACTAAAGAATAAAAAAAGCCTTTTGTTTTCTGGTCTGTTTTTCTGTGGTCTCTTGTGCTAGTATTATGCAAGTATTTGTACATGGAATCATGTATCACTGTTTGTAGTTTAGGCATAGAAAGTAATACAATGTCATTTATATGTAACCAACCTATTAGTGAGCCAGACCAGGTGACATAGTATGAAGTCTAAATAGAAAGAAATGTGGGTTGGAAGGTGGATTTTAATGAGGGGCCTGTTGCCGTGACCTGTCTGAAACCAGAAGTCAGTGTTGACTAGTTAAAAAAAGTCAGTTTAATGCACAGAATAGGCTTGGCCATTGCTTATATTGCTACACATTTATTTGGTAATAAGCACAACAAATACCAAATAACTTCTCTTATGATATCATACAAATAGTTGTATGGGGTTACTTTGAATTAATAACTATTAATTAACATCCAGAAAAGACCAACTGAGAGCTGGATAGTTTAGGAATCATCTAATTTTCGGAAAAGTTTTTCTCAGTTCACTCCCTGCTAGTTTATGATCCAAAGACAAACCAAAGTTGCAAAACACCCTTAGCTCTCCAGGTGTCTGATAACTTTGACTTGTTGTTTCTCAGCCTTATTTATATTCATTTCATTTTTCTGCAGTGTTAATTGCCTCCATAACCAATTGTATGCACAATGCAAAAGTCAGCTATGAATGTGAAATACCTTTTTAAATTCGAATTCCTTCCCGCATGGCAGTTTTGGAAATAACTGCTCTGACAGTTAGTAGTTTAGTCAGTCAATCTCAGGCCACAGAGGATGTATTGTTGAAATATTAATTGGCCACTTCCTTTGCCATCCGCCAGTTCCCTTGAGCTGGGAGTGCTGCCACTTTACCAACTTCCAATCTATAACACAGCCACAGGTCATAGAGGCCGAGGTTACACCGGGACACCAGTTCTAATGAGGAAATACAGTCTACCGTCTGACTGGACGACATAATTAGGACTCGATGAACAAACACATTTTTGAATTTAGCTCAAATGTTCCTGAGCCATATTGCCTTGTGATACCCTCACAGTGTGATGTCGATGTCCTAATTCTGCTCCCCACAGAAAAAGACTGGCTACTTTTTCTCAGTTTTCATTTCTAAAAGACTGGTATCTTCATGCCAAATTCACGGTGGGTACAAAGTGCATAATACAAAGCTGTGGTTATTAGCTGAACAAACATTTAAATAATGAACATGTTGAATGTATTCTAAACTAGATCACTGTGGCTGTTATTATTTTTGCCCTTTTTTATAAACACTTTCAGCATTCAGAATTGAAGTAGCAACTGAATGACTGAAAAAGACACTTGTGACGGTTTGGGAGGAGTTGCTATAGTGTCTGGATTTTGATTTACCCTTAAAAAGAAAATCTAAAAGAGGGAAAAATGCGAGCTGCCAGCAGCATGCTCGACTCTGACAAGCCGAGAGAATTGTGGAACAAACAACTACTCCCCAAACACAATCTATTTTAAGCCTAAAAGACCCTATGTTCATTTTTCTTTTGTTCTTATTGGGTTGGAGACCATTTTTTTAAGATATAAAAATCACAATTCACATCTATAAATCAATAAATGTTCTACGATGTGAATTATGTTAATGGAAAAGGTGGAACTCAATCATGAATCAGTGAAGCAACCAATCTAAGGCATTTCATTTTTTAGAAGTAAAACAGTTGTGTGGATTATATATTAATCAACCTAATAACTTTCTTTCTCTCTTTCTGCAATGTACTTTATCAATACTCTGATGAGAAAGAGGGAATAAATCCCCTGTACCAACTAACCTCTGTATCAGGTTAAAGTGGATCGGAACAATGGAGTGTAGATGACGTCTTCGGCTTACTCACACTAATTAGAATGATAACAATCTTTCCCACCCTAACAGGTGCAACAAATCTAAAAGGAGAGTCAGAGTGACGTCAATCTAAAAGTGTGTACACACCTTCTCAAACCTGACAGAAAGCTTTATGTGCCAGAATAAGTGAAATCCTATATTGGCAATTAACTTAAAGTTACATTTGTATTTGTATTCAGTGGCCTAGAAACTTGTGTAAGTATGGTTTGTCTCTGGGCCGTGAATCAATTTAAAAAGACCCCAATAATTCAAATTACATTTCATTACATTGCATTGAGCTGATGCTTTTGTCCAAAGCGACTAACAATAAGTAAGAAATGACATCGCGAGTTTCCCAAAGTGTTCCACCCCTGGATATTAAGTACTCTTTTAGCCTTATTATAGACTCAATTACATTTGTTTGATTAATGTTAACTAATCTCTGGTTGAGAAACTGCCTTTACCAATCATGAGTTTGCATCTGTCCTGCCAACATCACTTTAGACAAGGAAGGATAATATTATGCCATTTGATAGCTGCCTTTCACACTTGTTACCATCAAGTTTGGACAGTTAGAAGTATCTCTTTCAATAGAGCAATCTGGAGTAGTCAAAGACAAAAAAGACGAGATACATTAAATATGACATGTTGCTTCTGAGAACTAAACCTATGAGAAGAAGATCATTTTATTTTGACAATTCAATTCAGGCAGTCTTCTTGGAAACAGCGTTGAGTGGGGACAAGAGTAAGTGTGATGAATGCTCCTGGGAGTAACAAAGCATTATGTAATGGTGGTCTAGCCTTAATGGTGGTTTTAAACACCAGTCAGGGCTTGAAAGTGTTGGGTATAAAGCACTCAGTACGACAAATGTACAATGTATATAATCATTTGGACCCCTTCCTGCCTCAGACATAATCAGTGAAAGTGTTGACATCTTGTGAAATAAATACCAAGAAACTTTACATGGTCTTTCAAAGACTCAGACACTGTTGTGTGAACATGTAATGTGTAATGTGTAATGTGTCCAAAAAAAGGTGAGAAAAAGCTTTCACTTCGCTTTATGTGCATCTTTATTGACTTGACAGGTTTAGCTGAGGAAAATGCCCCTGGCTTTAATAGTGCCAATAGGCTATGATGTTTGGGTGCTACATGTGTGTGTGTATGTGTGTGTGTATCACCTCTCAGTTCTTAAAAAGAGAAAAGAAAGAAAGAGAAGGAGTGCTGTAGTCACTCGCAGATTGAATCACACTGTAATGGCCCGAGTGAGTCAATATAATCAATGGACGCATTTGATTGAGTCTGTTCTTTTTTAATGGCTATACCAGTGATTCTCAAACTTTTTTCAATAATGTACCCCCTTTGCACATCATGCAATAACACTAAGACGACATTAGTTACATTGAACTGATGACTTTTGAATAAGTTGTACTTACAATGTAGTGAGAAACATGGGCTTGTGCTTCCCTGAGGATCTTTGTCATTCTGACAGGGAGGCAAACTGCAGTTATTACACTTCGCGTTTTGAAATATGTTTTACTCTGTTAATATAAAACACACACTGCTCAAACTTCGTTACTTTTCCTAAAATTGATATATTTATCTATTTATTTTTATTTTTACATTAACATAAAATAAATCTCACGTACCCCCTGCAGTACTCCAATGTACCCCTAGGGGTCCGTGTACCCCCATTTGAGAACCACTGGGCTAGACCAATGAGCTGTGTTACAGACATGCTTTAAACAGGACATCTTCTTTCTCCTAAGCTCTACCCACATTCAGACCTTCGTTACAAAGAAATGATATGAAAGCACTCTTCTGCTTTGATTCCGATGTACTGAACATTGATGGTATACACATGAGTGTGTATAAGTGTGGATATTAAGGCAGCGGCCCATTGCGTTCTCCAGAATGAAGAGTGAGGCTTTCAAGGGGCAATTCATGACGATTGAAGTACCAAATGGCTTTGTTTAACGTACAGAAAATAGCTGTTGTCATTTTGGTCTTGAATAAAGCAATCTGCTGTCAGGGTAGACACATTGAAGGGCTTTCTTACATGCCCCTGTCGGTACATAACAAACTCTTGAATCCTTTCATCTGTAGAAACACATTTTTAATCAATATTACCAAAAGACTCATGCTGAGAGAAAAAGAATATCTTTGTAACCCGAGGATAAAAACACCGGCACCATGTTTAACCACAATTGTGTTTAGAATACTTGGAAACACTTCCGCGCATTTATAGCTCTCTCACTGATTATCTGCCATTGATTGCGTGGTAGATTTTGTTGTGTGGGGGCTCTTTCTCTTGGTTGGGTTTACATAATTACATTATGTAGGACATGGGCAGCCAGAAGCACTTTTTCTCTTTGGAACACTTCAGAGAGTGAATGATGCAGATCTATTTCAGGAAGTGGGTTAGTGGTGAAGGGAAGCGGCTTGATTCAGATAATAAACACATATTTTACACATTAGGGTATTTGTTATTGCACCATGCGGCCCCTGGTGTCCATGAGTCTGTAGACAAAACACATCAGGCACATCTCAGCCTAGATGGGACTAATGCATTGAGTGTACTGTTTGTTTACTGCTGGTATGTGATATTATGTCACATATAATTGTCAGTTTGATAACAGCTTTGACTAACACTCCATCTCCATCTTTTGGATTATTTTGGAAGAATGGCCCTCAAGCAGACTTCCACAAGGCCAATGCTTCAATCACTTGCTCCAAAGAAGATATGTTGTGATTTATTGCTCAGAGCTGTTTGAATGGTGAAATGTACCATTGTGTCAACACCACATATTGTGTCAACACCACATGGATGCACAAATGCCCTATCTCACAAAATCTGTAATTGTTCGTGTCATTCTAAAATTTGAATTATTCCTGAACGAAATGGGGTTCTTCATTCCCCCAAAATGTATACAAAATGTTGCCAGTCGTTTTTTGGTTATAATGCCGACAGAGATCAATTGACGGGGTTGCAACATTATTAATAGATATAGAGACACTTTCAGAAACAAAGATATGGTACCCCGTTCGATGTGGAAACAATACAACTACCAGCAACTCATAAACTCACTAATGTTCTATATCATAAACTCAACATAAACATACATGTAAAGCACTTTATACCCCACCAATTAGATAAACGTCAAAGATCAAAAAGTTATTACTAAATAACAGTAATTTTACCGTAGTAATTGGACAGGTTGAAGCTAGTCCCCTGACTGTCAATTATGAACAATTATGTATTTGTTTATTCCCCACAGTATCATTGGGAAAACAATTAAGTAATGTAGGTCTATAAACATTATTCCTAAGAGACAGGGTTGCAACTACAAACTGTTTTTGTTTCAACGTTCACACTTCCTACAAATGTAGTGGTGTTATAAGAATTGTACTGAATTGAGATGCAGTAGAAGTATAAAGTAGCAAAACTAAAGTAAAATACAAGTACTTCAAATTGTGCTTAAGTACACCACTTCAGTATCATAACTATATGTATTTTTAACACTGATGGGGAATTCTAGCTGACTGATTAGCAAACCACACCTTCTCCATAAATATCCAGACATCATAGTTGAGGTTGCAATCGTTGCTCCTATCATGCTCATACATTCTATCCAGTACAACTTCTTATATTCGTGTCTAAAAAAACGTATTGTGCAGTTTAATCAAGCAAAGTAAGCATTACAATGAACTGAAATTATGTTGAGATTGAAGTCCCTGTTATGTAGAACCCAAATAATCTGTCTGCATTAATTCAGTCATAGCATTCCTTATGAGCCGCTAAAGTATTATTGGACTTGTCCTTGAAACCCACTTACTGTGAATTGATAAAGCGTATTCTTTGATATGTCCCACTCAAAGAGCTTTCAATGCAATTGTACTACAGACTAAGACCTGTTTTCCATTTCCACTGCATGATAACATCCTCGCCTCACTCTTGCCGAGCGACAGACGAGGGTAAAAGCAAAATCAAAGCCAGTCAAAAACAATTTGTTAAGCTAATGGATTTGATGGGCTCGTGTACGCCTAGATTTCTTTAACATGACATGGCTAGCAACTGTACACAAATATCACTGTTAACCATTTGTTCAGTGGTGACGAGTTCTGCAATGGTTAACGCATATTAACACCTAAATTATGATTGATAGACTTGCTTTGATGTACAGGGGAACAGGTACATGCAAAACCTTTGAAGGCAGATCCTCCAACATCCCCTCCCCCCCCCTGGGTATGCTTGCCTGGCACAGAGAGCAGAAACAGAGGAAAGGAGTGGTAGCTACAGACTCAGTAATGTGGTACACCTCCTATCTATCTATGCTCTGAATCTGGCTCTCCACGCAAACCCCCCCCCCCCCCAACAACCAGGACTCATATGTCACTGTCAATACTAGCGGCCATGAATCCAATATGTACAGCAACGAGAGACTTTGTTCAAACAGATTACTTGGCATTGGATAACAAGGAAAGAGGTTCCGAGTGCATGTGGCACAGCACAATGTATTCAGCATGAAAAAGACGCATCTAATCTTCACTTGGAAAGGAAATTGTTTCCTTATACATGCTGTGATATTCGCCCCAAAGCTAAATAAAACACAGCTTAATACAGAACTGAATCCTGTCGCTGATCCTTTGTTTTTGAACAAATAATTGTATTTGCCTACGTAACGCCTCGGGATGTGAGGAAGACAGGACGGTGGAGATGAGGGGGAGTCGAATCAATAGAATTGGAAACATAAAAAGTATACAGCAACATCATTAACAGTGCTATTGTTGTCCTGGTCAGACTTTCAATCAGTAGAAAGTCTGAGTAGAAACATAAGCATAGGCGGACAAAAGTAATAAGCAGGGATTAGAATGAATATTTCCATTAATTGAATCTTATCAGAAACGAAAGTCAACTAAATGTAATATCTTCAGTGCAGTCTGTAAGTATTAGACAGTGATGCATTATGTTTTTCATTGTTTTGACTCAGCACATTGGATTCGCAGTGAAACAATTACTATGAGGTTAAAGTACTGACCTTCAGCTTTAAGGGAGTCCACCTCCATGATGAGGGAACAGTTTAGGACAGGGGTGTCAAACTCAATTTCATCAGGAGCCACATTATCATTAAGGTTGCACTCAAAGGGCCAGTTGTAACTCTATGTATATTTATACAAATAAATATATATACAATTATTTATTATATTACATTATTGCCTATGCATTGGATTATTATCGGATTGGTTAATAACTTTATAATTAACTACGTCTGAAAGCAGAAGTCTAGGGCAATTCATTACAAATAATTGCAAATCTCTCCAGTGCGCATGTCACGAAATGAGATGCATTGTGGGACATGTAGTTTATGGACAAGGTGCTTCTGTAAAGTTGCATGAAACAGTTTATTAAACTTATTTTATTCTTTGCAAGCTCTTGCGGGCCACATAAAATGAAGTTGCGGGCCGGATTTGCCCCCCGGGCCTTGAGTTTGACACCCCTGGTTTAGGACGACAGTGTCTACACAACTCATTAAATGTGGATATAAAAACCTTCAATTAAAGGGGCCCCATTATGCTTTTTGGGGTTTCCCGTACCTGTTTTATGTAATGTAGGTTTGTATGCATATAAAGTGTCTGCAAAGGCTAAAACTGCAAAGTTCCCACACACTCCCCCCCTGCCTGAAACGTCTCTATCAGACTCCTTTGTTTACCTCCATATCATGGTGACATCACCACGTAACACTTGCATTTCTGTTGGCTAACGCTCCAACACATTGCACGTGATCGGCTAAGGGCGAGACATCTCTAAGCGGTTGACAAATCACAACAGAGCCGGCCAGCTAACCAATCAGAACAGACTGGTCTCTGGTTTCAGACAGAGGGTGGACATAGGTGCTGCAGCACAGGCAGTATGAGGAAAATAAAGAGCTTTTTGAACATAAAACATGGAAACAAAATGCAGTTATGTAACCTGAACATTTGCATAGTAGGGCCTCTTCAAAGAAAAGGTTAGTACTGAAACTCATAATGGCCAACTGAAATCCAAGTAGTACACACTTTTTAAGGGTAGGTAAACATGGACTAAAGACCTCTGGATATTAACAAGAAATACATTGATTACTCATTGACAATGTTTCCATTTTCCTGGCTCTACCTTTCATGTTACGAGGACAAAATGAAAACTGGCAAACCTCCATCCATTATTTATATTAAAACAATCCTGTAATGAACTTGAAAAAGATTGACTTGGAAAAGAAAGGCCTGAATGCACAAAAGTGTTTGTCAGACTTGCTGGTGGGCTTTCAGCTCTATAGGACCCACCTTCCATGGGCTTTGTTGAGCACTGTTGGTGCCATTATTCAGGTTCTTTATATATCCATGATATGCTATTTGAATTGTAAGAGTAAATCAAAACAGTAAATGAATGAGCCGGACTGCTAAACTGAAACCCACAGAAAATTAAACACAATGCGGAGGTGCCTTAAACCTTCATACACACAAATGACTTCTCGCTTGATTTAGTGAGTGGGGCTGTCTTGTGATGACAGGTTTCTACATGGCATTGTCCAGTTTGGGTGTTGTCCATTTTTGGTCCTACAAATTTAACCATTTCCTGGTGATTCTCAGTGACATTTTAGTCTCAGTATGTCTTGGTTAGGGTTTGATTGTATATGGCCCAATCCTCTATAGTGTCACTTCTGTTTCCCAAAAAACAAGGCTTGAAAATGGTAGTCCAGAAACCAATGGGTGACTTTATAGTGGCTATGCCCACTTCTTATTTACAGTCAATGGCTGAAACTCCCTATAAAAAGTCCATAAAGAAGAGGGGAGCAGCAGATTCAGGTGCTAGTACTCTCTAGTTGCATCACTGCGAGCCAACCATGTCATATTATCAAGTTGTTTTTGTTTTACCAATATAGCTGCTTTAACCAAACATAAATATAATCCTTGAAGATGTATGTAATAGGAGACAAGCTTGTTTAGTCCTGTCCAAAGCAGCTGCTTCCATTCATAGGCTTATTTACATTATGACCACACAAGAAGAAAAGAAGAGAGCAAACTAAGTACAATTATTAAAAAATTAAACTGTGTGAAGCTAGTAGAGAAACAAATATTGGCTGACTGCCACAAGCTTATAGAGAAATCAGACAGTCAGTTCAGGTGAGCTGAATCTCCCTGACCACCTGACCCCACTCTCTGGGCTCCAGCAGGAAGAGGCCAAGAAGTCCAGTCCAGAGAGGGATGTCACACCATCATCTGTCCAAACAAGTGTAGTAAAAATAAACTATATAAGGAGTCTATGTCAGCATCAGCCTCATGTGGCTACCATGGTTGGAGTTTATTGACAGCCCATTAGTGTTAGAGTAAAAAGAGGAAAAATGAAAGTCATACTCTCGGTTCAGTGCGCTATATAGCATCTGCTTTCACATCTTATGTATTTGCTTACTTTGTTTAGCCTCCTTAAAGCTACTGTAAATCTGAGCATGAGGGCATGATTCTCTGGGAGCAGATCTAATTTTCTAGGCAAGTAATTCCTGAGCCATTGGGAGTAAGTGATCCACAACCTTGTCTACTCCCCACAAGTATATTACGGCCATTTTGTGTCAAATTCTTACTTATTGCCTCTTTAAAACGAAAATACCAATCAAACCTCTAATGTGAAACCAGCAGCAGTGCAGTTTCAGTGTATGATGGAAAGCAAATATTACCTCGGAAGCACGACACTTAAGGGGCAATAAGGCTTTTCATAACCCAGTCAGAGAGGAGGAGTTTTTTGTTTTTAAAGCGGGAGGCACATCAAAGTTTGATGCGAGATTTGTTTCTGATGCACTTCTCACAGCTCCCAGTTTTATGTCGCTCCAGTGCACATGGTCGCGTTCCGTCCCTGGATGATCTAGTGTAACACTTAAATGTCGCCCGACCGGTTTTATAACCACATTAATCATTGTTGCTCTAGTACGCTCGGCGAGCACCCTCAGACACTTGTGGAGGGGAAGAGCTCAGCAGGACTTTTCATGAATTAAGACCCAGGCAGGCCAATGGCCAGTTCAAAGCACTGCCTCGCATGATTTCCCTCTGTCACCTTGCTATAGAGTTTTGTCTTGCAGTGTGACATAAGATTATTTCACCATCCGTCATGTTAAACTGACAGTGGATTAAAATGTATTGTACTTGCAGGGATTTTGCTAGAATTCGTACCATGAAAAGAAAAAAAAGGTCCACGGGTAGAAGCAATCTTTGTAGCATGCATAGCCATCGTCTTTTGTTTTTATAGCTGATATGTATATCTCATGTCTGCCATGTTTCCTGAGAAAGGAGGCGCAGGAGAGATATCAGTGTCTCCATATGACTGACAGCACAGCAGGGAAAGGTCCCATGAGATGCCATACTTACTGTTTTTCTGTTGCTGTTTTTGCAGAAGAACTATCCATTAATCTTCTTTTTCAAAGGCATACATCTGATTTTTTTGAAGTGGGGTTTTATGAGGTACACATAGTCAGTGTGTTAGCTTACTTACATCGGGCTGTATACCCCCATTTGGGAAAGACAGACAGGAGTAACGAACGAGACAAAGCCAGCCATGTACTGCACAACTTATGTTAACACCTAAAAGAGAAGCCACCCAAAAAAGTGATCAATATGACTTTTCCTATAAGCTATATTTGGAAAAATGTCACCACTTTACCGTCAGACAGCCTTTACATTGTGGAACAAAAGCTGAAAAATCCATCTCTCTTAAAGCCAACAGACTCCAATGACAAAAACAGTCAGTTACCTTTCAGAACACTAATGTTGCTGGTCTATTTTTGCCAAAATCTGTTAGTTTGTTTTAGTAATGATGTGACTTTTGTAAATCTGAACTAATTTACAAAAGTCACATCATTACTAAAACAAACTAACAGATTTTGGCACAAAATAGTAATGATGTGACTTTTGTAAATCTGAACTAAGTCACAACGGCCCCCCTGATCTGAACCGGAGTGGTGGTTTGTTACTGGACTTCTGTGCTAGTCATGGATTGGCCATAACAAACACCATGTTCGAACATAAGGATGCTCATAAGTGTACGTGGTACCAGAGCACCCTAGGCAGAAGGTCCATGATCGATTTCGTTATCGTATCATCGGACCTGAGGCCGTATGTTTAAAGCCTCTATTGCCGAAGCCGCGGCGGGGAGCTGTGGTCTCAAGGTCCTAGGTGCCTCAAGGGGCGGTAACCCTCGAACCTCCTGGTGGACACCGGTGGTCAGGGAAGCCGTCCGACTGAAGAAGGAGGCCTTCAGGGATTTGTTATCCCTGGGGACTCCCGAGGCAGTTGCAAGGTACCGACAGGCCCGATGGGCAGCAGCCTCATCCGTGGCCGAGGCAAAGCAGCAGGTTTGGGAGAAGTTCGGAGAAGACATGGAGAAGGACTTTCGGGCGGCACATTACATTACATTACATTACATTGCATTTAGCAGACGCTTTTGTCCAAAGCGACTTACAATAAGTACATACGACCAGGAAGACACAGCCCAGAAGAAAAACAGAATCATATAAGTACAACAGGTATCATAGAGCCACACATTTCAAGTGCTACTCAGCTGGCTATAGATAGGCCAGTCCTATGTTAGTATATAAGTGCTTTGTCAGCTGGCTATAGATAAGCCAGTCCTATGTTAGTATATAAGTGCTTTGAAAGTAATTCTATCGCTCGAAGTGGAATCTAAAGAGATGAGTTTTCAGTCTGCGCCGGAAGATGTGCAGGCTTTCTGCCGTCCTGATGTCAATGGGGAGCTCATTCCACCATCTTGGAGCCAGGATAGCAAACCCACGTGTTTTTGCTGATGGGAACTTGGGTCCACCTCGCAGCGAGGGTGCAGCGAGTCGTTTGGCTGATGCCGAGCGGAGTGCACGCGCTGGGGTGTACAGTTTAACCATGTCCTGGATGTAGGAAGGGCACCAAAGTTGTTCTGGAAAACTGTCCGACACCTCAGGAGGGGGAAGCAAAGAACCATCCAAGCTGTGTACAGTAAGGATGGGACGTTGTTGACCTTAACTGATGGAGTGTTAGGGCGTTGGAAGGAACACTTTGAGGAACTCCTGAACCCGACAACTCCGCCCTCTATGTTAGAGGCAGAGCTGGAGTATGACGGGGGATCAACACCAATCTCCCGGGGGGAGGTCACTGAGGTTGTTAAACAACTCCACAATGGCAAAGCCCCGGGGGTGGATGAGATCCGCCCAGAAATGCTGAAGGCTCTGGGTGTTGAGGGACTGTCATGGTTGACACGTCTCATCAACATTGCGTGGAAGTCGGAAACAGTACGGAAGGAGTGGCAGACCGGGGTGGTGGTTCCCCTTTTTAAAAAGGGGGATCAGAGGGTGTGTGCCAATTACAGAGGCATCACACTACTCAGCCTCCCTGGGAAAGTTTACTCTAAGGTACTCGAAAGGAGGGTCAGGCCGATTGTCGAACCTCAGATTGAAGAGGAACAATGCGGATTCCGTCCTGGTCGTGGAACGACGGATCAGCTTTTTACTCTCGCAAGGATCCTGGAGGGGGCCTGGGAGTACGCTTATCCGGTCTACATGTGTTTTGTGGATTTGGAGAAGGCGTATGACCGGGTTCCCAGGGAGTTACTGTGGGAGGTGCTGCGGGAGTATGGGGTGAGGGGGTCTCTACTCAGGGCCATCCAATCTCTGTACTCCCAAAGCGAGAGCTGTGTCCGGGACCTCTGCAGTAAGTCGGACCCATTTCCGGGAATGAGTCCTTACCCCAAGTGAAGGAGTTCAAGTATCTCGGGGTCTTGTTCTCGAGTGAGGGAACAATGGAGCGTGTGATGGGCCGGAGAATCGGAGCAGCGGATGCAGTACTGCAGTCGCTTTACCGCACCGTTGTGACGAAAAGGGAGCTGAGCCAGAAGGCAAAGCGCTCTGTCTACCGGGGCATTTTCGTTCCTACCCTCACCTATGGTCATGAAGGATGGGTCATGACCGAAAGAACGAGATCGCGGATACAAGCTGCCGAGATGGGTTTTCTCCGCGGGGTGGCTGGTGTCTCCCTTAGGGATAAGGTGAGAAGTTCGGTCATCCGGGGGGGACTCAGAGTTGAGCCGCTCCTCCTTCGCGTCGAAAGGAGCCAGTTGAGGTGGTTCGGGCACCTAGTTAGGATGCCACCTGGGCGCCTCCCTAGGGAGGTGTTCCAGGCACGTCCAGCTGGGAAGAGACCAAGGGGTAGACCTAGGACCAGGTGGAGGGATTATATCTCTTCGCTGGCCGTCGTGCTAGATCGCTGGAGCTGTTAGATTAACATTAACATGCTTATTGTAGTTGTAAGTGCACTGCCTTGCGGCCTGTAGCACCTTCCTTGATGGAGCATATGTGTGGGCTGGACCTGTATTTGACAGAAAAAGAGTGAGCAGAGGGTCGAGTTGTCGATTCTTGTTCTGTGACTCATGGCCGTATCCACCATTGAGGTCACTGAGGTCCGGACCTCGGTAATTTTTTTCTGGCTGTGTATACAAAACTTGTGAAATAATTGCATTCAAGGGGTTCTTTGTAGTACTTCCATTTACTGACGATGGGGGCGCTGCATAAATATGCAGCCTTGATTAAAGCAAACAGAAGAAGACGACATGTTTCAACAAACCACCACAGACCGGACTTGTATCGGAGCAGCGGAGGAGTGATGAGGTATCTAGAGATCTGAGTCCAGCGGACTGCTTGTGTTTCTGTTCATCAGGACATCATATGACCAGCAGATCCTGTGTGAACGCTCTACGTTAGTCAGTGGACGTCCGACAACATGCACACTAACTTATATTGCAGCAATAGGCTATACTTTGGTTTAAATTACGTGAATAAACTAGCTAGCTAAAGTTAATTACATTCATCCAACGTCAGAAGGAGTACCTTTTAACAAACGTTGTAATGCTGTAATTTGAGTAAAACATTGGAGATATAACATTGTGTTGTTTTCTTTTTACACTGACTCAGATATAATGAAAAGACAAGTCAGTCGAAGCTCAGCTTTGGTAAGGAAGAGACAGGACAGGCAGAGAGAAAGAGAGAGAGAGAAAGTGATGGAAGTCAGGAAGGAACAGCAGGTACAGTCACACAAAAGAATGTAGGCTTAATAACCCCATCTATCTATCTATTTATCTATATATCTATAACAATAGTCTTCATTTACAATAGGCATAATTGTAAAACAATACATCTATTGCAGTTATGATGTCATAATACCATACAATTATATAAAACAAAATTTTCTTACAACTTTGTTCTACAAAATAGATTTAAATTTAAAAAATAATGCAAACAAACAAGTGAAATGAACTAAATGGCTGAATTGCTTTTAATTCACTGGCAGGAGCGACAAGTGAGGAGGAGCAAAAAGTGAACAACGAGGGAGAGGTTGAACAAAGAGAAAGCGTAGAGGACAGAGAGAGTAATGAACAGGAAGAAGACAGAGAGACTAAAGAAGATGGAAGAGAGGGTGCAGGTTATGGAAAGGAGAGAGACATGGGAAATGAATGTTGACAATGTTTTGTGATCATTTTAGCCTCTTCTGCATGTCCAGATCATTAATAGTAACAATCAACTGATTCTCATGTATTACACTTTCAAAAATAATGTATGCTGCAGCCCACTGACATGGTTTGAAATCAATATATTATCCAATTTGTGACCCCCCACAGGACTTAAAAAGCACCTAACTAGATCATGAAAATCCCAAAAATCTCGGGGGGTATCCCCCGAACCCCCCTAACATGTTTGGACCTCAGTATTTAGGAAATCCTGGATACGGCCCTGCTGTGACTATCTCCCTCACCCCCTCAGGCTTTCAGTTGCGCGCTAGCGACGCTACTAATGGAAACCAAACAATGGTGTAGCTGTATTAAAGTCCGAGTGGAAACAGTCGTGAGTAAATCTGATTTCGTCAGAAATCGGGAGAGCGGGCGGTGGCGATAGGGACTTGGCTTGGCAACTGGAAGGTCACCAGTTCAAGTCCCGGCAAGACCAAGTGCTACCGAGGTGTCCCTGAGCAAGGCACCATTCCCCACACTGCTCCCCGGGCGCCGTTCAAAATGGCAGCACACTGCTCCTAACACTAGGATTGGTCAAATGCAGAGAAACAATTTCCCCACGGGGATTAATAAAGTATATCAAAATCAAAAATCAAAATAAAAAAAATGCGGGAGAAATATGACCCTGGGAGGAAACCGGGAGAGGGCTATGAAATCGGGAGTCTTCCGCGAAAATCGGGAGGGTTGGCAAGTATGAGTTCAACCCGGAAGACCTTCTTTATATCTGTCATTCACATATTTCCATTTTACTACGCTCACCCCTCCCTAATCAGATAAATATATTGTTACATCAAAATGAGTTTCTCCTGATTGAAATGGTATTAAGCTGTTGATGAACAATGCAGTCCAAAACAAGCCCAGAGTGAAAGGATGGCTCCTCGAAAACCCATCTAATCTGAAAAAGTTCACTTTTATCGATGTACACTCGACTGAGTTTGCTTTTTGGATTGTCTTCAAAACATCTCTGACTCCGCAGTGTACGGACACTAAGAGTGAAAGTCGTAACGGTGCAATTTATTTCGTCTACTTTGAGTTTGTTATCACACAGAAACACTTTGACTGCCTTCTACAACAAAGTTGAACCGTTACCAATTAGAGAGGGGAAGTTTCCATGAAGAACAGAGCTATCTGCTGCTGAGACAGATGACTGAAACAGAACGCATCGACGCACACGCTGACAGACATGGACGGGTATTTACACACAAACATACACACACATACAGAGTTGTTTTTAGTTTGACAATGTTACAAAAACTTGATTATGTTGGTTTTTGTCAGTAAGTTGGAGTTATGTTACGTTTTTCCGGCGGAGCGGTTCATCTTTTTAAGATATTTCCTTTTTTCTTCTTTTGAGCAACCAGTACCTTTAATTGTAGACACAGAATTTAAATAGGGGACAGAGCGGATGGTCTCGGATGGGATTCGAACCTTGGTCCTCCGCTCCAATCCCAGGACATTGACTGTTTCTACCAATTGAACTACCAACCCAGTCTCACGGCATTTCGTGTTATAGTCACGAAATAAATGTAATCTATTGATTCGTGTTCACCAACACGATTTTCCCCTTTTTTTCGTGTCACACAGAACGATTTTAAAAGCAATGCAGGGTGTTTCGTGCCTGCACCACGTCTTTTTGTCCGGTCGGGTCTTGGAAGACCAGAAGCTGTGTGGTTCATAAAAACATTTTCTTACTCAATATCAAGCCATGATTATTGTTTTTATTTTTAAATTGTATAATGTCTGACTTTTTTTGCCATCCGTGAGGAAAATAAATGGGGCTCAGAATACTGAAATCTGTATTTTTCAAATCTTTTTTCCTTCTAATTTGTTATTATTTGGTGCAGGCACGAAACATACTACCAATAGAAATACATTGCTTTTAAAATCGTTCTGTGTGACACGAAACAAATGGGAAAATCCTGTTGATGAACACAAATCAATAGTAAAATATTACATTTTGTGACTATAACACAAAATGCCGTGAGACTCGGTTGGAACCACAGTATAAGGCAGCCGAATGTCTTCATCTCTTAAAACTACCACCGCCTGTTAATAAATGCAGCATTTAAACATATCATCATTTCAACATATCACCAATGAAAATTAATATATATAGCCTGTTGCTTGTTTGGTGTTCCATAGCTCAAAAATACCCAAACGTATTACACTTTGACGTTTGAAACTGACATTTGTATTTAAAAAAAACTCACATTGCCTTGCTATTAACGAATCAATCATGTTTGCATACTACCACAGCAGTACATCATAGTGAATGCTGCTCTTAATAAGGGTGTTAGCATGCAATGAAATGCAATTTGTGAAGATGTCGAAGGAAACCCGCAAACAAACTCTTTGTACGATAGGCCGCATCAGTCATTTCACAAACGCTCCAGCAGACCACCCTGCTGAAGAGTTAAAAAGCTTTTCTGACAGTTCATGCTTTATGTTAAAATTACCTCTCGCTTTCATCCCCCTGTGTGATTTCAATTCTGTGGCGTTCCTTGCCTGCATGCTGCGCAAACACACTTGTACACAAAAAACGCACACAATTTATGTATTTATTCATTTCCTCCGCAGCTTGTTCAAAGCGATGTACACATCAGCCTCTCTTGACGTGTGAAGCTCGGGTTTTTTAATTATTCATCCTGCAATATCTAAAGCAGATATATTCTAGCACTTTTCTGCTGACAACCTGGGCTCAAAACAGAGTAAAGCGGAGGACAATTTGAGTGCACAAACAACTCCTAAAGGGAAGTAATATCATTCCAGCAGTCTCTTCACTCATCATCATGATTCGGAGCTCTCTCTGGCAAGGTGGAATAAATCACTTTGCTACGAGATAAACTCACTTTGACTAACAGAACATCCCAAAATGCAGCAGTCTTCTCACGAGTTTGTGGGTGATACGTTTGTTTTGACACAAGACGCAGCAAAGATACGCCTACACAGCCCTCTGTGCATTTTGTTAAACATTTTAAAGGCTTAATGTGAAAGTGTACGGCCCGCTGCAGCTGAAATTAGAAACTGAGGTCGGATCCTCTCTAGGCTGAGTCACATATAGGCTACTGTGCTGAAACACTTTAATGCCCCCTTGGTCACTAATGGACTGAAGCCTTTTAGCTCATAGCCATTACTTTGCATTTGTCTGCAGTTATTGAGCCCGACTGATAATACAAGACATGTTTTGTGCCACAGAGGCCGATAGGGAGGGTGACACTTTGGTGTATTCTGTGAGTGACATAAGGGTGACTTAAGGGGAGCTGCCTGGAGCTCACAAAGGGGGCTCTGGGAACTTTATTTATATGTATTACAAATGAGCAAAAACATTGTAAGGGTCAATTAAGAGAACAATTGTATTTGACTGCGCTTTGTTTAACAATTAAACATTAAAGTACTTTTCTGTGGCCCCTAGAGGATGAAATGTGCATGACGTCTTAAGATATGTAACATATAAGGTGCCTTTTATATGAATCGTTTCTTAAAGTTGTTACAATGGCACGAGTACGGTCTCCCAGGAAAATCAAGTTTTGGTTGAAAGGGGCCCTGTTATGCTCATTTCAGGTTCATCATAATTGTATGTTGTGCCTAAAGCATAATAGGGCCTTTAACGTCACAAAGGAAATGCGTTAACCTTTGCGCATTAAAATATTAAGGTATCAACTTTTAGTTTTTTTATTATCGTTACATATCCCGGATACAAAACACTATTAGGCCTAATGTTGGTTCCGTGCAGCTACTATCTCTAAGAGCAGACATGGCGGACAATGGACGACTGTTTGTGTGTCAGTGTGTCCTGCACAATATGTCAACACTTTATAAGAAAGTGGCTAGCAGTAGCTAGAAAATCCCTATAAATTGCAAGATGACGTCTCTGTGTTTTTATTTGAATTAGACTTAGTGGTTATGTTGGTTTTCTGCCTGCGTTCAGTGCGAAAATTCTGTTTGCAGAAAAGCCCTGGACAGTGATTACTGTGAGCAGCATTTTGAATAAATACAAATATTATTTATTTGGGTATATTTCCTGCTTTAACTCTGATTGTGTGAATATACATTGTGAAATGTGTCCTAAGAATGTAACTTTCATCATATAAACAGCTTTTAATCTCACTGTAAGCACGACTGCTCTCAATTTAATGAAAATATGCGGGGAAAAAAAAATAGCAATCCTACCGGACAACTCATGCAGTGTCTAACATGCAAAGGGTTCAACCCCTGGAGAGCATGAATGTCCACAGTAGATCTAAAGTTTGTTTTCCTGTACTGTTACTCAACGAGCAGCCTGCTAGTACAGCAACATTACCATTGTTTCTGATGATCATCATCCTCCTTATGATGGAAACTCCTTTTACTTCTGCGATGTCAGCTTTTCAAGTCAGTAATGTGGAAAGTGAATGCGATAAAACACGTTCATCATCTGCGGGTAGTGACAGTGAAAGATGACTTTATTATGTTGTTGTAGTCACTGAGAATATATTTCTCTCCGTGCTACTGAAATACAAGATTAATTGTTGAACCTCTGCCGCCCAGCAGAGCTAGTTGAACACCTGCAATCAAAGTAGTTGTGATAGGTAAAGTGTATGCTGACAGTAGAGGGTACTGGAGGGCCTCATATTTTTTCCTTACGGCCTCATCAACAGTGTTTGCCCCCGGCTTTGCTCCGTCTCTCTGCTTTGGACACCTTGCCCGAGCGCTTTGGACACCTTGCCCGAGCACCTGAGTTATAAACAAATTCCACACGTTGTTTTTGTTTGCTGTGTTTACAGTTGTGTTAATGCAGAGATGGGCCTTCTGGGGGGAAATGCTTCAACTCGGAACCAAATTGAAATCTGTTTTGTAACTGTTCTCCTTTTTTATATAACACTTAATAGTCAAAATCGAGGCGACCTAGTAAAACAAACAACAGCTGGCCGTGTGACTGACGGCGGATCCTGTCTAGTCGCCTGGCAACTGAGAAACAAAACCACAGCGTGGTGTTGGGTTTCTTATGTTTAATCTCCGTCCACATTTATAAAACCTGCTTTTCTTCATTTCTTTATTAACACAAAGGCTGTGCATGTTGTTCAACCTCCCAGGTCTGGAGAGCATGAATGACCACAGTAGATCTAAAGTTTGTTTTCCTGTACTGTTACTCAACGAGCAGCCTGCTGGAACAAAATGTGATTTTAGTACAGCAACATTATCATTGTTTCTGATGATCATCATCCTTCTTATGATGGAAACTCCTTTTACTTCTGCGATGTCAGCTTTTCAAGTCAGTAATGTGGAAAGTGAATGCGATAAAACACGTTCATCATCTGCGGGTAGTGACAGTGAAAGATGACTTTATTATGTTGTTGTAGTCACTGAGAATATATTTCTCTCCGTGCTACTGAAATACAAGATTAATTGTTGAACCTCTGCCGCCCAGCAGAGCTAGTTGAACACCTGCAATCAAAGTAGTTGTGATAGGTAAAGTGTATGCTGACAGTAGAGGGTACTGGAGGGCCTCATATGTTATCCTTACGGCCTCATCAACAGTGTTTGCCCCCGGCTTTGCTCCGTCTCTCTGCTTTGGACACCTTGCCCGAGCGCTTTGGACACCTTGCCCGAGCGCTTTGGACACCTTGCCCGAGCGCCCGAGTTATAAACAAATTCCACACGTTGTTTTTGTTTGCTGTGTTTACAGTTGTGTTAATGCAGAGATGGGCCTTCTGGGGGGAAATGCTTCAACTCGGAACCAAATTGAAATCTGTTTTGTAACTGTTCTCCTTTTTTATATAACACTTAATAGTCAAAATCGAGGCGACCTAGTAAAACAAACAACAGCTGGCCGTGTGACTGACGGCGGATCCTGTCTAGTCGCCTGGCAACTGAGAAACAAAACCACAGCGTGGTGTTGGGTTTCTTATGTTTAATCTCCGTCCACATTTATAAAACCTGCTTTTCTTCATTTCTTTATTAACACAAAGGCTGTGCATGTTGTTCAACCTCCCAGGTCTGGAGAGCATGAATGACCACAGTAGATCTAAAGTTTGTTTTCCTGTGCTGTTACTCAACGAGCAGCCTGCTGGAACAAAATGTGATTTTAGTACAGCAACATTATCATTGTTTCTGATGATCATCATCCTCCTTATGATGGAAACTCCTTTTACTTCTGCGATGTCAGCTTTTCAAGTCAGTAATGTGGAAAGTGAATGCGATAAAACACGTTCATCATCAGCTGGCCGTGTGACTGACGGCGGATCCTGTCTAGTCGCCTGGCAACTGAGAAACAAAACCACAGCGTGGTGTTGGGTTTCTTATGTTTAACCTCCGTCCACATTTATAACACCTGCTTTTCTTCATTTCTTTATTAACACAAAGGCTGTGCATGTTGTTCAACCTCCCAGGTCTCCTAGCAGCCGATCCTGCTCTGTTTACACTGCAGCTGTCATTGGGAGAGGTGCTGTCATCCTGGACAATTAATTACAGCGGAATCCTACAGACCCTTAGTGATTACCTTTAATGGTAATTATGTTTAATCACTCTAATACCATCATTATTTAATTATGAAGAGTCTTTATTAGTTACACATGAATACATTACACGTTATTCCGAGGTACAATACTCCATTGTTATTTGTTTAATTCATTATCGTGTTCTTACACCAGATTAGAGCCATATATCCAATGTCTGGCGTGTGCATTAATTGTCTCATTTGAGGAGTCATTTGAATCAATGTTGTTCCATCTTTCTGGTGGATTATAATTATAAGTATTAGGTAGGCTACTTAATGCATAAGCCTAGCATGAAATATTATTGAGGTGCAGTGGTAGCGTCTAAATTGGAAAAGAGACACTTTAAATGCCACATTATATATATATATTCATACTGTAATCCATGAATTCAGCTAGCGGGGTGACATTTGGGACAAGCTTTAAACATTATTTCAATCAAATTGCATTCCAATGTTTTTAAAATTGAGTCCAACTTAATATGTGGTATAAGAGGTTTTAATGTCAAGACCATAGTCAAGACGCAATACAATCAAAGCCAACAAGGTTTCTTATTTTCTCAGCAAAGTAACCTTTCCTATTCTTCAGTTCTTTAATCAATTATTTATGCTTATGTCTGATTGACTGTTGTAATAACTCTCTGTTCAAACAGCCCAAGTTACAGTTCATGTAGAAACTGCAGCTGTGGTGGACTGATCTGTCCTCAAAGAGATGACCAAAAAATGACGTATATGTCCTTAGTCAAACAAACATTTGACCTATGACTGATCACTTGTAAGAGTCTCGATATTTAAGTTGTTGCTAAAATGTATGACTCCTGCTCTGTTCATTGGGAGTAGACAGCCAAATAAGCCTTTGGAAATTTGTATGGTCTATTAGCTTGTAATGACTTTTTTTGAGCCTTAGTTGCCAAAAAACTTTTGAGATTTCCCCTTGGATAAAACAGTATTCCACTGATTTGTAATTGCACTCTTAACACTTATGATAAAAAGTTTAGAAAAGAAGGATCAAAATCTAGCGCCTACTTCACCTATAACGCAACTCAACTGAATTAGCTCAACTGTATCTCGGGCTACAAGGTCTGGTTAACTCAACTCTTTCTGACTCCGCACACTCATTCTTTTTTTATTTTCAAACTTTGTATAACTTTACTTCAGCCTCAACTGGCGCTGCCTGAAGTGACATGACTTCAGGGAATTTAGTAGATTTCGAACAGAGCCGTGAGAATTTTTTTTTTTCCACATATGCAGTTGTACAGTACTTCCAAGACTGTGATGTAACACATCTGTGGAGTGGCTCACCGCTTACTAGTTGTACCACAATGTACAGATGCCCTGAAAAAATACACTGTTTACTTCTGGACAAACCTGATGTAAAAGGGAGTTGATGTCACCCCATTCTCAAGATTCTTCTCTCCTTCTGTGTCAATTAACGTATGTGACTTCTGATGCCCTCTAAAACTCCACACCCCAGTGATCCCCTCCCAAGCTCTCTCATATTGTTTTGCAGCCTGAGGAACAGATGTTGAGAAATTATGGAACTACTGTGATTGCTCTGAGGGTGAACAAAACAAAATGACGCTGGGAGAAGTCAGCATTTTTCAAGCATATTGTGGCCTGGAGCTAAAAGAAACAGAACACCAGAGAAGACTGTACAATGTATCCATTATTTTTTATGACTCAAACACATTTAGAAGTGTACACTGAGAGGATTATATTGTCCCTCGCTGCCATCGGCTGAGCAACATTGATCCCTGCAGCAATCAGTTCAGGATGCTTTAGCATCATCGCCCCGGAAAAAACAAAGTTGAGGCTTGTGTCACACTGTATATATCAGACCTGCCTGGCTGCGATGGTAATCCTTTAAGGCTTTACAGTAGGTATGTCGCACCGGCCTCTTGAAGCATCATCTGGTGTCTGATATCGGCATTGGTGGAAGAAGTACTCAGATTACTACTTAAATAGAAGTAGCAATACTGCAGTGTAAGCTAACTAAAAGTCAAGTCAAGTAAAGTAAAACTTTAAAAGCATTAGCATAAAACAATCAACCAAAAGTATGCGTTTCGCAACATGGCCATTTTAATATAATATATATTTTAAATGTATTTTATTAATTTAAATAAATGATTGGTGGTATTATATTGTGTTCATCACTTCAGTGTTGCACTTGGTAAAAGTGGGGTTTATTTGATTTACTACATTATAGCTTCCCATAATATATGTAATAGTGTGTCGATTTATATTTTGTATTAATAACCTAAATCTGAAAAGTAACTAGTAACTTAATATGTAACATAAATGTAGTTGAGTAAAACGTACACTATGGACGCGCTGTCAACGGGGGGGGGGGGGGGGGTTACGTGAAGCCTGCAAAAGCGAGAGGGGTCTGCCTGCAGACCTCCACTCTCAGGACAGTTCCGGTGCAGACCTCCACTCTCAGGACACCTCCACTGTCAGTACAGGAAGTGACGATTCTGACGTGTGCTAGTTAATAGTGATGCTAATGATAGCTAATTCCTAATAGTAGTATGTGTGTCGTTTGTACAGTGCTACTTATATGTTATGTAAAGCCTGCATACTTATGTGTTTTATTTCTGTATTGTTACAGTTTTACAAAGTAAAAGAAGAACAGTAAAGTCAAGAAAGAAAACCTTGCATCTTTATTGGAGGACTTTTAAATGGTTCAATCAATCTAAGTGATGAAAAGTGATACTGTATTGATATTAACTACAATACAAGGTGTTCCTATATAAATATATATATATATATATATATATATATACGCGGCGGAGGTGGGGAGGTTCCAGCTGGGAACCTCCACCCCGCTGCGGGACCCGTGGGACCCCTGGACGGTGCGTCTTGGTCACGCTTCATATCGGCCGGCCCGGGAAGGAAGAGACCAATGCAGCACACCCTCCCGGCCGCGTCTATCGTTTTTCCAACCCAGTTTAGATTTAACCACGCCCACTTCCGCATTACACAAGGATCGACGTAGCTCTACGCGATAGCGTCATAGACTTCATCTTCGGCAGTTTAGCAGTCGCGGTAAAGCAGGATATTGAATAGTTGGTTTTTGTCTTTCCAAAGGATTTGTCGACTGAAAGTAAACAATCCTATAATCAAAGCCATATCGAAGAGTCCTGAGATTGTATTACTGGTGTTTTATCATCTATAAATAGCCTGTGTGTATCCTCAAATGTCGTTTTCAGGACACACAAAATACGTTTTAAATCAGAATAGCCTGTGTGTATCCTCAAATGTCGTTTAAAATGTTTTAAATATCTTATCAGATGGTGTAAGTGCAGAATATTGAATATAACCTACTGTGTACTTCATTTATCTGACAGCATTATTTAATGATACTATTTTATATATATATATATATATATATATATATATATATACACACATTTATTCATTTAATATATATATATATATAAACACACACTTATATGTACTCACACATGTATTTATTCATTTATACACACACTCACATATACCCCAGCAAAAAACGGAAGTGCCGCACAGCCAAGCAAGTCCAAGGAGCTCTCGGTCAAAAGCGCTATACTTGCGTTCTCTGGGCGTCAGCTGGCGGCTGAAAAAGGCGAGTGGCTGCCAAGCGCACTCCACCCACTGTTCGTGCACTGCACCAACGGCGTAGTCCGATGCGTCTGTGGTAATGGAGATGGGAGCCGTGGATGATGGGTGCGCCAACAGGGCCGCCTGAGCCAACGCAGTCTTGACCTCCGTGAAAGCAGACTCAGCTTTTGCCGTCCAGTCGATCGCCTGGACGGGGGTCGTACCCTTCAAAGCCTCATACAGCGGCCGCATAATGTGAGCGGCCCGGGCGATGAAACGGTGGTAGAAAGTCACCATCCCCAGAAATTCACGGAGCGACCGGGCTGTGAGCGGGCGAGGAAAAGCTGCAACAGCCTCCACCTTCGCCGGCAGGGGTGCTGCACCGCCCTTGGTGACGCGGTGTCCGAGGAAGTCAATATCAAACACCCCGAACTGGCACTTTGCAGGATTGATGATCAACCCGTGTTGGCTGAGCCTCGTGAAAAGGGCTCGGAGGTGTGACAGGTGCTCTTCCACCGAAGCGCTGGCGACGAGTATGTCGTCCAGGTAGACGAACATGAATGGCAGGTCCCGCAGCACCGAATCCATCAGGCGCTGGAACGTTTGGGTGGCGTTTTTGAGCCCAAAAGGCATCCGCAGGAACTCGAAAGTCCAAACGGCGTTATCACTGCTGTCTTAGGGACGTCCAGGGGATGCATGGGCACCTGGTGGTAGCCACGCACCAGGTCCACTTTCGAAAACACAGACGCTCCGTAGCCCTCAAACAGCGAGTCTGCATCGGTGCTGACTTGAGACCGGTCTAAACCTGACCAGCCACTGGGATCCGCTGGGCTTTTGACTGGGACACACCCATGTGAGTCCTATCTGGAGTGCTACATCTGTACTCACAGACTGATCATCAGATTTGACGACGCTGATTGGCTGAAATTATGTTTCGGCATCATAGTTTACAGATAGCAACAGTCAGCTGCTAGTGGCTGCTGCTGCACTGGTTTAGGGCTCCTTTCTTACCGCCCAGACGAGAGAGGGTAATGACCATAGACTGTATATAAAGGTAATGACACATGGGCAAGGCCAGGCAGGAAACATGTGACTTTTCAGTAACTTTAGACATCGTCATAACACAATTTTAAACGAGATTTTATTGTAGATTATACATTTTACTGATACCAATTATACACACACACACACACACACACACACACACACACACACACACACACACACACACACACACACACACACACACACACACACACACACAACACACACACACACACACACACACACACACACACACACACACACACACACACACACACACACACACACACACACACACTTCAAATCCAGTGACATAAATACTTTTATTGTAATTACTGTGAAATGTATTATGTTTTCGTCATTATTACAACAAATACACACTTGCAACTGATAACACTGGCAATGATTTTATATTTATTAGACTATTAAAAAAAAACATGCTTCAACAAAAGGTGGGGGCTCCAAATAAGTGGGGGGATCGGCGATCCCCCGCGTCCAACGACCACACCACTGCAAGGACCATAACCGTGCAAATATTGGCTCTTGACTGGCAGAAAGACAGGAGTTACAAAATATTGGCATATGACAAACCTCTTCTCTCACCAGAGAGTGGCACAGCAAACTGAATCTCCACATGAAAGAAAGTATTAAAACAAATTGTACATCAGCATATAGATTAATACAGTGACTGTAGTAGTGGTGGAATGTTAGTACATTAACGTAAGTAATATTTCTTTTTTATTTCATATTGTTATTATTATTTTTAAATATTAACCATGTCCTTGCTAAAGAACATATCATTGTAAAGCATTTAGCTTCACTTGCAATGCTTTCTTTATCTTTAATGTGCTACGTCTTAGCTCCATCTTTCCTCTATCTCATTAGATATCTGCACACTTTTCACCACACACACTCCAAGCACAGGCTAAACGTTTTATGGAATTCCCCCGGGTACTGTCTGGTTCTGGATTTGTTGTATTTCAGGTTGCAGAAACAACAACTGGCATATTTATTTGACCAAGATGACAAATGCTAACTGCTCACAGAAACGGCTACCTCAGCTGTCAACTAAAATGACAGTGACACAATGGATACATCAGTACCACCCTCCCAAAACAGATTACGGGGAACATGAGCATGATATCAGACTGAATGATGGCTCAATGACAAATGTCTGTGGAGCATTGATAAATGCTTGACATTTTTTTCTGACAGCAGATCTACAAATTTGAGGTTGCTGCAGGATTGCTTTTGAGGTATAAATCCTCAAATGCTAATTTCCAAGTCTGTTTTATCACATGCTGCTTGTGAGGTGAAAGCCAGGAGGAGACACAGGTGGATTTTCCAAATAAGGGTTAACAATTAACCCAATAATGTGATAAACGGTTTATATGATATACAACAACGTTCTGGGCCCTTTAAATAAAGTTCTCTTAACAGAAATAAACTGATATCTTTAATAGGCCTATTATTCTTCTTTTGGGGTTTCCCCTTACCTGAAGTGTATTATATAGGTTGTAGTGCACATAAATGGTCTGCAAAGGCTAAAATCCCATGACGTAGGGAGAAATACCGCACTTCTTTAACATTAAAGCATGTAAACATGTAACGGCAGAGGCACAACAAACAAATATGAACTTGAGAATGAGCATAATATGTCCTCTTTAACATACACTGACATGAAAAAAATAATGAACACCCTTTAAGTAAGATGTATGAAACAATAGCTATGTGTCTTGTATGCAATGGGAATGTAATTTGTCCGTGAAAAAGAAGATGTCAACAGTAAAAATCTTGCCTCTGAGGTTCATACCTTGAGAGGAAGACATTTAAGTGAACGCTTTAATTTTTTAACAAGCACTTAATGAGAAAGACACAGTGGCTTTTATCAGCTGGCACAACTGTCTACCGACCGATCAATCTTGATCAATTGAGGATTGTAACGGACAAATTCATCTCAGGTAATGAAGACACTTAACAATGTTTTTCTGATGTTGAAGCGCCCCAAGAAGCGCTGGAAAAAAATACTGCTTGTCTGGTAACTTGTTTAATTGCCACAGGGCACCACCTCTGCGCTGGATTTCCTTTATTAGATTTCCGAGCCCAAACGAGGCTCATTAGCTGGCTCGCTCTAATTAGAGGACATATATCAAAACACTCTAGGGTTCTCACGCTGCATGCTGGGAAAAATGAAATGCCATTAATCAATCTAGCCTCCTCTTTAATGTGTTGGACAGTGGAAACAAACAAAATGCTGATTGAGTCAGTGATGCAAAAGTGCAGTTGGATGGGGCGAAACCAGTGAGGCGTTCCAGGGAGGCTTTTTGGTGGGAAAAGTTCTCTAAGGTCTACTGAGTTTTTGTTACATCAACACTGATATAAATTAGATTAGATTTATCCAAGTAAATTATCCAGCTGAATGAAATTTAAATATTTCCTAACATTAGAACATTACCCTCAAACCAAAATGTTTTTCAGGCAATTATGGGGAAATGCTTCATATTATATTGCCGTGTGTTTTAAATTGCTTGAGAAGAGTTTGGAGAAGTCTCTGCTCATGTTGGCTGCAGGATACTGGAGAGATTCCAGCTCAATAAAGACAGAAAAAAGAAATCAGCAGTGTATAAAGACTATTGTGTGCTTTCAAATGATGACAACCTCACATTTGGCACAGGGCTCCATACTGAGCTCAACATGCCGTTTCTGTTTTCAAAATGACACTCCTTTATTCCCACCCAGCATTTGAGACATTCATGAATTTTAACAGCTTTCATGTCACTTTCAAAAATTATTCCATTACCCCTGAGGGGTATGTTGTGATTTTTTTGTCTTTTGCAATTAAACTTGTTTTAATCCAGCTGACTAAAAAGCCTCTAGAGCAGTGGTTCCCGACCTTTTTTCCCAAGAGCCCCCCCAAATGACTCCCCCCCCCCCCCCCCCCCAAATGACTCCTGTTGAAAGCGTAATTAAGGAGGACTATTGGAGTGATGGTTATTGGACTCAGGATTAATTCATTTGGATTCCAGCTGTATGATGAAATTAAAGGACGGCGCAAGTGGAAACAATTCATAAAGGGATTAAACTGTTTAAAACACATGCTCAAAGTAAACCGGATTTTGCCGATGTGTTTATGTGGATTCAAAAGTCGTAAATAATCTACAAAATGGAGGAGACCGATCTGATCGGAGCAACTGTGACAAATAATCCAACTGAAACCGGCATGGACAATGACTATGTTTTAAAAATGCGCTTATCCAGAAAAGCCCGGTTTGGACACTTTACGGGCAGAAGACACATTTCTATTGAAGAAAGAATTATACATTTCTGTCTTTTTATGCCTTTAATAGCTACTAACTTGAATTTGTATTCAAATTAATTAATCAATTATTTTATTGTAATGTAGAGACAAGGCTTTTAGTGACAATCATGTATTGCTTTACAATTCTATGTAAAAAAAAAACATTTAATTTAATTATTTTTTTTTAAAGTCTAAATATGATATTTGGCCTCAAATCATCTGAGGCCTGGCGCCCCCCCTGCAATATTTTGGCGGGGGGCACGCTCCCCAGGTTGGGAACCACTGCTCTAGAGCTCCTCATATGTTTTAATTAACAGCTCAATTTCTTTGTAGATTTCTGATAAATATTTCTTGTTTTTTAAATATTTGTTTTGATGTTTTACATCAAGCCCTTTTTGCCACAGAGATGTAATGAGTCAGATCATGCTTGGGTTGCATTTTTGAAACTCATGTTAGAATCTCATCCAGGCAATTTCAAAATCATAGCATAAGCATGAAGAAAAACATACCCCATGTTCTTTTATTTGCTGAACAGGACAGCTCAAAGGGGGCAAAGAAGAAGATGTAAGTTAAATCCAGGCACAGTGAGAGCTGTGGCACTCTAATACAAATGGAAACCTTCCAAATACATGCAACACTGTGTTTCCATTATCTTTTGGCCTATTCCATGAGTACAATACTGTGAGGTTCATTTACTGCAGTTAAACATATTGGTGTCAGCATTGGCCTTATACACCAGTGTACCTTTTTGATTGGTCTATTCCATCACGCCTAATCCTAACCCTATAGAGAACCGCAGTGACGCGTCCTAAAACCCGGATGTAAACTCCTTCTGGTTCCTTCGTCAAAAACGCAATGCAAGTTCTCCATAGGATTTTGGAAAATAGCTCGAAATAAGGTCTGTGGTTGACACACATTTAAGAGATGGATCACGTTTTGTTCAGCCGGATAATATCCACATGTCTATCCTACTTTTATAATTTTCGAAGCATAAATCTAGTCGCAAGAAGCAAAATGCTAACGTTATGCTATAAAGGAACTACAGCAGGGTTTCAACGTCACGCCAATTTAAGATCCATATTCAAACATACAGATTGTAAATGGTACAAGTTGAAGTGTTTGTTTGAACAGTTTGCAGGAGGCAGGTACTTGCTTTCAAGCAGAACAGGGCAAACAAACTTAGCGGGAGTGTTTTACGTGTTCGGTGTAATGACGTAAAACGGCATGGACAACTTCTGTAGTCCTATTCAGCCACATGTTAACAACCATCGTTTTTTAGACACGTAAACTCTTCAAAAATCACCAGCGGTGTCACTGCTGATGTATTTAATGTCGTAGAACAAAACGTGATCTGTCTCTTCAATTTGTGTCAAACACAGACCTTATTTGGAGCTATTTTCCAAAATTCTATGGAGAAATTGCATTGCTTTTTATCGAAGGAACCGGACGTGGTAAAAATGCTAACTTACTTCCAGGACGCGTCACTGCGGTTCTCTATAGACGGGACACAATAGTTCGTTACTGCCTTACTACTGATTTGGTTAGGCTTAATAGGGTAAGTGTCAGCACATACAGGCAAACATATTTGACTTTTATGCTTTGACTGTATTTGTCGATTGAGGCTTTTATTTGTTTATTTTGGAAACAATGGTTGGAAAAGGGAGTCAATCCTTCCACCATTAGAACAAACATCATCGGTGCCAATCTCTTGTTTCGTTTGCTTAATGTTAATTCATTTAACTTGACATTCTTCCTCAAACCAAGGAAAGTTCTAAATGATAAGCAGCTAACCATACATTTGACCTAATTAATTCTAAAGTTTGTGCTACAATGGAGATGCTAGTTAATGTTAACTTAACAAAATAAACCTAAAAAAGAATCCCATATTAAAGTATTCAAAGTACTGGTTTGACTGTAAAACTAATTCAGGAATACTTTAAATTATTCAAGTTTTGATTAAGGTTCAGAAACATACACACAGACATTAGATTTGAATAATCTTTTTCCATTCATCTAGAGTTAACCTGCTAGGTAATGGTATTGAGGTGCGATTCATTGGCAACACTTACAGACTTTTGTGACCAGAGATGGAACAAATGATCAGAACTCTTAATTTTCCTTTACCAATGTTTTATATCCTTTTACAGATTCAAGACATTTGAGAAAAAGTCACTGGTATTCATATTACGAAAATGCTGGCAGATATCAGTCAAATATCTTTCAGATCAAAGTGAACTTTTGCTTTTGCTCAGTTCAGTGGTTCCACTTCCAAATGGAATAGGATGCTATGAGTATAAAGAGGGTGTTGTTATCTTTGAAAGACAGCAAAAACACACTGCACTGAGCAATATAGGTTGGATTGGAAGAGATCAAGACAAATACTGGCATTTTACTTTGACAACAAACAAACCACACATAAAAGAAAAAAGGACAATCCAAGTATGAATCCCCTTTGAATGTCATGTATCCCACGATCAACTAGCCATGCTACTTCATCTGTTTGTGTTTTTTTCTCTGTCATATCACTGAATTACATCTCCACAGTTGGTCCTTCACCCATTTCTTCATCTACTCATTAGCCCCTCAGCTTATGTACCAGTCCTGCACCAGTCACAATTGCCAGATTGTCTAGGGTCGCCTAGATTTCCAGAGTTTTGGCGCCAATTTTGCCTGACATGTTACCCATCAAGTTGTTAATCTCCAAGGCAGCATGTCAGGTAACCACACCTAACCACTAGCCTTCCTATTTATGCTAACCAGTTGTTATCCTATACCTATTGCTTGAAAAGCACAATCCATAAACAGACTGGGCCTGCAAGCTTTCACGCTATTTTGCAATGTCTCTTACTCCTACTCCATTTGTCCCTTCTGAGCTCCTAGACCCATTCTGGAGGACTCTCTAGTGTTCAATGAAGCTTTGTTTTACTCAGTATAGCTATATTAACCCTACGATGTTTACATCAACCTTCTCGCAGGCAAAGCACTACCATGCATTGACTGCAGCGGCCTCAATGATATCACTATAAAGAACAGGTATCCCCTCCCACTTTTTTCAACAATACCAAGAATACTCTCCCAATTGTTCTCAAGCTCGAAAATACCTACCCCGTTTTTCCTCCCAAAACGCGAGTGATTTGTAAAATATCCATAAAGAAAAAGAAAATCTGTTTACAGTTCTGCTTCATATGGGTGTTGAGAGATGTATCCATAGATCTCTTAATGTTGCTCTCAAAGTAAAAAAAAAAATCTTTCTGCGGGAGCATCCCCCCGGACCCCCCTAGAGGAGGTGAGTTCCGCCCCCCACTCATAAAAAATAGCACTTTATCCCTGCCTATATGCCGTGAGCTGATTATCGAGCCTTCATTGTAACAGTCGCAAGTGTACTGTGTGTGTGCGCGTGGGTAGTGTTGCAGTAGAAAATTCCACTGTAGCGCCACGTAAACTAAACCAGAAACAGCAGTATATTTTATTGTGTTAACACTGTAAACTTGACAGTTTTTTAACCCAAACCAACTACTGGTTAAAGCACGTTATTACACGTTTAGAGTACTTGCAATGCAGGCAGATTGTGTTGCTTTTTAATGACTGTTTTAAAATGCTTTTTTCTTAATGTCTTTCGTTTTTGTAAAGCACTTTGAACTGCCTTGTGTTGAAAGGTGCTGTATAAATAAACTTGCCTTGCCTAAGGTCTGTTCTATAGGGGGAACAAGGTCAATGATAGAAATATAGAATAGAAAATATCAAGAAGATACTGTATTGATAAAATAATTTAGTGCAGGAGGTCCAAAGATATTAATAGGAGGATGTGCAAAACAGACAAACTAATTAGGCTTTATTAAAACATTAAATAATACTTTAGGTTAAGGTCTTCTTTTAAATACATGTAAGCATAAAGCTTTGGGGGCATCTACAGATAAATATTAAGTCTGACAAAGTACTAAAAGTCTAATTTTTTTTTTTTTGAACTTTCCTGCAATGTTAACTATGTTGAAGCACTTATTTTAACCAATATTATAGATATGTATTGTACTCTTATAAGATGTATGTAGATAGTATAAGAAATGTGCAGAATACGACAGTTTAATGGTGGAGGTACATTACATTGCATTTAGCTGACGCTTTTATCCAAAGCGACTTACAATAAGTGCGTTCGACCAACACAATACAAACTTGAAGAAAACAGAATCATATAAGTACATCAGGTTTCATAGAGCAAAAACATTTCAAGTGCTACTCAACTAGCTTTAGGTAAGCCAGTCCTTTATTAGTATATAAGTGCTTTGTTAATAGTTCTATTGCTCGAATTGGAGTCAAAAGAGATGAGTTTTCAGTCTGCGCCGGAAGGTGTGTAAGCTATCTGCTGTCCTGATGTCAATGGGGAGCTCATTCAACCATTTTGGAGCCAGGATAGCAAACCCACGTGTTTTTGCTGATGGGAACTTAGGTCCCCTTGGCAGCGAGGGTGCAGTGAGCCGTTTGGTTGATGCAGAGTGGAGTGCAAGTGCTGGGGTGTACGGTTTAACCATTTCCTGGATGTAGGAAGGGCCAGATCCATTCGCAGCATGGTACGCAAGTACCATTGTCTTGAAGTGGATTCTAGCAGTTACCGGAAGCCAGTGAAGGGAGCGGAGGAGCGGCGTGGTGTGGGAGAATTTAGGAAGATTGAAGACCAGATGAGCCGCTGCATTCTGGATGAGCTGCAGAGGTCGGATGGCACATGCATGTAGACCAGCCAGGAGGGAGTTGCAGTAGTCTAGGCGTGAGATGACGAGAGCCTGGACCAGAAGTCGCTTTCTGGGTCAGCTGGGGACGAATCTTCCTGATGTTGTAAAGCGTGTATCTGCAGCAGCGGGTTGTAGCAGCGATGTTTGCAGTGAAGGACAGGTTGTTATCTAGGATCACACCCAGATTCCTTGCAGTCTGAGTCGGGGAAACAGCAGAGGTGCCGATGTTGATTGTCAGGTCAAGAGTGGGACAATCTTTTCCCGGAAAGAAAAGCAGTTCAGTCTTGTCAAGGTTGAGCTTGAGGTGATGAGCAGACATCCACTGAGAGATGTCAGCTAGACAAGCAGAGATGCGTGCGACGACCTGGGTCTCTGAGCGGGGAAAGGACAGAATTAGTTGAGACTGGGTGACTGTTCAGAAGGGGCATAACACGAAACACGCAGGTCCCCACCAACCCATTCACGTATCTAACAGATATTCCCCTCTCAGCGAGACACCCGCTGAGAAGCCAACTCTGGTTATTGGTAGCTCTATTATGAGACACGTGAATTTAGAGACCGAAGCCTCCACAGTCACATGCATTCCGGGGGCCAGAGCGGGCGACGTTGAGGCGCATCTTAAACTGCTGGCTAAAAATAAACGTAAATACAGTAGGATTGTTATTCACGTCGCTGGTAATGATGTTCGTTTACACCAATCAGAATGCACCAAACTTAATGTGGAGTCGGTGTGTAGTTATGCTAAAACAATGTCGGACACCGTAATCTTCTCTGGTCCCCTCCCCAATCTGATCAATGATGACATGTATAGCCGCATGTCATCATTTTAGCGCTGGTTGTCTTGGTGGTGCCCAGCAAACAATGTGGGCTTCGTAAATAATTGGACAGCCTGCTGGGGAAACCTGATCTGATTAAGAGAGATGACATTCATCCTACTTTGGAAGGTGCAAATCTCATTTCGGCAAACATTTCAGGGCTTTGTGGACTTAATCCATGACAAACTGGAGTTGAGACCAGGAGGCGGAGTCACAGACTTACATGCTTCTCTGCGCTCTCTCCTAGGCAGTCATCCATAGGAATCCCGAACCCAATAAAATACCAAATATTAGCGGTGTGTGTGCCTGCCCAAGGACAATTTAAGGTGTCATACATAATAACCTAATAAAAGTAAATGTAACAACTACTACAGTGCAACAAAACAGGAATATTAAATGTGGTCTCTTAAACATAAGATCTCTAGCATCTAAAGCAATATTGGTAAATGATTTAATATCAGATTATAATATTGATATATGCTGTCTCACTGAAACTTGGTTGAGACATGAAGAATATGTCAGCATAAATGAGTCCACTCCACCCAGCCATCTCAATACTCATATTGCCCGAGGCACAGGCCGAGGAGGTGGAGTTGCAGCAATCTTTGAATCAAGTTTACTTATCAATACTAAACCAAAATTAAATTATACCTCCTTTGAAAGTCTCGTTTTTAGTCTTACGCATCCGACCTGGAAAACTTTGCAGCCAATCTTATTTGTTACAGTGTACCGTGCACCAGGTCCTTATTCAGAATTCTTATCAGAATTCTCTGAGTTTTTATCAACTTTGGTTCTTAAAACAGATAAAGTAATTATCGTAGGTGACTTTAATATTCATGTTGACGATGATAAAAATGGCCTTACTGTTGCATTTAACTCTATATTAGATTCTGTTGGTTTTTGTCAGAGTGTAAATAAACCAACCCAGTGCTATAATTACACTCTCAACCTTGTTCTGACTTATGGTATTGAAATTGAGCAACTATTAGTCGAACCGCATAGTCCTGCTTCATCCGACCATTTCTTAGTAACTTTTGAAGTACTGTTACTAGACTACAAAGCATTAGTCAAAAGCTCCTGCAGCAGAAACCTATCTGTTAGTGCTATAGCCAAATTTAAGGAAGAGATTCCACCAATACTTAACTCGATAGCATGTCTGCATGTAGGGGAGGAAACTTATACAAAATGTCCACCACCCCAAAATGATCATGTTGTTGATAGTGCTACAGATGCGCTGCGAATAAAATTAGACTCTGTTGCTCCTTTAAAAAAGAAGAAAATAAAACAACATAGATTAGCTCCATGGCATAATGCCGAAACCCGCAAAATAAAGCAAAAATCGAGACAACTTGAAAGGATATGGCGTTCCACTAAACTTGAAGAATCTCGTTTAATTTGGCATATTACTCTCAATGAATATAAGAAAGCACTGCGTAAAGCGAGAGCAGCTTACTACTCTTCATTAATAGATGAGAATAAGAATAAAGCACTGTAGCCAGGCTGACAGAGAGCCATAGCTCGATTGAGCCTTCTATTCCCATAGCACTCAGTAGTAATGATTTTATGTGCTTTTTTAACGATAAAATTGTTACTCTTAGAAACAAAATTAATGACCTCTTGCCTTTGACCAGTATAGTGTTATCAACTCCCGGAAACGTAAGTTCTAATATTACACTAGATAGTAAACTAGAATGCTTTTCAGCCATAAACCTTGAACAATTAAATTCAATGATTCTCTCTTCTAAACCATCAACGTGTATGTTAGACCCAATTCCAACTAAGCTGTTGAAGGAAGTTTTTCCCTTAATTAGCACTTCTTTATTAAATATTATCAATATGTCTTTATTATCAGGCTATGTTCCACAATCATTCAAAGTAGCAGTGATAAAACCGCTTCTTAAAAAGCACAACCTCGATCCAGAGGTTTTAGCCAATTATAGACCTATTTCTAATCTTCCGTTCCTCTCAAAAATTCTTGAGAAAGCAGTCGCAAAACAGTTGTGTGATTACTTAAAAAACAATGATTTATTTGAAGATTTTCAGTCTGGCTTTAGAACACATCATAGCACAGAGACAGCTCTGGTTAAAGTCACAAATGACATTCTAATAGCCTCTGACAAGGGACTTGTCTCTATTCTTGTTTTGCTCGATCTCAGTGCTGCATTTGATACTATCGATCATGATATCTTATTGCAAAGACTAGAGCACTTAGTTGGCATACAGGGAACTGCTTTAGGCTGGTTTAGGTCCTATCTATCTGAACACTCTCAGTTTGTACGTGTCAATGATGAATCTTCCACGCAAACCAAAGTTAGCCATGGAGTGCCACAGGGCTCAGTGCTCGGACCTATTTTGTTCACATTATATATGCTTCCGTTAGGCAATATTATAAGGAATCATTCTGTACATTTTCATTGTTATGCGGATGATACTCAACTATATTTATCAATCAAGCCTGATGAAATTAATCATCTAAATAAAATTCAAGACTGCCTCAAGGACTTAAAAACGTGGATGACCTTAAACTTTTTGATGTTAAACACGACCAAAACTGAAGTTATTGTACTTGGCCCGAAGAATCTACGAAACAAATTATCTAAAGATATACTAACTATGGATGGCATTAATTTGGCCTCCAGTGAGACTGTAAGGAATCTTGGTGTTATATTTGATCAGGATTTATCCTTTAACGGCCACATAAAATCAATTTCAAGGACCGCCTACTTCCATCTCCGTAACATTGCAAAAATCAGGCATATCTTGCCTCAAAACGATGCAGAGAAACTAGTCCATGCATTTGTTACTTCAAGGCTCGATTATTGTAACTCTTTATTATCAGGGTGTACCAAGAACTCGTCAAGTCGCTTCAGCTGATTCAAAATGCTGCAGCTCGTGTACTAACCAGAGTTAGGAAAAGGGACCACATTACTCCTGTTCTGGCTGCCTTACACTGGCTCCCTATAGAACACAGGATAGAATTTAAAATTCTTCTTCTCGCCTACAAAGCCCTTAATGGGCAGGCGCCATCTTACCTTAAATAACTCATTATACCCTACTGTCCTATTAGGGCATTGCGTTCCAAGAATGCAGGGTTATTGGTTGTTCCTAGAGTCTCTAAAAGTACAATGGGAGCCAGAGCATTTTCTTATCAAGCTCCACATTTGTGGAATCAGCTTCCAGTTTGTGTTCGGGCGGCAGACACCCTATCCGTTTTTAAGAGTGCGCTTAAGACCTTCCTTTTTGATAAAGCTTATAGTTAGGGCTGATTAGATTCAGCCCCTAGTTTTGCTGATATAGGCTTAGTTTGTCGGGGGACATCTTACTTCTTCCTTCTCTCTGTCTATACCTGTGTACTCCCATGTTCCGATTAACCCAGCTTCCCCAAATTTCTTTCTTTTTGGTGTCTATATACGCTGGGATCCGGAGTCATGGATGCTCCTGCGGTCCTGTGTCCTGCATCGCGAGCCCTGGATCTTGAGTCGTGGCTGTGGTCCTGGATCATAGGTCCTGGATGGATATCCTCGTGGATTCATCTTCCTATTATACACACATGCATTTCCAAACATTTGGACTACCTATGTTGCAAATGTATTATCTTTTCAATTTACACACGGCATCTATTGCACGTTTGTCCGTCCTGGGAGAGGGATCCCTCCTCTGTTGCTCTCCCTGAGGTTTCTCCCATTTTTCCCTTTAAACTGTGGGTTTTCTTCGGAAGTTTTTCCTTGTACGATGTGAGGGTCTAAGGACAGAGGGTGTCGTATTGTCATACTGATATTTTGTACAAACTGTGAAGTCCACTGAGACAAATGTAACATTTTTGATATTGGGCTATATAAATAAACATTGATTGATTGATTGAGTTGGGTGTCGTCAGCGTAGCAGTGGTATGAAAAACCATGCGGGCTAATGACAGATCCGAGCGAGTTTGTGTACAAGGAAAAGAGGAGGGGACCAAGAACAGAGCCCTGAGGGACCCCTGTAGTTAATTGACAAGGGTCGGACTCCGACCCTCTCCAAGTAACTCTGTAGGTAAGGGAGGCTGCTTTAGCAGTGTGCAGTTCCTCAGTGACAGCAAGGAGGGCAGTTTCTGTGGAGTGACCTGCTTTGAAACCAGACTGGTGCGGATCCAGAAGGTTGTTCTGATGGAGATAACAGGAGAGTTGTTTAAAGACAGCCCGTTCAAGTGTTTTAGACAGGAACGGGAGGAGAGAGACAGGCCTGTAGTTTATAACATCAGACGGGTTGAGAGTGGGTTTCTTTAGGAGAGGGTTTACTCTTGCCTCCTTGAGACTGTTTGGAAAGTGACCAGAAGTTAGAGAAGTGTTGATGAAATGGGTGAGAAACGGTAGAATATCAGGAGCGATAGTCTGAAGGAGGTTTGAAGGAGGTTTGAAGGGATAGGTACACACATATTGATAGATGTCTTGTAATGCGCTGTTGAGGAACCTGACCCAAGTTTTTCATTCATTGCATAACTACACCGTAGTTGTGTATATGATATGTGAATAAACCTTAGAAAATCTTGAAATCTTGAAAGGGATGTGCAAGATAGCCATTATATACAGTCTATAATGAACGATTAGAGAATAACGAGTAATGAATATACTTTATATGTCACAAACGAGCTGAGGACCAAAATGCAAAACACGGGAAACCAGGGATAGTCGGTAACCAGCTTTATTGAAGGCAATAGGCTGGTAGGAGACAAAACGGCAGATAGTAGGCAAAGGGCTGGTCGGGGACAGGCGAGGGTTCCAGGAGAAAGCAGGACGGGAGTCGCAGGTACAGAACGGGTCAGGGAGCAGGCGAGGCAGGCTGGTCAGGGACAGGCAGGGTCGAAACCGGGAGAACAATCTGAAGGGTAATGCGGGAAAGACTGGCATGCTGCAAAGTACGATCTGGCACTGAGGTGAAAGTGAAGTGGGCCTAAATACTAATGTAACAGAGTGAGAGAGAGACAGGGTGTGACTACCAGGTGACTAAGGAATGTTAATGCAGAAAATAGGTGAGTGAGAAAGCAGACTGTGACATTATAAGGATCTGCAGATACATGTTTAGTCTTCTCAAGCATCAACTATCAACTATCTCGCCTGCTTGTTGGCACTTGACAATCACCTTCACTGAATTTTACTCAGGTGTAACTAAAGTCTGATTTAAGGGTTGTTTATATTTCACATCATTAATCGAAATCTGTAAATTAACTAAAATAAATGTAGTGTAGTAAAAATACCAGGTTAACCTTAAAAAAAGCCCTCAGGATTATAAAAGACCCCCATCACCCCAGCCACAAACTGTTCCGTCTGCTACCGTCTGGCAGGCGGTACTGCAGCATCCGGACTAAAACCACCAGACTCAGGGACAGTTTCATCCCACAGGCAATAAGACTGTTAAACACCCCAGCACGTGCACTCCGCTCTGCATAAGCCAAACGGCTCGCTGCACCCGCACTGCGAGGGGGACCCAAGTTCCCATCAGCAAAAACACGTGGGTTTGCTATCCTGGCTCCAAAATGGTGGAATGAGCTCCCCATTGAAGTCAGGACAGCAGATAGCCTGCACATCTTCCGGCAAAGACTGAAAACTCATCTCTTTCGACTCCAATTCGAGCGATAGAATTACTAACAAAGCACTTATATACTAATAAAGGACTAGCTTACCTAAAGCCAGTTGAGTAGCACTTGAAATGTTTTTGCTCTATGAAACCTGATGTACTTATATGATTCTGTTTTCTTCAAGTTTGTATTTTGTTGGTCGAACGCACTTATTGTAAGTCGCTTTGGATAAAAGCGTCAGCTAAATGCAATGTAATGTAACCTGAACTCTGAAACAACATCCAAAACATTAATCTGGCTGCTACTTAGAAATTATTTATTATATATTATATATCATATTCCAATCACTTGTATATAGACTGTTATTGCACTATTTCACTATTTACTATTTTTCTTTTTGTATTTACTTGCACTAAGGGGTGGGGGGGGGGGGGGGGGGGGTAGGACACGTTCGAGTCCTGTTTTGGATAGTTTGCCGTCGATGGGTTTCATTCCATTTCAAAGTGCTGTTTGATGCTCACGCACTGCCACTCCAACATCCAATCACAGAGCTTGAGGACTAATCACGGGGTTTGTCAAGCAAAGCACATGGTATAGTCCCAAATGATAGCTGAGGATTCTGGGTAGTGTGACAGTACAAGCTCTAGCCAATCAACCGCGAGCGTGTGTGTCCGGGGCGGGAGATTAATGTGATTGATTGTTGGTCGAGCTTGAGACACGCCCGCCGGCAAGCTTCAACGCACCCCGCCGTGTGGACGCTGCGTTACGGTACGTCCACACGGCTCCATCGCGTGCTTCAACGGAGACACTTCCCATTCACTTTGAATGCAACACAGTCTCACTCCCTGATCGTCCAATAGCGACACTTGGTCAGGGTCCTGCCATCCTAAACTCCGAAAAAATATTTGTTTCTCTGAATCGAAGGGGAAAAATACAAAAGCATTGTACACAATGTAAACCAATCAATGTTGTGTAATTAACATAAGGATAATCTGGTGTCTTTGAGTTGATGAGTAGTGCAGATATCACTGTAAAATCAATCGACAGTAAGGAGAATACTTACTTCCGGGTGTAAAATCCTCCGTTATCCAATGGGAATGGACGCTCACATTGCCTTTAATTACCGCCGACATGGACCGATGCGGTGCTTCCCTGAGCGTCAAATACCGCCGCCGATGGGAATACATTGCAATCAGTTGAAAGCACTTTCCGTCCTTTTATGAAGCTGAAGGAGACTCGGCGCGTCACAACTGGACGCCAAAGGACCCTGACCAAGCGTCGCTATTGGACGATCAGGGAGTGAGACTGTGTTGCATTCAAAGTGAATGGGAAGCGTCTCCGTTGAAGCACGCGATGGAACCGTGTGGACGTACCGTAACGCAGCGTCCACACGGCGGGGTGCGTTGAAGCTTGCCGGCGGGCGTGTCTGAAGCTCGACCAACAACCAATCACATGAATCTCCCGCCCCGGACACACACGCTCGCGGTTGATTGGCTAGAGCTTGTACTGGCATATGATTTGATTGGCTGACGCTTCTGTCGAAGCTTCAAAAGTTGAACATTGCTCTACTTTTGAAGCAAAGCTCCCACAATGCAGTTTGGCAAAGCGTGACGTCACCCCATTCAAAGTCAATGGGCAGAAGCGTTGAAGCTTCAACGCACGCCGCCGTGTGGATGGGCTGTAAGGGATAAAAGAAGGATCTTATCTTAAATATTGATATAAAAAATAGATGTGTTTAAATGAATGTACAATGTAAAATATATATTTTATGATTACCAAGATGTATCTACAATTGTGCATCCATCCATCACCCTATCACCTCTAATTTATATTATACTTTAATAGAAACACAGGAGCCCTTCACTCAGTGTCACTGCTCAGTGAATGGTGTTGGGGGAGAGGACAAAGCCCTCTGAGCCTTGCAACCTCAAATCCACTGACGCTATTGAACAGGCAAGAGGGGCCACATTGACTTTGATCTGAATTGAACAACTTTCATGGTCAATTTTACACGGGCAGCTAGCTCTGCGCATCAATTCACCCCGAGAGGAAATGAGATTCCTTCTTCACTTGAGGAGCTATTGCAGTGTGAAGACGACCAGATACATGCCCTCTCAGTCTCACATGGTATGACCACACACACACACAAACGCACACGCACACACACAAGCTTATACAACATACAGATAACCTTGTATTCTGATTTATGTAAAGACCTTCAGTTCACATACAGTACAGCTATTCCACTGTAGGCTAACCATTTACTTCCTATTTTGCAACAAAGTTGAAACATAAAGCCTTATTTTTTTCAAAGGCCATGAACATTAAACATTCCATAACACACCAAAATTGGTATTATGTGGCAAGATTTAGTCTAGGACTTTAACAAGGTTACCACTTTTTTTTCCTTTTGAACCGTTAAGGCAAGCAGAAAACATGGTTGAACATTTCTTTTGAAGCATTGAAAACTTTAATGATTAAAAAATCCACATTATGTCACGGTAAAAATCTTAATTTAGTATTTTGTTCTGAAGGTAATTTTTGGTAATGTTGTTTTTAACATAATTTACATTTTTACACCTAAGGTGTCAGGTAAGTGCTTACTGACAAACTTTATCCAATATCACAAAAACAGGGTTGAGCAGAACAGAAGTATAAAAACGAAATGAAATGAAAAAAAAGCAAATGTTTGTAACGTAATTGTATTTACTTTTTGTACTGAAATGAAGTGAAACTAATGGCAACCTTGGAGATCTGTGATGCAAAATGACTATGTAATTCAGTGTTACGATTCTTGTGTTATGTCACGTTTTTAGTTTTGTATGTCTTGTTATGGGTGTTTTGCTATTCTCCCTGTCATTTTGTCCTCATTGTGTATTGTCTGGTCCTTCTCCCTGTGTTTTCCTCCCTGTCGTTAGTTTCCCTGGTGTGTCTAATTGTCTGATTGTGTTCACCTGTACTCCTTGTGTGTCTCCTGTGCTCATCATCACCAGCCCCGCCCCTGATTGTTCCCACCTGTGTCTTGTTACCCTGTGTTTAAATTCCCCTGTCTCCCAGTGTTCAGTGTCAGTTTGTCTTGTCTCTTGCTATGGTCAGGTCTATGCTCTCTGTGCTCTTGAAAAGTTTTGGTTCCTCACTACATGAGCGCTTTCATTTTGTTGTCTATTTTTGTCATCTCAAACTTGAGATTTGATAGTGACCTTTTTTGTTGTTCATATTGCTGTATTTTGGAAAAATAAAGTATCTTACAAATACTTTACCTCTGTCTCCCGGGTCGTGCAATTGGGTCCTACATCCTAAGTGTCTGAGTTCGTAACATTCAGTCTTCTTAAACCAGCATATAAACCAGTAGCAGCTAATAGCCAATAGGCACGGTTAGTTACAAAATTAAAGTGTAATGTGGAGCCGTTTTCTTTGTTACATAAGGGGAAAATGTTTGAATCTGACAAAAAAATGTATGAAAACTTTTGGTTTCGACTCAGCATTCAACTTTTCACAGCTGGACCACATCAATATACCTTTGAAGATGAAATCCCTGCTGCCGGGAAAAAAAAGATAAAAATATATTTTTTTTCCCCCTAAAGTCAACATGCTATGTGACGAAATCATAAAGTGCAAAGAGAGCTGATATTTCAAAACTCCATGGTAGGGTATCAATAAAAAAAAAAGATCTCACAGTATACCTCAGAAAATTACCAAAAAAAGTCTGCGCTTTAACAGCTAAAGATAGAAAATACAGAAGATAAAAAGAATACATTTAAAAAGTATAACGAGTAAATAAATAGCCGTATTAAAGTATGTTCCTCTTTACACTTTGGAAAAATTGCAAGCAGAAATTGAACATTTTCACATTAATGCAAAATTATACAAAAGCCTATGTTATGGTATTCCAAGGATACCTATTGTTCTTAAAAATGGTTTTCCTTCATGTAATGCTTTGATCAAAGAAAAAACAAATGTCTCTTAAATTGTGCAAATTTGTGTTATTTTAAGTGACCGTCACACACACACACACACACGGCACTGATTATATACTGTTCCACTTTAAAGGCTGTGCCATCTTGCAGCCATGTGATGCAGAGTATCTCTCCCAATGGTTCTCTTGCTAAAGAGCTTGGCAACTGGGAGATGCAGCGGGGGTGAAGTGTAAGAGAAAACTTAATTAAAAATGCAGGAGAACATCAGCAAGCTCTTTTCTGAAAGCCGGCGCACTCACGCTCTCTTCTGGTATGTGTCATTTAAAGTGCCTTTTCAAATACATCTCTGCTGTACTAATTTGGCGTTACAAGCTGACCACACTTGCTGCCGTCCATTCGTCGCTGATGGTGTTGCGCGGATTCGAATCGCAGAAACATCTCTTTTTAAATTGTTAGTCTCTCGGGGCAAGTGTGGCTTACCTGATCATCATGCAAGAATACACATTTTGTAAGACATCTTTCGCGTTTCATGATATTTACTTTTTTCCCTCTCCCATTTTATGACGTTTTGTCAATAGGAATACCAGTACAATCCAAAAATAACCTTATTGACTCACAAATGAATGCACACTGCCTACATTTTTTTTTATCAGTGATATAACTCAAGTCTTAAAGGGCCATGTTATGCTCATTTTCAGAATTTAAAATTGTATTTAGTGTCTCTACTGTGACATGTCTCCATGCTTTAATGTTCAAAAAGCTCTTTATATTTCTCATACTTCCTTTGCTGCAGCACCTCTTTTCCCCCTCTGTCTGAAACCAGAGCCCAGTCTGCTCTGATGGGTTAGCTGGCCTGCTTTGTTGTGATTGGTCAACCTCTTAGAGATGTCCTGCCCTTTAACAACACTTTTATGTACAATGTGTTGAAGCGCTAGCCAATAGAAGCGCAGGGGTTAAGTAGTGAAGTGAAAAGCACGATAGGGCCTCTTTATAGACACAGTGAAAGGAAATTAAAAGATTTATCTTTTTTATTTTCCCAATCATAATTATTCAGCAATTATTATATTAAATCAAGTAATAAACAGCTGACTTGTTTCAGGTAATAATATGTGAGATAAGAAAAGCAAAAGACAATTTTAGTTCCTTTAGTTGTTGGACTTTAAAAATGTGTAATGGATCAATTTTGGAAAACACATTTCTTATTTACAAATCCAGCCTCAAAGTTCCCTTTGGGGCTCCGTAAATGTATATGCAGTTCATTAATGGTTTAGAATGAGCCACAAATGTCTCCGTATGAACTGTGATGCATTTATCTACTGTTTTATGTAATCCACTGAAGTGCATTTGAGCAGTGAAATGCAAAAAAAGGTAAATATAAACAGAGATTAAATAAGGGATTGCAAAGACACCCTTTCAGACTTTTGTCTGGTTTTTATATGAGTTTTAGATTTTTCACAGCAGCAATAAAACCAACCATACAATGGATCAAACCTCCTTTGACAACAACAAGCACCATCAAAATCACACCATCCACTGAGAAGAGTGTGGGTAATTATTGTGGTGAGATAATAGACAGAGCAGTGCCCTCTTCTTCCTCTCTCTAATGCTTTGAATTCAATCACTGCAAATTTGATTATGAACATACCTCGCGCTTGCCTCGGAGATTAAGTTATGTTTAATATGATCAACTGTGCCAAAAGACGGTAAGGGCAGTATCGCCCATGGAGTCGGATCGATGAGCGATGTGTCACTCGCTGAGGATCAAGCCCTCCAGTTGGGTCATGTGACGTTGTTTGCTCTGCTCTTTTGGTTGTCAATATCTAAACAGCGCCTGCCTGATATTGTCCACATAAACATGCAGAAACAGAATAAGACCCTGGCTGTTACAGTACTCTAAATCTAATCCTGATGGATTTTTTTCCCTTTTCTTGCGTATGTAAGCCTCATAGACCATAAAATCAGAGACTTCATTGCTAGGCAACTAGTCTCTCTGCACAGAGATGGGGAGGGTGTTCTGTGTATACTGTCAGAGATCTGCTGCTAGTGGGAGTGCAGCCTCTCCAAAAGAGAATATAAAACATAGATAAAAAAGAACCCAGTCGTTTGTGCAGACTTAAAACAATCCCGAGTAATTGCTGATTTCCAGAAGAACATGTATGATTTGTTCCTCTATTAAAAGCCTGTCTTAGCTCGTGTCTCCTCAACGTGGCATATTAAAGTCTCAGGGCGAGGAACGCTCTTCGGATTACCGTGCTGTACATTTACTGGGCAGAGTACAGAGGGAGCTCTCTGGAGAATGGGAATGGGAATGATGAGGTAATCATTTACCCTGATCTGAATTAATAAGGCCTCATTAGGCAGTCAGAGACACACTGCAGCGCAGAAAAGAACCACTGTGTGGATCACCCCATCATCTCCTTCACTTGGATTTGGCCTCTGCAGCCCGGCGGCGCACAGCGTGTTCGTTAGAGAACTCTATGTCTCGTTGCTCTCAGTGAATTAGTCGGATCTGAAATGCATGGCAATTGTACGGTGCATAGATTGCATGAACAGCCTTGTGCTAGTTGCTCGTACATAATGGTTGAGCTAGCAGGTGTTCTTTGAAGGGAGCTGCGGATCATTATACTCAATTTACTTGGCTGTTCAATCGGGTTTGTCAGCAATTTCATCACATATTCCAGCATATCTCTCCTTGTCCAAATGCTTTAACGCTTTCTTTTCAGTTTGCCAATGCAAGTGATGTGTTCGGAGTCAGCGTGAGGCGGCCTAAAGCGCCAAAATGCCCGAAAGGCAACTTGTGACTACTCTCATTCCCCTCAACTGTCAGAAGCTTTTTTTAGGGTTTGCAAACCCCCGTGAAGTGAACCTAAATGTGAAGACAGCACCATTGGAAAACACTCAGTGGATTGATTAAATGGCCAAAGACCTCACCACAATCTAGATTTCATTACCCGGGAATAAAAACGTTGCATCAGGCCCTGAGCTTTTGTCTCCCTGCCAGTCTGTTTTGAATTTCAATAGATTGTAGTGGCAGATCTCCGAGGAATGGCAGAGAGAATTGTTTCATGGAGTGGAAGCCTGTGGTTTTGGTTTTATTCCCAGGGAGTACTTGCCCGAGCAGACTGAAGGGCACTTTGGTTCAGAAAGCACCCCACCTCGCCTCAGTCTAAGCAGATGTGACAGGTAGCCATGAAAAAAAACAACAACAAAAACTGAAAAATAACTGAAATGCAACAAAGACACAACACTGAAATTACGAACATGAAAACCTCTGCCTGTCCTAGCTTTTCCCTCTTACTCTCTTTTCCTTATGAACATGGTATTTTGAAGCCCAACCAACCAGGAAGACCTGTAATAGGAACAGTTCCAGTTGAATGCATCTTATTTATTTCCATTCATCTCAACCAACGTTAGGTAACGGTTAAAGATCAAGTTCAAAAGGGAAAATGATATTCCATTAAATGTATGCAAGCAAAAATAGGAATAGTAAAAATCACTGAAGTGTGCATTAAATTATTGACGACTTAGTCATTAGCCTACTTCGGCTGTTTAAACCAAATTAGTGTCGACTAAGAATAAAGTAAGAAATTAAGGCCACTTTGCCACATGACTTGAAATGAGCACAGTGTTAACATTTTAACTTTTTAACAAGCTATGAAAAGCAGTGAGGCCGAATGTCCACATACTGAGAGATTATATGATCTTAGCTATCGATGCAATGCCACATCACAGGCCCGACATAAAGGACAAATGTGCCCAGGTTCTGTACCTTTTTTACTGGGGCAGATCTACTGCTGTGAGAAGAAGACAGAAAGCCCAAAGGAGAGGTCATTTATAGGATAGAGCCACACTGTCTATCAGAGCAAGTTTTGCTTTGGTGAACACAGACAGAACAGATGATAGCAGAGCCACCAAGAGGCCAACAGCTTGGCCTCTTTAACATCCAACGGCAAATCTGCTGGTGCAAAGTTGTCCAAATGAAGACAGGAAAAACGTCTAGCTACATTTGCGATCACTTGGAATCAATATAGACTTCTTTAATCATGTTTTTTTTTTCCTGTACCAGAGTGAAGATATTAGTGTTTTAGTGGAAGTAATAACATATTGATCCACAAGATAGAATATAACAACGAGTCTCTAGTCTTTATCCACTTCCTTGGTGCAATATACCTACAGACCGAATTCATATTGTGTCACTAAACCTTCAGATCATTTGAAGAAATATTAGAATTTGGAAGTTGATTACACATGAATGAACCAACAAATAGCTCTAGTGATCTCGCGGTTACAAATCCTTAAAGGAATAGTTTGACATTTCGGGATTGGTCAAAGAGAATTAGTTTGCACAGTAGCAAGATTTTTGAGATATTAAGCATTTTAACTTCTTGACAGAAGAGCAACAATCCACACAGAAGGCATTTCCAAATTGTAAAGATGTTTTCACGCTGGCTAAAATCTTGGAGCTGAGAGAACATTGAGATTCCAGCAGATAGGTCCCGTGTACAACTGCGATAAATAATCCAGAGGGTGTGTTTAACAGATAAATGGCTTCTTGCATGAGTGCTGTCCCCTTGTGTAGACCGTGTGGGTCTGGAGGGGCTGTCATCATACTCTGAACACTGTTTATTATTTCCGCCTGCAGCTTTAATGCTCAGCTGCTTTTTGCTTTTTGAGATGGTTCAAGTACAGAACATAATAGGAATGGCTGACCTACCAACACAGCACCATAACACAGCTGTTAATAAATGTTTCTACACCTTTTTCTCTGAATACTTGGTGTCAAAAAGCTGTTTCACAATGCCTTTTAGCTTCAAATTGTTGAAATATCTGTGTGAGGTTCTCCTCCTCAATATTAATATTAAAGTGAATGTAACAACAGGAGTCCCACAAGGTTCCGTTTCGAGACCACTTTTGTTCTGTATTCAGATGCCGCCACTCAGACATATCATTATTAAGATATTATAACTATGGCGACACATGCATGTTTATATTAACCAAGGCTTATATTACCAACTTTTCCTCAAACATAACCATCTCTGCCTGTTGTGCCGTTACTGTAAGTAACATAAAACATTAGATGCAGTTGTGGATCTATTCTGAAATGGTCATTTAAAAAATATACTACAGTTGAGTGATTATCACTGACAGTGTTATATGTAAAAAAATCATGGATTAAAAATGTTACTCAAGTAGGAGTACACAATGAAGAAATAAGTAAAATAACTTATTTTTGTCCATTTAAGAATGATGTATACAGAATTGGATCTGTAAAGCTATATGAGGAATACAAGGTATAACTCAAGTGTAGTGGACTAGAAGTATAAAGTAGCAGAAATTCTCAAGTTAACTCTAAGTACTGCAAATTGTAATTAGAAACAAACCTGAGTAAATGTTTTTGTACCACCACCTGTATGGAAGCACTTCCTATGTTTTCTAATCTTTTATTCAGTTATTTCCTATAATTTGACATTCATCTCTAGGTTTCAGCCAGCAAACTTTGGAACAGCTACAGTTCCTGCTCTGAGAATCCAGGGATGGTGCAGGTGAACAGGACATTCCAGCAGTCAAGTGCGTTATATGATCAAACCATTGATGGTGCTTCCAAAAATCTAGTTAGAATGAAGGAGTTCATTCTTGCAATGTTTTTCAGCTGAAATTAGCAGGACTTTCAGAATATATATCTTGTACTTTACCAGTTTCACACAACAGAAGAGTTTATGTTTGATCCATGAATTGGTGCCTCTGATTGTCACATTTAGAATATACTCCTGTCTCAAGTGTAATTCCATCCAGTTTACTAATAAACCTAATATTAACATTACAGATTGCATTGAAAAGTTACCACTTTACTTTTATTGTGTCAATGGAATGCTCCAACACCTACACACTCGCTATTTCTCACTCTCTTTTTCTCCTTTCATGTCTTATTTAGGGAGATAGCTAATTAACATCGGTTGACCAAAACTGGGTATTGTCCGACAACATTTAAAATAATCGTCAATCCTCTGTAGGGATGTGAGGGAGATTCCAGTGACAACTAGCAAATTGATTTAGATGCATTGTTAACATGGGTGCCCTGCGTTTCCGTGCAGCATGGGACATTTGACTTCAAAACATGAATACACCTGTGTGGCACCTGGCCAGGTAAAGAGTCAAATTATGAACATTTCATGCAAACCTACCCACATAAACACCAAATAAGTATGCAAGATGCCCTAGCAACCATGTCATATAGCATTAACCATCAAAGGTCACAGCGAGACAAGGCACGTGGAGGTGCATCAATATAGAACCATTAGTCGACTTAAACACAAAGCCTTGTATGTGACAAGGGACCTCAACAGTATGAACTCCCCCTTCAGAGCTGATGTGTCTCTGGTGATACACTACGCCCACAGCTTCTCAGCAGAATGTGGGGAAGCAGCAGGCCCTATTGGTTCCAGCAATTTTGCCCTAATGGTTTTACATACCTCACTCAGTGAAACAGTCACTTTGATTTACCTGAGCAGCGCAGGCAGCTGAGAGGACATTGAGATTCCAGCAGATAAGTCGATGTGTACAACGGCGATAAATAATCCAGAGGGTATGTTTAACAGATAAATGGCTTTTTGCTTGAGTGCTGTCCCCTTGTGTAGACCGCGTGGGTCTGGAGGGGCTGTCGTTGTACTCTGAACAATGTTTATTCTCACCGCATGCAGCTTTAATGCTCAGCTGATTTTTGCTTTTGAAACTGTTCGAGTGCATACTGACCTACCAACACAACCCCCGCAGTAACAAATGTTTCTACAATCGCTCCGAAAGCGTAGATTTTGATTGTTGAAATACAAAGCTTGATGGAAGGGAGTTATCCAAGTGTGTTGTCTTCCTCCCACTTCAACACAAGTTACTTTTCCCCAAAAAATGCTTCTCCCTTGGGTTGCCTTCTCAATTTCACACCAGGCAAGACATGACACCAATTATGTTTTTATTTCCTTATTGATTGCTTTTGAAATAGCTTTCATGAATAAAAAGTGGGCTTTTGCCTCTTCCACAATCAGAAATGCCATTTTCTTGGTTGCGTGTCACATTTTGCGTAATAAAGCATGAATTATTTAAGGAAGATGTCAGGTTACTTGTCACTTATCAAAGGCAAACCCTCCCCTTAATAATCCCCTCAGGGAAAATGTTTTACTCAGCACTGGAACACTCTAATATACAGTTATTGAGTAAGTAATTGATGCATTTTAGTTAAAACAATCAATAATTCGATTTGATAACTTCTCTTTGACATTTTCATGCTAATAATCACAAGGACTATCACAAGGTAAAGCTGAGTTTAATGATCATTTCATTTAATCGTTTTTATGAATTTCATCATCAGCCACAAAAACTATAGGCTGCATAAAATGGTTACAGATTGATGGCGATTATAGATAAAAAAGTAACCATGTTAGGATTCATCCTCAGGGGAACAGTATAAAGTGCGCCACATTTTCAGCACTAGTGAAAAAGTCAGTGCAATTTACCAAGGCATTATTACATTACAATTACAATACATTACATTTCATATTCATATTTCATTCAAGTGATTTACAAAAAGTGCAACAACCAAACATATTCAAACATAGAACATTACAGTGTATCCGCTTCAAATAAGCCAAGCATTGTAATTGCTGATACATTAGTTTAAAATTGGCCAAACTCTTAAAGTGCTATACAGTTTTTGTGCGTTGGATTTAATGACCAAGGGTTTTTTCAGTCTTTCTGCCGTCCTGATATCAATGGATCCATTCGCAGTGAGGGACTAAGCAAGCTGATTGGCCGATGCAGAGCGAAGTAGGATTGCATTTTACAACCAGTTGTAGAGTAATTTCAGTCTTGACCAAAAAGATGGACTGACTAAAAGTGAGAAAACCCATTCCTAGATTATCTAAAAATCAATTGCAATATCTTATTACTTTTGGCTGTTGCTGAAGGCATTAAAAGAAATAATAAATCTGTGATAAGTTAAATTCAGTTGGGCGCCACAGTTGGTATCCAAGCTGCCAATTAATTAACTAATGTGACCTTTCTCTGGAGAGATGGGTATTGAAGGCTGTCAGACTTTCAAATGTTGCGCATCCAACCATTATGTATAAAAACAGCAGTAAGATAGGAGGGAGGCCTTGAGGATACAAAAGGCATGCCCTCTGTATGATTTATGGGATTTCTCCAAGCTGAGGAGTTTTCATGTAGTTTACAAATAAATGTTCAGCATGATTAAATGTTCATCATCCTTAGACAGAGTTGGCCTGTATTCACCATGACGTACTGTTGTTTTCACATCATACCTCTGCTTCCTATTGCACTGCCACTGACTAAGAGTGTAGGTACAGTAAGTACATAGCTATTTTAAGTGTAGGCTTAAAACAAATCCTCCCAAACAAGTATAGAGAGGAGGCCAAAATACGTTGTTGCTGCTGCTTGTTCCACGGTGCAGAGTGGGATTCAGTTGCACTGGACAGTTGCAGGATAACAGTTTGGATGTTTTGGCTCTCTGCTACAAAATCCTGTGTGACTAAATGGTCTGCCATCACAGTATAGTTTCTGAGAGCAAACAGTGTCAGCAGGTGCTAAGCAGGGAGGTACACTACCTATTACACACATTCATGGTGACTGGGAAATGTGTTTTGTCTCAGTTATTGAATATTTTACAACTTTTTAAATCCTGAACAGCTATAGCAGTGTGTATATTCTGAATAAAAGAGGCCTTTTTGGGGTTTTCCCTTTCCTCTAGGTTCAAGGTTCTTTATTTTAGTCCATACGAACATCGCTACAGTGTAGATAAGCAGATGAAAATCTTAGGTCACAGGCTCCTCCAACAGGGCAACACAAAACACAGAAACAGAAAAATATAGTGCAAGTAAATAGTGGAATAAGAGTCTATATGCAAGTTATTGGAATATGATATATTAGGTAAATAGATGAATAATTTCTAAGTAGCAGCCAGATGAATATTACGATTGAGGGCGGTGCAGCTGCCGTACCAGGCCGTGATCCAGCCAGTCAGGATACTCTCTATGGTGCACCTGCAGAAGTTGCAGAGAATCCTGGAGTCATGTTGAACCTCCTCAGCCTGTGGAGAAGAAGAGCCGCTGTCGAGCTTTTTTGGTGATGGTGGTGGTGGTGTGAAGAGTCCATGTCTGGTCCTCAGTGATGTGGACCCCAAGGAACCTGAAGCTGCTGACTCTCCTCCACCGTAGTCCCATTGATGGCGATGGGGTCGTGTCATTCTCCCTGCTGCTTCCTGTAATCCACAATCAGCTCCTTGGTTTGCTGACGGTGAGATGGAGGTTGTTATCCTGGCACCAAGATGTCAGGTTTTCGACCTCCTCTCTGTACGCCGTCTCGTCGCCGTCAGTGATCTGGCCAATGACGGTCGTGTCGTCAGCAAACTTCACGATGGTGTTGGAGCTGTGTGTGGCCACGCAGTCGTGTGAGAACAGGGAGTAGAGGGAGTGGGCTGAGCATGCAGCCTTGAGGGGCTCTGATGTTGAGGATCAGGGTGGAGGATGTGATGTTTCCCACCCGCACTGCCTGGGGTCTGCCCGTCAGGAAGTGGCAGGATCCAGTCACAGAGGGCGCTGTTGAGCCCGAGGTCTCTAAGCTTGATGACCAGCTTGGAGGGCACAATGGTATTGAAGCTGAACTGTAATCAATGAACAGCATTCTCACATACTGTATGTGTTCCTCTGGTCCAGGTGTGAGAGGACAGTGTGGATGGTGAGGGCTATGGCGTCGTCTGTGAACCTGTTTGCTCTGTAGGCAAACTGCAGGGGGGTCCAGAGAGTCAGGGAGGGAGGAGGTGATGAAGGTTTTGACTAACCACTCAAAGCACTTCATAATGATGGAGGTGAGTGCTACGGGCGGTAGTCATTGAGGCTGTTGATTTTGTCTTTTTGGGGACAGGAACGATGGAGTGTTTGAAGCATGTGGGGACTACAGACTGCAGCAGGGACCTGTTGAAGATGTCTGTGAACACCTCTGCCGCACACACCCTGAGAACACTGCCAGGGATGCCATCAGGTCCAGGAGCCTTGTATGGGTTAACCCTTTAAAGGATTTGCACACATCTGCCCTGTTTAAAACAAAAGGGCAGGGCTCCAGATCCTTCTCTGCACCCCCCGCCTGGCTGCTCTCGAAGCGAGCAAAAAAACTGTTCAGCTCGTCTGGGAGCAGTGCGTGCCAGGGTATGGCTGTGGTAGGCTACAGCCATGCCAATAAATGGCTTAGCCCCACCATGAAAAATGATGTTAAAGGTAACCTATCATGCTATATTTAAATGATATAGTGTATGACCATACCTATATAGGTATATTTATACATTTTATTTTCAAAATACCAAACAGATCATTTTTTTAAGCCATGCCTCGTTTCGCTCATTTTCGCTTTATTCCAAACTGCCTATGAAAATTTGAGCAGCAGCTGACCACGCCCCTGCAGAAGAGCCTGCGAGAGTCACGTTACCAGCTTGCTGTTGCTTACGAGTGTGGAATACACATGTCATCTCAGAGCAATGCATGTGTTCAAGCATATTATCAATTTGATCCAGAAACTGAAGCAGCGGAGGTTTTGGTGGAGGTGCAAACATCTTCGGTTGCAGCAGGACGTTTCTGAATGGTTAGTTGACAAGCTGTTGTCCCTATTTATTTTTACTCTGTTTGTTACGATGGTGGCTACTTATTCCATTCATATTTTGGCTAATTAGCAAGAATGCAATGTGTACAGTTTGTAACGCAAACACAGCGATACATATATATATTTATAAAGGGAGACATTCATATTTTCAGCATATATACAATGGACTCATTGCGTTTAATAGTTTACAGTCCTTTTCTTCCAACATCGTGCAACAACCGTTGGAAAGTTCACACACAACCTTATGCTTGTGAAATCAGAATATTCTTTACCCATCCCAACATGAATAATCACGACACACTTGATATCAACTCGGAACTTTATGTCAAAATCAACGGTTATTGAACCCATAAAAAACAGGAGCTTTGTGAGCTGGTGCTGGGGGCTTCCTTGGAGAGAGGAGCAGAGTGGTGATTCGGCCTGCGTTGTCCTCTGATCCGTGAAATGTCTATGTTGGGTTCAGACAGCAGCCAATTGAACCGTGTAGCATACCCGGCGATGACCTCCTCCCTGTCAGGTTGCTCATAATGGTGCAGGGTCCACAAAGACTTGGTCGAAGATGAGGTCCATCAAGTTGGCCACGAAGCCTGTGCAATGTTAAAAAAAGCACAACAAAAAAAGTGGTTTAGATAGTAAATGCATGTCAACAACAACATACCAGGGCTTTAGCTCAGTTTTACTCGTGGTGTGTGTCCCCTCGCATACATACATACAGTGTTGTATCCTAACACACCCCATTTATATTCATGTGCGCAAACAAGTAAACTACTGCAAAAAACGGCAATGTCTCATTAGCTTAGCGTAGCTTAGCTTAGCGTAGCTTAGTTTACAGATCGATGATATCTGATCGTTCTTACAGACTACAATCACAAAAGCTTTTACATAACGCTGGAAAAAACGGCACTTACCTCCAGAAGATTACGTTTGTTATTATAAACTTACTCAATATGATTTTTTAGAGGTATACAAAATACTAATACATAGGAGAATAAATACTTGTGTTTATCGGCTAGGCTAGGCGTGGCTTTACAGCCTTCACACAGATCGCCATTACGGCAGTCTGACATGTTCGCAAATGCCTGATAATTAAAATAAAAGACAAAGCAAAGACTGCGGAGCGTACCAAATAAAATGTTACAAGAACATATAAACACCTAACCGATTACTAGTTGGGTTGAGGCGACATTGATACGGCGAAGCTACATGCTTACATGCTACATGCCACAAGCAAGAGATAGCTTTATCAGGAAAAACACCGCTAAATAAAAACTTACAGCTTCAGAATTGGATGTGTCCTCACTGGCCTGGTCCCCGGATGGTTGGTATTGATCCCGGGGGTGTAGCATTAGTTTGGAGGCATATCCGTGTTGGACTTGAGAGAAGTTCATAAACATGTCCGTGGGTTTAACTGGCTTAGACATCCTGCCAAGAGCAGGAAAAAACACAGATGTGACTGGGGTAGCCTGCCGATAGCCTATATGCGAATGAGAGGTTTGGCAATGCACGTGGCCGTGGCTCATTCCCCTGATAGGTGGAGAGTTGACCAATAAGCGGAGTACGTCTTTGTGACGTAGAAAAGTGTCGGAATGTGGATCCATTTTTTTCAGATCCGTTGCAGCCCCTTTTTTAGAGATTTGGCGAAGGAGGAAAATAGAGAGGGGTTGTGTTTTCTGACACTTGCGAGTTCCCTGGAACACCGGGGACACATAATCATGTATAAAAGACGTACAAAGGTGCATTTAGCATGATAGGTGCCCTTTAAAGTAGGCAAAATAAAGTCCGCCAACTCGCGGAGTAAATTGCACAGACGGCAAGTTAGTAAGATTGATTTCAGTAGCCACTTGTCTGGAAATACCGAAGACTAGAAACGGTTTTGAAAACTTTTGTCATGTAGTGATCGTCTTTTCAATAGAACATCTTTGATAATGTCTACTGGCCAATCAGAATCACGATAACGGTGTGGTGTTGTTTGCAGGAAGTCCCGACGGAGAAATACTTTACTGTAGTACATCTCTATATACATCGATACAACTAAATAAGACCCCACGGTGTGATAATTGATAGGTCTGTGGGTGTCTTTCATTTTGGACACACAGAACAATGGGGGCTAGCCACCCTTAGGCAGATTGGCTCCAGGTCGCCCCTTTCTATTTACTACAAGACTAATGTGCCTTTTTATTTCATACAGTTCAATTTGGATTGAGACAGGGAAATAATCTAAACCTCACACGTGGCGTTTCACTGTCAAGGGGAGCGTGTATACAAATACTGACTTGAGCCCCACCACTGTATGGGTTAGCCCTACAGATTGCCCAACAAAAATACCGCCACTGTCTGGGAGAGATGCGCACGCGGACACTCCCGCAGCACCCCCTGCTGCTCCTTTGCAGTCTGTCATTGTTCTTAGTCCCGCCCAGAGGCGCCAAGTTTGGACGATTCTAAGGGCCCGTGACTGACAGGGGCCCCAAATATTTTTAGAACATTAAGAAAACATGTTTAAGTAACCTTTCATCAATCATCAATAATTAACATTAACATAACGTCATATTGATAATGTACTCACTAAACTTACTTCGATTTTTAACTTTTCATTTATTTTATTTCCAAAAGTTAATTATCCAAAGCATCGAACACCCCCCTCTATTTACATGTAATGGTTTGGTCCTGCCAACAAACGCTGTGCGGCACCGGCCCTTTCTAGCAGAAAGTGAGAGCATGTGAGGAGGGATGCTAGTACTTACGTGTGTATGATGTCTCAAAGACTAACAAAGTCAGGCTTTCAAGAAAGAAAAGAAAGGAGAGAAAGACAAGATAGAGGGACTAAAGGGCGACAGTATGTCATGTTTTTCAAAAGAAAAGGTGGGTGTGGTCCGTGAGTGGTGGAAATTAGCCGGTTAGCTAAGCGTAGTCCATTGTAAATAATAATTGTAATGTTTTGCTAACATTAAAGGTGGGGTAGGTACGTTTGGGAAACCTGCTTGAGATACACTTTTTGTTATATTCCATGGAATGCTCTTAACATCCCGATGGCAATGAATATCTTAAATGCTTTGACGAAAAATCCATAAAAAAATGTCATCTGTGGAAGCCGTGGCGCTGTAAAAAGCACGACCAATCATCTGAGCCGGCCCGGCTAAAATAACTGGATGGCCTACCTGCCTGTCAGCCTTCCATCGGGGCACAAACTTATCTCGTGCCCTCATTGGTCATGTGCGCGTTTGTGTGTGTTGGAGGGGCTCTGTAAGGAAGTGGCAGATTTTTTACGGTTGTGTATTTTCAAATTCTAGCGCACTCGAGCTGGTTTCTCCAAAATTACCTACCCCACCTTTAAGTACTGTTAATATCTTCACAGAAAATTCAGAGGTTTTTCATTTCACTCCTCTTTTAGCTGACATTAAATAAATGCAGGTACATTTTTAGCAGCTATTCGTACTAAATCAGTTGTCCCTCCTGGTGCCAGGACCAACAGATCCATCTTTAGGCTCCGCAGCCTTGTCCCCCCATAAGGCTTTGCAGTCTTGCCATGCTGTCCATTGAAAGCCAGTTGTGTCACAGTTTGCTCCATCTTTCACCAGTAGTTTTCCATTCACCTGTCTAAGCTGTTAACCACACCCACGTTTTTGCTCACTCTCTTTCTCTTCTGCACCCATTAGCTTCACTGCCAGTATTTAAAACCTCACCAGACACACACCCATTGCCAGATCGTACTTTGCCTTCATGCTAGTCTTTCACGCGTTTGTCATCAGATTGCCTACCCGGTTCCGATCCTGCCTGTCCCCGACCTGCCTGCTCTGCCTGATCCCTGATCCTGCCTGCCCTTGGACTATCCTGCCTTCCCTGCTGTCTGACCCTGCCTGTACCTACGCTGACCGCCTCGCCTGCTCCCTGACCCTCTGCCCGGCCCTGACTCAACTTCTGCCCGCTGTCCTCCGGTTCGTTTGCCTGTACATCATCCGGTATTCCTCTGCTCTGGTATTATTACCAATAAAGTACATTACCAATACTCCGTGGTTTCTCGAGTGCTGCATTTGGGTCCTTCATAAGATTGTGACAGAACGATCTGGCCAGAACATGGACCCAGCGCACTCCTCTTCACCAAGAGACCGCTTTGAGAGAGTTGAGGACGCTCTCCAGAGGCAGGAAGCCTCGATAGCCTCCCTGGCCACCGAGGCTCATCATGCTAACTCTACACACGACCAGACGCTAACCTATTTAGCTGCGCAGCTACAGCAGCTAACGGCTACTGTGCAGCAGCTAGCGGCAGTAGTGGCTGCTCTCAGCGCTTCTTCCCATGCCGCCGGCCCCCGCTTCTGCATCCTTTCCGATGGGATTTCTGCGTGGCTTGGCGGCTTACATTAAAGACGAGCTGGTGTCTTTTGATCTGCCCAACTCACTGGATGGGCTGATTGAGCTGGCTTCCTGCATTGATCGGCGCATCCAGACACGGAGACGGGAGCAATGATCGGAGGGAGTTCAACATGCCTGGGCGCACCGACATCCGGGTTCGACTGGGACTCCTCCCCTCACTCCAGAGCCGCAACCAGGGGGTGATGAGCCCATGCAGGTGGGTCGCACCAGCCTCACCTTGGAGGAACGTGAACATCGCAGACAAAGTAACTTATGTCTCTACTGTGGCTGGGCTGGCCATTTGGTTTCTCGCTGCCCAGTAAAAGGCAGGGCTCAGCAGTAATGGGGAACATACTGGTGAGCCAAACCCCTGGATTTGTTCACGCTCAGAGACCATTGAGCCAAGCCAGGTTGCTATTAACGGATAGCTCTCAGGCTCTTGCAGTTTGTATTGACTCTGGTTCGGACGCGAGTATTATGGATGTAGAGCTTATGCTGCAGTTGGGAATAGACCGGGTTCCCTTTCTCGCCCAGTTCCAGCCAGCGCCTTAGACGGTCACCTGCTGGGGACAGTGACTCATCAGACTGTACCAGTTCACATGCTCCTGTCCGGAACCATCACGAAACTATTCAGTTTCATGTTCTCCGGTCTCCACATATCCGCTTATCCTGGGTTACCCATGGCTCCGCCGCCACAACCCTAACATTGACTGGGAACGGGAGCCATTTTGGGGTGGAGCCCTCTTGTCATCAGATCTGTCTGAAACAGGCTGCCGCGCCTCAGTGTTCGGGAACCCCAGCCAAGTTCCGGATGTTACAGGAGTTCCACCGGAATATCTGGACTTCAAGGAAGTATTCATCAAGACTAGGGCTACTTCCTACCACCATACCGGCCTTACGACTGTGCCATCGACCGGCACCAGCCCTCCCAGGGGTCGATTGTACTCCCTGTCTGCTCCGGAAAGAGTTTCCATGGAGACTTATATCAATACTCTCTGGCGGCTGGGATTATTCGCCCTTCCTCATCACCTGCAGTGGGGTTCTTCTTTGTGGAGAAGAAGACAAGACCCTAAGGCCCTGTATCGACTTTCGGGGTCTTAATGACATTACTATAAAGAATCGATACCCACTGCCTCTTATCTCCTCTGCATTCGAGTTGCTGCAGGGAACAACCATATTCACCAAGCTGGACTTGCGTACGCGTACCACTTGGTACGTATTTGCGAGGGGGATGAGTGGAAGCCGGCCTTCAACACCGCTCGGGGCACTACGAGTATCTGGTGATGCCTTTTGGACTTACCAATGCCCCTGCAGTATACTAGGTGTTGGTAAATGACGTGCTCCGTGACATGTTGGACCGGCATGTATTCATTTACTTGGATGACATCCTGATCTTTTCCAAGACTCTGAAAGAACACGTGCACCATGTCCAGGCGGTTCTCAAGATTACTGGAGAACTCGCTGTTTGTTAAGACGGAGAAGTGTGAGTTTCACACATCCTCTGTCTCTTTTCTGGGATACATCGTGGGACAGGGGAGCATTGAGATGGACCCCTCCAAGGTTGATGCAGTCACTTCCTGGCTGGTTCCAGACTCCCGGAAGCGGCTACAACAGTTCCTCGGGTTCGCCAACTTCTACCGGAGGTTCATTCATGGATACAGCACCTTGGCCGTTCCACTCACAGCCCTGACCTCCTCTAAGGTTATGTTCCTGTGGTCCTCCTCGGCTGAGGAGGCATTCCAGAACCTTAAGGCCAGGTTCACATCCGCCCCCATCCTCCGAGTACCCGATCTTGAAAGACAATTTGTTTTGGAGGTGGATGCTTCTGATATGGGGGTAGGGGCCATCCTGTCTCAGCGAGCAACGAACAGTCAAAAACTACATCCCTGTGCGTTCTTTTCGAGGCATTTGACACCAGCGGAAAGAAACTATGATGTAGGAAACCGGGAGCTGCTAGCAATGAAGTTGGCTCTGGAGGAGTGACGTCACTGGCTCGAGGGGACCAGTCAACCTTTTCTGATGTGGACCGACCACAAGAATTTGGAATACATCCGGTCGGCCCGCAGACTGAGTGCCTGTCCTCCGAACCGCCTGTTCGTTCCGCAGATGTTGAGGTCTGATGTTATCCAGTGGGCCCACAACTCCAGACTCACCTGCCATCCTGGTATCCAACGTACCTGGGAGGTAGTCCAGCAAAGGTTTTGGTGGGCAACACTTAAGGAGGACACCATGGAATTTGTTAATGCCTGCCCTGTGTGCAATCAACACAAGTCTTCTCACCAAGCTCCTGCTGGTTTCCTACAACCTCTGCCTATCCCTCATCGTCCCTGTTCCCACATTTCTCTGGACTTTGTTACTGGTCTTCCACCATCCAACGGGCACACTGCCATCTTGACGGTGGTAGACCGGTTCAGTAAGATGGCTCATTTTGTGCCGATTCCCAAGCTCCGCTCATCTAAAGAGACGGCGGAGCTGGTCCTGTTCCATGTATTCCAGATCCATGGGCTACCTACCGATGTGGTTTCCGATCGTGGTCCCCAATTTACCTCGGTGTTCTGGAAGGAATTCTGCACGCTCATTCGGGCCACGGTCAGTCTGACATCCGGTTTCCATCCTCAATCCAACGGTCAGACTGAAAGGAAGAACCAGGAGATGGAGACGGCTTTACGTTGTATAGCCTCCAAGCACCCAGCGGCCTGGGCTAAACAACTGGTCTGGGTCGAGTACGCCCACAATACGCTGATCAGTTCGGCCACCAAGCTGTCCCCATTTCAGTTTGCATACGGGTTCCAAACCCCTCTGTTTCCGGCCCTGGAGAGGGAGGTTACCTGTCCGTCCGTCCAGGCTTTCATCCGTCGCTGTCACCAGACCTGGAATCAAGCCCGGATAACTCTTGTTCGTTCGGCCAACCGGTACGCCTCCTCTGCCAACCGCCAACGTTCCAAGGCACCCGTCTACAAGGTGGGCCAAAAGGTATGGCTGTCCGCCCAGGATATTCCTTTACGGGTGCAGTCCAAAAAGCTTGCACCGAGGTTCATTGGACCTTTCGAGATTATAAGGATAATCAATCCCGCAGCAGTAAGGCTAAGACTGCCTCGGACTCTGCGGGTCCATCCCACCTTTCACGTTTCCAGGATCAAACCTGTCCGAGATAGTGCACTGTTTCCTGCGGTCCCTCCTCCACCACCCCGCCGGATGATTGGCGGCGGACCTACATACACCTTCCATCGACTGCTTCGTTCCCGTCGCAGAGCGAGAGGAATCCAGTACCTGGTAGACTGGGAGGGTTACGGCCCTGAGGAGAGGTCATGGGTTCCAGCTCGTCATGTGTTGGACCCCCGGCTCATCAGAGAGTTCCATCGGCGCAATCCCGAGCAACCTTCTAAGGTCATCACATCGACAGGCAGAGACACAGGGAGAGTCTCTCCACATAATGTCAGCTCTTCCGAGGAGGATAGCGAGGGGCCTGCTTCTGATGAGGACAAGTTGGCTAGAAAGCTGGACTTTAAGGACTTGATCAGTGACTTTACCAGTAAGAAGGCTAGGCGCTGGGCTCTTGGTGAGTAAGGCTGAGCCAGGGCTCGTAATAACTGTTAAAGGGCAAGGCTATGGTAATGATATTGGATTACTACACAAGATGCATGATGAGAAAAAGACTGAGAACAGGTAATAGGCTCTGATTTAGCACCACCATCAGGCCTTTTCAATTACATTTCCCTTTTTTGTTGTCCGTTTACACTTTACTACCCGCTTGTTTTGTAGTTGGTATGTATATTTAATAAAAAAATCTGCTGCTTATGTTTTTTTTTTGTTATAACATTTTAAAATGATAATATTGGTGTTAATGTTCATTTTATTTAAATTTAAATTTTTGAATGTTCCATTCAAAATGTTATTAAAAAAGGCATGTACACCATACAAGATGACTATTGAGGTCTATTGTCAGGAATGTTAGTGTTATATAACATAGTGAATGCTACTGCAGTAGAATGTTGCACGTCTGCACAGTGTTATATTTTCACAGCTCAGTGTCATTAAATATTGTGCAGTTAGTATTGGACTACAAGATAGAGTTATTTAAACCATAAATGAGTCGGTTGGGTTCTGGAGATGTGGTTACAGCATTGTGCTTGGTTGACGTGGCCTGGGCCTAGTGGTGGGGCCCAATGTGATATCTTTTCATGGGGCCCAAAATCCCTGGCGGCGCCCCTGGTCCCGCCCACATGTTCCGGGTGTTACAGCCTCTGAAGTCAGATTCCACCTTGTCTTTGTATTGTCTATTTGCACTGCTGATAGCTCTCCGGAGTTCATATTTCCTGTACTCCTCCAAATCTCCAGCTCTGTGTGCGATAATGCGCGCTTTCAGCTTGCCACACACCTCGCCGTTGGGCAGCTGAAGTGTTGGTAGTACTTCAGCAGGACCTTCTTCATGTTAGCGGTGTTAAAATCCCCGGCCACAACGAACGCCGCCTCTGGCCGTGAAGTCTCGGTCTTGTCGATAATCCCAAACAGCTGATCGAGTGTTGTGTTGTTGTTGTACACTGCTGTAATCAACAGATGTAAATTCTCTCGGCAGGTGAAAAGCCCGGCATGTGATCATGAGGTGCTCTAAATGAGCGGAACAGTCTGAAGAAATAATCCTCACATCTGTACACTAGGGCTGCACGATTTTGGGAAAAAATCTAATTGCGATTTTTCTGACAAATATTGCGATTGCGATTTGCGATATTTGTTTTTAAGCGACCCAACGGAAGTTTATTGTAAATGCGGCCAGAACTCCGGCTAGGAAGGTCGTATCAACGTGCTCCCGTCTCTAGCACCCCCGCAGCCGAGCTACGAGTGAAAAAACTAAACTTACATGAAACTTCCGTTGGGTTGCTTTAAAGTCAAGCTTCAATTTAAGATTCACCCTGTAATAGAAACACGTGATGGAGCAGTACTAACCTGACTCAGAAACCATCTAGGAAAGCTCCATTGGAAGCCATTTGGAAAGGGCAGGCACTTTCAAAAGCACTTGGCAGGTGATTGGATCAATCTGTCTATCACCTTCTATCATGGGCTACTTCTGATTGATTAACAATGGCTGGTACATGTGGAGCACAGCACTTCTGATTGGTGTGGATGAGTGACACACAATAAAAAAATGTTAAAATAAAAAAATTTTTTTTAAAGAAAATCGCAGGCTTTGCGATTTGATAATCGCATCATTTCAAATTTCGATTTCAAATCGATTAATCGTTCAGCCCTACTGTACACCAGTTATTATTAATCATGACGCACACACCACCTCCTTTACTTTTCCCTGAGATAACTGTCCGGACCTGGCGAAAAATAGTGAAGCCGTCAAGAACAATGGCGGAGTCCGGGATAGCGGGGTTTAGCCAAGTCTCGGTGAGAATGAAAACGTTACAGTTCTTAATGTCCCGTTGAAAAGCAATCCGACTTCTGAGTTCATCCAGTTTATTTTCAATCGATTGAACATTAACCAGAAGAATACTCGGAAGAGGGGTCGGTTTTCTCAGTCTGACCAGCAGCCCAGCGCGGGACCCCCGCTTGGTCTTCTTCTTGCGTCTCTCAGGTATGACAACAGGTAGCCATGGCGAATCTCCATTGTATGTCGGTGGGCTATTGTCTACAAAGTTTCTGATGTGAAGAAGCTCCTCTCTGCTATATTCAGGGTTGGGAGGGTTACTTTGTAAATGTAATCAGTTACTAATTACTGAATACATGGCTCTGAAAGTAATCCGAATACAGTTTACATGTAATCAGATTACTTTTAGATTAATTTTGGATTACTTTCTTTTTCCATCACAGATGGGTATGTTTTGGTGAACAGGAGACACTAGGGGTGTAACGGTATTCGTCACGGTTCGGACGTCACGGTTCGGCACATGCAGTCACACGGCGAATACGCCTTTTTTTACGAGTGGGAAAAAAGTGTGTCACTCAGGGCAGCATTACACTATATATAATCCAGGGGGCGGTATTGCGCCTAAAAGACAGCCGCCCGTAAATAACAAATGAAGAACAAGAACAAAACACAACACATGAAGAAGAACAGTTAGCTATGCACAACACACAGGAGCTAGAAGACCCACCTGCTTCTTTTGAATCAGCTGTGTGGGAACATTTCGGGTTCCCTGTGGGCTACAACAATGATGGGGTGCGAGTTGTGGATCGGACGGTGTGTCGGCGTTGTTCGACAGCGGTGCGGTATGCTGGTGGTAACACGTCAAACATGCTCAGTCACATCCGAGTCAGTCTCAGTCCCCAGCGAGAGGCCTCAATGATATCACTATAAAGAACAGGTATCCCCTCCCACTTTTTTCAACAATACCAAGAATACTCTCCCAATTGTTCTCAAGCTCGAAAATACCTACCCGTTTTTCCTCCCAAAACGCGAGTGATTTGTAAAATATCCATAAAGAAAAGAAAATCTGTTTACAGTTCTGCTTCATATGGGTGTTGAGAGATGTATCCATAGATCTCTTAATGTTGCTCTCAAAGTAAAAAAAAAAATCTTTCTGCGGGAGCATCCCCCCGGACCCCCCTAGAGGAGGTGAGTTCCGCCCCCCACTCATAAAAAATAGCACTTTATCCCTGCCTATATGCCGTGAGCTGATTATCGAGCCTTCATTGTAACAGTCGCAAGTGTACTGTGTGTGTGCGCGTGGGTAGTGTTGCAGTAGAAAATTCCACTGTAGCGCCACGTAAACTAAACCAGAAACAGCAGTATATTTTATTGTGTTAACACTGTAAACTTGACAGTTTTTTAACCCAAACCAACTACTGGTTAAAGCACGTTATTACACGTTTAGAGTACTTGCAATGCAGGCAGATTGTGTTGCTTTTTAATGACTGTTTTAAAATGCTTTTTTCTTAATGTCTTTCGTTTTTGTAAAGCACTTTGAACTGCCTTGTGTTGAAAGGTGCTGTATAAATAAACTTGCCTTGCCTAAGGTCTGTTCTATAGGGGGAACAAGGTCAATGATAGAAATATAGAATAGAAAATATCAAGAAGATACTGTATTGATAAAATAATTTAGTGCAGGAGGTCCAAAGATATTAATAGGAGGATGTGCAAAACAGACAAACTAATTAGGCTTTATTAAAACATTAAATAATACTTTAGGTTAAGGTCTTCTTTTAAATACATGTAAGCATAAAGCTTTGGGGGCATCTACAGATAAATATTAAGTCTGACAAAGTACTAAAAGTCTAATTTTTTTTTTTTGAACTTTCCTGCAATGTTAACTATGTTGAAGCACTTATTTTAACCAATATTATAGATATGTATTGTACTCTTATAAGATGTATGTAGATAGTATAAGAAATGTGCAGAATACGACAGTTTAATGGTGGAGGTACATTACATTGCATTTAGCTGACGCTTTTATCCAAAGCGACTTACAATAAGTGCGTTCGACCAACACAATACAAACTTGAAGAAAACAGAATCATATAAGTACATCAGGTTTCATAGAGCAAAAACATTTCAAGTGCTACTCAACTAGCTTTAGGTAAGCCAGTCCTTTATTAGTATATAAGTGCTTTGTTAATAGTTCTATTGCTCGAATTGGAGTCAAAAGAGATGAGTTTTCAGTCTGCGCCGGAAGGTGTGTAAGCTATCTGCTGTCCTGATGTCAATGGGGAGCTCATTCAACCATTTTGGAGCCAGGATAGCAAACCCACGTGTTTTTGCTGATGGGAACTTAGGTCCCCTTGGCAGCGAGGGTGCAGTGAGCCGTTTGGTTGATGCAGAGTGGAGTGCAAGTGCTGGGGTGTACGGTTTAACCATTTCCTGGATGTAGGAAGGGCCAGATCCATTCGCAGCATGGTACGCAAGTACCATTGTCTTGAAGTGGATTCTAGCAGTTACCGGAAGCCAGTGAAGGGAGCGGAGGAGCGGCGTGGTGTGGGAGAATTTAGGAAGATTGAAGACCAGATGAGCCGCTGCATTCTGGATGAGCTGCAGAGGTCGGATGGCACATGCATGTAGACCAGCCAGGAGGGAGTTGCAGTAGTCTAGGCGTGAGATGACGAGAGCCTGGACCAGAAGTCGCTTTCTGGGTCAGCTGGGGACGAATCTTCCTGATGTTGTAAAGCGTGTATCTGCAGCAGCGGGTTGTAGCAGCGATGTTTGCAGTGAAGGACAGGTTGTTATCTAGGATCACACCCAGATTCCTTGCAGTCTGAGTCGGGGAAACAGCAGAGGTGCCGATGTTGATTGTCAGGTCAAGAGTGGGACAATCTTTTCCCGGAAAGAAAAGCAGTTCAGTCTTGTCAAGGTTGAGCTTGAGGTGATGAGCAGACATCCACTGAGAGATGTCAGCTAGACAAGCAGAGATGCGTGCGACGACCTGGGTCTCTGAGCGGGGAAAGGACAGAATTAGTTGAGACTGGGTGACTGTTCAGAAGGGGCATAACAGAAACACGCAGGTCCCCACCAACCCATTCACGTATCTAACAGATATTCCCCTCTCAGCGAGACACCCGCTGAGAAGCCAACTCTGGTTATTGGTAGCTCTATTATGAGACACGTGAATTTAGAGACCGAAGCCTCCACAGTCACATGCATTCCGGGGGCCAGAGCGGGCGACGTTGAGGCGCATCTTAAACTGCTGGCTAAAAATAAACGTAAATACAGTAGGATTGTTATTCACGTCGCTGGTAATGATGTTCGTTTACACCAATCAGAATGCACCAAACTTAATGTGGAGTCGGTGTGTAGTTATGCTAAAACAATGTCGGACACCGTAATCTTCTCTGGTCCCCTCCCCAATCTGATCAATGATGACATGTATAGCCGCATGTCATCATTTTAGCGCTGGTTGTCTTGGTGGTGCCCAGCAAACAATGTGGGCTTCGTAAATAATTGGACAGCCTGCTGGGGAAACCTGATCTGATTAAGAGAGATGACATTCATCCTACTTTGGAAGGTGCAAATCTCATTTCGGCAAACATTTCAGGGCTTTGTGGACTTAATCCATGACAAACTGGAGTTGAGACCAGGAGGCGGAGTCACAGACTTACATGCTTCTCTGCGCTCTCTCCTAGGCAGTCATCCATAGGAATCCCGAACCCAATAAAATACCAAATATTAGCGGTGTGTGTGCCTGCCCAAGGACAATTTAAGGTGTCATACATAATAACCTAATAAAAGTAAATGTAACAACTACTACAGTGCAACAAAACAGGAATATTAAATGTGGTCTCTTAAACATAAGATCTCTAGCATCTAAAGCAATATGGTAAATGATTTAATATCAGATTATAATATTGATATATGCTGTCTCACTGAAACTTGGTTGAGACATGAAGAATATGTCAGCATAAATGAGTCCACTCCACCCAGCCATCTCAATACTCATATTGCCCGAGGCACAGGCCGAGGAGGTGGAGTTGCAGCAATCTTTGAATCAAGTTTACTTATCAATACTAAACCAAAATTAAATTATACCTCCTTTGAAAGTCTCGTTTTTAGTCTTACGCATCCGACCTGGAAAACTTTGCAGCCAATCTTATTTGTTACAGTGTACCGTGCACCAGGTCCTTATTCAGAATTCTTATCAGAATTCTCTGAGTTTTTATCAACTTTGGTTCTTAAAACAGATAAAGTAATTATCGTAGGTGACTTTAATATTCATGTTGACGATGATAAAAATGGCCTTACTGTTGCATTTAACTCTATATTAGATTCTGTTGGTTTTTGTCAGAGTGTAAATAAACCAACCCAGTGCTATAATTACACTCTCAACCTTGTTCTGACTTATGGTATTGAAATTGAGCAACTATTAGTCGAACCGCATAGTCCTGCTTCATCCGACCATTTCTTAGTAACTTTTGAAGTACTGTTACTAGACTACAAAGCATTAGTCAAAAGCTCCTGCAGCAGAAACCTATCTGTTAGTGCTATAGCCAAATTTAGGAAGAGATTCCACCAATACTTAACTCGATAGCATGTCTGCATGTAGGGGAGGAAACTTATACAAAATGTCCACCACCCCAAAATGATCATGTTGTTGATAGTGCTACAGATGCGCTGCGAATAAAATTAGACTCTGTTGCTCCTTTAAAAAAGAAGAAAATAAAACAACATAGATTAGCTCCATGGCATAATGCCGAAACCCGCAAATAAAGCAAAAATCGAGACAACTTGAAAGGATATGGCGTTCCACTAAACTTGAAGAATCTCGTTTAATTTGGCATATTACTCTCAATGAATATAAGAAAGCACTGCGTAAAGCGAGAGCAGCTTACTACTCTTCATTAATAGATGAGAATAAGAATAAAGCACTGTAGCCAGGCTGACAGAGAGCCATAGCTCGATTGAGCCTTCTATTCCCATAGCACTCAGTAGTAATGATTTATGTGCTTTTTAACGATAAAATTGTTACTCTTAGAAACAAAATTAATGACCTCTTGCCTGTGACCAGTATAGTGTTATCAACTCCCGGGAAACGTAAGTTCTAATATTACACTAGATAGTAAACTAGAATGCTTTTCAGCCATAAACCTTGAACAATTAAATTCAATGATTCTCTCTTCTAAACCATCAACGTGTATGTTAGACCCAATTCCAACTAAGCTGTTGAAGGAAGTTTTTTCCCTTAATTAGCACTTCTTATTAAATATTATCAATATGTCTTTATTATCAGGCTATGTTCCACAATCATTCAAAGTAGCAGTGATAAAACCGCTTCTTAAAAAGCAAAACCTCGATCCAGAGGTTTTAGCCAATTATAGACCTATTTCTAATCTTCCGTTCCTCTCAAAAATTCTTGAGAAAGCAGTCGCAAAACAGTTGTGTGATTACTTAAAAACAATGATTTATTTGAAGATTTTCAGTCTGGCTTTAGAACACATCATAGCACAGAGACAGCTCTGGTAAAGTCACAAATGACATTCTAATAGCCTCTGACAAGGGACTTGTCTCTATTCTTGTTTTGCTCGATCTCAGTGCTGCATTTGATACTATCGATCATGATATCTTATTGCAAAGACTAGAGCACTTAGTTGGCATACAGGGAACTGCTTTAGGCTGGTTAGGTCCTATCTATCTGAACACTCTCAGTTTTGTACGTGTCAATGATGAATCTTCCACGCAAACCAAAGTTAGCCATGGAGTGCCACAGGGCCTCAGTGCTCGGACCTATTTTGTTCACATTATATTATGCTTCCGTTAGGCAATATTATAAGGAATCATTCTGTACATTTCATTGTTATGCGGATGATACTCAACTATATTTATCAATCAAGCCTGATGAAATTAATCATCTAAATAAAATTCAAGACTGCCTCAAGGACTTAAAAACGTGGATGACCTTAAACTTTTTGATGTTAAACACGACCAAACTGAGTTATTGTACTTGGCCCGAAGAATCTACGAAACAAATTATCTAAAGATATACTAACTATGGATGGCATTAATTTGGCCTCCAGTGAGACTGTAAGGAATCTTGGTGTTATATTTGATCAGGATTTATCCTTTAACGGCCACATAAAATCAATTTCAAGGGACCGCCTACTTCCATCTCGTAACATTGCAAAAATCAGGCATATCTTGCCTCAAACGATGCAGAGAAACAGTCCATGCTTTGTTACTTCAAGGCTCGATTATTGTAACTCTTTATTATCAGGTGTACCAAGAACTCGTCAAGTCGCTTCAGCTGATTCAAAATGCTGCAGCTCGTGTACAACCAGAGTTAGGAAAAAGGGACCACATTACTCCTGTTCTGGCTGCCTTACACTGGCTCCCTATAGAACACAGGATAGAATTTAAAATTCTTCTTCTCGCCTACAAAGCCCTTAATGGGCAGGCGCCATCGGACCTTAAATAACTCATTATACCCTACTGTCCTATTAGGGCATTGCGTTCCAAGAATGCAGGGTTATTGGTTGTTCCTAGAGTCTCTAAAAGTACAATGGGAGCCAGAGCATTTTCTTATCAAGCTCCACAATTTGTGGAATCAGCTTCCAGTTTGTGTTCGGGCGGCGCAGACACCCTATCCGTTTTTAAGAGTGCGCTTAAGACCTTCCTTTTTGATAAAGCTTATAGTTAGGGCTGATTAGATTCAGCCCTAGTTTTGCTGATATAGGCTTAGTTTGTCGGGGGACATCTTACTTCTTCCTTCTCTCTGTCTATACCTGTGTACTCCCATGTTCCGATTAACCCAGCTTCCCCCAAATTTCTTTCTTTTTGGTGTCTATATACGCTGGATCCGGAGTCATGGATGCTCCTGCGGTCCTGTGTCCTGCATCGCGAGCCCTGGATCTTGAGTCGTGGCTGTGGTCCTGGATCATAGGTCCTGGATGGATATCCTCGTGGATTCATCTTCCTATTATACACACATGCATTTCCAAACATTTGGACTACCTATGTTGCAAATGTATTATCTTTTCAATTTACACACGGCATCTATTGCACGTTTGTCCTGTCCTGGGAGAGGGATCCCTCCTCTGTTGCTCTCCCTGAGGTTTCTCCCATTTTCCCTTTAAACTGTGGGTTTTCTTCGGAAGGTTTTTCCTTGTACGATGTGAGGGTCTAAGGACAGAGGGTGTCGTATTGTCATACTGATATTTTGTACAAACTGTGAAGTCCACTGAGACAAATGTAACATTTTTGATATTGGGCTATATAAATAAACATTGATTGATTGATTGAGTTGGGTGTCGTCAGCGTAGCAGTGGTATGAAAAACCATGCGGGCTAATGACAGATCCGAGCGAGTTTGTGTACAAGGAACAGAGGAGGGGACCAAGAACAGAGCCATGAGGGACCCCTGTAGTTAATTGACAAGGGTCGGACTCCGACCCTCTCCAAGTAACTCTGTAGGTAAGGGAGGCTGCTTTAGCAGTGTGCAGTTCCTCAGTGACAGCAAGGAGGGCAGTTTCTGTGGAGTGACCTGCTTTGAAACCAGACTGGTGCGGATCCAGAAGGTTGTTCTGATGGAGATAACAGGAGAGTTGTTTAAAGACAGCCCGTTCAAGTGTTTTAGACAGGAACGGGAGGAGAGAGACAGGCCTGTAGTTTATAACATCAGACGGGTTGAGAGTGGGTTTCTTTAGGAGAGGGTTTACTCTTGCCTCCTTGAGACTGTTTGGAAAGTGACCAGAAGTTAGAGAAGTGTTGATGAAATGGGGTTGAGAAACGGTAAGAATATCAGGAGCGATAGTCTGAAGGAGGTTTGAAGGAGGTTTGAAGGGATAGGTACACACATATTGATAGATGTCTTGTAATGCGCTGTTGAGGAACCTGACCCAAGTTTTTCATTCATTGCATAACTACACCGTAGTTGTGTATATGATATGTGAATAAACCTTAGAAAAATCTGAATCTTGAAAGGGATGTGCAAGATAGCCATTATATACAGTCTATAATGAACGATTAGAGAATAACGAGTAATGAATATACTTTATATGTCACAAACGAGCTGAGGACCAAAATGCAAAACACGGGAAACAGGGATAGTCGGTAACCAGCTTTATTGAAGGCAATAGGCTGGTAGGAGACAAAACGGCAGATAGTAGGCAAAGGGCTGGTCGGGGACAGGCGAGGGTTCCAGGAGAAAGCAGGACGGGAGTCGCAGGTACAGAACGGGTCAGGGAGCAGGCGAGGCAGGCTGGTCAGGGACAGGCAGGGTCGAAACCGGGAGAACAATCTGAAGGGTAATGCGGGAAAGACTGGCATGCTGCAAAGTACGATCTGGCACTGAGGTGAAAGTGAAGTGGGCCTAAATACTAATGTAACAGAGTGAGAGAGAGACAGGGTGTGACTACCAGGTGACTAAGGAATGTTAATGCAGAAAATAGGTGAGTGAGAAAGCAGACTGTGTGACATTATAAGGATCTGCAGATACATGTTTAGTCTTCTCAAGCATCAACTATCAACTATCTCGCCTGCTTGTTGGCACTTGACAATCACCTTCACTGATTTTACTCAGGTGTAACTAAAGTCTGATTTAAGGGTTGTTTATATTTCACATCATTAATCGAAATCTGTAAATTAACTAAAATAAATTGTAGTGTAGTAAAAATACCAGGTTAACCTTAAAAAAAGCCCTCAGGATTATAAAAGACCCCCATCACCCCAGCCACAAACTGTTCCGTCTGCTACCGTCTGGCAGGCGGTACTGCAGCATCCGGACTAAAACCACCAGACTCAGGGACAGTTTCATCCCACAGGCAATAAGACTGTTAAACACCCCAGCACGTGCACTCCGCTCTGCATAAGCCAAACGGCTCGCTGCACCCGCACTGCGAGGGGGACCCAAGTTCCCATCAGCAAAAACACGTGGGTTTGCTATCCTGGCTCCAAAATGGTGGAATGAGTCCCCATTGAAGTCAGGACAGCAGATAGCCTGCACATCTTCCGGCAAAGACTGAAAACTCATCTCTTTCGACTCCAATTCGAGCGATAGAATTACTAACAAAGCACTTATATACTAATAAAGGACTAGCTTACCTAAAGCCAGTTGAGTAGCACTTGAATGTTTTGCTCTATGAAACCTGATGTACTTATATGATTCTGTTTTCTTCAAGTTTGTATTTTGTTGGTCGAACGCACTTATTGTAAGTCTCTTGGATAAAAGCGTCAGCTAAATGCAATGTAATGTAACCTGAACTCTGAAACAACATCCAAAACATTAATCTGGCTGCTACTTAGAAATTATTTATTATATATTATATATCATATTCCAATCACTTGTATATAGACTGTTATTGCACTATTTCACTATTTACTATTTTTCTTTTTGTATTTACTTGCACTAAGGGGTGGGGGGGGGGGGGGGGGGGTGGGTAGGACACGTTCGAGTCCTGTTTGGATAGTTTGCCGTCGATGGGTTTCATTCCATTTCAAAGTGCTGTTTGATGCTCACGCACTGCCACTCCAACATCCAATCACAGAGCTTGAGGACTAATCACGGGGTTTGTCAAGCAAAGCACATGGTATAGTCCCAAATGATAGCTGAGGATTCTGGGTAGTGTGACAGTACAAGCTCTAGCCAATCAACCGCGAGCGTGTGTGTCCGGGGCGGAGATTAATGTGATTGATTGTTGGTCGAGCTTGAGAACACGCCCGCCGGCAAGCTTCAACGCACCCCGCCGTGTGGACGCTGCGTTACGGTACGTCCACACGGCTCCATCGCGTGCTTCAACGGAGACACTTCCCATTCACTTTGAATGCAACACAGTCTCACTCCCTGATCGTCCAATAGCGACACTTGGTCAGGGTCCTGCCATCCTAAACTCCGAAAAATATTTGTTCTCTGAATCGAAGGGGAAAATACAAAAGCATTGTACACAATGTAAACCAATCAATGTTGTGTAATTAACATAAGGATAATCTGGTGTCTTTGAGTTGATGAGTAGTGCAGATATCACTGTAAAATCAATCGACAGTAAGGAGAATACTTACTTCCGGTGTGTAAAATCCTCCGTTATCCAATGGGAATGGACGCTCACATTGCCTTTAATTACCGCCGACATGGACCGATGCGGTGGCTTCCCTGAGCGTCAAATACCGCCGCCGATGGGAATACATTGCAATCAGTTTGAAAGCACTTTCCGTCCTTTTATGAAGCTGAAGGAGACTCGGCGCGTCACAACTGGACGCCAAAGGACCCTGACCAAGCGTCGCTATTGGACGATCAGGGAGTGAGACTGTGTTGCATTCAAAGTGAATGGGAAGCGTCTCCGTTGAAGCACGCGATGGAACCGTGTGGACGTACCGTAACGCAGCGTCCACACGGCGGGGTGCGTTGAAGCTTGCCGGCGGGCGTGTCTGAAGCTCGACCAACAACCAATCACATGAATCTCCCGCCCCGGACACACACGCTCGCGGGTGATTGGCTAGAGCTTGTACTGGCATATGATTTGATTGGCTGACGCTTCTGTCGAAGCTTCAAAAGTTGAACATTGCTCTACTTTTGAAGCAAAGCTCCCACAATGCAGTTTGGCAAAGCGTGACGTCACCCCATTCAAAGTCAATGGCAAGAAGCGTTGAAGCTTCAACGCACGCCGCCGTGTGGATGGGCTTGTAAGGGATAAAAGAAGGATCTTATCTTAAATATTGATATAAAAAATAGATGTGTTTTAAATGAATGTACAATGTAAAATATATATTTTATGATTACCAAGAGTGTATCTACAATTGTGCATCCATCCATCACCCTATCACCTCTAATTTATATTATACTTTAATAGAAACACAGGAGCCCTTCACTCAGTGTCACTGCTCAGTGAATGGTGTTGGGGGAGAGGACAAAGCCCCTCTGAGCCTTGCAACCTCAAATCCACTGACGCTATTGAACAGGCAAGAGGGGCCACATTGACTTTGATCTGAATTGAACAACTTCATGGTCAATTTTACACGGGCAGCTAGCTCTGCGCATCAATTCACCCCGAGAGGAAATGAGATTCCTTCTTCACTTGAGGAGCTATTGCAGTGTGAAGACGACCAGATACATGCCCCTCAGTCTCACATGGTATGACACACACACACATAAACGCACACGCACACACACAAGCTTATACAACATACAGATAACCTTGTATTCTGATTTATGTAAAGACCTTCAGTTCACATACAGTACAGCTATTCCACTGTAGGCTAACCATTTACTTCCTATTTTGCAACAAAGTTGAAACATAAAGCCTTATTTTTTCAAAGGCCATGAACATTAACATTCCATAACACACCAAATTGGTATTATGTGGCAAGATTAGTCTAGGACTTTAACAAGGTTACCACTTTTTTTTCCTTTGAACCGTTAAGGGCAAGCAGAAAACATGTTGAACATTTCTTTTGAAGCATTGAAAACTTTAATGATTAAAAAATCCACATTATGTCACGGTAAAAATCTTAATTTAGTATTTTTGTTCTGAGGTAATTTTTGGTAATGTTGTTTTTAACATAATTTACATTTTTTACACCTAAGGTGTCAGGTAAGTGCTTACTGACAAACTTATCCAATATCACAAAACAGGGTTGAGCAGAACAGAAGTATAAAAACGAAATGAAATGAAAAAAAAGCAAATGTTTGTAACGTAATTGTATTTACTTTTTGTACTGAAATGAAGTGAAACTAATGGCAACCTTGGAGATCTGTGATCAAAATGACTATGTAATTCAGTGTTACGATTCTTGTGTTATGTCACGTTTTAGTTTTGTATGTCTTGTTATGGGTGTTTTGCTATTCTCCCTGTCATTTTGTCCTCATTGTGTATTTGTCTGGTCCTTCTCCCTGTGTTTTCCTCCCTGTCGTTAGTTTCCCTGGTGTGTCTAATTGTCTGATTGTGTTCACCTGTACTCCTTGTGTGTCTCCTGTGCTCATCATCACCAGCCCCGCCCCTGATTGTTCCCACCTGTGTCTTGTTACCCTGTGTTTAAATTCCCCTGTCTCCCAGTGTTCAGTGTCAGTGTCTTGTCTCTTGCTATGGTCAAGGTCTATGCTCTCTGTGCTCTTGAAAAGTTTTGGTTCCTCACTACATGAGCGCTTTCATTTTGTTGTCTATTTTTGTCATCTCAACTTGAGATTTGATAGTGACCTTTTTTGTTGTTCATATTGCTGTATTTGGAAAATAAAGTATCTTACAAATACTTTACCTCTGTCTCCCGGGTCGTGCAATTGGGTCCTACATCCTAAGTGTCTGAGTTCGTAACATTCAGTCTTCTTAAACCAGCATATAAACCAGTAGCAGCTAATAGCCAATAGGCACGGTTAGTTACAAAATTAAAGTGTAATGTGGAGCCGTTTCTTGTTACATAAGGGGAAAATGTTTGAATCTGACAAAAAATGTATGAAAACTTTTGGTTCGACTCAGCATTCAACTTTTCACAGCTGGACCACATCAATATACCTTTGAAGATGAAATCCCTGCTGCCGGGAAAAAAAGATAAAAATATATTTTTTTTCCCCCTAAAGTCAACATGCTATGTGACGAAATCATAAAGTGCAAAGAGAGCTGATATTTCAAAACTCCATGGTAGGGTATCAATAAAAAAAAAAGATCTCACAGTATACCTCAGAAAATTACCAAAAAAAGTCTGCGCTTTAACAGCTAAAGATAGAAAATACAGAAGATAAAAAGAATACATTTAAAAAGTATAACGAGTAAATAAATAGCCGTATTAAGTATGTTCCTCTTTACACTTTGGAAAAATTGCAAGCAGAAATTGAACATTTTCACATTAATGCAAAATTATACAAAAGCCTATGTTATGGTATTCCAAGGATACCTATTGTTCTTAAAAATGGTTTTCCTTCATGTAATGCTTTGATCAAAGAAAAAAACAAATGTCTCTTAAATTTTGCAAATTTGTGTTATTTTAAGTGACCGTCACACACACACACACACACGGCACTGATTATATACTGTTTCCACTTTAAAGGCTGTGCCATCTTGCAGCCATGTGATGCAGAGTATCTCTCCCAATGGTTCTCTTGCTAAAGAGCTTGGCAACTGGGAGATGCAGCGGGGGTGAAGTGTAAGAGAAAACTTAATTAAAAATGCAGGAGAACATCAGCAAGCTCTTTTCTGAAAGCCGGCGCACTCACGCTCTCTTCTGGTATGTGTCATTTAAAGTGCCTTTTCAAATACATCTCTGCTGTACTAATTTGGCGTTACAAGCTGACCACACTTGCTGCCGTCCATTCGTCGCTGATGGTGTTGCGCGGATTCGAATCGCAGAAACATCTCTTTTTAAATTGTTAGTCTCTCGGGGCAAGTGTGGCTTACCTGATCATCATGCAAGAATACACATTTTGTAAGACATCTTTCGCGTTTCATGATATTTACTTTTTTTCCCTCTCCCATTTTATGACGTTTTGTCAATAGGAATACCAGTACAATCCAAAAATAACCTTATTGACTCACAAATGAATGCACACTGCCTACATTTTTTTTTATCAGTGATATAACTCAAGTCTTAAAGGGCCATGTTATGCTCATTTTCAGAATTTAAAATTGTATTTAGTGTCTCTACTGTGACATGTCTCCATGCTTTAATGTTCAAAAAGCTCTTTATATTTCTCATACTTCCTTTGCTGCAGCACCTCTTTTCCCCCTCTGTCTGAAACCAGAGCCCAGTCTGCTCTGATGGGTTAGCTGGCCTGCTTTGTTGTGATTGGTCAACCTCTTAGAGATGTCCTGCCCTTTAACAACACTTTTATGTACAATGTGTTGAAGCGCTAGCCAATAGAAGCGCAGGGGTTAAGTAGTGAAGTGAAAAGCACGATAGGGCCTCTTTATAGACACAGTGAAAGGAAATTAAAAGATTTATCTTTTTTATTTTCCCAATCATAATTATTCAGCAATTATTATATTAAATCAAGTAATAAACAGCTGACTTGTTTCAGGTAATAATATGTGAGATAAGAAAAGCAAAAGACAATTTTAGTTCCTTTAGTTGTTGGACTTTAAAAATGTGTAATGGATCAATTTTGGAAAACACATTTCTTATTTACAAATCCAGCCTCAAAGTTCCCTTTGGGGCTCCGTAAATGTATATGCAGTTCATTAATGGTTTAGAATGAGCCACAAATGTCTCCGTATGAACTGTGATGCATTTATCTACTGTTTTATGTAATCCACTGAAGTGCATTTGAGCAGTGAAATGCAAAAAAAGGTAAATATAAACAGAGATTAAATAAGGGATTGCAAAGACACCCTTTCAGACTTTTGTCTGGTTTTTATATGAGTTTTAGATTTTTCACAGCAGCAATAAAACCAACCATACAATGGATCAAACCTCCTTTGACAACAACAAGCACCATCAAAATCACACCATCCACTGAGAAGAGTGTGGGTAATTATTGTGGTGAGATAATAGACAGAGCAGTGCCCTCTTCTTCCTCTCTCTAATGCTTTGAATTCAATCACTGCAAATTTGATTATGAACATACCTCGCGCTTGCCTCGGAGATTAAGTTATGTTTAATATGATCAACTGTGCCAAAAGACGGTAAGGGCAGTATCGCCCATGGAGTCGGATCGATGAGCGATGTGTCACTCGCTGAGGATCAAGCCCTCCAGTTGGGTCATGTGACGTTGTTTGCTCTGCTCTTTTGGTTGTCAATATCTAAACAGCGCCTGCCTGATATTGTCCACATAAACATGCAGAAACAGAATAAGACCCTGGCTGTTACAGTACTCTAAATCTAATCCTGATGGATTTTTTTCCCTTTTCTTGCGTATGTAAGCCTCATAGACCATAAAATCAGAGACTTCATTGCTAGGCAACTAGTCTCTCTGCACAGAGATGGGGAGGGTGTTCTGTGTATACTGTCAGAGATCTGCTGCTAGTGGGAGTGCAGCCTCTCCAAAAGAGAATATAAAACATAGATAAAAAAGAACCCAGTCGTTTGTGCAGACTTAAAACAATCCCGAGTAATTGCTGATTTCCAGAAGAACATGTATGATTTGTTCCTCTATTAAAAGCCTGTCTTAGCTCGTGTCTCCTCAACGTGGCATATTAAAGTCTCAGGGCGAGGAACGCTCTTCGGATTACCGTGCTGTACATTTACTGGGGCAGAGTACAGAGGGAGCTCTCTGGAGAATGGGAATGGGAATGATGAGGTAATCATTTACCCTGATCTGAATTAATAAGGCCTCATTAGGCAGTCAGAGACACACTGCAGCGCAGAAAAGAACCACTGTGTGGATCACCCCCATCATCTCTCCTTCACTTGGATTTGGCCTCTGCAGCCCGGCGGCGCACAGCGTGTTCGTTAGAGAACTCTATGTCTCGTTGCTCTCAGTGAATTAGTCGGATCTGAAATGCATGGCAATTGTACGGTGCATAGATTGCATGAACAGCCTTGTGCTAGTTGCTCGTACATAATGGTTGAGCTAGCAGGTGTTCTTTGAAGGGAGCTGCGGATCATTATACTCAATTTACTTGGCTGTTCAATCGGGTTTGTCAGCAATTTCATCACATATTCCAGCATATCTCTCCTTGTCCAAATGCTTTAACGCTTTCTTTTCAGTTTGCCAATGCAAGTGATGTGTTCGGAGTCAGCGTGAGGCGGCCTAAAGCGCCAAAATGCCCGAAAGGCAACTTGTGACTACTCTCATTCCCCTCAACTGTCAGAAGCTTTTTTTAGGGTTTGCAAACCCCCGTGAAGTGAACCTAAATGTGAAGACAGCACCATTGGAAAACACTCAGTGGATTGATTAAATGGCCAAAGACCTCACCACAATCTAGATTTCATTACCCGGGAATAAAAACGTTGCATCAGGCCCTGAGCTTTTGTCTCCCTGCCAGTCTGTTTTGAATTTCAATAGATTGTAGTGGCAGATCTCCGAGGAATGGCAGAGAGAATTGTTTCATGGAGTGGAAGCCTGTGGTTTTGGTTTTATTCCCAGGGAGTACTTGCCCGAGCAGACTGAAGGGCACTTTGGTTCAGAAAGCACCCCACCTCGCCTCAGTCTAAGCAGATGTGACAGGTAGCCATGAAAAAAAACAACAACAAAAACTGAAAAATAACTGAAATGCAACAAAGACACAACACTGAAATTACGAACATGAAAACCTCTGCCTGTCCTAGCTTTTCCCTCTTACTCTCTTTTCCTTATGAACATGGTATTTTGAAGCCCAACCAACCAGGAAGACCTGTAATAGGAACAGTTCCAGTTGAATGCATCTTATTTATTTCCATTCATCTCAACCAACGTTAGGTAACGGTTAAAGATCAAGTTCAAAAGGGAAATGATATTCCATTAATGTATGCAAGCAAAAATAGGAATAGTAAAAATCACTGAAGTGTGCATTAAATTATTGACGACTTAGTCATTAGCCTACTTCGGCTGTTTAAACCAAATTAGTGTCGACTAAGAATAAAGTAAGAAATTAAGGCCACTTTGCCACATGACTTGAAATGAGCACAGTGTTAACATTTTAACTTTTTAACAAGCTATGAAAAGCAGTGAGGCCGAATGTCCACATACTGAGAGATTATATGATCTTAGCTATCGATGCAATGCCACATCACAGGCCCGACATAAAGGACAAATGTGCCCAGGTTCTGTACCTTTTTTACTGGGGCAGATCTACTGCTGTGAGAAGAAGACAGAAAGCCCAAAGGAGAGGTCATTTATAGGATAGAGCCACACTGTCTATCAGAGCAAGTTTTGCTTTGGTGAACACAGACAGAACAGATGATAGCAGAGCCACCAAGAGGCCAACAGCTTGGCCTCTTTAACATCCAACGGCAAATCTGCTGGTGCAAAGTTGTCCAAATGAAGACAGGAAAAACGTCTAGCTACATTTGCGATCACTTGGAATCAATATAGACTTCTTTAATCATGTTTTTTTTTTCCTGTACCAGAGTGAAGATATTAGTGTTTTAGTGGAAGTAATAACATATTGATCCACAAGATAGAATATAACAACGAGTCTCTAGTCTTTATCCACTTCCTTGGTGCAATATACCTACAGACCGAATTCATATTGTGTCACTAAACCTTCAGATCATTTGAAGAAATATTAGAATTTGGAAGTTGATTACACATGAATGAACCAACAAATAGCTCTAGTGATCTCGCGGTTACAAATCCTTAAAGGAATAGTTTGACATTTCGGGATTGGTCAAAAGAGAATTAGTTTGCACAGTAGCAAGATTTTTGAGATATTAAGCATTTTAACTTCTTGACAGAAGAGCAACAATCCACACAGAAGGCATTTCCAAATTGTAAAGATGTTTTCACGCTGGCTAAAATCTTGGAGCTGAGAGAACATTGAGATTCCAGCAGATAGGTCCCGTGTACAACTGCGATAAATAATCCAGAGGGTGTGTTTAACAGATAAATGGCTTCTTGCATGAGTGCTGTCCCCTTGTGTAGACCGTGTGGGTCTGGAGGGGCTGTCATCATACTCTGAACACTGTTTATTATTTCCGCCTGCAGCTTTAATGCTCAGCTGCTTTTTGCTTTTTGAGATGGTTCAAGTACAGAACATAATAGGAATGGCTGACCTACCAACACAGCACCATAACACAGCTGTTAATAAATGTTTCTACACCTTTTTCTCTGAATACTTGGTGTCAAAAAGCTGTTTCACAATGCCTTTTAGCTTCAAATTGTTGAAATATCTGTGTGAGGTTCTCCTCCTCAATATTAATATTAAAGTGAATGTAACAACAGGAGTCCCACAAGGTTCCGTTTCGAGACCACTTTTGTTCTGTATTCAGATGCCGCCACTCAGACATATCATTATTAAGATATTATAACTATGGCGACACATGCATGTTTATATTAACCAAGGCTTATATTACCAACTTTTCCTCAAACATAACCATCTCTGCCTGTTGTGCCGTTACTGTAAGTAACATAAAACATTAGATGCAGTTGTGGATCTATTCTGAAATGGTCATTTAAAAAATATACTACAGTTGAGTGATTATCACTGACAGTGTTATATGTAAAAAAATCATGGATTAAAAATGTTACTCAAGTAGGAGTACACAATGAAGAAATAAGTAAAATAACTTATTTTTGTCCATTTAAGAATGATGTATACAGAATTGGATCTGTAAAGCTATATGAGGAATACAAGGTATAACTCAAGTGTAGTGGACTAGAAGTATAAAGTAGCAGAAATTCTCAAGTTAACTCTAAGTACTGCAAATTGTAATTAGAAACAAACCTGAGTAAATGTTTTTGTACCACCACCTGTATGGAAGCACTTCCTATGTTTTCTAATCTTTTATTCAGTTATTTCCTATAATTTGACATTCATCTCTAGGTTTCAGCCAGCAAACTTTGGAACAGCTACAGTTCCTGCTCTGAGAATCCAGGGATGGTGCAGGTGAACAGGACATTCCAGCAGTCAAGTGCGTTATATGATCAAACCATTGATGGTGCTTCCAAAAATCTAGTTAGAATGAAGGAGTTCATTCTTGCAATGTTTTTCAGCTGAAATTAGCAGGACTTTCAGAATATATATCTTGTACTTTACCAGTTTCACACAACAGAAGAGTTTATGTTTGATCCATGAATTGGTGCCTCTGATTGTCACATTTAGAATATACTCCTGTCTCAAGTGTAATTCCATCCAGTTTACTAATAAACCTAATATTAACATTACAGATTGCATTGAAAAGTTACCACTTTACTTTTATTGTGTCAATGGAATGCTCCAACACCTACACACTCGCTATTTCTCACTCTCTTTTTCTCCTTTCATGTCTTATTTAGGGAGATAGCTAATTAACATCGGTTGACCAAAACTGGGTATTGTCCGACAACATTTAAAATAATCGTCAATCCTCTGTAGGGATGTGAGGGAGATTCCAGTGACAACTAGCAAATTGATTTAGATGCATTGTTAACATGGGTGCCCTGCGTTTCCGTGCAGCATGGGACATTTGACTTCAAAACATGAATACACCTGTGTGGCACCTGGCCAGGTAAAGAGTCAAATTATGAACATTTCATGCAAACCTACCCACATAAACACCAAATAAGTATGCAAGATGCCCTAGCAACCATGTCATATAGCATTAACCATCAAAGGTCACAGCGAGACAAGGCACGTGGAGGTGCATCAATATAGAACCATTAGTCGACTTAAACACAAAGCCTTGTATGTGACAAGGGACCTCAACAGTATGAACTCCCCCTTCAGAGCTGATGTGTCTCTGGTGATACACTACGCCCACAGCTTCTCAGCAGAATGTGGGGAAGCAGCAGGCCCTATTGGTTCCAGCAATTTGCCCTAATGGTTTTACATACCTCACTCAGTGAAACAGTCACTTTGATTTACCTGAGCAGCGCAGGCAGCTGAGAGGACATTGAGATTCCAGCAGATAAGTCGATGTGTACAACGGCGATAAATAATCCAGAGGGTATGTTTAACAGATAAATGGCTTTTTGCTTGAGTGCTGTCCCCTTGTGTAGACCGCGTGGGTCTGGAGGGGCTGTCGTTGTACTCTGAACAATGTTTATTCTCACCGCATGCAGCTTTAATGCTCAGCTGATTTTTGCTTTTGAAACTGTTCGAGTGCATACTGACCTACCAACACAACCCCCGCAGTAACAAATGTTTCTACAATCGCTCCGAAAGCGTAGATTTTGATTGTTGAAATACAAAGCTTGATGGAAGGGAGTTATCCAAGTGTGTTGTCTTCCTCCCACTTCAACACAAGTTACTTTTCCCCAAAAAATGCTTCTCCCTTGGGTTGCCTTCTCAATTTCACACCAGGCAAGACATGACACCAATTATGTTTTTATTTCCTTATTGATTGCTTTTGAAATAGCTTTCATGAATAAAAAGTGGGCTTTTGCCTCTTCCACAATCAGAAATGCCATTTTCTTGGTTGCGTGTCACATTTTGCGTAATAAAGCATGAATTATTTAAGGAAGATGTCAGGTTACTTGTCACTTATCAAAGGCAAACCCTCCCCTTAATAATCCCCTCAGGGAAAATGTTTTACTCAGCACTGGAACACTCTAATATACAGTTATTGAGTAAGTAATTGATGCATTTTAGTTAAAACAATCAATAATTCGATTTGATAACTTCTCTTTGACATTTTCATGCTAATAATCACAAGGACTATCACAAGGTAAAGCTGAGTTTAATGATCATTTCATTTAATCGTTTTTATGAATTTCATCATCAGCCACAAAAACTATAGGCTGCATAAAATGGTTACAGATTGATGGCGATTATAGATAAAAAAGTAACCATTGTTAGGATTCATCCTCAGGGGAACAGTATAAAGTGCGCCACATTTTCAGCACTAGTGAAAAAGTCAGTGCAATTACCAAGGCATTATTACATTACAATTACAATACATTACATTTCATATTCATATTTCATTCAAGTGATTTACAAAAAGTGCAACAACCAAACATATTCAAACATAGAACATTACAGTGTATCCGCTTCAAATAAGCCAAGCATTGTAATTGCTGATACATTAGTTTAAAATTGGCCAAACTCTTAAAGTGCTATACAGTTTTTGTGCGTTGGATTTAATGACCAAGGGTTTTCAGTCTTTCTGCCGTCCTGATATCAATGGGATCCATTCGCAGTGAGGGACTAGCAAGCTGATTGGCCGATGCAGAGCGAAGTAGGATGCATTTTACAACAGTTGTAGAGTAATTTCAGTCTTGACCAAAAAGATGGACTGACTAAAAGTGAGAAAACCCATTCCTAGATTATCTAAAAATCAATTGCAATATCTTATTACTTTTTGGCTGTTGCTGAAGGCATTAAAAAGAAAATAATAAATCTGTGATAAGTTAAATTCAGTTGGGCGCCACAGTTGGTATCCAAGCTGCCAATTAATTAACTAATGTGACCTTTCTCTGGAGAGATGGGTATTGAAGGCTGTCAGACTTTCAAATGTTGCGCATCCAACCATTATGTATAAAAACAGCAGTAAGATAGGAGGAGGCCTTGAGGATACAAAAGGCATGCCCTCTGTATGATTTATTGGGATTTCTCCAAGCTGAGGAGTTTTCATGTAGTTTACAAATAAATGTTCAGCATGATTAAATGTTCATCATCCTTAGACAGAGTTGGCCTGTATTCACCATGACGTACTGTTGTTTTCACATCATACCTCTGCTTCCTATTGCACTGCCACTGACTAAAGAGTGTAGGTACAGTAAGTACATAGCTATTTTAAGTGTAGGCTTAAAACAAATCCTCCCAAACAAGTATAGAGAGGAGGCCAAAATACGTTGTTGCTCTGCTTGTTTCCACGGTGCAGAGTGGGATTCAGTTGCACTGGACAGTTGCAGGATAACAGTTTGGATGTTTTGGCTCTCTGCTACAAAATCCTGTGTGACTAAATGGTCTGCCATCACAGTATAGTTCTGAGAGCAAACAGTGTCAGCAGGTGCTAAGCAGGGAGGTACACTACCTATTACACACATTCATGGTGACTGGGAAATGTGTTTTGTCTCAGTTATTTAATATTTTCAACTTTTTAATCCTGAACATCTATAGCAGTGTGTATATTTCTGAATAAAAGAGGCCTTTTTGGGGTTTTCCCTTTCCTCTAGGTTCAAGGTTCTTTATTTAGTCATACGAACATAGCTACAGTGTAGATAAGCAGATGAAAATCTTAGGTCACAGGCTCCTCCAACAGGGCAACACAAAACACAGAAACAGAAAAATATAGTGCAAGTAAATAGTGGAATAAGAGTCTATATGCAAGTTATTGGAATATGATATATTAGGTAAATAGATGAATAATTTCTAAGTAGCAGCCAGATGAATATTACGATTGAGGGCGGTGCAGCTGCCGTACCAGGCCGTGATCCAGCCAGTCAGGATACTCTCTATGGTGCACCTGCAGAAGTTGCAGAGAATCCTGGAGTCCATGTTGAACCTCCTCAGCCTGTGGAGGAAGAAGAGCCGCTGTCGAGCTTTTTTGGTGATGGTGGTGGTGGTGTGAAGAGTCCATGTCTGGTCCTCAGTGATGTGGACCCCAAGGAACCTGAAGCTGCTGACTCTCTCCACCGTAGTCCCATTGATGGCGATGGGGTCGTGTCATTCTCCCTGCTGCTTCCTGTAATCCACAATCAGCTCCTTGGTTTTGCTGACGGTGAGATGGAGGTTGTTATCCTGGCACCAAGATGTCAGGTTTTCGACCTCCTCTCTGTACGCCGTCTCGTCGCCGTCAGTGATCTGGCCAATGACGGTCGTGTCGTCAGCAAACTTCACGATGGTGTTGGAGCTGTGTGTGGCCACGCAGTCGTGTGAGAACAGGGAGTAGAGGAGTGGGCTGAGCATGCAGCCTTGAGGGGCTCTGATGTTGAGGATCAGGGTGGAGGATGTGATGTTTCCCACCCGCACTGCCTGGGGTCTGCCCGTCAGGAAGTGCAGGATCCAGTCACAGAGGGCGCTGTTGAGCCCGAGGTCTCTAAGCTTGATGACCAGCTTGGAGGGCACAATGGTATTGAAGGCTGAACTGTAATCAATGAACAGCATTCTCACATACTGTATGTGTTCCTCTGGTCCAGGTGTGAGAGGACAGTGTGGATGGTGAGGGCTATGGCGTCGTCTGTGAACCTGTTTGCTCTGTAGGCAAACTGCAGGGGGTCCAGAGAGTCAGGGAGGGAGGAGGTGATGAAGGTTTTGACTAACCACTCAAAGCACTTCATAATGATGGAGGTGAGTGCTACGGGGCGGTAGTCATTGAGGCTGGTGATTTTTGTCTTTTTGGGGACAGGAACGATGGAGTGTTTGAAGCATGTGGGGACTACAGACTGCAGCAGGGACCTGTTGAAGATGTCTGTGAACACCTCTGCCGCACACACCCTGAGAACACTGCCAGGGATGCCATCAGGTCCAGGAGCCTTGTATGGGTTAACCCTTTTAAAGGATTTGCACACATCTGCCCTGTTTAAAACAAAAGGGCAGGGCTCCAGATCCTTCTCTGCACCCCCCGCCTGGCTGCTCTCGAAGCGAGCAAAAAAACTGTTCAGCTCGTCTGGGAGCAGTGGCGGTGCCAGGGTATGGCTGTGGTAGGCTACAGCCATGCCAATAAATGGCTTAGCCCCACCATGAAAAATGATGTTAAAGGTAACCTATCATGCTATATTTAAATGATATAGTGTATGACCATACCTATATAAGGTATATTTATACATTTTATTTTTCAAAATACCAAACAGATCATTTTTTAGCCATGCCTCGTTTCGCTCATTTTCGCTTTATTCCAAACCTGCCTATGAAAATTCTGAGCAGCAGCTGACCACGCCCCCTGCAGAAGAGCCGGCGAGAGTCACGTTACCATGCTTGCTGTGATTACGAGTGTGGAATACACATGTCATCTCAGAGCAATGCATGTGTTCAAGCATATTATCAATTTGATCCAGAAACTGAAGCAGCGGAGGTTTTGGTGGAGGTGCAAACATCTCGGTTGCAGCAGGACGTTTCTGAATGGTTAGTTGACAAGCTGTTGTCCCTATTTATTTTTACTCTGTTTGTTACGATGGTGGCTACTTATTCCATTCATATTTTGGCTAATTAGCAAGAATGCAATGTGTACAGTTTGTAACGCAAACACAGCGATACATATATATATTTATAAAGGGAGACATTCATATTTTCAGCATATATACAATGGACTCATTGCGTTTAATAGTTTACAGTCCTTTTCTTCCAACATCGTGCAACAACCGTTGGAAAGTTCACACACAACCTTATGCTTGTGAAATCAGAATATTCTTTACCCATCCCAACATGAATAATCACGACACACTTGATATCAACTCGGAACTTTATTGTCAAAATCAACGGTTATTTGAACCCATAAAAAACAGGAGCTTTGTGAGCTGGTGCTGGGGCTTCCTTGGAGAGAGGAGCAGAGTGGTGATTCCGGCCTGCGTTGTCCTCTGATCCGTGAAATGTCTATGTTGGGTTCAGACAGCAGCCAAATTGAACCGTGTAGCATACCCGGCGATGACCTCCTCCCTGTCAGGTTGCTCATAATGGTGCAGGGTCCACAAAGACTTGGTCGAAGATGAGGTCCATCAAGTTGGCCACGAAGCCTGTGCAATGTTAAAAAAAGCACAACAAAAAAAGTGGTTTAGATTAGTAAATGCATGTCAACAACAACATACCAGGGCTTTAGCTCAGTTTTACTCGTGGTGTGTGTCCCCTCGCATACATACATACAGTGTTGTATCCTAACACACCCCCATTTATATTCATGTGCGCAAACAAGTAAACATACTGCAAAAAACGGCATGTCTCATTAGCTTAGCGTAGCTTAGCTTAGCGTAGCTTAGTTTACAGATCGATGATATCTGATCGTTCTTACAGACTACAATCACAAAAGCTTTTACATAACGCTGGAAAAAACGGCACTTACCTCCAGAAGATTACGTTTGTTATTATAACTTACTCAATATGATTTTTTAGAGGATACAAAATACTAATACATAGGAGAATAAATACTTGTGTTATCGGCTAGGCTAGGCGTGGCTTTACAGCCTTCACACAGATCGCCATTACGGCAGTCTGAACATGTTCGCAAATGCCTGATAATTAAAATAAAAGACAAAGCAAAGACTGCGGAGCGTACCAAATAAAATGTTACAAGAACATATAAACACCTAACCGATTACTAGTTGGGGTTGAGGCGACATTGATACGGCGAAGCTACATGCTACATGCTACATGCCACAAGCAAGAGATAGCTTTATCAGGAAAAACACCGCTAAATAAAAACTTACAGCTTCAGAATTGGATGTGTCCTCACTGGCCTGGTCCCGGATGGTTGGTATTGATCCCGGGTGTAGCATTAGTTTGGAGGCATATCCGTGTTGGACTTGAGAGAAGTTCATAAACATGTCCGTGGTTTAACTGGCTTAGACATCCTGCCAAGAGCAGGAAAAAACACAGATGTGACTGGGGTAGCCTGCCGATAGCCTATATGCGAATGAGAGGTTTGGCAATGCACGTGGCCGTGGCTCATTCCCCTGATAGGTGGAGAGTTGACCAATAAGCGGAGTACGTCTTTGTGACGTAGAAAAGTGTCGGAATGTGGATCCATTTTTTTCAGATCCGTTGCAGCCCCTTTTTTAGAGATTTGGCGAAGGAGGAAAATAGAGAGGGTTGTGTTTTCTGACACTTGGCGAGTTCCCTGGAACACCGGGGACACATAATCATGTATAAAAGACGTACAAAGGTGCATTTAGCATGATAGGTGCCCTTTAAAGTAGGCAAAATAAAGTCCGCCAACTCGCGGAGTAAATTGCACAGACGGCAGTTAGTAAGATTGATTTCAGTAGCCACTTGTCTGGAAATACCGAAGACTAGAAACGGTTTTGAAAACTTTTGTCATGTAGTGATCGTCTTTTCAATAGAACATCTTTGATAATGTCTACTGGCCAATCAGAATCACGATAACGGTGTGGTGTTGTTGCAGGAAGTCCCGACGGAGAATACTTTTACTGTAGTACATCTCTATATACATCGATACAACTAAAATAAGACCCCACGGTGTGATAATTGATAGGTCTGTGGGTTGTCTTTCATTTTGACACACAGAACAATGGGGGCTAGCCACCCTTAGGCAGATTGGCTCCAGGTCGCCCTTTCTATTTACTACAAGACAAATGTGCCTTTTTATTTCATACAGTTCAATTTGGATTGAGACAGGGAAATAATCTAAACCTCACACGTGGCGTTTCACTGTCAAGGGGAGCGTGTATACAAATACTGACTTGAGCCCCACCACTGTATGGGTTAGCCCTACAGATTGCCCAACAAAAATACCGCCACTGTCTGGGAGAGATGCGCACGCGGACACTCCCGCAGCACCCCCTGCTGCTCCTTTGCAGTCTGTCATTGTTCTTAGTCCCGCCCAGAGGCGCCAAGTTTGGACGATTCTAAGGGCCCGTGACTGACAGGGGCCCCAAATATTTTTAGAACATTAAGAAAACATGTTTAAGTAACCTTTCATCAATCATCAATAATTAACATTAACATAACGTCATATTGATAATGTACTCACTAAACTTACGATTCATTTAACTTTTCATTTATTTTATTTCCAAAAGTTAATTATCCAAAGCATCGAACACCCCCCTCTATTTACATGTAATGGTTTGGTCCTGCCAACAAACGCTGTGCGGCACCGGCCCTTTCTAGCAGAAAGTGAGAGCATGTGAGGAGGGATGCTAGTACTTACGTGTGTATGATGTCTCAAAGACTAACAAAGTCAGGCTTTCAAGAAAGAAAAGAAAGGAGAGAAAGACAAGATAGAGGGACTAAAGGGCGACAGTATGTCATGTTTTTCAAAAGAAAAGGTGGGTGTGGTCCGTGAGTGGTGGAAATTAGCCGGTTAGCTAAGCGTAGTCCATTGTAAATAATAATTGTAATGTTTTGCTAACATTAAAGGTGGGGTAGGTACGTTTGGGAAACCTGCTTGAGATACACTTTTTGTTATATTCCATGGAATGCTCTTAACATCCCGATGGCAATGAATATCTTAAATGCTTTGACGAAAAATCCATAAAAAAATGTCATCTGTGGAAGCCGTGGCGCTGTAAAAAGCACGACCAATCATCTGAGCCGGCCCGGCTAAAATAACTGGATGGCCTACCTGCCTGTCAGCCTTCCATCGGGGCACAAACTTATCTCGTGCCCTCATTGGTCATGTGCGCGTTTGTGTGTGTTGGAGGGGCTCTGTAAGGAAGTGGCAGATTTTTTACGGTTGTGTATTTTCAAATTCTAGCGCACTCGAGCTGGTTTCTCCAAAATTACCTACCCCACCTTTAAGTACTGTTAATATCTTCACAGAAAATTCAGAGGTTTTTCATTTCACTCCTCTTTTAGCTGACATTAAATAAATGCAGGTACATTTTTAGCAGCTATTCGTACTAAATCAGTTGTCCCTCTCCTGGTGCCAGGACCAACAGATCCATCTTTAGGCTCCGCAGCCTTGTCCCCCCATAAGGCTTTGCAGTCTTGCCATGCTGTCCATTGAAAGCCAGTTGTGTCACAGTTTGCTCCATCTTTCACCAGTAGTTTTCCATTCACCTGTCTAAGCTGTTAACCACACCCACGTTTTTGCTCACTCTCTTTCTCTTCTGCACCCATTAGCTTCACTGCCAGTATTTAAAACCTCACCAGACACACACCCATTGCCAGATCGTACTTTGCCTTCATGCTAGTCTTTCACGCGTTTGTCATCAGATTGCCTACCCGGTTCCGATCCTGCCTGTCCCCGACCTGCCTGCTCTGCCTGATCCCTGATCCTGCCTGCCCTTGGACTATCCTGCCTTCCCTGCTGTCTGACCCTGCCTGTACCTACGCTGACCGCCTCGCCTGCTCCCTGACCCTCTGCCCGGCCCTGACTCAACTTCTGCCCGCTGTCCTCCGGTTCGTTTGCCTGTACATCATCCGGTATTCCTCTGCTCTGGTATTATTACCAATAAAGTACATTACCAATACTCCGTGGTTTCTCGAGTGCTGCATTTGGGTCCTTCATAAGATTGTGACAGAACGATCTGGCCAGAACATGGACCCAGCGCACTCCTCTTCACCAAGAGACCGCTTTGAGAGAGTTGAGGACGCTCTCCAGAGGCAGGAAGCCTCGATAGCCTCCCTGGCCACCGAGGCTCATCATGCTAACTCTACACACGACCAGACGCTAACCTATTTAGCTGCGCAGCTACAGCAGCTAACGGCTACTGTGCAGCAGCTAGCGGCAGTAGTGGCTGCTCCAGCGCTTCTTCCCATGCCGCCGGCCCCCGCTTCTGCATCCTTTCCGATGGGATTTCTGCGTGGCTTGGCGGCTTACATTAAAGACGAGCTGGTGTCTTTTGATCTGCCCAACTCACTGGATGGGCTGATTGAGCTGGCTTCCTGCATTGATCGGCGCATCCAGACACGGAGACGGGAGCAATGATCGGAGGGAGTTCAACATGCCTGGGCGCACCGACATCCGGGTTCGACTGGGACTCCTCCCCTCACTCCAGAGCCGCAACCAGGGGGTGATGAGCCCATGCAGGTGGGTCGCACCAGCCTCACCTTGGAGGAACGTGAACATCGCAGACAAAGTAACTTATGTCTCTACTGTGGCTGGGCTGGCCATTTGGTTTCTCGCTGCCCAGTAAAAGGCAGGGCTCAGCAGTAATGGGGAACATACTGGTGAGCCAAACCCCTGGATTTGTTCACGCTCAGAGACCATTGAGCCAAGCCAGGTTGCTATTAACGGATAGCTCTCAGGCTCTTGCAGTTTGTATTGACTCTGGTTCGGACGCGAGTATTATGGATGTAGAGCTTATGCTGCAGTTGGGAATAGACCGGGTTCCCTTATCTCGCCCAGTTCCAGCCAGCGCCTTAGACGGTCACCTGCTGGGGACAGTGACTCATCAGACTGTACCAGTTCACATGCTCCTGTCCGGGAACCATCACGAAACTATTCAGTTTCATGTTCTCCGGTCTCCACATATCCCGCTTATCCTGGGTTACCCATGGCTCCGCCGCCACAACCCTAACATTGACTGGGAAACGGGAGCCATTTTGGGGTGGAGCCCCTCTTGTCATCAGATCTGTCTGAAACAGGCTGCCGCGCCTCAGTGTTCGGGGAACCCCAGCCAAGTTCCGGATGTTACAGGAGTTCCACCGGAATATCTGGACTTCAAGGAAGTATTCATCAAGACTAGGGCTACTTCCCTACCACCATACCGGCCTTACGACTGTGCCATCGACCGGCACCAGCCCTCCCAGGGGTCGATTGTACTCCCTGTCTGCTCCGGAAAGAGTTTCCATGGAGACTTATATCAATAACTCTCTGGCGGCTGGGATTATTCGCCCTTCCTCATCACCTGCTGGAGTGGGGTTCTTCTTTGTGGAGAAGAAAGACAAGACCCTAAGGCCCTGTATTGACTTTCGGGGTCTTAATGACATTACTATAAAGAATCGATACCCACTGCCTCTTATCTCCTCTGCATTCGAGTTGCTGCAGGGAACAACCATATTCACCAAGCTGGACTTGCGTTACGCGTACCACTTGGTACGTATTTGCGAGGGGGATGAGTGGAAGCCGGCCTTCAACACCGCCTCGGGGCACTACGAGTATCTGGTGATGCCTTTTGGACTTACCAATGCCCCTGCAGTATACTAGGTGTTGGTAAATGACGTGCTCCGTGACATGTTGGACCGGCATGTATTCATTTACTTGGATGACATCCTGATCTTTTCCAAGACTCTGAAAGAACACGTGCACCATGTCCAGGCGGTTCTCAAGAGATTACTGGAGAACTCGCTGTTTGTTAAGACGGAGAAGTGTGAGTTTCACACATCCTCTGTCTCTTTTCTGGGATACATCGTGGGACAGGGGAGCATTGAGATGGACCCCTCCAAGGTTGATGCAGTCACTTCCTGGCTGGTTCCAGACTCCCGGAAGCGGCTACAACAGTTCCTCGGGTTCGCCAACTTCTACCGGAGGTTCATTCATGGATACAGCACCTTGGCCGTTCCACTCACAGCCCTGACCTCCTCTAAGGTTATGTTCCTGTGGTCCTCCTCGGCTGAGGAGGCATTCCAGAACCTTAAGGCCAGGTTCACATCCGCCCCCATCCTCCGAGTACCCGATCTTGAAAGACAATTTGTTTTGGAGGTGGATGCTTCTGATATGGGGGTAGGGGCCATCCTGTCTCAGCGAGCAACGAACAGTCAAAAACTACATCCCTGTGCGTTCTTTTCGAGGCATTTGACACCAGCGGAAAGAAACTATGATGTAGGAAACCGGGAGCTGCTAGCAATGAAGTTGGCTCTGGAGGAGTGACGTCACTGGCTCGAGGGGACCAGTCAACCTTTTCTGATGTGGACCGACCACAAGAATTTGGAATACATCCGGTCGGCCCGCAGACTGAGTGCCTGTCCTCCGAACCGCCTGTTCGTTCCGCAGATGTTGAGGTCTGATGTTATCCAGTGGGCCCACAACTCCAGACTCACCTGCCATCCTGGTATCCAACGTACCTGGGAGGTAGTCCAGCAAAGGTTTTGGTGGGCAACACTTAAGGAGGACACCATGGAATTTGTTAATGCCTGCCCTGTGTGCAATCAACACAAGTCTTCTCACCAAGCTCCTGCTGGTTTCCTACAACCTCTGCCTATCCCTCATCGTCCCTGTTCCCACATTTCTCTGGACTTTGTTACTGGTCTTCCACCATCCAACGGGCACACTGCCATCTTGACGGTGGTAGACCGGTTCAGTAAGATGGCTCATTTTGTGCCGATTCCCAAGCTCCGCTCATCTAAAGAGACGGCGGAGCTGGTCCTGTTCCATGTATTCCAGATCCATGGGCTACCTACCGATGTGGTTTCCGATCGTGGTCCCCAATTTACCTCGGTGTTCTGGAAGGAATTCTGCACGCTCATTCGGGCCACGGTCAGTCTGACATCCGGTTTCCATCCTCAATCCAACGGTCAGACTGAAAGGAAGAACCAGGAGATGGAGACGGCTTTACGTTGTATAGCCTCCAAGCACCCAGCGGCCTGGGCTAAACAACTGGTCTGGGTCGAGTACGCCCACAATACGCTGATCAGTTCGGCCACCAAGCTGTCCCCATTTCAGTTTGCATACGGGTTCCAAACCCCTCTGTTTCCGGCCCTGGAGAGGGAGGTTACCTGTCCGTCCGTCCAGGCTTTCATCCGTCGCTGTCACCAGACCTGGAATCAAGCCCGGATAACTCTTGTTCGTTCGGCTAACCGGTACGTCTCCTCTGCCAACCGCCAACGTTCCAAGGCACCCGTCTACCAGGTGGGCCAAAAGGTATGGCTGTCCGCCCAGGATATTCCTTTACGGGTGGAGTCCAAAAAGCTTGCACCGAGGTTCATTGGACCTTTTGAGATTATAAGGATAATCAATCCCGCAGCAGTAAGGTTAAGACTGCCTCGGACTCTGCGGGTCCATCCCACCTTTCACGTTTCCAGGATCAAACCTGTCCGAGAGAGTGCAATGGTTCCTGCGGTCCCTCCTCCACCACCCCCCCGGATGATTGGCGGCGGACCTACATACACCTTCCATCGACTGCTTCGTTCCCGTCGCAGAGGGAGAGGAATCCAGTACCTGGTAGACTGGGAGGGTTACGGCCCTGAGGACAGGTCATGGGTTCCAGCTCGTCATGTGTTGGACCCCCGGCTCATCAGAGAGTTCCATCGGCGCAATCCCGAGCAACCTTCTAAGGTCATCACATCGACAGGCAGAGACACAGGGAGAGTCTCTCCACATAATGTCAGCTCTTCCGAGGAGGATAGCGAGGGGCCTGCTTCTGATGAGGACAAGTTGGCTAGAAAGCTGGACTTTAAGGACTTGATCAGTGACTTTACCAGTAAGAAGGCTAGGCGCTGGGCTCTTGGTGAGTAAGGCTGAGCCAGGGCTCGTAATAACTGTTAAAGGGCAAGGCTATGGTAATGATATTGGATTACTACACACAAGATGCATGATGAGAAAAAGACTGAGAACAGGTAATAGGCTCTGATTTAGCACCACCATCAGGCCTTTTCAATTACATTTCCCTTTTTTGTTGTCCGTTTACACTTTACTACCCGCTTGTTTTGTAGTTGGTATGTATATTTAATAAAAAAATCTGCTGCTTATGTTTTTTTTTTGTTATAACATTTTAAAAATGATAATATTGGTGTTAATGTTCATTTTATTTAAATTTAAATTTTTGAATGTTCCATTCAAAAATGTTATTAAAAAAGGCATGTACACCATACAAGATGACTATTGAGGTCTATTGTCAGGAATGTTAGTGTTATATAACATAGTGAATGCTACTGCAGTAGAATGTTGCACGTCTGCACAGTGTTATATTTTCACAGCTCAGTGTCATTAAATATTGTGCAGTTAGTATTGGACTACAAGATAGAGTTATTTAAACCATAAATGAGTCGGTTGGGTTCTGGAGATGTGGTTACAGCATTGTGCTTGGTTGACGTGGCCTGGGCCTAGTGGTGGGGCCCAATGTGATATCTTTTCATGGGGCCCAAAATCCCTGGCGGCGCCCCTGGTCCCGCCCACATGTTCCGGGTGTTACAGCCTCTGAAGTCAGATTCCACCTTGTCTTTGTATTGTCTATTTGCACTGCTGATAGCTCTCCGGAGTTCATATTTCCTGTACTCCTCCAAATCTCCAGCTCTGTGTGCGATAATGCGCGCTTTCAGCTTGCCACACACCTCGCCGTTGGGCAGCTGAAGTGTTGGTAGTACTTCAGCAGGACCTTCTTCATGTTAGCGGTGTTAAAATCCCCGGCCACAACGAACGCCGCCTCTGGCCGTGAAGTCTCGGTCTTGTCGATAATCCCAAACAGCTGATCGAGTGTTGTGTTGTTGTTGTACACTGCTGTAATCAACAGATGTAAATTCTCTCGGCAGGTGAAAAGCCCGGCATGTGATCATGAGGTGCTCTAAATGAGCGGAACAGTCTGAAGAAATAATCCTCACATCTGTACACTAGGGCTGCACGATTTTGGGAAAAAATCTAATTGCGATTTTTCTGACAAATATTGCGATTGCGATTTGCGATATTTGTTTTTAAGCGACCCAACGGAAGTTTATTGTAAAATGCGGCCAGAACTCCGGCTAGGAAGGTCGTATCAACGTGCTCCCGTCTCTAGCACCCCCGCAGCCCGAGCTACGAGTGAAAAAACTAAACTTACATGAAACTTCCGTTGGGTTGCTTTAAAGTCAAGCTTCAATTTAAGATTCACCCTGTAATAGAAACACGTGATGGAGCAGTACTAACCTGACTCAGAAACCATCTAGGAAAGCTCCATTGGAAGCCATTTGGAAAGGGCAGGCACTTTCAAAAGCACTTGGCAGGTGATTGGATCAATCTGTCTATCACCTTCTATCATGGGCTACTTCTGATTGATTAACAATGGCTGGTACATGTGGAGCACAGCACTTCTGATTGGTGTGGATGAGTGACACACAATAAAAAAAATGTTAAAATAAAAAAATTTTTTTTTAAAGAAAATCGCAGGCTTTGCGATTTGATAATCGCATCATTTCAAATTTCGATTTCAAATCGATTAATCGTTCAGCCCTACTGTACACCAGTTATTATTAATCATGACGCACACACCACCTCCTTTACTTTTCCCTGAGATAACTGTCCGGACCTGGCGAAAAATAGTGAAGCCGTCAAGAACAATGGCGGAGTCCGGGATAGCGGGGTTTAGCCAAGTCTCGGTGAGAATGAAAACGTTACAGTTCTTAATGTCCCGTTGAAAAGCAATCCGACTTCTGAGTTCATCCAGTTTATTTTCAATCGATTGAACATTAACCAGAAGAATACTCGGAAGAGGGGGTCGGTTTTCTCAGTCTGACCAGCAGCCCAGCGCGGGACCCCCGCTTGGTCTTCTTCTTGCGTCTCTCAGGTATGACAACAGGTAGCCATGGCGAATCTCCATTGTATGTCGGTGGGCTATTGTCTACAAAGTTTCTGATGTGAAGAAGCTCCTCTCTGCTATATTCAGGGTTGGGAGGGTTACTTTGTAAATGTAATCAGTTACTAATTACTGAATACATGGCTCTGAAAGTAATCCGAATACAGTTTACATGTAATCAGATTACTTTTAGATTAATTTTGGATTACTTTCTTTTTCCATCACAGATGGGTATGTTTTGGTGAACAGGAGACACTAGGGGTGTAACGGTATTCGTCACGGTTCGGACGTCACGGTTCGGCACATGCAGTCACACGGCGAATACGCCTTTTTTTACGAGTGGGAAAAAAGTGTGTCACTCAGGGCAGCATTACACTATATATAATCCAGGGGGCGGTATTGCGCCTAAAAGACAGCCGCCCGTAAATAACAAATGAAGAACAAGAACAAAACACAACACATGAAGAAGAACAGTTAGCTATGCACAACACACAGGAGCTAGAAGACCCACCTGCTTCTTTTGAATCAGCTGTGTGGGAACATTTCGGGTTCCCTGTGGGCTACAACAATGATGGGGTGCGAGTTGTGGATCGGACGGTGTGTCGGCGTTGTTCGACAGCGGTGCGGTATGCTGGTGGTAACACGTCAAACATGCTCAGTCACATCCGAGTCAGTCTCAGTCCCCAGCGAGAGGGTTTCCTCGACGGCAGGTGACATAGTTACCGCCAACAGATCTGCCCTCACTGCTGACAACGTAGACAAACTCATCTTTCTGAAGAACAACTTGAAAATAGAGTAAAGCTTGAGTACCTTTTTATTTAGGCATAATGGCCTCACACAAGTTAATTACACATGTTAGACATTGCTCCTAAAGGTACAGATTTAATTTTGTTTTATATTATTGTATTTATTTAATATTTTGACATCAGGAGATGTTATACAGTTCTGTATTGCCTTTTATTGATTGTGATTCAAACACTTTCTTATTATTTATTTTAATATTTTCAAGACATTCTTTTTAGTTGTTCAGCTTATTTAACCTTTTTGTTTGACATCAGCCATTATAAATAATATGGCCATCTGAGTGTGTGTGTGTTACTGTTTGTGGTTTGTTTTTAACTGTGTAATACAGTTAATGATTCCAAATGTTATAGTTCCTTATTTTCATACCAAAACTTGCACTACTGCTAAAAATAAATAACAGCAAAAAAAATGATGCATTTGTGACTTTTCTTTGCTTTTCCTTGTTGTACCGAACCCATACCGAACCATGACCCCCAAACCGAGGTATGAACCGAACCGTGACTTCTGTGAACCGTTACACCCCTAGGAGACACAAAAAGCAAAAGGAAACTGAACGTGTTTTTACAGTTTTAATGGCTTATCAAGAGCACAACTGAAACATAACATCTGAAACGATGTAACAACATAATAAACTTTTTGGGGATGCAGCTTGGGATGTGAGGAGTGAGGAACACGGCTTAGAACGGGCGTGTCGCCTTCTGTCTGCCAGTGTTGGCAGGACATGATTTAAAATGTCGAACTCGGACTTCATTTTAAGGACATTTCGGCCAGGGGTGTAGAGCAATATTTGTTTAAGCACCGGATTAGCAAAACAGGAGAGTGTGTGCACCAGTCTGCCTTGATCTATGTATTCATGTCTGTGACTCTCACAGTATCTGCTGCCCACAGCTGTTTTATAGAAGGAAAACCTCCTTCTGTCAGGGTTGAGTGAGGCAAGCAGGACCCAAATGCAGATGAACAGAAAAAATACCTTTATTTCAAGGCTACAGGAACAAACTTTGACAAAACAGTACTCTCACCCAGTGACCAACGTCCAAATACGACAAGGAACTCACAAAGACTAACAGAAAACACAGAACCTAAATACACACAGGACTAATCAAACAAACAAGAGACAGGTGAGGAGGGAGGACAAAACACAGGGGCACCAGGTGAACACAATCGGGTAATCAGGGAGGGAAAACAGACAGAAAGCAACAGGCAGGAACGGGGGGTGAACACTTTACAAAATAAAACAGGAAACCAAAGACAGAAACAGACAAGACAAAACACAACACGGACAGATCGTGACACCTTCACTTCATGAAATCTCTGCAGCACCAGGAGGCAGCGGGAGGGTTAACGCGCAGTGCCTTTCACGCACCGCTAGTGCTGCAACAAACAACTAATTTGATAATCGATTAATCTATCGATTAATGAAACGATTAATCGACTATTCTGACTATTATGCCTTGCACAATTTCTCAAGCGCTCTTATTTAGCCATCAACTTTTAGATTTAGCTTGAGGTTGTTTTAGGCATGTGGAAACTAACAATGAAGACAATAAAGATGAATACTTGATTCAAAAATACATATATTATTAAATTAACTAAACACATTTGGAACAAAACTAACATTGCTTTTTATTTAAAGAAAATAAATAATATTTCACATCAAAAGAAACAACAGTGTTTTAACAAATCGTATTAAATAATCTGATGACAGAACTGTAAACAGAATAGCTGAAACTTTAACAAAATAAATAACTCTGTTACCTCTAATCATTAACCCATGTTTGTATCATTGAGTTAACTCTGTGTGTTGCTGCTAGCATACATAACACCTGACGTGGAAACGTTACTCGTGGATGGGGCTACAGAGCTGCTCGAAAGACAGTTGAACCCGATGCATTACTCCCTTATTTCTCCGTCTGAATGTGGTGCACTTTTGCTAAATGTTTAGACAAATTGCTCGTGTTACCACCCTTACATGCTAAACTCTTATTGCACTTTTGGTAACGAGCATTTTCCACATCGAGAGGGGTAAAGTTTAACCACACCTGTGAGCGCGTTCTCTCCCCCATCTCCTCCGTGTGTTGCTGCATGTAGCAGCCGCGTGTGTGTAAACAGTCTATGGCAGGGGTGCCCAACCTTTTTTGAACCGAGAGCTACTTTTAAAGTTGCCAGTCTGGCGAGATCTACCAGTCCAAATAGAGAGGCGTAGCCATTACTGACAGCCTACAACCAGGTAAATACACACTTCTACTTGTGTAAAACTGACCTTTGTACGATGAATACTTCATAAAATACTGCAGATCCTTTATCTTACCTCTTTCTAATCTACACACATACAAGTATTTAACTGAAGTTACACAACAGTGTTGTTGATACAGAGTTGGAGTTTATTCACACGTCACAAACTACAGTGGGTAATGTTTTCAAGAAACATTGAACAGTGCTGCCACATATGACACAGGGTAAAAATAAAAGACTGAACCCTTTCTTTGCCATTATATAAAAATAGTGTTGCTACAAAAGTATAAATTAGGCTTACTAATAAGACAACTCAGATCTGAAGCTACACAGGAATCTGCTGCAACAGTGCAATAAAAAAGACAAAATTAATAGAATCAAACCCTTTTTTTGTTGTATTTTAGTAGAGTATAAAAATAAATGCCTTTTTAAAATAGGATGTAAGCAACACTAGTTTTTTAACCTGAATTGATAATAGACTATAATCAATTTAAGTTTGCATTCTTATACCATTTTGTACAATAATTATAATGAATAAGTTCAAACAAACTAAAACTTACAGCTGATTAATAACGGTATCTAACTTGAGTTTTTATTATATCAAAAACCTGTTGAAATGCTTCTGTTATTTTTACTGTCCCCCAAAAGCGCGTCGGCAGCCTCCAGGAATGCTTCTTTCACAACTTCGCCGTCTTTGAAAGACTTCATGTGTTTCGCAAGAACGTGACTGACACGATAAGATGCTCTGGTAGCAGCCTTGCTCTTGTTGTTGGGCCTGGTGAAAATGGACTGCTGTGCATTTAGCTGTCCTTTCAGGCCCCTCCCCTTTTGGGAGCGAAGGGCAGAATTAGGAGGGAATTCCGTCTCGTAGCGTTTGTGCACTGTTTTGAAATGCCGCTCCTAAATTACCCTTCTTCGATAAAGCTACACTCGCATTGCAGATGAGACAGATGGACTTTGAATTGGAATAATTACAAAAATAATCATCCTCCCACTCGGAGTGAAAATTATATATGTTTTGCTTCTGCCATAATTGCGGTCTTGTTTGTGTTAGTGAATTATTGCACTGCCCACTAGCCACGCCCCGACACATGGGGTCACGCCGGCCAATTACAAAGCTTTGATGCGTTCAAGTGCATTATTCTGGCACAGGAAGATTATGTTATAGGACATTAACGATAAAACAGAATATTGTTGTTCTATTTTTAGACACATCTCGCGATCGACTGGGAATCTCCCCGCGATCGACCGGTCGATCGCGATCGACTGGTTGGGCACCCCCGGTCTATGGTGTAAACTGACAATAGATCTCAATAGTCATCTTTTATGGTGTACATGCATTTTTAATAACATTTTTGAATGGAACATTCATAAATCAAAATAAATATAACTTAAATATACATGATCTCTTAAATTAAAATAAAGTGTACATTAACACCCATATTATCATTTATAAAATGCTATAACAAAAAGAATAACATAAGCAGCAGATTTTTTAAATATACATACCAACTACAAAATAAGCGGGTATTAAAGTGTAAATGGACAACAAAACGGATATGGAAATGAAAAGGCCTGATGGTGGTGCTAAGTCAGAGCCTATTACCTGTTCTCAGTCTTTTTCTCATCATGCATCTTCTGTGTAGTGATCCAATATCATTACCATAGCCTTGCCCTTTAACAGTTATTACGAGCCCTGGCTCAGCCTTACTCACCAAGAGCCCAGCGCCTAGCCTTCTTACAGGCAAAGTCACTGATCAAGTCCTTGAAGTCCAGCTTTCTAGGGACTAAGCTTAGCTAACAGACTCATTTCCACCACTCATGGACCACACCCACCTTTTCTTTGAAAAACTGGGTGACATACTGTCACCCTTTAGTCCCTCTCTCTTGTCTTTCTCTCCTTTCTTTTCTTTTTTGAAAGCCTGACTTTGTGAGTCGTTGAGACATCGTACACACTTAAGTATTAGCATCCCTGCTCTCACTCTTTGATAGAAAGAGCAGTGCCGCACTGCGTTTGGAGGCAGGACCAAACCATTACATGTAAATAGAAGAGGGGTGTACAGAGGCTTTGGATAATTAACTTTTCGAAGAAAAAAAGTGAGATGAATCGTAAGTTTAGTGAGTACATTATCAATATAACGTTCTATTAATGTTAATTATTGATGATTGATGAAACGTTACTTAAACATTTTTTCTTAATGTTCTAAACATTTTTGGTGGCCCCTGTCGGCCCTTAGAATCGTCCTAACTTTTCACCCCCTTATGGCGTCCCTACACACACACACACACACACACACACACACACACACACACACACACACACACACACACACACACACACACACACACACACACACACACACACACCACACACACACACACACACACACACGATTTAAACACAGACTTTTGTTGCTCCATGTTTCGTTGTTAGTGTTTCACTGAGCGGACCCGCACATTTTTTTCAAACGCTCCCTTTTTTGGTCCATCTGTGGCAGTAATGGGTTTTGTGTGCTGTGATGATTGGGCTGTACCTTTAGTAATGAATATTAAATGTTATGAGGTAATCTTTCCACCAATAATTCCAATAAGTAATCCAAATGTATTCACTTCAGATTTACTAAAGTAACTGCAATCAGATTACTCGTTCTTCAAATGTAACGCGAGCTGAATACAGTTAGGCCTACTTGATTTTGGTATTCTGATTACGTAACGCCGTTACATGTATTCCGTTACAACCCAACCCTGGCCAGATAATCTGGAGCAATGTCTGTTTATTTTATAACTGAAAAATAAATGGGCTTTCAACTAAATACACAGCCACGCAAAAACTGCGGCATTTGTACAGCTCCTTATGGCTACTGCAATTAGTGAAGTGCTTTCCTCTGTGGTGAAACGATCAGCTCCACTTATTCCTAGTGTGCCACTGGTTACGGTGCCGTGTGCCAATGCTGGCACGTGTGCCAGGGGTTGCCGACCCCTGATCTATACCCTCAAATGTCTATATAATGCAAACTGCTCCACACCTTTTTCCATTCAATTTGTTTTTTAAAATAATTTTAAAAAAAAACTTCAAAGTGCCATTCTTGAAATCCTGCTTTTGAAAATCAGCAATGATTATTATATTGACCTCTGCTTAAAACAACTAAAATCACAGCCCACATTAATTTCGCCTTTCTTTCATTCTGTGCAAAGAAAAAGCAACCTCTTAATCCAGATATTTTACCATGACTACCAGATTTTCTTTTTCTTTATGGATATTTTACAAATCACTCCCCTTTCAAACTGTATTCTTGTTTAGTAATAACAACTTTTGTTTTACTGTTATTTGCCTGTTTACTTTATTCTCTTATTTTTTTATAACTATAATGATCATATAAAGATGTGCATTTACCTCACTGGTTGTAGAAAAAGCTTCTTATATTCGTTAGCATAGCTAGCTAACCAGATGCTAATAACAACAACGTTATTGACTGTATGATCAGTATGACAGATGAACAGATCGCCACTGGGCTTTCAACTAAAGACACAGCCACGCAAAAACTGCGGCATGTGTACGGGGTACTGCAATTTCTGAAGTGCCGGAGCGGCGTTCTGGTGCTCTCTGTCAGAACTACACCCCTGTCAGACGAGACATATACCACGTGATGACACCTTTATATACGGTCTATGGATGACACGTTCGGCCAGGAAAAACAGGCACTCGCTTGTTTATTTGCGGTCTAGTTTTCTTACATTTTTTCTTTTTTGCGTGTGTTTATAGATTACCGCGAGGGCCGTACCAAATGGTTTTGCGGTCCGTATACGGCCCGGAGGCCGGAGGTTCCCCTCTCCTGATTTAAAGCATCAGTTGTTGATTGTAAATATTTGTTTTATTATTCCATACTAATAGTAAGTCTTGGTCATTCATACATTATGTGGGGGAAAAAAGATTTTAAAAAATGATTATTTGGTACTCAAGCAAGCATTCATTGGGCGTTGTTTAGTTTTCATGATAAACCACTTAACTAACCGGCTTGAACATTTGGAGTCGTATGAAGATATTATTGTTCTCCTTCTGACAAACTTGGCTGTCTTTGTCCTAGGCTAGGACAAGAACATGTACAACTATCTTGATATGACTCTGGGCAAGATACCAAACAAGTGTATAATCCAATATGTTGGATCATTCTTTTAATGGAGATTTACTTTTTTTTCTGATTCAAATGTTCACAGTCAAATACGATCAGAGGGCCACCTACTATTAGCCCCTCCCTTCACTCAGGTTGCGATTAATGGTGAAATTATGTTCAGCCTGCCTGAATAATAAAAGTTATCCGGTCATTAATTAGCATGCAGGGGCGATCCATCCAAACCACTGTCATTGTTTAATGAGTGATTGTTGATTGGCCTGTTGCAAAACACTATATTTTGGATTACACTCGACATGCAGCCACTTATTGATTGCTTAAGCTTGCTGCTTTTATACAGCAGTGCTTGACCTTGTTAAGCGGTCACAGAGGGTAATTGCACTTACTAAAATCATGCATTCATCCATGCAGTCATCATGTAACTAACCACCTGTTAACATCAAAATGACTATTTTACAGCAGCACAGCACTGCGCCTCAGACACCATTAATTAAATAGTGCATATATTGACATAGGAGCACAAATAAAGATCAACTATGATTTAAAAAAAAAAAAGAAGTTGCATGAGAGAAGTTTACCAGAGTTAACAAGTATACCTGTTGCATTTTACTACCCATCTCTGGTGGCTTTTTCCGTGGCCTTTAGAGTGTGAAATTGATATTTGTTAGATTTCACTTCCTTCCTGCAAACAGAAAGAATAAAGGCACTGCTCCGATGAAAATAAATAGGAAAAGATAGAAAATAAGCCAAAGAGAGCACTGAGATAACTCTGGGGGTTCCTTTTTCTCAGTTGGAAAATGTTATCTCTATAAAATAAATCTGTGAAAAAAACACAAAAAGCTCAATAAATCAACACGGCTCAGACAATGTCACTGATGCAGCTCTAGGTTGCACATTGCAAACATCCCAAGATAAAGCTTGTGTGATGTCTGGCTGTAGGCAGCGTTCCTCATGTTTGATTGCTGTTCTGTTGCATTTTCACAGCAGTTAACAGCTGATAAGATGAACACCATTTGTCAAGATTGACCACTTATTTTTTCTGAGCAATAACTACGTTGGAAATATCTCGAACGAGGAGGCAAAACAACAATTCGACGAGGCCTCGAAACGAGGTCAAATGCGTTGATGGAGAAGGCATGTTGCTCTCAGGAGCGACTTTATTAATATGTAAAGCTCATGTAAATGCAGGATCTGTCACTTGTCACTTGAGGGGGAGCAAGAGCACCAGCAGAGTGGCGTTATGCATCTGCCGTGGCTCCGCTCGTTCCATCAGGGCTTTAGTAGCAGGAAGAGAGACAGACTCTTTTTCTGTTATCATCTGGCAGTGATATTATTTATTCCCCTTTTATTAATCCCATGCATATCGAGCACAAAAGGGTATATGGCTTTATTCCAACTTTCAACTAAAATGTGCTGTGAGTTAATTCTCAGGACCGTATTAACTTGACACCAAATTGTTTTCTAATTTGCATGAGGGAACTTATGCAACAGATGAATAATGTTTTATATTCAGTAGCCTCTAGCTGCACATTGGAATTAAGTATAGCACTGGTGGAAACCCCAGCTACGATAATAAAACATCTTTTCCCAAAAAAAATGTTTCCCCCAAACAACACGTGTTACATAATGCTGCAGTTGAAGAGCTCCCTTGGTTACAGATTTGCCTTTTTCTCATTGAAAAGCAAATGGAGTTTTGTATTGATCAAGTCCCCTAACTTTATTTGAAGTGGAGCACCAACATCAAGTCAATATGTACAAATATCTACCATAATCAAACAAAATGTCTCAATCTGAGGTTGTAAAATGAAGCCCCGTCATGTTGCTAAAGAGACCCTCTTATGGCTTTTGGGGTTTCCACTTTTCTGTAGTTTGTTATATACAGTACATTTGTGTGCAGGTAAATGGTCTGCAAAAGCTAAATTCCCAAAGTTACCTCCAGAGGGAGTTATATCTTACACAGGCTCCACCCTCTACTGGACTCTATGGGTACTACCTCTCAACCATACTATGCAAGCATTCACCTATTGAGATATCTATAAACGTAGCCGGCCCCTCGGGCGGGCCTACCTGAATGTGCACGCAAGCTCACCGTATATAAGACGGCCTCGCCTCCTGACTGTCATCCTTTTCTCTCTTCAGCGAGCAGGATAAAACAACTGAGCGTAAACGTGAAAGAAAGAGAAAGAAAGTTAAATCATGGACTCACCACTCCTGTTTTGAGTGTCTGGGGCCTGACCACGCCGCGGACTGCCTGACCCACTCTCCGTCCTGCAATGCCTGCCATATGCTCCCACGACTTAGCCGCCGTCTGGAGCACTTTTATGTCTCGCCGGAGGAGGCGGAGGACCAGGACCTCGAGGTGGTGGAAATGAAGGAACAGGATGTCGCCGGGGAGGTGCCATTCGTTTTTGCCATTCTGACAGGCCGGGCAACCCCTGTTCGTCGAGGAGGAAGACGATGAGGACTCCTCGATGTCTGGTGCTTCCGGGTCCAGCGTCCAGGAGGGTCCACCGCACAGGTCTGCACGTCAGGACTTCCCTTCGGTGATGACCATAGCGGCGGAGCGTGTAGGGCTACCGCCCCCCCACCACTGCCACCGAAGCCGGTGAGCCGCCTCCGTCAGGGGTTCTACGGCCCGGTTCTACGGCCCGGTTCTACGGCCCAGTTCTACGGCGCAGCCAAACTTCGTTTCGCCCCTGCTGCCAGATATCTGGCAGTGTGTGGAGGCGACGTGGCGGCAGCCACTGAAAACGAAGGCTCCAGTGGCACCGGTACAGAGCCCCCACAGCTCCCGTTGCTCCCTCAACCCTTCCTAGCTGTGGCTCCACAGCTGATTGCTTGTCCCCTAACACAGTGTTATGGGGAACGGAAGCTCAGCTGTGTATTAACAAAGTGGATGGACAGGACACTGAAACGGGGTTACTCACTCCAGTTTTGCAGCGTCCCTCCTCCATTCAACGGCATAACTGGTTGGTTTGGAGATGGCGGTGGAGTTGTTTGGAGATGATGCGTTCTATTGTTTTTGAGAGAAAGGGGAGGTTGGAGATGGGGCGGTAAATCCTGAGGGAGAAGGTATCCAGACCGGGTTTCTTGAGGATGGGAGTGAGAGCAGCAGTTTTGAAGGCAGAGGGAACGGTTCCTTGGGACAGGGAGGAGTTCAAAAGGTTGACAAGGTAGGGGCAGAGGATGGGGAGGCAGGACTTCAGTAGAGGGGTGGGTGGAGGGTCGAGCGAGCAGGTTGTGGGTTTGGAGGAGCTGATCAGTTTGAGTATTCCAGTTGGGGTAACTAGAGTGAACTGGGAGAGGCGGCTGTGAGGAGGGCTCGGGAGGTCCAGGGAGATGGGAGGAGAAATTGTGACGGTGGATGTTGGGGGAGATGTATGTGTGTCAGATGCAGTGGATAGGGAGAGATTAATGGCAGTGATTTTGTCAGAGAAAAACTGGAGGAATAAACTGCATAAAGTGGAAGTGGAGGAAGGGAGGTTGTCAGCACGGGGTTTGAGGAGCTTGTTGACGGTGGAGAATAGGGTCCTGGGATTATGGGAGGGGTCGTAAAGATGGTGGAGAGGTAAGCAGTTTTTGCGGCAGTGAGGGCGTCTCTGTAGGTAGTGAGATGGAGTTTGTAGGATTCATGGTGAACTGTGATTTCTTGGTTAGGCGTTCAAGCTGGTGGCCGGTTTGCTTCAGTTTAACCAGGGTGAGGAGGTTTTAAAAGTGACATTTTTCCTTTTGAGGGGGGCAAGTATGGTGGAATTAAGATGGTTGAGTTGTTCATCGGGTGAGCTGAGGTTCGAGTCCAGGGGGAGAGTAGAGGATAGCAGGTTAGGGAATGCTCCGGTATTGGGACAAAGTTAACATGGGATCACTCCGGTCATTGTACGTACTTCGTCTCACTGGAATATTAACGGTCAGATTGAATACAACATCGACCCAATTTCTCCGGTAAAGGACGGGAGAGTTTTGAAAGTGACAAAACACTGTTTTCACAAACACTTAAACAATTAAACAATGTTTACCCAGGATTCAGGCACCTTCCCTGGCTTGTAAAATGTTGTGATGCGGACTGGAGGTATCAGACTATTTAAAACATGTATACCCAGGATTCAATCACTTTTCCTGGGTTACATAGTGCTGCGAAGCAGCCTGTCCTCTGGGTGGGAGAGAGCGAGGTGCTGGAAGGAGCTCTCTGGGTCACAGCCCGCTGCTGCTGTCTCCCTGTATTCACAGCACTTTTACCCAGCTTTCACACACTTATTCCTGGGTAAGAAAGCCATGTGCATCACCCTGGATCTCTACCTGTGAGTGTGGGACCCTGCTTACAGCAGTGACTCTGCTGTACTTATGTTCTTGTACATTTCATGAGTCAAATGTGGATGAAATGGACAGGCTTCAAGCTGTTTTCCTGGGTTACATAGTGCTGCGAAGCAGCCTGTCCTCTGGGTGGGAGACAGCGAGGAGCTGGAAGGAGCTCTCTGGGTCACAGCCCACTGCTGCTGTCTCCCTGTATTCACAGCACTTTTACCCAGCTTTCACACACTTATTCCCGGGTAAGAAAGCCATGTGCATCACCCTGGATCTCTGCCTGTGAGTGTGGAACCCTGCTTACAGCAGTGACTCTACTGTTCTTATGTTCTTGTACATTTCATGGAAGTCTGACATAGCCTGTTTGCACATGTCAGGGAGAGATGGGTGGTGCTGTGAATAAGGCCCAATATTGATGCTGGTGTGTGGACAGTAAAGCACCGCAAAATCCACCCCCCCCTTTAAGTTACGAGGGGCATGACGTTCTGTAGGGTGTGAACATCTGGGTTTAGTCCATGGGGGAGTGCTTAAGTCCAGGGGCCCGATGTTATGGAAGTCGAAAAACCGACAGAGTGCCAACGGAGGAGGGGCTCACAAAAGCGCAAGTCTTCGGCGCTTCCGGCGGAAGCCCCGGACACATTTTCACTCCCCCGTTGCATTTTACAACGGAGAGGGGAATCGAGACCTCCCTTTCTCCGTCAAATAAATTCATTCATGTTTTCCAAGCTACCATCTGCACGAAATCGGAAACCCGGTTTTTGAGAGCACGGCTGTTTCACATCATGGAGGAATGTGTCCGCTACATGAGTGCTTTGGCTCGGATACAATTGTTGCCTCGAGGACCCCAATCATGATTCTTACCAAACTTTAAGTTTTTGAACTGGCCTCTGGAGGAATGCAAGGGGAGTTGTCATGGAATTATGAGACACTATTTTGGGATACCATTTCTCCATTTTCACCCCTTTCCTCTGGTTCTCCCAAAAGATAACTTACACTTTTTCTGCCTCTGGAGGAATGTAAGGGGAGTTGTCAGGGGACTCTACCCGCCTTAAGAGACACTATTTTGGGATACAATTTCTCCATTTTCACCCCTTTCCTCTGGTTCTCCCAAAAGATAACATAGTTTTTCTGCCTCTGGAGGAATGTAAGGAGAGTTGTCAGGGGACTCTTCTTGCTGTTTGTCTCGTCAAAATTGAGGGGTGTGTTTGAGGAGAGGGCCTGGCTGTTTCGGCCGCCTCCGCTCCTCTCTTCTCTCCCTCCCGAGACCAGCTCGTGCTCCCGCTGTAAAAGGCAGGTGCGGGGGCACCCACTGCCACTCACTCTGAACCTGGCTCCCGAGCAGCGCGTTCTCCCCGGCAGTCCGCCAGCAGATGAAAAACACCCACCTCTCCGCCTTTTCCGAGGAATGAGGGAACCGCGCGGGAGGGTCTGCTGGAGGCTCCTGCCGGGTGCTCCGTCCTGCGTTTCACCGGGACCCGGCTCGAACACTCGGAACTCTGACTCCAGCGCGGTGTGGCGGCTTCGCCCTGGCCGTCCACCGTGCGCCCTCTGGGTACCTGACTCCCCTGCCTCCTCCGGGGGCAGGTGTGAGGGGTTCAATGCCTCCTCCCCACGCTGCGGCGAATGCTGGAGCGGGATGGAGCGCCCGGAGGTACTGTTGTTGTCCATGTTGTCTGGAGGATAGGACCGAGAGATGACATACTCTCTACCCAGGTTACAAGTCACTATTTTCGGACACTTTCTTTGCTTTACCCCGGTTCTATCACTCTTTCCTCCTTTGACCATACAATGTGTTTCCTGCTGGGGTACTGCCTGGTTCCGCTGCACCCCAAACCCTCTCATGGTCGGGCCACCATGAATTGATGCATCGGACCCAATGTTGCCATCACCAGCCCCGCGTTGGTGCGGAGGTGGGACCATTTAGCCAGGTGGTAACCCAAGTCCTCCCTTGGTCCGTGTACCAGGCATTGAAGCATCGAACTTTTGTTGCAATCACCGGTTACGCTAACGCATATAAACGGAGAAACACAACAGAATTGAAATACAATTAACTGTGTCTGTTTCAGTGAGGATGTCGTCCGAATGCCCGGTGTGCAGACTCTTCTATCTGGCTTTGAACAAGCACCTTAAGCACAAACATGCAGTGCGGAACTTGGAGGAAAGAGGCATCATTCTTAAAATGGCCAGTGGCCGAATAAATGTTCGGACTAAACCCTGTCCCATCACAGGGTGTTCGTATGCTGGGAAGAAACTGCACCGTCATGTCACTCATGGCCACCCTGAGTTATCCCGAGATGAGGCACATCAGGTCCTGGCAAGGCTGAAGCATAGTGTGGCCCTGCAATTGCTCCATGATCTCAGACAGACTAATCCCATCATTGGAATGGCTACATCATTGGATATAGACAATGATGAGGAATACCCGGTGCACCCTCCACCCTTCTCCCCACATACTGAGTGTGACGAAGAGGACTGCAGGTAGGTGATGCTGCAAAATGTGGCATTGAGAGCTCAGAAGGATGCCCTCATTGATGAGGTGAAGACCCTGCGCTCCAGGCTGAAAAAGGGGCTAAAACCCAGGAATCAGATTGCCACTGCTGCTGTGCTTGAGGAAGAGGAAGAATGTATACGATTTAAGGGCCTGGCAATCTCAAGTACCTCCGCTATAAACACAGTAGCCTCCGGTTGTCAGACCCCTCTCAAGACTGTCATGCGGTCCCCAGCAGCCTCCGGTTGTCAGAACCCTCTCAAGACTGTCATGCGGTCCCCAGCAGCCTCCGGTTGTCAGACCCCTCTCAAGACTGTCATGCGGTCCCCAGCAGCCTCCGGTTGTCAGACCCCTCTCAAGACTGTCATGCGGTCCCCAGCAGCCTCCGATAATGAGACCCCTGTATGCCAGAAGACCCGTGCGTCCATCTACAATAAGCTGAAAGCTAATCTGGCTAAGGACTGGCCCTCTCCTCACTGGTCCACTGGCAGTCACACCATCGCTGTTGTTCCTGAAGAATGTGAACCATTTCCTGAGGTACTTGTCTGAGTCAAAGCTCCGGGGGTGCAGGCTCACCCAGTCTGATATGACCCACATCATTCAGGGGTGAAAGCCAACATGAACGACTTGAAAAAGTCTGTCACTGTCCACCAGTTTAAGGTGAAGAGGAACAAGCTGGATCGTCTGCCGAGCCAGACGGAGCTTCTCGCCGCCATGGCGGCCGCTGAGAAGCGCATCCCTGATTTACTTGACCTGATGGCTTGCAACCCGACCTCAATCACCCAGTACCTGCTATATGGCTATCTAACCCTCCATCGGAGCCTCCTGTATGGCCACCGTCCGGATGTGTACGCAAACATGACCAACACTGAGGTGTTAGAGGCGGACATAAGGGGCACTGCTGAGGGCTACATCATCCATGTGCAGGATCACAAGACTGCCAAGACATTTGGCGAAGCACAGCTGGTGCTTACAGCAAAGGAGTTTAGCTGGGTCATGCGGTGGATGGGGATAAAAGAGGGCTTGTCGGGTCCTCAGAATGAATTATTCCTTTTCACAACGGGGAAGCATGCCTCCAGGAACCTGAACGCTGACTTGAAGAGGGCTTGGGCTGATGCTGGGCTAGAAACAGCCGTCACCTTCACAATCCTGCGCACTGCCCTGGCTGACATTATCAAGCATCACCAAGATCCAGAAAGCAGGTCGATTCTCGCCAGGTTTATGTGTCACGACGTAAGCACTGCAGACCGGTTCTACGCGAATACGCCTGGAATAAAGGAGGGATTGAAGATCCGCTCCATGTTCAGAGCTGCAGCAGCAGCATCATCGGAAGGAGTTCTACCGCCGTCAGATACCTCCGAAGAGGACTCAGGGGCGGAGACCAGCGATACCTCTTCTTCTGGGCCGGTTGATACTCCTGATGTGGGGGTAGGGGCCATGGACTCAGCCTTTTTCCCCCAGGGCATCGTACAAGTTAGACGGCTAATATGGCCCCCGGGCCCCCACTAATCATGTTTTTAATCATGTTTGTATTATGTTTATTATGCATATTGTGTATACTGTTTTTGTAAAAATAATGTGATAATTAAATAAATAAAAAAACATTTTAATAACGTTGAAGATTCCCAGGGGTTGATACAGTGCCAGGTATCAGACTATTTAAACAAAGTTTACCCAGGATTCAGACAACTTCCCTGGCTTGTAAAATGCGGTGATGCTCCTTGGAGGTACCATACTATTTAACAGAGTTTACCCAGGATTCAGACACCTTCCCTGGCTTGTAAAATGCGGTGATGCGCCCTGGAGGTACCATACTATTTAAACAAAGTTTACCCAGGATTCAGACACCTTCCCTGGCTTGTAAAATGTGGTGATGCGCCCTGGAAGTATAAGACTATTTTAAACAACTTTTCCCCGCCTTTGAAATACTTATTCCTTGTTTTTAGCCTGTCATTTTGCAAGATATGATTTAACATTGAAGCTCTCCTGGAAATGGACGTATTCTGTCCTTCTCCAAGAGAACTTCAATGTGTAATGATATCTTGCAAAATGACAGGCTAAAAATCTCTTCCAGATGTTTAAAAACTCTTTTCCCGATTTAAACATTATTTCTGGCTTGTAAAGTGCAGTGGTAGTATCAGACTATTTAAAGGGTTACCAGGAGCATGAGAACATCCTCCGCAGGAGGGTGGGTGGTGCTGTGAATAAGGCCGAATATTGACGCTGGTGTGCGGACAGCAAAGCACCACAAAATCCACCACCTTTAAGTGTTACCAGGGCCATGAGAACATCCTCCACAGGAGGGTGGGTGGTGCTATGAATAAGGACGAATATGGATGCCGATGGGCGGACGGTAAAGCACCACAAAATCCACCACCTTTAAGTCTTACCAGGGCCATGAGAACATCCTCCACAGGAGGGTGGGTGGTGCTGTGTATAAGGCCGAATATTGATGCCGATGGGCGGACAGTAAAGCACCACAAAATCAACCCCCTATTTAAGATTACCAGGGGCATGAGGTTCTGGAGGGTGTGAACATCTGGGTTTAGTCCGTGGGGGAGTGCTTAAGTCCGGGGGCCCAGGGTCTCACGGTGTGCAAGGTTATGGAAGTGTGCATGTCAGGGGGAGATGCTGGAGGTCATTAGTCTGTTGTTTGGGGCTCTTTGAAGGGCCAGAAAGAGGTGGTTTTCGCGCTCTGTCTCCTGGTAGTGTGAAATAGCCTGTTTGCTCATGTCAGGGGGAGATGCTGGAGGTCATTAGTCCGTTGTTTGGGGCTCTTTGAAGGGCTACAAATAGGTGGTTTTCCCTCCTCCTAATTAGAGGTAAAATTAGGTCTGTCACTTTGGGTAACCGCACCACTGTCAGACTTCTCCTGAGAATGGACGTCCATTGGCTCTAAGATGGGGTGGGGACATATTGGGTAAATGAGAAATTGTCCAGAAGGGAGGAGAATTCAGAAGCGAGTTTGCAGGTGGGGGAGTCCATGTGGATGTTGAGGTCGCCGAGGAGTAACAGACGGGGGGAGAGGGATGAAGCAATGGTGAGGAATTCAGTGAGATCAGAGAGGAAGGAGGGGTGTGGTTTGGGGGGGCGGTAAATGAGGATAACTGTCAGTGAGGGAGGGGCTTAGAAGGCGAGGAATTCGAAGGATGGTACTGAGGGGAGGGTGAGTTCTGTAGTTCGGATGTTCTGGTTGTAGATGACAGCCAGCCCACCATCACGGCGTGAGGGGCGGGGTTTAGTGATGTAATTAAAACCAGGGGGGGATGTTTGATTGAGGGAGAAGAAGTCATTGGGTTGTTGCCAGGTTTCAGTGAGCAGAAGGAAGTCGATGGATTTGTCCAGAATTATTTCGTGGAGGATGTTGGCTTTATTGTTAAGTGACCGGATATTGAGGAGGGCAAAAATTGGTCAAGTCGGGGGTTCGAGGGGTGGTGGCAGGCTGGAGAGGTATGAGGTTGGCCAGGTTGGCCAGGTTAGCAGCACGGGGGTGGGCACAAGAGGGGGGGGCAGTGGAGCAGAGGAGGGGGGCTTGATGGTGGGGAGAAATGGCTTGTTAGGTGGAGGGGAGTGGGATCTGCTCCAGGTATTTCATGCAGCTGGGAGTGTAGGTGAGCGGGGGAGAGAGGAGCAGTATGGCGCGTCAGGTGTGCGACAGTGCGTTGGGTAGAGCAGATGGATGCTATGGATTGTCCGTGCTGAAAGTAAACAAAACTGCGGCGGGTGCTTCGGTGAATGTAGCGGGGTCGACGAAGGAGTCCAAGATGTCTGATGACTGAGATGGAAGACGGGGTGGAGGAGTTGGTGAATGACAGAAGCTGTGAGATGGAGTATTTCAGCATGATGACAGGCGGGAATGCTGGGAGCAGTGTGTTAGCAGCGATAGCGGCTAGCGGACTAGGTGCACAGAGGTGGAGGATTGTTGTGGAGATGAGGAAGATCCACGACATGGCAGGAGGATGTGAACAGTGGGACGGGACAGACAGGTACCCCAGAGATGAAGGCAGGAGGCAGAGAGAGTCCACGGTTGATGCGTGGGACAGAGACAGACAAGTTGGCGATGTAGCAGATAGCAATAGCCACCCAGCACTTTGATGGCTGAGTGAAAAAACAATGTGCAGTGCAGTAAAGATGTGCAATGCAGGGCAGTAGTCCAATTTGAAAGTTTTGCGAGAACGAATGGTAGCTGAGGGTGATAGAGGGTAACAGAGGCGGAGAAGCGGTGAACAGTCAACGCCAGCGTCCTCTCCAGCGGGAAAAGCTATAGGTTGTCGCTGGTCTCTGACAGAGACTCGGCACAGCAACCTTCTAGAGCTATGGACAGTGAGACTATCTTGTACGTTCGGCTCTATTCTGTCCTACTTACAGTTACTGGTGGACAGGGGGCTTGCTCATTCCACAGTTAAAGTGTATGCTGCAGCCATTTCGTCCTGCCATGAGGGATTTGGCGGCAGGTCAGCCTTCAGGCAGCTGCTTATGTCATGGTTTTTGCAGGGGGTCAGGAGGCAGCGCCCAGTAGTGCACGCCTCCTCCCCGCAATGGGACCTGCCGTTGGTGCTCAATGCTCTGGTCACAGAACCATTTGAGGACTCCTCTGTTTACTTCCATAACACAATGACATTGCGATGTAACACTCGGGCTTCTATGCTAAGAGGTGGGACATCTCTAAGCAGTTGACCATTCACATCAGAGACGGCCAGCTAACCAATCAGAGAAGACTGGCCCTGGTTTAAGACAGAGGGTGCAAATAGGTGCTGCAGCATATACAGCATAGGGAACATAAAGCACTTCTTTAACATTAAAGCACGCAAACATGTAACTGTAGAGCCACAAAATACAAATATGAACCTAAAATTAGCATAATGTCATCTAATGAAAAAAGGCAACTACTATAATCCAGTATCCAGAATGGAGACCAAGAGGTTTTTAAACATATTTTGTTATGTAACCAACAAAGGCCCACCGTCAGTAGTGTCAAAACGGTACCTTGGAGCAAGGGGCATTAAAATGGTCAATAGCTGACCCTTAATTTTTACACACGGCATCTATTGCACGTCTGTCCGTCCTGGGAGAGGGATCCCTCCTCTGTTGCTCTCCCTGAGGTTTCTCCCATGTTTCCCTTTAAACTGTGGGTTTTCTCCGGAAGTTTTTCCTTGTACGATGTGAAGGTCTAAGGACAGAGGGTGTCGTATGGTCATACTGATATTCTGTACAAACTGTGAAGTCCACTGAGACAAATGTAACTGTGAACTGTAATTTGTGATATTGGGCTATATAAATAAACATTGATTGATAATTGTGTGTCACGGCTCCTGTTATCTAATTTTCAGGAGTCATTTGGGTGAGGAAACTCCTATCGTAACCAATAGAAACAGTGGCACACTTATTAAAATAAAACCCAAGAATATTCCTTCACATATTTTATTCTCTAGCAAGCCACCAGGCACAATGCGATTTCTCAGTTGGTAAGTAGGATGTTTTGAGTTTTCTAAAAATATTTAACTAATAGTAATGCAAAATTGGAGATGGTGAAAGAACGCACCAGGGAGCAGTCTCTCTGCAATTAACTACTGCAACCATTGTGACTGACCAACACTTGCTGTAACATTGGCAACGATTTAATCCTGATCATAATAAGCAAGACCCCCACTCACCATATGTTTTTACCCAATGGAGGATAAACGGGTGGAATAGTCCTTCAGACAGCCAATATGTTACGAAACGCCTACACGGAAACCACTTGACAAGGTTAAACTAAGACTGTTAGTCCTACTGTATGCCCAGGAGGGCGGACTTTAATTAAAACATATACTGTTTGAGTAATAGAACAGTTTCTATTTGGTTTTCGACCAGCTTGAGCCATATAGCTACACCGTTTAGCTGCTACAGGCATTATACATTTAATTTCACCCGAAGAGGATTCAGACATGGCAATTACATTTTTCTTTTTGTTCTGACACAAAATAATTTCAGGCTGATTGTCACAATCAGAGTAAAACTGAAAGTCTGGCGTGGAAAAGTTTTCAGATGTGTCAGTTTGAATATTCAGCAACAGTGATTATATGCCCCTGAGTAACATTTCAAATTTATCTCAAAACTTGACAATTAATCACTTAATTATTTGAAAGACTTTAAAGGTAAAATGAAAATGGGTCTCTGGAGAAGTTGGCGCCATTAGAAGTTGCGCAAAATCATGGCTGAATGGCTTCAGTCCTTCATAATGTCAAAGTTTCATTCTTGCGTAAGGGTTTGCAGAGTCATTTTCTAATCTTAATGCCATAATGGTTACAGTGAGAAATGGGTAGTTAAATACAGATGATAGAGGTACTGTGATAAATCCTGCGCCACAATTCAGCTGGGAAACGTTCACCTCTGCGTAACCTGCACCTTAGTGGAGAACATTGATTTGCTATAAAAGGAATTGCATACTCCATCCAATTCTTTTTTACGCTTGCCAGACTGCAACATGTGTAAAATATTCCTTTTTCAGGTTCACTGGACACATTCACGGATGCTTGACAGTCAGTAGGCTATCCTTGTCTTGGACCTGAAGAGAGTCATAGTGTATGTGCACTTGGTCTTGCCACTAGCAGACTGAGAAGTATAAGGTAGTCTTTTAGATTTTACAGCACTTTCATCCAGACCAAGACTTCTTCATATCAGCTAATAGACTCTTGAATGTTGGTATCGATTTAAAGGGGCCCTATTCTGCTCATTTTCAGGAAAAATCTTGTCACGATCTGTCTGTGTTGTGTTTTGTCTTGTCTAGATCTGTCTTTGGTTTTCTGTCTGTGTTGTGTCTTGTCTAGATCTGTCTTTGGTTTTCTGTCTGCTTTGTGTTTTGTCTTGTTTAGATCTGTCTGTGGTTCCCTGTCAGTTTCCCTGGTGTGTCTAATTTACCCGATTGTGTTCACCTGGTGTCCCTGTGTTTTCTCCTCCCTCCTCACCTGTGTCTTGTTTGTATGATTAGTCTTGTGTGTATTTAAGTTCTGGTTTTTCCATCTGTCTTTGTCGGTTCGTCTTGTGATATGGCTTGTTCCTCGGTGAGTGTTCTGTTTAGTCTTTATTTAATAGTATAGCCTTGAAATAAAGGAGTTTTTTGTCACTTTAATCTGCATTTCGGTCCTGCTTCCTACACACACCGTAACAGTACGAACCGACCAAGAAATGGACCCAGCAGATGATCCATTTGAGGTGGAACTACAACATTTTTCCTTTTATTTGGCTTGCTGCTATGATTGGTGGAAGGGAGCGTCCAGTGTTCTGCAGAAGGAGGCCGCTCTGGTAGAGGCGCACCGTTTGGCTATGGAGAAATCAGACTTGGTGAAATTCTTACCTGGCTGGATTTTGAACTTCCTCTGGGTGTGTGATTTCCAGCCTGCTGACTACAAACGTCTCGGTGTGTTCCGTCTGGAGTCAACCGGTGCTTCTGCCCCAGTTCCTGCTCCTGTCCAGGAGTCGTTTTCTGGAACTCGTCTGGCTTTTGGAGGTCCACGGAGCCTTCAGGCGGCTTCTAAGAGAACGAGTCGCAAGTCCAGGCTAGCAGCCCGAGCCCCACGAGCCATGATTCCGGTCCCAGTTCTGGCCCCAGCGGCCATGGTTCCGGCCCCAGTACCGGGCCCAGCAGCAATGGTTCCGGCTCCAGAACCGGTCCTCACAGCCATGGTTCCGGCTCCAGAACCGGCCCATGCAGCCATGGTCCCTGCTACAGAACCGGCCCACACAGCCATGGTCCCAGCCCCAGTCCTGGCCCCAGCAGCCATAGCTTCGGCCCCAGCAGCCATGGTTCCGGCTTCAGTGCCGGCCCCAGTAGCCATGGTCCCAACTCCAGTTTCGGCTCCAGGCCTGGTTCTCCTGCCGACGCCAGCTCCCCGTGTCCTGTCGGCTTACCGGCCGACTCAGCACCTCGTCTCCTGTTGGCTCTCCAGCCGACGCCAGCTCCCTGAGTCCTGTCGACGTACCGGCCAACGCCAGCTCCCCGAGGCCTGTCGGCGTACCGACCGACAAGTCTCCTCTCAAGTTCCCTCTCAAGTCCCCTCTCAGGTCCCCTGTAGAGTCTCTTCTCGAGTCCCCTCTCAAGTCCCCTCAAGTTCCTACCCGAGTTCCCTCTCGAGTCTCCTCTCAAGTTCCCTTAAGTCATCTCTCAAGTCTCCTCTCGAGTCCCCTTTCAAGACAATTCTCGAGTCACCTCCCGAGTTCCCTCTCGAGTCACCTCCCGAGTTCCCTCTCGAGTCACCTCCCGAGTTCCCTCTCGAGTCCCCTCTCAAGTCACCTCCCGAGTTCCCTCTCGAGTCCCCTCTCAAGTCTCCTCTCGAGTTCCCTCTCGAGTCCCCTCTCAAGTCTCCTCTCGAGTTCCCTCTCGAGTTCCCCTCTCAGTTTCCCCCTCGAGTTCCCTCTCAAGTCCCTACCCAATGTCCTGGTCTGTTGGAGGTTCCGTCGGGGGTCCTGCCAACCCTGTGTCCTGTGCAGTTGAAGGCCCCGCCGTCTACTCTTCTGCCGGGGTCCTGCCAACCCTATGTCCTGTGCCGTTGGAGGTTCCGCTGGGGGTCCTGCCAACTCTATGTCCTGTCCCGTTGGAGGTCCTGCCAACCCTATGTCTTGTGCCGTTGGAGGTCCCGATGACTACTCTCCTGCCGGGGGTCCTGCCAACCCTATGTCCTGTGCCGTTGGAGGTCCCGCCGACTACTCTCCTGCCGGGGGTCCTGCCAACCCTGTGTCCTGTCCCGTTGGGGGTCCCGCCGACGACTATTCTGCCGGGGGTCCTGCCAACCCTATGTCCTGTTCCGTTGGAGGACCCGCTGAGAGTCCTGCCAATCCCATGTCCTGTGCCGTTGGAGGTTCCGCTGGGGGTCCTGCCAACCCTATGTCATGTGCCGTTGGAGGTCCCGCCGACTACTCTCCTGCCGGGGGTCCTGCCAACTCTGTGTCCTGTCCCGTTGGGGTTCCCACGGACGACTATTCTGCTGGGGGTCCTGCCAACCCTATGTCCTGTTCCGTTGGAGGACCCGCGGAGAGTCCTGCCAATCCCATGTCTTGTTCCGTTGGAGGTCCCGCCATTACCTGTCTCGCCGGAAGTCCTGCCAACTCCTGGTCCTCTTCCGTGGGGGATCCAGCCGAAGCCTGTCCCACCGACTCTGGTTCCTGTCCGGCCGACACCGGGTCCTACCCGGCCTCCGGAGCTGTCCCGTCAGCGCCTTCCTGCCCGGCCTCCGGAGCTGTCCCGTCAGCGCCTTCCTGCCCGGCCTCCGGAACTGTCCCGTCAGCACCTTCCTTCCTGCCTGCCTCCGGAGTTGTCTGGTCTTCACCCTCGAGCCCGGCCCCCTGAGAGCTGCGGTCTTCGCCTTCGAGCCCGGCCCCCCGAGAGCCGTGGTCTTCGCCCTCGAGCCCGGCCCCCTGAGTGCCGTGGTCTTCGCCCTCATGCTCGGCCCCCTGAGTTCACCCGCTGTGGCCTTCGCCCCTCCATGGACTCTGCCTTGTCCCCGGGCCGTCCGCCCGAGAATCCCTCCATGGACTCTGCCTTGCCCCCAGGCCATCCGCCCGAGACCCCCTCCATGGTCTCTGCCTTGCCCCTGTGCCGTCCGCCCGAGATCCCTTCTGGGTCTTCAAGCTGTGCTCCTGGGTTGTCAGCCCAAACCCGTCCTCCTGACCCCCTCCACCCACCCTGGAGGCCCTAGTTTGTTTGTTTGTTTGTATGATTAGTCTTGTGTGTATTTAAGTTCTGTTTTTTCTGTCTTTGTCGGTTCGTCTTGTGATATGGCTTGTTCCTCGGTGAGTGTTCTGTTTAGTCTTTATTTAATAGTATAGCCTTGAAATAAAGGAGTTTTTTGTCACTTTTAATTTGGGTCCTGCTTCCTACCCACACCGTAACAAAATCTGTATTTTGTGCCTCTACTGTGACGTGTTTACATGCTTTGGTGTTTAAAAAGTGCATAATTGTCCTCATACTGCAGCACCTCTTTTCACCCTCTGTCTGAAACCAGAGCCCAGTCTGCTCTGATTGGTTAGCTAGCTAGCCCTGATTGGTCAACCGCTTAGAGATGTCCCACCCCTTAGGGTATCAGGTACAATGTGAAAACTAGTCCATAGGAGTGTAGTGATGACATTATGTTACGGAAGTTAAAAAAAGGGAGTCCAATGGAGGCATTTCAGGCAGGGTGTGTCCTGGGAAAAAAAACACCCTCTGGAGGGAACTTTGGGATTTCAGCCTTTGCAGACCATTTACATGCACAAAACATGTAAAACACACCACAGGAAAGGGAAAACCCCAAAATCATAATTGGGCCCCTTTTAATGGCAACCATAGTATCATTCTAAATGTTTCACTATCACCATGTGGCCAATGACAAGCTGAACTGGATATTCATGATCTCCTGAAGATAAATCAACTTTGTAGTGATCCCCTGAACCTCTTGCAGAATATTCAGAGAAACAAATATCCACTACAGAATAAACAAAACACCAGACAAATGCCATGAAATCATGTTCTATAAGCATTCTCACTCAGTATAATGAAGACACAATAAACTCAAATGTTTTTTCACCTCTCAATAATACACCTTCTCAATTAAAGGTTGACTATTTAATTAATTGCATTGTTAACTCATCCTTAAACACATAATTTAAACTCAACAAAATGTAACTCACGAAATCCATCTTGGTAAATCCAGTTTTCACAGATCCAACAAGAATCAAAGTAGAAATATGCCAGCTATACTAAACAATTGTTCCCAGCTCTGTCTTGATCTCTTTTTCTTTCGATGTCCTTTGTCAACAGCGGATGATAAAATTAGCAAAATAAAATTACCAAAAGTGAGGCAAGAAGAAAAACAACTGATGTTGTCCCCATCCAATCGCATTGTCTTATTAATCTTCAGTTAGGGTGTGCAACGTTTGTTATTGACTTGGTAAGGTCTATCTGAATATAAACTGTCCATATTGCTGTGTGCCACCGGGTAGAGGGTAGTCAGCAAACATTCAAGTTATTAAAAAGTCATGTTGTTCAAACTAGTGAATCATTGCACCATTGAGAGATCCTTGAGCATACTGCATAATTGAGCACAAAAAAATATTAGGCAGATGGGTCCAGTAGTGTGCGAGATTAGCTTTGGACAGACAAAGAGAGGCACACAAAGACACGGACACTCTCTCTTGCTCATGCACACACACCGCCTTGGAAAATCTACAAAATCTAAATTGGGGGAAATGGACCCATTTACTACACTTTGCTACAGCCTTAGGGGCCTCTATGATAAAAATGGCATTAGAGAAAGAAATTAATTTCCAACGCACAATGTAAAGAAATGTTTAATAAAAAAAATGTATCCCCCCCCCCCAAAAGCTCTTTCAATATTTAACAGCTCTAAAGGATATTACCTGGAGCCTTATTAGTTGAAACCTAGACTATTCATAAAGAAGATAACAATTTGTACAAGAAAGAATTGTCATTGGACATTAAGGGCAGCATAAAGTGCGGATAAAATGATTTGTTCAATTCTTTATGAGTGATGGGAGGGAAAGCGGAGACGACTGCAGACTATAGGCTTATGATAAATGAAATATGCTGAATGCATTTCCATTTAAAGCAGACAGAGATTCAAACAGACGATTCAATAAAGCTGACCCTCGGAGACCGGCCTTAGTGAGAATGGAGTCACCATTAATAAAAGAGGTTAACGTTCTTGAAGCAATTATCATGAAACGCAATTGCAACGGTCATACCAAAGCATCATAATGCGATAAGGCGATGTAGACTATGCTGATGTGATGGGAAATACGTTTTCAAGGTTATGGGAGAACATTAGGCAAAGCCTGAGGATAGAACAAAAGGAGATGGAAACCAAGTGGACTTCAAAGGAGTCGAAGATTATCAAGGTGAGACCCCGTGCATTTTCGCCAGATATCCGTTCATGTCATTAAAATACGCATTAAAGCTAAGCCAGTGGCGAACCGTCAGGGCCTTCAAGGTATTCAGAGAATACCCTGGAACACTCAGATAAAACAAACACAAAATCGATTTAATTATATAAATTAAATGAGAATGGTATCTGTGTTGTTGATCTGTAATATTACAGTGTTACGTTGATTTGTTTGTCCTTCTCGGACCATGCACTACGCATTTCAGTGGTTTTGTGTTACAAAAGAAAGCAACCAATCAGATCTTGTTCTGGGTCTCTGGGTAGAATATCCTTCAACCAAGGTTCGCCACTGAGCTAAGCAGTGTTTCCGCCAGACCAGGGCTGAGAGGGCGTCCACCCCGAGAGCGGGGGTGACGTGACGTCGTGTCACGTGACTTGAATTTTGAATTGAGCCGTCCCTTTATAGATACTATCTCTTTACGTATTAGTGATGGGAATTCCGGCTCTTTTTAGTGAGCCGGATCATTTGGCTCGGCTCACTAAGAAAAGCCGGCTCTTTCGGCCCCTAAACGGCTCTTCATTTTACTACAGTTTACCACCAAGCCTCAGTTTCGACGCTGCGAGGCTCCGGCACTCGCAGTTCACGCGTGTGCTCCACTAACACCTTCCGTCAAGGCTTGCCGGTGTCAGTACCATATGTGTTCGCCCTACCATATGTGACCTGCTCTATTGAAATCAGTCGCATTGTCCCGAAGACACATTTTGAGTTGTATACACTGCTGGAAAGAGGATATTCCTAGCTTTCTAATGATATCAGGATTGTTTTTGTACTCCAAATATTAAGCGAAATATGTCACATTATATAATGACTGTTTTTTTTGTTTTATTTTGTGTGTGTTTCTCTTAGTATCCTAAGATACTGTTATGTTTGGCTGTGGAAAAAAAAAATATATATATTATTATTATTATTACATGTTCCTTGTTAGACGCTTTTATCCAAAGCGACTTACATACTCAATACTGTGGGCAATCCCCACAGGAGCAATTTGGGGTGAAGAGTCTTGCCCAGGGACACAACGACATGCTGACTGCAGTGGGCTTTGAACCTGTGACCCCCTGATCCCAACACCAAGGTTCTATCCACTGCGCCACATGCCTCCTTATCTATTTGTATTTATTTGTTTTTTTTAGAAAGGTCACATAAGATGTTATTCTTCTCCCTGCTCCTTTTCGCTCAATGGTAGATTCATGTTTTGTGGCAATTATTGTACATTTGGTTTTGCGTACCATGAGCGGGACAAATAAAAATGAAATGAAATGAAATGAACTGTCACCGAGTCATCATTTTGAGAAAAAGGCCTTCAAAGTTTTCTTTTCTCTAGAATCCATCGATCTGATTGATTATTAGCAGAGCAAATGATCAAAATACTAGGGAGGGAAGATATTTTCGTTTGGCTTACTGGTCTGGGGGAAGCTCGCGAGTGTGTGTGTGTGTGTAATTTTGCGTTTGTGTGTATTGTGTTTGTTTCCCGGGGAAAACCCTCACGAAACACACCGGCTGTTGTTATGCCTGCTGTGACGTTAAATTATTCCGTTCTCCGCTTGTAATTATGCCGTCACAAGCTTCAAAGTTGTATTTATCATCTGAATTTGCAGAAACAAATATTCGAGAAACTTTTACACAGGTTAGTTTACAGTAATATTCACATTAATCAGTCTGTTTATATTCACTGCTATGTAACTGTAACCTGAGAACCACTGAAGCTACAACAGTGCAACAGTCCAACTTTTAAAGAACAGTTCTTGTTGAGAAAAACAAGCATATCTGCCTTCTCAGGCATACCTGTAAGAAATGTTTGAACATTTTAAAGTAAAATACTTCAATCTGGTGCACTTTAAGCAGAATTACTAGAGACTAGATCTAGGGGGTACAACTCTAAACACCCATATGAAAAAGATCGGTTTACATTTTAATAATTAAATAAGTATGTGAACATAACCAATAACCTACCATAGCCAATAACAAATACATGTAACGTATTTTATTTTTGTTGTTCATTCATATCTTATTTTATTTATGCATATTTTTTTTATCTCTCCAGTTTAAAACGATATGTCTGGTTTACTGTCCTATAATATACATTGGAATGATTTCAAACCTGTTTTATCCCAATCATTATAAAGGAGTGCCTTGGAAATATGCGTTTACATAAATTGTGATCAAAACGTTTGAGACCCACTGAGAACTATCTAAACACTCAGAGTCCTTTACCTCACTTAGCTGTAGTTATCAGCCTCTCAGTCTGACTGGAGAGGACTCTCCCTCCACATCATTGTAGAAACATCTTCTTCTTCCGTTAGAGCAGCTAGCACCAGATGCTAATAACAACAGCGTGTACCGGTGCACCCTCCCTCTCTCCCTCGCTCGCTCCCACGCTCACTCGCACTTTGGCTGTGAGCTGCGGGTGCCAGATAAGCCAACATCCCCCATTTTCATCACTTACAGCGCCCATCGTACAGGGCAAATGAAAAGTGTAACCGGGATGAAAAGGGTGTTACATTTACTTAATTATGAATGTTGTTACATCAAGGCCGAAAATTAGGATGAGCCCCAACGGTCAAAATATATTTTTTCCTCCCAGAGCTGTCAGCGCAGCGCCTCCACAGATCTGGCGCCCTAGGCGAACATGGTTACGCTGTAAGAAGTGTAGGTACAACGCTACATTTCCCGCCCCGCCGCAGTCATACAGTAGGCTACGGAGAGCGGCGGAAACATTTCCTCAGGCAACCGGAGCCGGTTCTCAGTACCCAACCCTACTGGTAGGAAAACGGAAACGTTGCAGCTAAGACATAAGCAAGAGCTGTTGATAACTAAACTCCATTTGTGTGCGTCTGATGGATCAAGTGACGGATACAAATATGTGTTCAAGAACGATTAATTATCACTCCAAAGGCAAGTGTTTATAGAGTTTCAAAAGATTTGCACTAGTATTAGTGACTGCTTTCATCAAGAGTTTGATAGCTCATTACCAACCATCCTGCGTACAGGAGCAGAACAGTTCCTCAAGGATACTTCAGTTTTGGCACTGATCTAACATGAGCTACAATAATTTAAAGAAACCTGAAACATTTTCTGAATTGCCCGTAGAGTTTTCTTTTACAGATGTTTTGGAAAGATCACTCCAGAGAGTTTACAGATTGCCAGAAGACAGAACCTGCCATCAGCTTAAATCAGAGCCAGGGCTGAACATTTTGTCAACATGTCCTTTCAAGCTGCTGTACAGCCGAGTTGGTCGAGATACTGGGGCTAGGTCCCCATGTAGAGGGCCCTGGTTGAAATCTGGACTGGGACCATTTGCTGTGGGTCTCTGTCTCCCCCTTTCAACAATTGACTTCAATAATGTCACTGGTGGCCTCCAAAAATATGGAAAAGAAATGTCCATACAAACTGTATCCCAGCTGATAACAGCATAAAATGCCACACACACACACACACACACACACACACACACACACACACACACACACACACACACACACACACACACACACACACACACACACACACACACACACACACACACACACACACACACACACACACACACACACACACACACACCCTTTGCTGAACCAGGAAGTAACCTCTCCCAATGTATATGGTATCTCAAGAGACAAAGGAAGTAATTAATACAAACAAATACTTGTGTTAGCTGTTCTAAAATGTTTGTAGTAATGTCAGATTAGAATCAAATAAATAGTTTACCATTTAAAGAAAATGTGTGGTGTTAATTGGCATATTTTATTGCAACTGCACTGAAGCAAAACTACTGAAGGTGAGTGAGGGTGCAGTGTAGTTGGTTTACCCTGTGTGGCTGTGGCCATCACAAGCATAAACCACATTTTCACGTTTGACCTGTGTGTTCAAGATTGTCCTTAGTTGCCACAAAATTACATATGTTTACACTGAAGGACACAGTCCCTACACTCGAAAGAAGTATGACCCTCAACCATAAAAAAGGACATTGGACACAAAGGAGTAGTCTTTAGGACAAAACCATTGTTCCATTTCATCCAAAAAGGCTAGGTTTAGGTTGGGATTCTGTGCAGGCAGTCAAGTTCTTCCAAACCAAACAGTGAACACTTGTTATGTCTTTTTATGTGTGCATGTGAGCATTGCCTTGAGGAAATAGCAGGGCCTTTCACAACCGGCTGCCTCAAAGTGGAAACACTGTTTTCTAAAACAGCATTGTGTGCTGCAGCATTGAGGTATTACTCAATTGGATCTAAGTGGCCCAGCCAACAGTATGAAAGGCAGCTCCATTACTTAATGTACACAAAAGTATATGCGCATGCTTTTCGGTGTAGATCTAAAGCTTTGCCAGCGGTAACATATTCAGCAATTTACTCGAGAAGCCCTGATTGTTTAGAACACATTGAGCAATAACAGCAGAGAAGTGGATTGTGCTGCATGAATAGTTTCTTGGGACATGTCCATAAGTTAAGACACTTTTCTTCCTGGCAGTAACTATGGGTCTCTATTGTAATCCAGTGTAACTGATGTGAATCCAAGCTGACTACAGCTGCCAGCTCTAAGCAGGAGCTAGCTGCGAACTGTGCACTTACAGAGGTTTGATAGATTCAAGGTTCAAGATACTTTAATATATTGATGCATTCTCAAAAGTGACTATTTTCAGCACCTTACACAGTATCCTGTTATATATCTTAAAGTAATTTATGGTATAAAACATTTTGTTGAACACAGTTTAATGTAAGAGCCTGCTGTGAATAACGTCCATTGACCCCTATTTGCAAAGATTATTTGTGTATAAAAGGGTTTGAGCAGTTGAATCGTTTAGTTGTTCAGGAGATATTAGAGCTAATATATTTTATAAATAGTATTTATTCCCACTGAATTAAGATAAAATGTACTTTATTACTTTATTAATCCCAATTTGGGACACTTCTTTGTTGCAGAAGCATATAACAAAACAAGGCATTGCACATAATAACAAATTAAGGGTAGAAATAAACAATTCTAAAATATAAACATCTCAAAACAGAAATAGAAATAAACCAGCATTACAGAGTAAGACAAATATACAGGTGACCGGGAAGTGTGAAGCTGACCATTGAGTGAAGCAACCAAGCAAGGAGGCAGAGAGTTCAAATATAACCCGGTGTGGGCATTGTGTGTGGCCTGGAATCATCTCTTAACATCACTGACACTGCACTCTCCTGGCTGAAATCATACCTCACTAACAGACACCAGTTCATCCACATAAATAACTGCACTTCCTCCACTGCCCCTCTGTCCCAAGGCGTCCCCCAGGGTTCGGTGCTTGGTCCTCTCCTTTTCATCCTCTATATCCTCCCCCTTGGAAAAATCATCTGCCACCACAACCTCCAGTATCACTGCTACGTGGATGACATCCAACTCTACATTTCCACAAAATCAGATATCATCATAATCGGACCCACATCGCGCACCAACACTACCCAGAACTTCACCCTTGACAACACCACTCTAACCCCCGCTCCTCACATTCGCAACCTTGGAGTAATCTTTGACAGCCAGCTCAAATTCGACAAACCATATCACCAGGACTGCCTTCTTCCATCTGAAAAACATAGCCCGCCTCCGCCGCTCACTCTCCTTCCCGGCTGCTGAAACCCTCATTCACGCATTTATCACCTCAAGACTGGACTACTGCAACAGCATCCTGTATGGTTCATCATCCAAAATTCTAAATAAACTACTATACATCCAGATCTGCGCTGCCCGTCTCCTCACCCACACCCGCTCCAGAGACCACATCACCCCCGTCCTTCAAAACCTGCACTGGCTCCCTGTCTGTCAACGAATACACTTCAAAATCCTTCTGTTAACACACAAGGTTCTCAATAACCAGGCCCCCCCCCCCTCTCACCGACCTGATCCACCCCCTCCCGCAGCCTTTGTTCATCAGAATCGAACCTCCTCTCTATCCCCACACAAACCAAGCTCCGAACCTGGGGGGACAGAGCCTTCTCCATCGCTGCCCCCACCCTCTGGAACTCCCTTCCACAACACATAAGAGACTGCACCGACCCCCCCCCCCCCCCCACTTTCAAAACACTGACCAAAACACACCTCTTCAGACTGGCTTTTAATTTGTGAATTATGCTGTGTTGCTATTTTAATATTTATTTATTTTTTATTTCTATTCGTTATTCTATTTTATCATGTTTTATCAAACCACTGTAAAGCGTCTTTGAGCACCTGGAAAAGCGCTTTGAAATAAAATGTATTATTATTATTATTATTACTCATGGACACATGATTCACAGCCTCAATATTGCTGTCCAGGTGAACACAGTCACCAGCCACAAGGATCTCACCCACACTACCTGTCCACTGACAGGGAAAACAGAGCCTAAATACACACACACTAATCAGGCCAATAAGACACAGGTGGGGGGGGGAAGAGACAACACAGGGCACCAGGTGAACACAATCACCAGCCACAGACAAAACGGGAGGGGGAACAAAGTAAACCACATGTGCAATATTACAAGGCAAAAAGCCGTCAGTGCACAGTGACGAAGTTACCTTCATCACAGGAAGATAACAAATCTATAAACTGATTGACAAATAAAAACACTAGTGAAGGGCCAATTCTCTGTTAACAAAATGTACACAATATAGGCAGGATATTATTTACATCAAGTGCGCATGGAATGGGATGTTCAATTAAATATAAATATTAAACCCCTGTGAGAAAAGAAAATACTTTTCAGGATGAACATCTGACATATCCCTTCATCCCAATTTGAGAATAATTTTTATAACTCTATTGTTGTTGACAAAGTGGGTTCTTTTTCTACCATTTACATTTGACTGGGAGGTTTAGTATATGATATACACTGCAATTGAGTAAAGCAGTGAGACATTCTCAGAGCAGCTGAAAACAAGGGCACCACAGCACAGCGGGCGAGTTCCTCCACAGTTGGCAGTAATGGCTCAGGGCTCAGGCAAACATCTGTTGAATGTATTAAGATCTAAAACTGAGCCAATTATCAGAGAGAAACACGGCCCCTGGTCAGTATGTCCTCGGCCCATTTGTGGTCATCTGTTGATGACGGCGGCTCACTTCCATCCCCCCCTTCCCGCAGGCGTGATTGACTGAGTCTGGTCCAAGGACGGGGATGTGGAGAGCTACAGCGGCAATAAAAAGCCAACCTCACTGACTCATGTTGTTTATAAAGAAATCTAGCAGGAGTGGGTGTGAGGAGGTGGACCTCTTTGTTTATGTGTGTACATATTTGTGCGTGTGTGTTTGCTTTGTGTTTAATCTCTAGCAGCTATTTAACATCGACATATTCAGATGTGTGCCTTTCGAACGTTGGGGTGTTTTAAGGATCTTCCCTCTGTATAGGTGGTATGATCTGGAAGGAGGAGGCAATTATTTTTGATTGGACACAGATAAAAGGCTTTGCTAAATGGGTATGTGCCAGGTCGGTTATGCACTGTAGCTTCTGGTTCAGAGGCATCAACGCTGGATTAAAATGATGGCTGGATGGTAGATAAGAAAATATGTATATAGGTTGTTGAAACTTAGATAAGTGTGACCGGTTCAATCACGTAACAATCACCGCTGACATGTACATGTGCTAAGGTCTTCTGCATGCTGCTAACCTAAAATATTCCATTGCATAATGTTGCAATTTACACCATTGTGTTATGCAAGAAAACCAACATACTGTTTAAGTCATGTGACATGTTTTTTGCTAAAGTTTAGGTTTTATGTTTCTTTTTTATCTAATATGTGCCATATAGCAGCAACCAGTTAGACCCCCCCAAACAAAATAAAAACGATATATATATATACAGCATCAAGATTTTTCTCACAAATTAAGTATTAGCAGTTAGCTTATGTGCGTAAAACACCATAACACAGCCAACCCAGACAACACCATGCTGTGGTGAGCTGTCAATCATCAGGTAACAACACCCTAGGGCGTATCCTTCTTTATCATCTATATTACTCTTAATGAGGCCATAATTCACATAATAAACATTATGCTGTTTTTAGGAAGACTTATATTCTGCTATTGCAGCCTGTCCTCCTACAAAAAACGACCAAATAGGTTGATTGTTCAGCAGCTAAATACGACCCAGAGTCACGTTTTAAAGTGTAGCACCTCTAGTGGTCGTGTAAGAAACAACATGCTCCTGTCAATTGCAAACGCTCCGGAGGGTCGTTTATTCACAAATAACCCTCTCTGGAAAATCCTAAATTGTGGAATAGTTTGGCCATTAAAATGCTTTTTTATTAGATTTCTAGCGAGAAGTGTATATTGTACTTTTATAATCTACGTCCAGTGGATGTATAGGATCTATAGTTTGATAGATATACAAAGATGATTTGAGGTCTCGCCAGGAGAACGTGTATATGTTCCCCCTTGCTTTACAAACCCCGTGATTAGCCCTCAAGCTCTGTGATTGGATGTTGGAGCGGCAGTGCGACAAGGTTACGCCGAGTGTCAAACAGCTCTTTGAAATGGAATGGAACCACGCCAGACTATCCAAAACTGGACTTGGATGGGTCCAGCCCAGCCCTCCCCCCCAGAATTACACATGCTGGCTATTGTGTTTATCGCAACATGTTCTATGGCACGTCTCTACTGGGAATTGTAGTTTTAAAAGACGTTTTCGTATTTCCCACAATTAGAAGTTGCCAGTATTAAACTGTATACATCCCTGGAGGTTTAGGGGATACGAAAAACATTGGTGTTATCAAATTTAAAACATATAATTAATACATGGGTGAAAATTGCTTGTGTCCATAATGGGCAGCATTAATATATACCCACATGACAGCTAAGGTCAGAAGAGCTTTATTTAACAGCTGGTCTTATGTCTGTGACCCCTCCTGTTGTTAATTGATAAGCCTGAAACATGCACTTGTCAAGGTTCAGAGGCACATTTAGCAAATATGGCAGAAGCCATCGATCATCTTAAGATAAGATACTTTATTGATCCCAAGTTGGGAAATGTTTTTGTTACAGCAGCATGTACTACTTTGTTCTACTCCACTACAATTCAGAGGTTAACCTGGTATTTTTACTCCACTACATTTATTTTTGTTACTTTGCAGATTCTGATTAATGATGTGAAATATAAACAACCCTTAAATCAGACTTTAGTTACACCTGAGTAAAATTCAGCCTTATTAGTTTGTCTGTTTTGCACATCCTCCTGTTAATATCTTTGGACGTCCTGCACTAAACTGTTTTATTGTAGAGATCACTACAGTATCTTCTTGATATTTTCTATTCTATATTTCTATCATTGACCACTATTTTGTATGTAGGCTACTCTTAATATTTAAATGTTTTCATCAAATATAACTTATTCAACAACTACATTTAATAACATGCTTTAACCACTAGGCGGTGGGGGTTAAAAAAAACAGTGGTCTAGTTAATAAACCATAATAATATCAAACATAATATGACTATTCACTTTATTGTGAAATTAGTTGTTCAGAAAATCAGTAATATCTTTAAAAACTACAAAAAAGTCCCTTTCTATCAGCTGTGCACCGTTATGGTGTAAATACAGACTATCTACTAATTGGATCAAATATAAAAGTCAGCCGAATTAGTGTTGATACTGCAAGGAGACGTATTGTGTGAAAAGAAATGGAAGATGTTGTTTAGTTGTTGATATATTTATGGTCCACATCACTTATTCAGTTTTGGCGGCATCTCTTCCAGTTTGTCAAAAGGTCTTCTGATCAGGGCTCTATAAATAAATATCTACGGCAGATATGTAATATTTAATGCAGCCGAACCGTGTATTACAATGTCGTTATGTGATGACTTTCAAAGAGAAAAGCAAGAACACTCGGAATAAAGTATTATATTATTTTTTAAAAATGTTTTCCGATTTCATATCACATAAACACCATATCCCGACATGCATTGCGCCGTGAAAACCTCTGAAAAAAGAAATGTGTCTCTCAGAATCGAAAGAGAAAAACCTATGGGAAAAACACAAAAGCATTGTACACAATTTAAACAAATTAATGTCGTATAATTAACAAGGATAAACTGATGTTTTTTAGTGGATGAGTACTGCAGATATCACCGTTAAATCATTTGATCATTGGTTTTATTATGAAAACATCGAGACCGGAAATACTGTTTTCACCCCGTAACTTTACATGGAAGCTTGCCGCATATACACGTTCTCCTCAAATCATCTTCGTAATATCTATCAAACTATAGATCCTACATATCGACTGGACGTGGATTCTAAAAGTACAATATATTGTATACTTCTCGCTAGAAATCTAATCATAAAGTGTTTTAATGGCCAAACTATCCTACAATTTAGGATTTTACAGAGAGGGTTATTTGTGAATAAACGACCATCTGTAACATTTGCATTCAACGGGAGCACTAGAGGCCGAAAACCTTAAAACGTAATTATAAGACGTATTAAGCGCTTGAACAAACGACATATTTGGTCGTAATAAGGGCTTGAACAATCGACCCATTTGGTCGTATGAGTTGGAGGACTTGTTGTGCTATTGAGATCACAAAATTGTCAGAAAAATGTTTGCTGATGTAGATCAAGGAAGAAGTAAGGTCATTTTTTCATTAACTTTAACAGAACTGTCCCTTTTATTTTGCACCCAGTCGAGCCAATAAGGTAATGCAAATCAAGGTACTTTCACATTGGATTCATTTTTCCTGAATCAAATACATATTCCAGTCTGTTTGGGCCAATACTGGGATTTTTGTGTTGTGTCTCGAAGTATAAGTATTATATTATAGAGAAAACAACACATAAAACATAAGATCAGGTAAAGACCCAGGAGGGACTTATCTGTTGTTACACTATATCGCACTAAACCTATTGCTGTTTAAAGGTGTCAAAGATATACAGGACTCTAAAATAACCTACCTGAAGCAGGTGTTTTATTAGCGACTTGATGTTTTCCCTTCTAGTTATTGTTCTGATATATAGCGACAATATTTTGTATTCATACCAGCCCAGCAGACCTCCAGGTGTCTTCCCTCGATGCTTCGCTTTTTCTCACTCTCCGGAGGCTACTCCATTATTCTAACAGCAAAAACCTATACTAATACCCTCATGGGGGTACACCGCTTCACTTTCTGTTCTTCAGGTCTCAATTTAATGCTCTACAAATCAAAAAAAGCTAAACAAAAATAAATCCAAGATGAGCTTTCCTTGCCAAAGAAAGATGTGCTTGTAGCCATTTCAAGAACACGACCTGGCACTTGGTGCTTTTTGTGTATTATCTGTTCGTGGGAGCCCAGAAAAGCTTCATTTTAAATTACCAAACTACCAAAAAAGCAAGCGATGTCAAAACCTTTGTGGTTAATCAAACCCAAGAAAGAATTCACCATACCTCCCCATTTGCAGAATATTTTACTCTTTGTTACAGCTGGCGAGAATTTCCCACAACACCTCTAACCCCCATAAGTGATTTCATATTCCAGGAAGAAGAAGAATGGCTGGTCAAACAAGTGTTCAGACTGATTCAATAACGTAGGGCAAACACATCCTATAATCACAACTCTAAAAGAGCAACTTGAGTCAAATTAGGGGATTGTACGGCCACAGTTTGTGCCTATTGAAGGTCAACACAAGGCCTTTTACCTCTTGAATTCACTGCTTATACAAAACGGCCATCTTTACATCTGACTTATGGCATTAGCAGAGTATAAAAATGGCACATTTCTACAAGACTCAGTGACACAAAGCAACCTCTTCTCTCACGCTGCAGTTTGCTATTGTGCACAAAAGGTGAATGGGTAATACATTATTTCTAAGTGCACTGGCAGGATGCCCAGTCCTGGTTTATTACCTACACATGTTATGGGACACACAAGGCTTTAATGGCCCTGCAGGGTGAGCAACAATATCCTGGTTGCCTCACGGCGCCTTCGCCTAAACCCATTGACAATTCTTTGTTTATGTCCGGGCCGACACCGCTATGAAACGGCACACTTTTCATGGGGGTGTCTGTCAACCATATCAAACTCAATTATTCCCAGCGAAGTCAGATATACATTATGCCTCCACCAAAAAAGTAATTTCACACCAATTAACAGCTGCAACAACAGCAATCTGCTACTCGCTGTTGCAGACCCCTTTCAATCCTGCCTGCAGCCCTGACAATGTGATGCAATGAGGTCAGTCGGAAGCTGAGCATGATGATCGTAATGGCTCCGTCTTATTTTTTAGGATAAAGTGAAAAAACTAAGCAGGAATGATATTAAGTAAAACCACACTACATGACAGCGGGGTGTCCAAGGGGAAACTTGTTTTTTGGTTGGACTTTTCTTGAAGTGCTAAGAGAAATAAACACACAGCAGCTGTTGGAGGCTATCGTGAGATAATTAGAACCCGCAAAATACCTGTCCCCGCTCCATTAGGTTTTATGGTGAATGTTAAACTGCCAGATTATATTTAATGAAAATTGGGTTATCAGCGCGGCCTGAAGAGGTGAGGAAAAAAATTAGCACGGGTTAGCGAATTACCTCATTTTGCGCTTCGTTGTCGTAAAAGCACGGGTGTGCATAGGAAGAAGGGTTAGCTCCTCTGCATCCATCAAAGACTTGAGCATCTATGACATTGAACCCCTTGGGCTTGAAAAATCCTTTTATTATGTTGTGCCAGCGGGACAAGGCCTCTTATCAAATCACTCTTCCCATTGGACCTGTTATGGGGGATTTTCTCTGTGGGAATCTTATTATTGACGGTTTTCTCATTTGAATAATTTTGCAATAAAAAGAAAATGAATTTCCTGTGTCCCTCGCCTGGTAGCATTCGTGCGGCTAAAAAATGTATCAGCGTTTTTAATAGCTTGCCTGTGGTTGTTGTTGCATCACTTTGAACACATGCCGGGGAAACTGTTTGAATATTGTTTGCTGGAAGATTATCTTCTGCTAATAAGGCAATTTGTATTCCTCTGTCACAATGCTTTATTTGCTCGTTATTAAATTCATAGTTTGTAACATGTGTTTCTTTTTCTTTTGCTGTCTGTTTGATGGGCTTTAATACCGAGAGCTTCTTTGCTTCTAACACACGAGATACATCTGTTGGCATGCAGTAAAACACAACACAGTAGCGGATTGAATCGTAATCCTGCAAAATACTATAAAGCCCATAAACAGAAAACAGAAGTCTAAAGACATATTATTAGCTTAATGTACTTCATCATACAAATGAATAATTATAATTCAGCCCGACCAGCCCCATTCAATGCTAATATTATCATGTTTGGGATTATTATTTTGGATGCATTAAGATGTAAGCAACGTTAAGCATCTGTGGGTAGTTTAATGTCTTAATATCAAATTATTTAAATGTAAAACCTTAATCTCAAAAGGAAATATAGAGTTGTGAATGGAAAGTGCTATTTTTGGCGCCTAGGTTTCAGTAAATAAAAATCAATAATTCCAATTTATAATTTTTCATGACTCACCGTTAGAGTATTTCTTATCTTAAATAAGAAATAAAATAAATGAGAAATAATACTCTCATCAGCTCAACAATTAACAACCACAATATCTAGTTATTTCATGATTAAAAAACACATACATTTCAGAAAGGAAGTAACTCCCATGGTGCAGCTCTGCAAGCAACTTTGACAAACTGAGATATTAAAACGTCCTTCTGTTTCTCTGGGTCAAATTTGGTTTGAATTCTTCAACTCTTTGTTTGCAACTGCAGCAACCAAGCATATTTCAATTGTCTACAACCCTAAAAATAAAATGAATAAAAGTTGTGGTTAACAGGACCAATTAAAGATAAACATCATCAGAGAAAAAGCCTGTGAGACCACAGTATGAACTTAAAAATATATTGTTAAAAAAATGTCTTACATTTTAAATACAAATCGGGAAAGCACCTGAAATCCTGCCCAATTTACATCACTGTTAAACAAATGTGTGGTGCAAACAGACACCATAGTACTGAAGACAATCTTCAAAATTGTAATTAAGTGCAGTAGATAAGATACACTTCATTGTGATCAATCACTGCGGGACAAATAACTTTTGTCCCGCTCGATAAGCAGAGTTTTTAGAAATAAACAAAGCAAAGTGACGTATACCATGAAAAATAAGAGAGTTGCAATCAACAATTACTGTTTTGCAAAATCCCTGTCTGAAGTCTTTGCAGCTCTCCTTCAACTGATGGTGTTTTTTCAACAGAAAACACATTTCGCTAATTACCAGGCAAGAATGGTTGGCTTCAGAGTGATGGTGCTGTCTTTGTTTGATCCTTCTGTTCTCTCAGAAGCAGGTATAGCAATACTACATCAACTGCACTTGCTGCGGATCTGTATTGGCTAATTAGATTTCATTCCTCCTCCCAAACTCGGGGAAGTTGTTAGCACAGTGTCATCTTTATCTTGTAAAACTTCTCCCAGACATTTTATCACTGAATCCTGTTTTGTGTGATAACAAAAGAGAAATCATCTAAACAAGCAGAAAGCGGCTACAAACTTGACAAAGGTAATTTCGGGGCCTGTCAACACGCCAACTTGCCCGAGACGCCGCTGCAAATAACAATGGGTATCAAGTCAGCAGAATACGAGGGATAAGAATGGAGGTATATTATCATGACCTTCTGTTTGGTCTGCTTTCAGCGCTGCGCTGGCAGGGGAGACAGAGTGTACACAGAGATTTGTTGTCTGAGTGTTTACGTGGACTATTGACAAAGCCGCGGATTAAGAAGGTGTCCATTAAAACAGCTCAGGCACCGATTGTGCCATCTTTGACAGAGTCAAATAATTTATCTTTCTGATGAGAGAATAGGACAAAATCAATTTGGTCTGAACAGCCGACACCAAGAAGTCGGGGGAATTAACATTGTGCAAACTGTATGATATGTGGCGAGGGCAGAATAACAATGTGTTTGCAACAGAGAGTAAAGAAAGTTTTGCATTCATGAAAGTTCCGACTGGCAGGCAGACACAGGAGGAGGGCTAAAATAAGGGCGCTCACCCTTTTACTTTTTTGTACTTCTTACGGTGGCCATGAAGTGCAAGACACCACAGCATTTCACAAAACACAACAGCATTTCACAAAACGCCGCAGCATTTCAGAAAACACCACAGCATTTCACATTGGATGGAAAGGGTATTCCTTTAGGGAGAACATTTCTTGTTTATGATTGGACAGAGCCAGCCAGAGAAGCACTGCTGTGATTGGTTGTTTTTGCTGCCAGTCAAGAAATGATGCTTCGTGATTGGTCAACGCCCGACAGAGCAATATGTCCCAACCGGTCCCAACACATCAGATGTTAGCACACACTCAGAGCTCACAGCTCCTCATATCTGTTCAGCAACGGGACAACAGTTAAACATGTACAAACCACAGATCCCCAATCTGATCAATGATGACATGTATAGCCGCATGTCATCATTTCAGCGCTGGTTGTCTTGGTGGTGCCCAGCAAACAATGTGGGCTTCGTAAATAATTGGACAGCCTGCTGGGGAAAACCTGATCTGATTAAGAGAGATGGCATTCATCCTACTTTGGAAGGTGCAAATCTCATTTCGGCAAACATTTCAGGGCTTTGTGGACTTAATCCATGACAAACTGGAGTTGAGACCAGGAGGCGGAGTCGCAGTCTTACACGCTTCTCTGCGCTCTCTCCTAGGCAGTCATCCATAGGAATCCCGAACCCAATAAAATACCCAATATTAGCGGTGTGTGTGTCTGCCCAAGGACAATTTAAGGTAAAACCTAATAGAGGTGTCATACATAATAACCTAATAAAAGTAAATGTAACAACTACTAAAGTGCAACAAAACAGGAGTATTAAATGTGGTCTCTTAAACATAAGATCTCTAGCATCTAAAGCAATATTGGTAAATGATTTAATATCGGATTATAATATTGATATATGCTGTCTCACTGAAACTTGGTTGAGACATGAAGAATATGTCAGCATAAATGAGTCCACTCCACCCAGCCATATCAATACTCATATTGCCCGAGGCGTGGGCCGAGGAGGTGGAGTTGCAGCAATCTTTAACTCAAGTTTACTTATCAATACTAAACCAAAATTAAATTATACCTCCTTTGAAAGTCTTGTTTTTAGTCTTACGCATCCGACCTGGAAAACTTTGCAGCCAATCTTATTTGTTACAGTGTACCGTGCACCAGGTCCTTATTCAGAATTCTTATCAGAATTCTCTGAGTTTTTATCAAATTTGGTTCTTAAAACAGATAAAGTAATTATCGTAGGTGACTTTAATATTCATGTTGACGATGATAAAAATAGCCTTACTGTTGCATTTAACTCTATATTAGATTCTGTTGGTTTTTGTAAGAGTGTACATAAACCAACCCACTGCTATAATCACACTCTCGACCTTGTTCTGACTTATGGTATTGAAATTGAGCAACTATTAGTCGAATCGCATAATCCTGCTTTGTCCGACCATTTCTTAGTAACTTTTGAAGTACTGTTACTAGACTACAAAACATTAGTCAAAAGCTCCTGCAGCAGAAACCTATCTGTTAGTGCTATAGCCAAATTTAAGGAAGAGATTCCACCAATACTTAACTCGATAGCATGTCTGCATGTAGGGGAGGAAACTTATACAAAATGTCCACCACCCCAAAATGATCATGTTGTTGATAGTGCTATAGATGCGCTGCGAATAAAATTAGACTCTGTTGCTCCTTTGAAAAAGAATAAAATAAAACAACATAGATTAGCTCCATGGCATAATGCCGAAACCCGCAAAATAAAGCAAAAGTCGAGACAACTTCAAAAGATATGGCGTTCCACTAAACTTGAAGAATCTCGTTTAATTTGGCATATTACTCAATGAATATAAGAAAGCACTGCGTAAAGCGAGAGCAGCTTACTACTCTTCATTAATAGATGAGAATAAGAATAATGCAAGATTTCTTTTCAGCACTGTAGCCAGGCTGACAGAGAGCCATAGCTCGATTGAGCCTTCTATTCCCATAGCACTCAGTAGTAATGATTTTATGTGCTTTTTTAACGATAAAATTGTTACTCTTAGAAACAAAATTAATGACCTCTTGCCTTTGACCAGTATAGTGTTATCAACTCCCGGAAACGTAAGTTCTAATATTACACTAGATAGTAAACTAGAATGCTTTTCAGCCATAAACCTTGAACAATTAAATTAAATGATTCTCTCTTCTAAACCATCAACATGTATGTTAGACCCAATTCCAACTAAGCTGTTGAAGGAAGTTTTTCCATTAATTAGCACTTCTTTATTAAATATTATGAATATGTCTTTATTATCAGGCTATGTTCCACAATCATTCAAAGTAGCAGTGATAAAACCGCTTCTTAAAAAGCACAACCTCGATCCAGAGGTTTTAGCCAATTATAGACCTATTTCTAATCTTCCGTTCCTCTCAAAAATTCTTGAGAAAGCAGTCGCAAAACAGTTGTGTGATTACTTAAAAAACAATGATTTATTTGAAGATTTTCAGTCTGGCTTTAGAACACATCATAGCACAGAGACGGCTCTGGTTAAAGTCACAAATGACATTCTAATAGCCTCTGACAAGGGACTTGTCTCTATTGTTGTTTTGCTCGAACTCAGTGCTGCATTTGATACTATCGATCATGATATCTTATTGCAAAGACTAGAGCACTTAGTTGGCATACAGGGAACTGCTTTAGGCTGGTTTAGGTCCTATCTATCTGAACGCTCTCAGTTTGTACGTGTCAATGATGAATCATCCACGCAAACCAAAGTTAGCCATGGAGTGCCACAGGGCTCAGTGCTCGGACCTATTTTGTTCACATTATATATGCTTCCGTTAGGCAATATTATAAGGAATCATTCTGTACATTTTCATTGTTATGCGGATGATACTCAACTATATTTATCAATCAAGCCTGATGAAATTAATCATCTAAATAAAATTCAAGACTGCCTCAAGGACTTAAAAACGTGGATGACCTTAAACTTTTTGATGTTAAACACGACCAAAACTGAAGTTATTGTACTTGGCCCGAAGAATCTACAAAACAAATTATCTAAAGATATACTAACTATGGATGGCATTAATTTGGCCTCCAGTGAGACTGTAAGGAATCTTGGTGTTATATTTGATCAGGATTTATCCTTTAACGGCCACATAAAATCAATTTCAAGGACCGCCTACTTCCATCTACGTAACATTGCAAAAATCAGGCATATCTTGCCTCAAAACGATGCAGAGAAACTAGTCCATGCATTTGTTACTTCAAGGCTGGATTATTGTAACTCTTTATTATCAGGGTGTACCAAGAAGTCAGTCAAGCTGATTCAAAATGCTGCAGCTCGTGTACTAACCAGAGTTAGGAAAAGGGACCACATTACTCCTGTTCTGGCTTCCTTACACTGGCTCCCTATAGAACACAGGATAGAATTTAAAATTCTTCTTCTCGCCTACAAAGCCCTTAATGGGCAGGCGCCATCTTACCTTAAAGAACTCATTATACCCTACTGTCCTATTAGGGCATTGCGTTCCAAGAATGCAGGGTTGTTGGTTGTTCCTAGAGTCTCTAAAAGTACATTGGGAGCCAGAGCCTTTTCTTATCAAGCTCCACATTTGTGGAATCAGCTTCCAGTTTGTGTTCGGGCGGCAGACACCCTATCCGTTTTTAAGAGTGCGCTTAAGACCTTCCTTTTTGATAAAGCTTATAGTTAGGGCTGATTAGATTCAGCCCCTAGTTTTGCTGATATAGGCTTAGTTTGTCGGGGACATCTTACTTCTTCCTTCTCTCTGTCTATACCTGTGTACTCCCATGTTCCGATTAACCCAGCTTCCCCAAATTTTTACATTACATTACATTACATTGCATTTAGCAGACGCTTTTGTCCAAAGCGACTTACAATAAGTACATACGACCAGGAAGACACAGCCCAGAAGAAAAACAGAATCATATAAGTACAGCAGGTATCATAGAGCCACACATTTCAAGTGCTACTCAGCTGGCTATAGATAGGCCAGTCCTATGTTAGTATATAAGTGCTTTGTCAGCTGGCTATAGATAAGCCAGTCCTATGTTAGTATATAAGTGCTTTGTTAGTAATTCTATCGCTCGAAGTGGAGTCGAAAGAGATGAGTTTTCAGTCTGCGCCGGAAGATGTGCAGGCTTTCTGCCGTCCTGATGTCAATGGGGAGCTCATTCCACCATCTTGGAGCCAGGATAGCAAACCCACGTGTTTTTGCTGATGGGAACTTGGGTCCACCTCGCAGCGAGGGTGCAGCGAGTCGTTTGGCTGATGCCGAGCGGAGTGCACGCGCTGGGGTGTACAGTTTAACCATGTCCTGGATGTAGGAAGGGCCAGATCCATTCGCAGCATGGTATGCAAGTACTAGTGTCTTGAAGTGGATTCTAGCAGTTACCGGGAGCCAGTGAAGGGAGCGAAGGAGCGGAGTGGTGTGGGAACATTTTGGAAGGTTGAAGACCAGACGAGCCGCTGCATTCTGGATGAGCTGCAGAGGTCGGATGGCACATGCAGGTAGACCAGCCAGGAGGGAGTTGCAATAGTCTAGGCGTGAGGTGACGAGAGCCTGGACCAGAACCTGGGTGGCTTTCTGGGTCAGCTGGGGACGAATCTTCCTGATGTTGTACAGCGTATATCTGCAGCAACGAGTTGTAGCAGCGATGTTTGCAGTGAAGGAGAGGTTGTTATCTAGGGTCACACCCAGATTCCTTGCGGTCTGAGTCGGGGAAACAACAGAGGTGCCGATGTTGATCGTCAGGTCAAGAGTAGGACAATCTTTTCCCGGAAAGAAAAGCAGTTCAGTCTTGTCAAGGTTGAGCTTGAGGTGATGAGCAGACATCCACTGAGAGATGTCAGCTAGACAAGCAGAGATGCGTGCGACGACTTGGGTCTCTGAGCGGGGAAAGGACAGAATTAATTGGGTGTCGTCAGCATAGCAGTGGTAAGAAAAACCATGCGGGCTAATGACCGATCCGAGCGAGTTTGTGTACAGAGAGAAAAGGAGGGGACCAAGAACAGAGCCCTGAGGGACCCCTGTAGTTAATTGACAAGGGTCAGACTCAGACCCTCTCCAAGTTACCCTGTAGGTACGGTCTTTGAGGTATGAGGCGAGGAGGGAGAGTGCAGAGCCTGAAACTCCAAGTTCTTGGAGAGTGCGAAGGAGGATCTGATGGTTCACCGTGTCGAATGCAGCTGACAGGTCCAACATGATGATGACAGAGGAGAGGGATGCAGCTTTAGCAGTGTGCAGTTCCTCAGTGACAGCAAGGAGGGCCGTTTCTGTGGAGTGACCTGCCTTGAAACCAGACTGGTGCGGATCCAGGAGGTTGTTCTGGTGGAGATAACAGGAGAGTTGTTTAAAGACAGCGCGTTCAAGTGTTTTAGACAGGAATGGGAGGAGAGACACAGGCCTGTAGTTTATAACATCGGACGGGTTGAGAGTGGGTTTCTTTAGGAGAGGGTTTACTCTCGCCTCCTTGAGACTGTTTGGAAAGTGACCAGAAGTTAGAGAGGTGTTGATGAAATGGGTGAGAAACGGTAGAATTTCAGGAGCGATAGTCTGAAGGAGGTTTGAAGGGATGGGGTCCAGAGGACAGGTGGTAGGGCGGGTAGAGGTAATGAGGGTAAGAACCTCACTTGGAGAGAGAGGGGAAAAGGAGGTTAGTGAGTGGTTGAAAGGAGGGTCTGGTGACCCAGCGGTCAGTAAAGGTGAGTCAGAAAAAGAAGAGCGAATATCATCAACCTTTTTTTCGAAGTGGTTAACAAAGTCGCTTGACAGAAGTGAGGAGGGGGGAGGGACTTTGGGAGGGTCCAAGAGGGTGGAGAAGATGGAAAATAGTTTTTTGGGATTGGAATAGGAAGATTGGATCTTATCTTGAAAGAAAGTGCTCTTTGCCTGAGAGATCGAGGCAGAGAAAGAGGAGAGGAGAGCCTGATAGATTAGGAGGTCGTCACGGTGTCTGGATTTCCACCATTTCCGCTCTGCTGCCCGAAGGACGGTTCTATTAGCACGCAGTGCGTCATTTAGCCAGGGAGCAGGGGGGGACTGACGAGCCTGCCGAGATTGAGAGGACAGAGAGAGTCCAGAGAGGATGAGAGAGTAGAGAGGAGAGTTTCTGCAGCAGAGTTTGGAGGCAGGAGTTGAAACGAATCAGAGGAAGGGAGGGCTGAGAGCACCGATGAGGCAAAGGTAGAGGGGGAGAGGGAACGAAGGTTACGGCGGACAGGTGCAGGCTGAGAAGAGATTATTTTGTTATGTTTGGAAAGGGGTAGAGAGAATGAAAGGAAGAAGTGATCGGATGTGTGGAGCGGGTTAACAGAGAGGTTAGAAGTAGTGCAATTCCTTGAGAATATGAGATCAAGGACATTGCCAGCTTTATGAGTTGGTGGGGATGGAGACAATGAGAAAGCGAAGGCGGTTAACAGAGATATTAGTTCGTCTATCTTCCCCGTCTGGAGGTTGAAGTCTCCGAGAAGTACAGCCGGAGGGCCAGTTTCAGGGATGTGTGAGAGAAGATGATCTAATTCCTCCAAGAAGTCCCCCAAGGCGCCTGGTGGACGGTAGAGAACAACAATGGTTAATTGTATAGGATGGGTTACTGTGACGGCATGGAATTCAAAGGTGGAAGGAATGAAATTAGGTAGCTTGAAGAGGGAAAAGCTCCATTTGGGAGAGAGCAGGAGACCAGTGCCACCTCCTCTGCCAGTGGGTCTGGGCGTATGGGAGAAGGAATATGCTGTGGAGAGGGCTGCTGGGGTGGATGTGTTGGATGGAGTAATCCAGGTTTCCGTGAGGGCAAGGAAATCCAGAGACTGCAGGGAAGCGTAGCCAGAGATGAAGTCAGCCTTAAGAACAGCTGACTGGCAGTTCCACAGGCCACCTGAAACTAACTGTTGGATGTCAGAGGAGCATGTGGGATAGACGAGAGCAGGCCGAATATTTCGATTACGAGATACACGGGGCCAGTGATAGTGGCGAGAGGACACATGAACGGGAATGGAGAAAATACACATGATTATAGCATGCAGGGCTAACCAAAATGAAATAAAATACCAGCGATACTTAGCTCAATCAAAGTAGGATTTGCCTCCTCTTTGCCTCCCTCGTGACTCCTGTAGGACTCCAATGTCTTTGTCAGTCTGACGCTGAAGCTGACGCTCCAGGAAATAGCTAACTAAAAAGGAGCCTGATTGATGAGTTCACACAGCAGTGGGGCCACGCCCCTCTAATTAGTTAACTCTCTACAGCTGATGGGCGACAGCTAGACAGGGCGTGTATATTCTCACGCGGTTTCGACTGGGCTTCAGAGATGATAGCAGAATTACAGCTTTCCTCTGAGCAGATCTGAGATGTACAGATCTCTACCAGCTAAAATGACTGCAGAACAATTAAAAGAGTAAAATAAATGACACAGAGCAGTTTGAATTAACCAAGAATATACCTTACAGGAGTTGCTGCTTCAATAGATCTTGCCGCGACCGGATCGCTATGAAGACTGAGAAGAATTTCTTTCTTTTTGGTGTCTATATACGCTGGGATCCGGAGTCATGGATGATCCTGCGGTCCTGTGTCCTGCATCGCGAGCCCTGGATCTTGAGTCGTGGCTGTGGTCCTGGATCATAGGTCCTGGATGGATATCCTCGTGGATTCATCTTCCTATTATACACACATGCATTTCCAAACATTTGGGCTACCTATGTTGCAAATGTATTATCTTTTCAATTTACACACGGCATCTATTGCATGTCTGTCCGTCCTGGGAGAGGGATCCCTCCTCTGTTGCTCTCCCTGAGGTTTCTCCCATTTTTCCCTTTAAACTGTGGGTTTTCTTCGGAAGTTTTTCCTTGTACGATGTGAGGGTCTAAGGACAGAGGGTGTCGTATTGTCATACTGATATTTTGTACAAACTGTGAAGTCCACCGAGACAAATGTAACATTTGTGATATTGGGCTATATAAATAAACATTGATTGATTGATTGACCACAGACTGTCTGTGTCATGGCGAATACAGTCGCTGCTTTATTTATGTCTGTATGGCGTTGTTGTGAGTGTGTTAAAAAAAATCATAGACGGAAAACATTCGGTTAACGCGACCTCTGATTGGCACCTACTAAGCCGGTTGTTACAGCACACTTTGGATTTTCAAATATTATTTTTGTCTTAACTAGAATGTATTTGATAAAAATGTAACCTCCTCAAATTGACTTGTAACCTTGAGTTTCATACATTAACTTTCACAAATGAATGATAAATAAGGAAATGTCCCAGGGCATTTTCTCTGTTATGCAGAATATTGTTGTAGCTCGACAGTTATGTTAGGTTAAGTTATGTTTTTTACTCTAGTCTTGTGTTTTGATCTTGTCACTTCCTGTTTTTATTTTGAAAGTAATCCTTCCTTCTCATTCCAGATCCCACATTTCCTGCCTTTCTGTGTTTCCCGCCCTTGAGATTGCTTGGCCCTGCCCTGATAGTTTTCACCTGTGCCCATCCTCCTCACCTATACATAGCCCTTAGAGGTTTGTCAATACTCAAATTTCCCCTCCTCGACTCCTCGGTCCTCCGGTAGTGACCCGGAAATGAATTTCAGCGAGCCATTTTGAAGGACATCTCATTTCTCTAAATGCACTTCGAGGACCGAGCATCGAGCATCGAGCATCGAGGAGGCTCTCTGGAGGAGCTCTAACCGAGGAGACACTGATGCATCCTCCACGGATGCATTTCCGGGAACGGTGGAGTACAAAAGAGGCGTGACACACCGCTGGAATCATTTAAAAACCAAGGCGGGAGCAAAGCACACATGTAAGTGTTGATAATGAAGAAGTGAAATGCGCGATTAAACTGCTTTCCTTATTGACATTTCACCTGATATTCGTTATGTTTGTATCCACATTCTAACAACACCCAATCCTGGTATAAGCATGCCATGATGTTTAAAAGTGCAAACGTTTATTTATTGTTAAGAGTATTAACAGGGTTGCCAACTTTGGGTACCTGGCTGGAGTGGGATTTTGATATCATGGGTTTAATTACACATATGCGCACAAAATGACTGCTATCGTGTCAGCAGCGGGACCTTACCATATATACAGGATATATACAATATTGGACACAGACTATAAAGGACACACAGTATCATTTAATAATGAAAGTCAAACACATGTTTGTTTCCACTGGTTTATTATGTGCCTGTCGCGTCAAGCAATTCATTGACATATCGTACGATAAATAAAAATGAACTCGATAAATTGCCATTTACATGAGGATGTGACTAGCAGTTTGAAAGGATATACTTGAATTATTATTATATATTATCATTATGTCAGTGGTCTAAAATGGTCATACAACGGTGCTGACAATAATTTCCGGGAAAATGTATCCAACAAAATTAATTATCGTGAGAGGCCTATACATGAAACACACACACAAACAAATCTACAGACTTACTCCAAACTGCCAAATATATTAATTAACACACTCTCACTCTCATATACTCTTTGACTCTATTTTGGCCTAGTAGAACAATAAGCAGCAGACTTTTACTTGTTTATAATTTCTACTGGATCTTAGATCTGCGCATGCGCAATACGGGTCGGCAGTTGCGGCTCCAGAGTATTTTTGTTGGGTAATCTATGGTAGGGCCGCATAACCCATACAGTGGTGGGGCTCAAGTCAGTATTTCCAATGTAATTACATACACGCTCCCCTTGACAGTGAAACGCCACGCGTGAGGGTTAGATTATTTCCCTGTCTCAATCCAAATTGAACTGTATGAAATAAAAAGGCACATTTGTCTTGTAGTAATTCAAAAGGGAGACCTGGAGCCAATCCTGCAATTTCTCCAGAAGTGAAAGAGTTGACATGCTGAAAACCCAACCCCTGCAGTGGGGTCTGGGGGGATTGTCCGAAATACTAACGTAAAATACACATTCTGGTACTCTCTTGAGAAGAAAAAAAATAAATCTATTACTACACGACATATTTACTTTGTTCTGAAAGCTGGACCTGCTGCTCCTCACAGAGAGAAGAGGGAAGAGACTGTGTGAATTACTTTACATTGTGGATAAGGGTGGATAGCCCCCATTGTTCTGTGTGTCAAAATGAAAGACAGCCCACACACCTACCAATCATCATCATTACGTGTTGATTTCGATCAACACGTAATGTTGTATCGATGTATATAGAGATGTAGCCTACTACAGCAAAAGTATTCTCCGTCGGGACTTCCTGCAACAACACCACACCGTTATCTTGATTCCGATTGGCCAGAAGACATTATCAAAGATGTTCTATTGAGAAGACGATCGCTACTTGACAAAAGTTTTCAAAACCGTTTTTAGACCTCGGTATTTTTGTTTTTGACGTGAGAATAGTTTGGGCAGCGTGAGATTGAGAGTGAAAGCGTGTGTCACACGCCAGATGTGTGAGAGTTGGCAACCCTGGTATTAAATCAACACAAACTTTGTTTAGCATTCAGCACTATCATTTGGTTTGGGCTATGTTGTTATATACACTTGAATCGCTCATTACAGAGTCTGTAAATCTTCCAAAAATATTTAAGCTACACCTTTTACTTTTCACAGGGACAGAGGAACACACTCTGACCCTCATTAAAGTGAGGTCAGAGAATGACCAGCTTTTCACAGGCCGAAGGCACACTGCAAAGAAAGTCTGGGAGTGAGTGACATTTTCCTGGTTGGGAACATATGATCCTTAGCATTTACATATTGGTGGTTACAATTTGTATTTTAATATTGTCTGGTGAACCTGTGAGTTTAAATATCAATTGCTTTGTTAGATGACATCTGTTGCTGCAGCATACCTTATTAATTGCTGACCAGCTTGAAACCTCTCTTGTATCACTGAGGGAAATTCTAAAGGCCATTGGGCTGTGAGGTTTGGTAACCCCCACACAGATCGGGAAAAAGTGGGACAACTTAAAAAGAAAATAAAAGGTAATAATTATGTTGTCATTTCTTCGTTTACTCTTGTCTTGTGTGTCTGTGAAACCATGGTTGTGTCTGCTCAGCATGCTGATGTATAGCTTTACTTCTTGTTTGTGTTTTACGGCCATGCATGAGGCCATCGGTGGGAGGCCATCCATCGACCCTCCCACACTGATGGACTCGGCCACTGCTGCTGTGGCTTCTGGCAGTGGCTCAACATCCACTGAGGCTGTCCAGAGCCAGGCCACAGTGGAGGATGAGGAGGCCGCCAAGTCTGGCTCGGACAAGCAGGAGGATGTTGAGCCATCCACCTCTGCCGCTCCCCCTCCCCGGAAAACAAAAAGAGAACCACAGCTGTTGCAGTTCCTGGAGGCGGAGGCCAGCGAGGAAACCTCTAAACCTCTAAAAGGAATTAGTGGACAAAGAATAGTTTCCGTTGTTTTGGATTTGTTTTGTGTGAAGTATACAAATATTTAAGTTTGTATTAAACATTTACGTTTGTCGTTAAATCAAGCATCTGTATTTCTTTACAGTTCGAAATACAGAACAAAAACCAACAACTGTTTACTGAAAAGATAGAAGGAGATCTTTATCTTATACAAAGCTGAATATACATGTTATGATTGTGACTAAAAAGCCAACGTTTTGAAATTCATTGTGCAACCCAAGGTATAACTGTCTACAGTCATACTAAAACTCATAATGACCACTTTGATTTCAGATTTTTAAATCTCCACCTCAAATAATTCTGTGCCTAAACCAAACGTGTGTAAATTATCCAAATGCAATATCAGGGATGTTATATTAATAAAATACATCAATAGAAATTGAGTGAAGTTACTGCAGCTCAAGCCAAATAAGTAAAATTACTAACACATGTACACTGTACGAAATTCTGTGATGGCCTATTTCACATCCCATACAATTTGTAATAAAGACATGTGTGTAAAGTCCTTTGCTCTAAATAAACGTGAGCAAGGTGACATTGGAAATAAGGCTTATAAATGGCACAAACAAAAGAACAGAGTAATGGATCTGGCCAGTAAATGCATTTTTAACCTGACAACAAAACTAATGGGTAACAAAAAAACTGGCCATAATAAAACATCCTCTTAGCAGTAATCGTGCAGCGGGTTGTGGTCAGGAGCCGAGATTTGGTCTGCCAGTCTGTCTCTCCGGCCCTGTCCACCTTGCACCCCCCTCACAGGATGAGGTGGAGACCTCTCTACTACCTCCTCCTCCTCCAACACTTCAAGAATGTCTCCTGCAGTAAGGCAGATGTTGTGTAGGAGACAGCAGGCAGTGACCACAGCAGGGACAAAGTTATGGTTCACCTCCAGGGCCTTCGTCAGGAGGCACCTCCATCGCACCTTCAGTTTCCCGAAAGTGCGCTCGATTATGCTGCGCGGCATTGGTATGGCAGCCGTTGAATCGGCACTGTACTCTCCCCTGCAGTGGCTCCCGATACAGGGTTACGATCACTATAGGGTGTACAATGCAGGGGTAGCCACCATCCCCCACAATGAAGTACCCTGGAGGAGGGTAAAGAGCCTCTCTATACAGGGCACTGTGTTTTAGGACACGGGTGTTGTGGACTGAGCCCGGAAATCCAACGAATGTTTGGAGGAATTTCCCCATCCCATCCATACAGCCTGCAGCTGTATGGATGGGAAGAGCTTCCTATTCACATAATCCTGGCCACAGGGTTCGGATGGGGCCCTGATTCGTATGTGGCACCCGTCTATTGCACCCACACACGTACGGAATGCCGGACTGTTGGCCAACTGCTGGATACCCTGCCCGACCTCCTCCAGCTCTGGACCAGCAGGCAGCTTGATGAGGGAATTCCGGAGAGCAGCGATGTCCTCCGCTCCCTGGTGGACCAGTCTGTGGACCGTGAAGAAGGGTACCTGAAAGGCCCGGGACACCACACTGTAGGACACACCGTGTGCCAGCCAGTACAAGATAGTCATGTGGTGTCCCCAGGCCTGTCTCCTCTCAGGCCCCAGACACCACATCAAGGCCTCCAAGGAGTTACGGCTGATCCTGTAATCCTTGAGCAGGCACCCATCACCCTCGAAGTACAGCTTCAGCAGGGGGACACTGCTGTTCAAATGTCTGTAGGTGGGTGCTGAACCTACAGGAAGAATAAAATGTACAGAGGTCATACCTTTGTCCAGCAAACTAAAGACCTCAAAGGGGGCTCGAGCACCTGCCCTGCTGCCCTCCTATTAGAGAATTGCCTTAGCTAATCAGAATGCAGCACCATAGGCGGGCTATACTTAAGACACGAGGTGACACTCACTGTAGAGACAGACCTGCTGCTGACTTGCTTGAATATAACTCAATATAATGTTGTCAGATAAAAACGGCAACACTTTGCACTTTGTTGGAAGATAGTACACGTGTGTGAGGAGCCCTGCTCTCTTAAGGCTGTCAATGTCACTGAAGATTTCCCCAAATTGGTAAATAATGGTAAAGAAATAATTAAAGAAATCGTACTGGCTTAAGTGCAGAAAGCCTTGAATTAACAACGTTAGCATTCAACAATGATCAGTGTGATTATCCAACTGTTGTTGAGCACAGCTAAAGTTAAGCTGTTGACACCGTCACTTAAGCAAAAAAAACGTTACATATAGTGTGTTACATTGCTCAGTGTTTCATTGGCTGATTGGGCAACTGTTTTGATACTGAAGAAAAATAAGTTGTGTTTTGTTAGGTATGTTATATCAAGTGTAAAGTGAATCTGATTTAAAAAAAACACGTAGTAGTGTTTGAACGAACCTGTGTCATGGGTCTGTTTTAAATATATACATTTTGACAATCCTCAACACTCTCACATTAAATAGAAATTCCGGGAATATTTTTATTAAAGTAGTTAGTTACAAAAATCGCCAGCGTGCCTTTTCATGCATTTGGGCCCCTTCCCCTCTAACCTCCTCTGCACGGGCCTGCTGCTGGCTGATATAAAGAATGCAGGTTTAGGGCTCTACCTCAGTGGATTAAATTGGCTTTGCAAATGGTTAAGTGGTAGTCAATAGAATCTGATATTTTTACAGGAAAATACACAAGCTGCCGTGGAGAGCCTTCATAATTAATTCAATACAACTGAGTACGTTTTCAACTGGCTCATATAGGGAATTCAGATGTATATTACTGAGGGGTATTATTTCGCTTTTACTGTATTAGAAGAGTGTTAATATAACATGCCAACATTGCAGAAGGTATTATCTCAACACTCATGAATATTCCATCAGGGCTTAGGTAAAAGTTTTGGAGCTATCTTACCCCGGATCTGACATTACTCATCATCCAAAATTATAAACATCAGCTCTGGAACAAAGAAGACAGAAATATAACTTCAGAGAGAATGGTTGCAATTTGTCCTTCAGAAAACAATATCAACAATGTATGATAAACTGTTTGAAGGCTTTCTATATTCACTTTTCTAAATGCATCGTCTTTTCATCCTCACAACACAAGACACGCTTTAGCTACTTCAGACAGACTTGTAGAGAGGCAGACTGATAGGGTTCTGACGGAAATCAGATAAATTGCTGTGTTTTGTTGACTCAAACACATGTTAACATCGCAACGCAATATCACAGGCTGTTGGCTGATACATAATATAGCAACTCACCAGATGGTACCATTTAACGATATTATTGTGATATGTGCTACATCAGAGACCATAATAATAGTAACAGGCAGTGACATTAACAATACACATACAAAAATGACACCTATCGATCAAGGTATCAATCAAGATAATTAAAAAGTACTGTGAAGAGAAGTAATTAAGGGATGATTTAAAACCGTTGTTGTCAATATTTTTTACTTACATTTGCTTAAAGGTGACCTATCATGCTATATGTAAATGATATAGTGTATGACCATACCTATATAAGGTATATTTATACATTTTATTTTTCAAAATACCAAACAGATCATTTTTTAGCCAAGCCTCGTTTCGCTCATTTTCGCTTTACTCCAAACCTGCCTATGAAAATTCTGAGCAGCAGCTGACCACGCCCCCAGCAGAAGAGCCGGCGAGAGTCACGTTACCATGCTTGCTGTGATTACGAGTGTGGAATACACATGTCATCTCAGAGCAATGCATGTGTTCAAGCATATTATCAATTTGATCCAGAAACTGAAGCAGCGGAGGTTTTGGTGGAGGTGCAAACATCTCGGTTGCAGCAGGACGTTTCTGAATGGTTAGTTGACAAGCTGTTGTCCCTATTTATTTGTACTCTGTTACGATGCTTGCTACTTATTCCATTCATATTTTGGCTAATTAGCAAGAATGCAATGTGTACAGTTTGTAACTTAGAGTTTGTAACGCAAACACAGCGATACATATATATATTTATAAAGGGAGACATTCATATTTTCAGCATATATACAATGGCCTCATTGCGTTTAATAGTTTACAGTCCTTTTCTTCCAACATCGTGCAACAACCGTTGGAAAGTTCAATAACTTAGGGTGATACAAAGCATAACTCCAACACCTCAGTTGTCAGCAATGTGTGTTTCATGTGTTTTAAAAGCTCAGTTATTGACTTCTTTCTAAAGGGGTACATGTGCAACTTGCGCCACGATGCCTTCTGAACCGGAGCATGTGCTGCATGGAGATACCACACGTAACATTAGCTTCACTAAGTTGTCTGTTTAGAGAATACATTTTTCACATGTCATTCAATATATGTTTATCACACTAGGTGTCAAGACGGATGCAGGAACATGAGGACTCTGTAACCTGTGTGGTGGACCATCCTGGATTTGGTTTTGACTGAAATTGTAAAACGAATGCTAATATTGTTCATGGAAATAAATACTGGTGTATATGGCTTTATGCAATCTTTCATTCTGTCATTGTACATGTACTATTATATACTACACAGCAATGGCATAACACACCCATGTGTACAACAACAAGTCCACACACAACCTTATGCTTTTGAAATCAGAATATTCTTTACCCATCCAAACATGAATAATCACGACACACTTGATATCAACTCGGAACTTTATTGTCAAAATCAACGGTTATTTGAATCAGGATCAGAGTGGTGATTCCGGCCTGCGTTGTCCTCTGATCCGTGAAATGTCTATGTTGGGTTCAGACAGCAGCCAAATTGAACCGTGTAGCATACCCGGCGATGACCTCCTCCCTGTCAGGTTGCTCATAATGGTGCAAGGTCCACAAAGACTTGGTCGAAGATGAGGTCCATCAAGTTGGCCACGTAGCCTGTGCAATGTTAAAAAAAGCACAACAAAAAAAGTGGTTTAGATTAGTATGCATGTCGTCAACAACAACATACCAGGGCTTTAGCTCCGTTTTACTCGTGGTGTGTGTCCCCTCGCATACATACATACAGTGTTGTATCCTAACACACCCCCATTTATATTCATGTGCGCAAACAAGTAAACATGCAAAAGCTTTTACATATAACGCTGCAAAAAACGGCATGTCTCATTAGCTTAGCTTAGCGTAACTTAGCGTAGCTTAGCTTACAGATCGATGATATCGTTCTTACAGACTACAATCACAAAAGCTTTTACATAACGCTGGAAAAAACGGCACTTACCTCCAGAAGATTACGTTTGTTATTATAACTTACTCAATATGATTTTTTAGAGGATACAAAATACTAATACATAGGAGAATAAATACTTGTGTTATCGGCTAGGCTAGGCGTGGCTTTACAGCCTTCACACAGATCACCATTACGGCAGTCTGAACATGTTCGCAAATGCCTGATAATTAAAATAAAAGACAAAGCAAAGACTGCGGAGCGTACAAAATAAAATGTTACAAGAACATATAAACACCTAACCGATTACTAGTTGGGGTTGAGGCGACATTGATACGGCTAAGCTACATGCTACATGCTACATGCTAGATATAGCTTTATCAGGAAAAACACCGCTAAATAAAAACTTACAGCTTCAGAGTTGGATGTGTCCTCACTGGCCTGGTCCCGGATGGTTGGTATTGATCCCGGGTGTAGCATTAGTTTGGAGGCATATCCGTGTTGGACTTGAGAGAAGTTCATAAACATGTCCGTGGTTTAACTGGCTTAGACATCCTGGCAAGAGCAGGCAAAAACACAGATGTGACTGGGGTAGCCTGCCGATAGCCTATATGCGAATGAGAGGTTTGGCAATGCACATGGCCGTGGCTCATTCCCCTGATAGGTGGAGAGTTGACCAATAAGCGGAGTACGTCTTTGTGACGTAGAAAAGTGTCGGAATGTGGATCCATTTTTTTCAGATCCGTTGCAGCCCCTTTTTTTTAGAGATTTGGCGAAGGAGGAAAATAGAGAGGGTTGTGTTTTCTGACACTTGGCGAGTTCCCTGGAACACCGGGGACACATGATCATGTATAAAAGATGTACAAAGGTGCATTTTGCATGATAGGTGCCCTTTAAACTGTGATTGTGTAAACTGTGGATTGTAGTAAAAAACACACTCAGGTCTTTTTTTCTTTTGCATTATTTTCCGCAACTTTAGGCTTTGGTTCTTTCTTACCTCTGTCAGGGCTGATTCCAGAAGATGATGGCAGCTGTTTTAGGGAGAAAAGCTCTAAAAAAACAAACGTTTTATGATACCTGTTATGCACCAATTGATGTTGTGTGATTTTTAGTGGAATGCCTTAATGACTTTGAAAGAATTGCCATGATTTTTAGCGCAAAACCTTGTGTAATACATTTCCTATTCCTCAAATGCCATCAGCATGTAACAAATACTATGGTTTATAAATCAACATTCCCAACAGCCACATCTGTGCTTTGTGTTTGGAGATAATTACTAAAGGCTAGCGCTAACTGCTACTGTATATGCCTTTCTCTATTTCTCATAAAGGCCTATAATCTCTTTTTTTTTCAATTTGAACACAATCTCCGCTCAACTGTGTTTTGAAATGAAGTTGCGTTTAGTGTGATCCAAAGACAAACAAAAGCCTGTGAATTGAACTGAAGAGCCATTGTTGATTGATTGAGTTTATGTGGTTCTTGCTTATTAATCTGTCAATAGAAACAGAAAGCAGAGCCAGCGTTGGTTAAACATCCAATTGTTTCTCAACGTGTGGGAATTTCCTGTTACTCTGAACAGGAACCTGCTATTGCAATAAAGCTGAACGCTTTCTTCCAAGACGCTGAACTCTGTATCATACTCGATTATACTGCCAGCACACACAGAGCACGCTAACTTATTCCAACTGAGACTAGTGGAACTCTTACTCTGATAACACGGGTGATTGATTATTGAACCAAGCTCGTGCCACATACTTCGCTCTTTGGTGGGTCATACATTTCCAGCTGATGGCTTTAACCTCGTCCTGTCAACGGAGAAGTAAGAGAATGAGAGAGTGAAATAGAGATATGGATTGGTAAAGGGCGGATGAGGTGTTCACTGTATATGGATGAGACTTGAGTTAATAGTTCGATGACACCGACAGTGAAAGTGGGGTTTCCCTCCCACTCTCTGATGAGGTTTGAATCTCACGTGACGTTGTAAATCTTACGACCTTGTATCACAATGAAATATCTGGTGTCGTCTCCACAACCTCCGAACCCATGATTTGTGGCGCCACAAGGTCATGACAGTGATATATCTTTACTGTATCTTGTCCACCGCATCATTCAGTGGTTGGCCTGCAACACAGCTGTAAAACAAGCTATACACTTGAGGTTTCCTTCTTCGTTGTGAAGAATGACAGAGATCTGCACTTTGATGTAACAGACATTTAAAATATGGAAATCCGTATAAAAAAAAGCCAGACACTGAATGCAATGCTCTGCCTCTGGGAAGAAAAGTCTGATCTGGCCATTAGATGTTGATCTTTCTTCACAGTTGGTGCAAATGAGGATTTGACGGGATCACTCAAAAAAGGTCAGGGGGTCACCAATAACATTTGTAATCATCCACAATAAGGACCACCTCTACACTCCTACCACTCTTGAGAAACATGTAATTTATTACAACGTCTCGATTGGTACATTTCTTTTCTTAAAAGTAACACAGAGTGACATTGAGGAGAAACTCTTTTTTGACGTATGATTGCCATTTCGATATTGGTTCCACGTTATCCTGGAGTTCATTATTCAGCAACGTGGCAAGGAAGAAAATAAGTTCTAACAATATAACGTTTGATTGAACATGTGGATGAAACCAGCTTTGAAATATTTTCTTGTTTAATGTGACGATATGATAATATGATGTATAACAAATAAACCGGTTGGCCAAAACTATTTAGAAGATACATTTTTGTCAAAAGAAAGGGATATTACCCCATTTGTTTTACAGACAGGCTTCCTGGTTTAACCTCCTGTAGTTGTGGTGTTTTTCTGGTTTATCATCTATCGTTGTTCTCTGCCACATCTGTCCTTATTCAAGAGGGCTTTGATGTTCCCTTGTACTTTACTGAGAAAAGTTTTATCAGAATCATTAAGTTGTGAGGAACCAGAATCATGTTTGAATCCACTGTGTTAGCAGGGCAAACATATCACACTGTGCAGGTGTTCTTTAACTGCCAATGTGGTGCAATTTGCCAGCTGTGTTGAGGTAAAACGTTTGAACTTCTCTCTTTAGCCCACTTTTTTTGAGTTTTTACAGCTTTTAATCTCACTTTCCATGTGAATAATGGATTGCAACACCGTGCAAGAGACACTGCCAGAGATGTGCATTGTTATTTTACACCAGGGCTATTCAATTAGTTTGGAATGTGGGCCGGTTGATAAATTCTCCAAAGCACGGGGCTGGGAAAAAGATGGCTTGAAATATGAGCAATTATATTAAGAGCTTCAGATACAGTAAATACTACAACAGCATGGAGTGTATATATTGTGTTTAATTAAATCAAACAACATAGCCCCAAGGCCTTTATAGATCTAAATGGCAAGTTCAGAAATCATAGGCCTACATGTGAAGCTAATTTAACCATCAACATCATTTAATTTGATTTAATTTGGTGAAATTATCTAATCATTCACGCAGAGATGCAATAAATGACAGGAGTTGTCACTACAGTAGCTAGTAGGTGGGTTCGAAACCCGAGCCCGCCAAAGTTTTCAGGCAATGTCTTCCCCTCTATCTCTCAATGTAACACCCTCTGGAATAAAGGCACTCTGGCCCAAAAATCTTTTTTAAATTTTTTTTAAAAAAGTAGATTACTTTTTAACATTGTACTCAAAGAGCCAGTAAATATCACCCCGGGGCCGGATTTGGCCCGCGGGCCACCAATTGAATAGCCCTGTTTTACACCATATTGAAACCATAATGCCTTTAGCTCTGGCTGTTGGATCACATGTCAACACGATAACTCTGTTTAAAGCAAACACTGACCCTCACTGCTTTGGTTTACATGGTGCGTATTGTAAATCAATTGAAGTCCAGTTAGTTGACACCCTAAAGACAGTTTTAACCCACTTTCACAATGAAAGCATGTGGCAGCTGGTGATTAAGAATGTTTGCTCTCATTTAGGATTGTATCCACACCCACAGCTCACACTTTGGGAAAACTCACTTCTGCATTCTGCCCAAACTTGGATGACAAGTGCATAAATACACAAGTATAAATACATAAACTAACATGCATAAAAAGCAGCTGCTATATTAAACTGCGTTCCAGTATCATCCTTGTTGAGCCCGGTGGCTGGCTTCCTTTAAAATCCAGGCCATTACTTAAAGGGTTGGCACTATCAGAGCGTTCTTTTAATATGCTTTTGATCCTGCGCCCCTCGAGAAAGTCTTTACAATTCTAAAAGTGGGAAAATGGCGATGTCTGTCCTCTTCTTAATGAGCGCACCAAAGACATTATTCTCTTATGAATATTGCTCTCAGGCTGCCTGACCTGTGCAAAATAACGGCGTGGTACTCAGTCATGGAGTGATGGTAATGAGCAAATTTAATCACAGCTTTCGGCCTTTCACATAACACGTGATGTACAATTTAAAATGATCCGCTGGAATAGCCTTAGAGGAGGCATAAGGATTTTAAGTGGAATAACACAAAACCCAAATAAACTGAAATAACATTTCAATGGGCCCTCTGGATGACAATCAGGGTTTGTAAATATAAATGCAACAGTCCCCCCCTAGAGCCAGAAAATCTAGAAACAAATATCTGAAAAGATTTACATATCAGAATGCTAGGAGTCTGTGGTCTTTGGTTTTAAGTTGCCAGTGTATGCAAATGTAAGGCCACATTATTGAAGGTGTTGTACATCATCACTGACAGAAGGCACATCTATTAAAATACAAGCCATTGCATTCTGGGATTTTTAGCAGCCACAACAATGTGAATTTTTTTTGTCACATTGAGAGAATTCTGACACTTTTTCTCCTATCACTTTTTGTGTAATTTTGGGCACCCTCATTTCCAAAGAATCTGGCTTCCAGGATGGGATGTAGAGATGTCTGTCATCACAAACCTCCAACATTACAATTATATCAAAAATGATGTCAAAAACTACAAAAGCAATTAGGTGTCAATAATCTGGACACTTTTCAAATCAAGAATGACATAGTCTCAAATTGAACTACTACATACACTATAAGCATTCCTAAAACTAAACTTTGGAAAACAAAAAATGGGGCCTTTTTGTGGATTTTTCATTCATCCAATGTGGAATAATTGAGGAGATATTTTAATATTTGTGGTATTGGGCTATTTCTAATAAATAACTCATCATTCACATTAGACAAACTAATGAAAAAAAACATTAAATAAAGCATGAATTACCATAGTAGTTGTGATTTCATTGTTTGTTAATAGTAACATAACTAATCACTATTTAGCATTTATAAATGAGGGTTATTATAAATTGTCACAGGATTGGGTAATAAGATCATTAAATCTCATTCAGTCAAAATCCAGAAAGAGATTAAGAAGAAGAGGAAGAAGAAGAGGCTAAAATAAGGATCCTAATTTGGTCTTGCTCCATTTTGCGAAAAACAGCAGGCTTGGGTTCTATGGATGAGGTGCAGAAGCAAACATCCCATTGAGTCCGAGGTCAATGCATTATTGACACAGAGTTATAAACAAGCACTGGTGCTGCTTTTTGGTGAATTGGACCTGAAATCAAAGGCCTTCCATTGAATAAAGCTACATATTTAGAGGTTGGATAAGTAAAAGATTCAACAGCCGACAATAAATAGACACCATAAAAGTGGCAGGAAACCGCGAGGCTCTAGCCAATTTTGAATGATGGGAGCGACAAGAGAACTGGGACTCTTGGAGCCAGCCGTGACAGTTCACACTTATTTTCCTTCAGAGTGTTATATTTCAAGATAATTTCCACCTCTTTCCCTCCAGCTCATCCGGTCATTTGCATATCATGTTGCGAAAAAAAGTTTGGCAGCCTCTGACAGTCTTCTAATTCTGTTGCGAAACATCTCCATCTGAATCAAATGTTTTCTCCAAAGCCAAACGCTGGCACAACGCACAGTAAGTGGGAGACTCTTATATCACCAAATAACACTGCCATTGACTCATATGCAGAATGATCAACACCAGTCAGGCATTCTGAAGATTAAAACAGAGCAACAATGTTGTCTTGTAGGAAGCTAGAAGTGTGCGGGTGGTGAACAAATGAGCTTTTTCTTCATTTAGAAGGCTGGATTTTTAGTTTTGACTAGTGATTCAGTAAGTGAAGTCCAATTATTAAGAGTGCCATACATAATATTTTCCTGACTCTTTGCACAAAACGAACATAATTGATTTAGTGTCTTAAAAAGTATTTCTGATTACCTCAATTGCTGCTAAGTTTTCAAAAATGTTCAACAGTATGTCCTGACCCGACCTGGCACTGTGTTTATTCTGGAAATGGTCCACCCTCTCAGACCCCCTGAGCTATCCATCCTGTTTGTCTCAGGTGCAGAGTCGGAGACAAACAGGTGGACATTGCTTAAGCCTTTGAAGAATGGAGGGAGCTTCAGGCTCTTGTCATGTGGAGTGGGTATTACAGAAAAGTATACACATCCTCTGTCGCAGACTGAACACCCACCTGTTCGACTGCCGTTCAAAAACAACGACAACACTTCCCATTACAGTAAGCAACACTTTAAAAGCTTCAGCTTATTGGAAGCTAATGCACCAGCACTTAAAATGATTTGGCGTATTTAAAGCTAAAGTACTTGCAAAGCTCTTCTTGTTCTAAATGTATATCCTCAAGGTTGATGCACTTATTGATAGTCGCTTTGGATAAAAGTGTCAGGTAAATAAGTGATTATGGTATATCTGTTGCACAGGAAGCGAACCAATATAGCTAACGACTTTCAGATTAGCTTGTTAGCTAAAGTTTAATGCCAGTTTGTCACATCATTTTAATTACACAGATATTACAAACATCTGGTGGTACCATGGGTGGTACTCAAACTTGTGTGTTTTCATGCTAGTCTTGCTATTTATTAATGTACATGTATAGGGGAGGCGTGTGGTGCAGTGGATAGAGCCTTGGTGTTGGGATCAGGGGGTCACAGGTTCAAACCCCACTGCAGCCAGCATGTCGTTGTGTCCCTGAGACACTTCACCCCAAATTGCTCCTGTGGGGATTGCCCACAGTATTGAGTATGTAAGTCGCTTTGGATAAGAGCATCTAACAAGTGACATGTAATGTAATGTATTTAATATAATGATTAAACGTTTACGTTAGCATGCTAACATCTTTGACCCCTAGCGTAAAGAGCCAGGTAGCTTCTCAAAAAACTGAAAGTGAAATAAAAGCTAAATGAGGCAGTGGAAAATATACCATATATAAGTTAGATTCAAACATTATTTTGTAAGACAAACGTATTAACATAAACGTATTTCAATTGCAGTTGTTAGGCTACTACCGAAAAAGGAGGTCGCATGAATTCGGTCAACTCTCCTTGAATTGAACCAAAGACATTGAACTAAAATAGGCAAACGCACTTCAAAACTAATTAAAACTAAACACCTGCATAACTTTTTACTTAATGGAAATGTGAATACTTTTAAGTGCAAAATGCAGTCTGGGTATAAAGGTAGTATCTAAGGTGACAACTTAAATGTAAAACCTGAAGAAATTAGAAAAAGGGACCAGAGGTCACTAAGTGGTTTTAGGAATATGTAAATGATGTGAATCATGTTCTACAGAGGATCCTTCACTCACCAAAGTCATCGCTGAGCCTTCATTTGTATGCAGTAGACAAAAAAGACATGATATAACATTTTGTATTCACTAAAAGAATTACAAAACAAGATTAAAGAAATTAGGAACGTTGTAACGCAGAGTTTCTGCTCGACACTAAAAACTGATCCAAACTCTGTGATTTGAAGCCAGCCATCGCACGCCCTCTGAAGGTTATTGTTTATGGCGCTTAACTGAACGGATTGATGTTCTTCATTGCATGTTAATGCCCTACAAATATCCACTGCCTTATTTGATATGAAGAAACAAAAATGTTTTTTTTTGTGGTCCTCATTGAAATATTATTGTAACTAATCTTGTGAACTTTTTGTCTGCTGTTTTGACTAATTATGTAAATCACATTTAAGTTAATCAAAAGTTCAGGGAGAATTGGCAGGGGAAGGTGGGATAATTGGAGAAATCTTTCATTTTATCAACCATTTGCATTTCATTTACGGTTTCAAATATGACCCGTTAACTTCCCTGACTTACGGCGGCTGACAGGAGCAAACACGCTTCAACAGCCCAGAACATTTACCTTAGGAGAAATGCTCTGCACTTTCAAAAACGAGGCAAAAAAAAGGAAATGGGGACAATAAAAAGAGATAAACACAGCTTGGATTTGTTCGGGGATTGTAAAGTTGGATAAGTAAAAAAGTAAGTGTTTGTTAGTAATTTGAAATGACTAGGTTAGCAATGTTAGCTAGCTAGCTTACATCATGCAATCACATTGTTAAAATAAGCCAATCAAACATACATTTTAAGATTTCAGTGACAGTGATTGTTGGCTGAAGTGCTCCGGTCCCAGCTGTGTACCTCGCTTTTAAGTGTCCCTGTTTCCATGGTGTTTTGAGCTTCTTGCAGTGTTTTTTTATTTGCAGATTTGTGTTTGCAGCGTTTCGTTTATGCAATGCTTTTAGTAAACGCTGTGCATGTTTCGTGAAGATGTTTCTACATTATCATGTGATTTGGCACATTTGTGTTTTTATATTTGCATTGTTTTTGCAGTGCGTCTCTCCTAAGTGTTTTGTGCGCCGTTGTAGCGTTGTTTGCCCCTGCCAGCCACCATACTGACTCTGTGATAAATCATGATATGATTTCTCTTCAACATTTCTAAATATATGAAAAATAAAAAGCAGAAGGACACTATGACTCCAAACTCCAACATTGTTAACAAGACGAAGATACATGCAGGTCTACCACATATACTCTATGTGCATACAGTTTATTATAATCTAGATGGTGTTATTGCTGTTTGACCATAATTGTGATTTATAGTCCCAAAGAGTAACAGCATCATTCACAACATGTGACATATTTATTGTTACTTTGTTTCACAGCGAGTCAACGGATTCACAATTCATTCATAAAGTACATGTCTGTGCCATGTCAGCTGGCTCTAAATTTCAGTCCAATGCAGCCGTATAATCTAAACAATTGGCACAAGGCTCCATCAAGGGAGCATCATGGGGCCCTGAAAAGTCATGTTTTTACTTTAATATTTCACCATTCTGCTGCACTCGATCAGCCCGCTCCCAACAGTGAAAGAAAGAGTGAGTGAGGAAATTGAAGGCAAAGGCTGTTATATGTAAGAATCCCCACACCACACTTCCTGATTTATTTGGTTTGCTCTCCCTCGACTCTTTTCCCTCGCTAAGCTCCCCTTTCCCGCTCACTCATTCTCCCCTCTCAATGTCTTTGCTGCTCTCCCTTCACAATTACCTCTTATAGCCTTTGAGGTGATTAATGGGTTTCATTTGACATCCTCTCCTACCCTTCGCTGAGCACCAACAAATAAAACTAGGGCCCAACACACAAATTGTCCCTCAGAAGAGCCGTAAAACTGGGGGAAATACGGGGGCTGCAAAGACAATGAAGCAGAGGGATCTGGCCTTTGGAAAGAAACACATTTGCAGAGGAACGGCCTGGAACGGTTTCCTCTGTAGCCTCTCTCCCCAGAGAAATCGCCATACTGCTAATCTACAGTTATTGCTACTGCCGAAGGCAGTCTGCAAATTAAAGGAGGGAGGGGGATACAAAACACTTAGACCTTATCATCCTTCCACGACACAGTGTTACAAACACTTTTATGTCAGTCTTACTGAGAGACCTTGCAGGTGGTGTTATTTGACTTGTCATTAGGTTCTGAATGAGAAAATCCAGAGCTCATTGATCAAAGAAGGCTTTCCTTTGATTTTTTATCAATAGTTGCTGGAGGAGAACTTGTCTGGAGGTTGAAACTGAATACCACTTCACCGCCTCAGCCAGTCTCTCAGGCAATACAAATCCAAATATGAGAGAAATTCTGCTTTTTAAATGTCCACTCACCACACTTGCAGACTTGTCCCTTGCAGATTGAAGTCATATACTGTGATATGACTAAAGTCTGCAAGAGCAAGCAAGCTTGAGGCGTAAGAGCGTGTTATAAGGACTTCAGACTTTAATAGTCGTTGCCAGGATTAGTACTTTTGACACTTTAAAGTATTTTATTCTTATGAGTTCTCAATTAAACTTGGCACATTGGAATATGACACACAACTAAAACTGACAACATCAAATGAAACAATGTCAGTGTACAATGTATACAATAAATATATATATTTGTTTAAAATATATCAGAAATGATGGGCAACTTTCCTCGGAATCTAACATTCTTCATCAGCAGATGGAGCTTGTTGTTGAAGAGAGACATTAGGTTACAACTTCTCCCCCGAACTTTCCTACCTTTATCACAATTAGGTCTGGATTGAAAGCAACTTTTAGATGGATTTGATTGTGTGGAAGTTAGCACAAACATTACTCATCCTATTATTTCTGTATTTTCCTTTACCAACAGGTTCCAACAGCAGGCATTTATTATCCTGTGACATAATTTAAACTAAATAAAGTTGGCTATGCATTCATTGTTCCTGAATACAGTGCCACTTTGACTTTTCATTCAGCAAATGAAACTCTCCTGTTATCTCCATCAGAACTACGGTCTGGATCCGCACCAGTCTGGTTTCAAGGCAGGTCACTCCACAGAAACTGCTCTCCTTGCTGTCTCTGAGGAACTGCACACTGATAAAGCAGCATCCCTCTCCTCAGTCATCATCCTTTTGGACCTGTCTGCTGCATTCGACACGGTGAACCATCAGATCCTCCTTCTCCAAAAACATGGAGTTTCAGGCTCTGCACTTTCCCTCCTCACCTCATACCTCAAAGACCGTACCTACAGGGTAACTTGGAGAGGGTCCGAGTCCGACCCTTGTCAATTAACTACAGGGGTCCCTCAGGGCTCTGTTCTTGGTCCCCTCCTCTTCTCCTTGTACACAAACTCGCTCGGATCAGTCATTAGCCCTCATGGTTTTTCATACCACTGCTACGCTGATGACACCCAACTAATTCTGTCCTTTCCTTGCTCAGAGACCCAGGTTGTCGCACGCATCTCTGCTTGTCTAGCTGACATCTCTCAGTGGATGTCTGCTCATCACCTCAAGCTCAACCTTGACAAGACTGAACTGCTTTTCCTTCCGGGAAAAGATTGTCCCACTCTTGACCTAACAATCAACATCGGCACCTCTGTTGTTTCCCCGACTCAGACTGCAAGGAATCTGGGTGTGATCCTAGATAACAAACTGTCCTTCACTGCAAACATCGCTGCTATAACCCGCTGCTGCAGATACACGCTTTACAACATCAGGAGGATACGTCCCACCTGACCCAGAAAGCGACGCAGGTTCTGGCCCAGGCTCTCGTCATCTCACGCCTAGACTACTGCAACTCCCTCCTGGCTGGTCTACCTGCATGTGCCATCCGACCTCTGCAGCTCATCCAGAATGCAGCGGCTCGTCTGGTCTTCAACCTTCCTACATTTTCCCACACCACTCCGCTCCTCCACTCTCTTCACTGGCTTCCGGTAACTGCTAGAATCCACTTCAAGACACTGGTACTTGCATACCATGCTGCGAATGGATCTGGCCCTTCCTACATCCAGGGCATGGTTAAACTGTACACCCCAGCACGTGCACTCCGCTCTGCATCAGCCAAACGGCTCGCTGCACCAGCACAGTGAGGGGGACCCAAGTTCCCATCAGCAAAAACACGTCGATTTGCTTTCCTGGCTCCAAAATGGTGGAATGAGCTCCCCATTGAAATCAGAACAGCAGATAGCTTGCACATCTTCCGGCGCAGACTGAAAACTCATCTCTTTCGACTCCATTTAGAGCAATAGAATAGCTAACAAAGCACTTATATACTAATAAAGGACTGGCTTATCTATAGCCAGTTGAGTAGCACTTGAAATGTTTTGGCTCTATGAAACCTGATGTACTTATATGATTCTGTTTTCTTCAAGGTTGTATCTTCCTGGTCGAATGCACTTATTGTAAGTCGCTTTAGATAAAAGCGTCAGCGAAATGCAATGTAATGTAATGACATTTAGTATGAATTAATCTTCCTCTCAGGATGAATGTTAGCTGTGTCACAGTGGTGATCATTGACCTTTTCTTCACTGCCATCGATGGGAAATATTTAAATGAATCCAATAAGTAGGTTAAACACTAAAAGCTACACAAATTATGACTTTTCAATCAATCTCTGCTGTAGTTTGTTTTTTTAAACTGCTGATTAACAAATGTGTGCATGCTAACCAACTTAGTTAAGACAGAAATTATGCTTGATGATATATCTGTTATATAGGTTTTTGTCCATGTAAATGGTCTGAAAAAGCTATATTCCCAAAGTCTCTCTTCGAGACACTCCCCCCTGCCATAAACGCCTCAAAAGGACTTATTTTTTTACTTTTGTAACTTATTGGCTAGCGCTCCAACACATTGTTTGTTATTTGCTAAGGGGCCAGACATCTACACTGAACAAAAATATAAACGCAACACTTTTGTTTTTTCTCCCATTTTTCATGAGATGAACTCAAAGATCTAAAACATTTGCTATATACACAAAATAACCATTTCTCTCAAATATTGTTCACAACTCTGAAAAAATCTGTGATAGTGAGCACTTCTCTTTTGCCGAGATAATCCATCCCACCTCACAGGTGTGGCATATCAAGATCCTGATTAGACAGCATGATTATTGCACAGGTGTGCCTTAGGCTGGCCACATTAAAGGCCACTCTGAAACGTGCATTTTTGCTTTATTGGGGGGGTCTGGGGGGGTCCGAAAACCAGGCAGTATCTGGTGTGAGGGTTAGGTGTAGGGTTAGGGTTAGGGTAATGTTGTGAATTGAGTGGCCCATGGTGGTGGTCAGGTTATGGTATGGGCAGGCGTATGTTATGGACGACGAACACAGGCCACTCGATTCACAACATTAGCCTAACCCTACCTACCTACCTACCTACCTACCTACCTACCTACCTACCTACCTACCTACCTACCTACCTACCTACCTACCTACCTACCTACCTACCTACCTACCTACCTACCTACCTACCTACCTACCTACCTACCTACCTACCTACCTACCTACCTACCTACCTACCTACCTACCTACCTACCTACCTACCTACCTACCTACCTACTTACCTACCTACCCTAAAATATCTCCATGGAGAAAGGCCATGACCGTGAGAGCAGAAAAAAGAGAGTGTCGAAAAGCTGAACGTAGGTGGCGAAAAACAAATCTCCAGGTTCACTTTGAAATCTATAAAGAGAGACTTGGCCTTTATAATTTGGAATTGAAAAATGCACGACAGTCTTTCTTCTCTGACATCATTAACAAAAACAATGCACGTGCCTTGTTTGCTACCGTCGACAGACTAACTAACCCCCCAGTGTCAGTAGCCTCTGAATTTCTATCCACCAGGGCATGCAATGATTTTGCTTCCTTCTTCACTGACAAAATTCAGAAAATCAGACAAGCAGTCAGTGCCTCTGCATCAGGTACATCAAATGTGTTATCCCTATTTCCACCTAATATCAATTCAAACACCATGACACAATTCCATCAGATTAATGATACAAACTTGGAGGACATTATTCAACTTCTGAAATCCTCCTCCTGCTGCCTTGACATTATTCCAACAGGATTTTTCAAAGATGTTTTTCGTTGCATGGCCTCAGATCTACTTCATATAGTAAACAAATCTCTTCACTCAGGTATTTTTCCACAGGCCCTGAAAACTGCAGTCATTAAACCGCTCTTAAAAAAGAATAATCTAGATGCTTCAGTAATGAACAATTACAGGCCCATATCAAAACTCCCATTTCTAGGTAAAATCATTGAAAAAGTTGTTTTTTAACAGTTGAGTAATTTCTTGCATTTAAATAGTTGTTTCGATGTGTTCCAGTCAGGCTTTCGTCCAAACCACAGCACTGAGACTGCTCTTGTAAAGGTCTTCAATGACATCCACTTAAACACAGACAGTGGCAGAACTTCAGTGTTAGTATTATTAGATCTCAGTGCTGCGTTTGACACTGTTGACCACAACATATTACTCGACCGACTAGAAAACTGGGTGGGACTTTCGGAAACAGTTCTAAATTGTTTTGAATCCTACTTAAAGGACAGAAACAACTTTGTTTCTATCGGTAAATAAACATCTGAGTTGACAAATATGACATGTGGGGTACCTCAAGGCTCCATCTTGGGGTTAGTTACCATAGCTATGCGGATGACACACAAATGTAGGTAACAATTTCACCAGGAGACTATGCTCCAATTCAAACACTGAGTAAGTGCATTGAACAAATCAATGACTGGATGTGTCAGAACTTTCTCCGATTAAACAAAGACAAAACTGAGGTAATGGTTTTTGGAGCCAAGGCAGAACGTATAAAAGTTAGCGCTGAGCTTCAGTCTGCAATGTTCAAAACAACAGATAAAGCCAGAAATCTAGGTGTAGTCATGGACTCTGACCTGAGTTTCAACAGTCACATTACTAAATCAGCCTACTGTCACCTAAAGAATATATCTAGGATTAAAAGACTAATGTAAACTGGACTACTGTAATGGTGTCTTTGCAGGTCTCACTAAAAAATCTGTTAGAAAGCTGCAGCTAATTCAGAACGCTGCTGCTCGAGTCCTCACTAACACTAAGAAAGTGGATCACATCACTCCTGTTCTGAAGTCTTTACACTGGCTTCCTGTGTGTCAAAGAATAGATTTCAAAATACTGCTGCTGGTTTATAAAGCTTTGAATGGTTTAGGCCCAAAATACATTTCTGACCTACTGCTAAATTATGAACCATCCAGAACTCTCAGGTCTTCAGGGACTGGTCAGCTTTCTGTCCCCAGAGTCAGAACTAAACATGGTAAAGCAGCCTTCAGTTATTATGCTCCAAATATCTGGAACAAACTCCCAGAAACCTGAAGGTCCGCTGCAAATCTTACTACTTTTAAATCCAGGCTGAAGACTTATCTTTTTGCCGCTGCTTTTAATTGAACTATTCACATCTTAAACTGCACTGTAACTTTTATCCATGTATTTTTTCTTTTAATGTTTTTTTTATTATCTTTTCTTTTTAATGACTAATTTTAAATGCCATTTTCTTAATGTCTTTCGTGTTTTGTAAAGCACTATGAATTGCCTTGTGTTGAAAGGTGCTATATAACTAAACTTGCCTTGCCTAGGGACACAAAATACAAATATGAACCTGAAAATTAGCATAATATGTTATTTTTATCATCAGTATGTTTACATTGTCTTTTTGTGTCCTCTGACATTATCATTAAGCTAAAGTATAGCCTCACTGAGCAAGTATGGGAACTCTTAATCTTGTTTGTTTGTCAAACAACTTCTTCCAAGGTTAATGTTCATTCAGTGGTTTATATTCTTCCTATGAGCAATGCTACCTTGCCACGGCCAAATGGCTAAGAATGGGAAGACCTGCCTGTAAAATGTGGTGCAGGAAGTCTGCGTGAGGCCATTTACAGACTTCATGAATTGTGGATCGGCGGGGCCCTTGGCACTCTGAACATCACATGCACCCCTCAAATCCATTAATCTGTAAGTGAACATTTGGATTCCGCCAAAAAGCTCCTGTGTATATGTGGGAAGTAACAACCTGCACCTATGCTGGACTGTGATCAAATAAGCAAACCTACCCAGAAACATACTTCCTTTCCATATGAAAAGAACGCAGAGGCATCAACTGCACTTAGCATAGCACTGTTATACAAACAGCCTTTAGTATTGGACAGTTGTTATATAAATGTATGATCAGAAACGTATGTCACTGTTATAAAGCATAAGATCACATCCCTAAGCATTTATTTCCTGTCCATTATCAGACCGCCTTTCCTTCTTGCTGCAGGGCATTTTCAGCAGTCTTATCCAAGAGGCATTGTGGGAAATGCCAGCCAATGACATTCAGCTCAGTAAAGGGTACATCAGTCCATCTGCTTTGCCGTTTGCAGCTGTCTGACCACTTACCAAACCCTGTCTTGGCATCATTACCGTATGTTCGCCGCCCTTCTGACAACTGGACCCTATGTGAGACAAATACAAAGGGAGCCCTGAGGGCCTGCAGGAGAGGAAGAACCATAGAGGGAAAGGACAAAACTAATGTTACTGGGAGCCACGCTCACTGCTACAGGGTCAGTGACAAATAAGGGTTGGTATGATGTCCAAATAAAAAATATGCTTTAAACTTATTAAAACAACATGTTAGATGTTTGTATAAATGTATAGTTTGCATTTCTGTTGGTGTCAGTGTTTTATATGACATTTCTACCATTTGTAATCAATTAAAGAATCACAGTCCCATTCAATTGTCAAATGGTGTAACCACAAAGCATGACAAGTATTAAATAATTCACCCTCTTAGAAGTTATGTAAGTATACTGATGAAAATAATTTTTTTATTATGAATTATCATCTCAAAGTATATTTAAAATATTTTATTTCTAAACTTAGATAATATCGTTTTTTGTTGTACTGAGCAAGTCAGTATGCCGTAGACCAGGGGTGGGGAACCTCCGGCCCCCGGGCCGTATACAGCCCGCGAGACCATTTGGTACGGCCCTTGAGGTAATTTATAAACACGCAAAAAATTAAACAAGCGAGTGCCTGTTTTTCCTGGCCAAGGTCAGGGTCCTTGAACACAACACGAGCCTAACATGTCATCACGTGGTATATGTCTTGTCTTGTGCAGTTCTGACAAATAGACTGTATATGTTCTGACGGAGAGCACCAGAACGTCGCTCCGGCCAACAATTGCAGTAGGGCCTACCCATAAGGAGCCGTAAACATGCTGCAGTTTTTGCGTGGCTGTGTCTTTAGTTGAAAGCCCACTGGCGATCTGCTCATCTGTCATACTGATCATACAGTCAATAACTTTGTTGTTATTAGCATCTGGTTAGCTAGCTATGCTAACGAATATAAGAAGCTTTTTCTACAACCAGTGAGGTAAAGGCACATCTTTATATGATCATTATAGTTATAAAAAAAACAAGAGAATAAAGTAAACCGGTATAAAATACTATATGACAGTAAAAAAAAGTTGTTATTAATAAACAAGAATACAGTTTGAAAGGGAAGTGATTTGTAAAATATCCATAAAGAAAAAGAGATCTGCTTACAGTTCTGTTTCATATGGGTGTTGAGAGATGTATCCATAGAGCTCCTAATGTTGCTCTCAAAGTGCACCAGATTGATGCTTTCAACTTCAACATTTAAAAAAAAATCTTTCCGGGGGAACATCCTCCCGGACCTCCCTAGAGGAGGTTAGGTCCCCTCCACTTAAATCATGTCCACAGAGGAAACTAAATACATTTGCACACATCTTGTGTCCATATCTTTCTGTTTTGGTGGTCATGCCACACCGTGCACGTGCATGCATGCGCGAGTCATGGTAAGATATCTGGATTAAGAGGTTGCTTTTTCTTTGCACAGCATGAAAGAAAGGCCAAATGAATGGGCTGTGATTTTAGTTTTTTTAAGCAGAGGTCAATCATTTGTACGGCCCTCGGAGGATGTTTAAAAAATGTAAATGGCCCTTGAGAGGAAAAAGGTTCCCCATCCCTGCCGTAGACATTAATATTTTTAATAATTTTAAATTTCATTTTTTCAGTATGGAAGAGTGCTAGAATCATATTCATAGCAACTTTTTTGTGCAATATCAGTTTTTTTATAAGAAACATTGGTTACGCCAATTGACATTTATCGGTTACACCAACTGACCATACTATCTATACAGAGAATGACAAGCAATTGACAAATGAAATTGAATGAAAAATGATTTATTTATTTTTATAAATGTGAACTTTTTTTTTCCATAGCACAAAAACAATACTCTTAACAATGAAGAAATGGATTGACCTCTGATTTCAGTACAATTTCTGCTTAGAGTCCAAAAAATGGCACTTCTGAAGGGAAATGTAAGTCGCTTTGGACAAAAGCGTCAGCTAAATGCAATGTAATGTAATGTAATGTAAAAATGAGCTCACCTCTATCTCATCGCCCACAACCTGAACGATTTGCCCCACAAAAGGCTTACCCTCATAATTCACAACAATGAATTTGCCTCTCTGATTCAGCCTGGGTGGTTCTGGGACTTCTGACACATTTCTGAAGTCTACTGTCGACGGATTGTAACATTTGCAAATGGCTGCTGGTCTCGAACAGAAGCATGAAATGTCTCTGTGGCTGGCTTTGTGGAGATGACTTGATGCAGCTTCATGGTGCCCTTTACAGCTGGCATGACCTCTGGCACTTTTTCATCAAACTTTTCAATATCCTCCTCAGATATCCGGGAGAAGTAGACTTCTGTTTAATCAGGAAGTCATAAACATCCTCTCTGCACTGCTGTATCGGCAAGACGCTTCACAGTTGCCCCAACTCCATCTGGTGCGCCTTTCCCGTGTGCTTTCTCACTGAAATTCCAAGTCACACTCTTGAAACCCAAGAGAAAAGGCATAGTACTCAAGAGGTAAAAGTTATTTAGGTTCCTGTACTGTGTTACAGGCCCATCACTTATAATGTGGAGGGAGGAAGGCGGCGTTTCACATTTTGTCATGGCATCTCTCACAACAGGTTCTAAATGTGCCCACACAGCACGTTCGTCATGGCGAAGACAGCCAGAGATGGTGGCATAGGTGTGAGTGGCATCACCTGTGTATACCGCAGGTGTGGATGGTGGCCTGTTTCCGGCTGCTACCAAAGTGAAACGCCTGGATCTCGCGATTTAGCTTGCAACCATAATTTTCGGAGAAATCAATATGAACACACAGTTCATCTCTAATCAGAGAATGTTTTAATTCTCTTAGAGACCGGGTCTGGTGCAGCCAGTTAAACTGATGGCGTGTAAAGGCATCTAGCTTCTTGTTCAGGAGACTGAGAAGGTCTGTCGTCCTGCCACTCTTTTCAATCTTTTGATATTTTGCAGATGTTTTCTCCTCCACTGTAACAACAATCCTCTCCATTGCTCCCATGTGATGATGCTATCATGTAGTGGGCCCTCAAACTCCACTTCATTGTAGCAACACTTAGTACATAAGCGGTACATGCACTTCTGGTTGGTCGGGTCACAAACAATGGTTTCCAGAAGTTCCGAAATGCTGTTAGTCAACATAATGCCTTTCTGACAGTCTGTCAACAACCATTTTAAAGTTGTCATGGTCAAAGCAGCTACAGGTGTTTCGGTCGGACTCTTTCGCTTGAGTAACATAAAAAGGGCAGTATCTGAGGAACTGTCGATAGGAGACTGCATGGTGTTTCAGGGCGGTTGTATTGTAGTCAACGTTTTCGCCAGGGGGGCGTCTTGCTGTCATTTGACGCCCTTATTCAGCTCGGACGCCCTGAACTCGGGCCGAGGGCGTCCACAAATATTAATAATTCGAGAGAAGATCGAGAGTTTTTATCGCTTGAAATAACGAAAAGGAAAAAGGACAAGGACATCCCTCTGTTGGAGGGGCAAAGGAGTCTGGTGGGATTCTTTTCGGAGTATTGAAGATCGTTTCCCCGACATCGAAGGTGCCTGCTACAGGACAACAACACGGAACTGCGCGATTTAGACGCGATGAGCGGTGGGGGGTTTTAGTGGAGCACGTGCGTGAACTGCGAGCGCCGGAGTCTCGCAGCGGCAAAACTGAGGCTCCGTGGTAAACTGTGGTAACATGAAGAGACGTTTGGGAGCCGAAACAGCCAGCGCTTTAAGAGAGCCGAGCCAAATGATCCGGCTCACTAACGCAAAAAGACAGTATATCTATAAGGGACGGCTCAAGTCAACCCATCTACATATTGCTTGCTTACGTGCATTATCCTATAGAAATGTGAAACTAAAAAAAGATTTGATTTATAGATTTTAAAGTTCTTTTAGACTATATTTCAAGCTGCACATCCTATTATCATTTTAGCAGTAACAACAATAATCATTTTGAAGTTATTCTTATTACTAGTATTATTCCTATTATTAATAATAATAATAATAATAATAATAATAATAATAATAAACATTACAAGAGAAGAACTATTGTCCATACATTGATCAAATTACTCTCATGAAGGAAGAGGTCAAATGGAGTAACCCGGTTACACCACTGGACATTTAAAATTTAAACCAAAATTTGCAGGCATTATTGTGGACGACTATGTAAACACTTGAGCTTGATTTAAATATTTAAAACTATTTTTCATATTAATTTGAATATTTTATGATCATCTATGTTTATTAACATTTTACTGAGGTCATACCATTTGACATGTATTCTAATCATACTTGACCTTGACCTGAAAATGCTTTATTTTGTCAAATTTTAGAGAGAGTTACTAATCTTGACTTGTGGCAGTTGGGGTCTTCAGGGGTCCTTCTGTTTGACATCACATTATGTCACATGATCTTCTGGCTCAACATTTTCAAAATGGCTCCAAAAAGGGTGGTTACACCACTAGACATACCAGAAGTTTGACTTAGCAGACATGATTCCCCATGTTAATGGAAATATTCAGAACTGCTATGTGTCTCTATTATTATTTGGTATTAAAAAATACTTGTTTAAGATTATGCCAATGTATTTTAGAGGCTGTTTAGAACATTATTACACATTTTTTCAACAATTTATATTCTTGGTACTGCATTTTTATGGTTACACCATTTAGACACTATTTCCAATATTCTCTCAATATTCTCTCAAAACTTAACAAAATCAGGTATTTCAAGATATGGGCCCAAAGAAAATGATATTTTAAAGTAAATTATAACTTTATTGTGAAATGTTCACATTTTTAAAGTTATTCAAACCTCAGGGACAGAAAAAATGTCACCCTACTGTACAGCAGAACTGAGGGGATAAGTGTCCTTGTATACCATACCAACATCAGCACATACATAAAGCATGACATTTAAGTCATAACCACAGGCTCTTCTTGTTTCCTTACAGATGATCAAATGTCATTATCATGCAAAAAGGACACGAGCAATGTCACGTAGCCTCTTTAAACTTGCACATATTCAGTTGCCAATTAGCAAATGGTTAAATATAACCCCACACACCACACAAGGTATGCAACACAAGTGGATCTCCAATCAGCAAAGTGCCGGGGTACACCATAGTGTTTTGCATTAACAAGGAAACTAAAGCAATGTGTAAGCAAGGGAAGAAATCAATCTTTCAAATCACCTGTCCTGAAGCCTTCGCACGATTTATCGCCCAAGCGTGGAATGGGAAGGTGATGGCAGCCGTGTGGCAGTGCCTTTACAAGCCTCTCAAAAAACATGTGAATCATTTTGGGATAGTCGTTAGGAGCCGCCCGCACTCTTGATCCCAAATTGCTGCATTGTGGATAAATTAAATGCCACCAGAGAGGGGAATGAGTAAGCAGAGAAGAAGGAGGATCTGATCCGAGGCGATATTACAAGGTGATTAAAACAGTGTCTCTGTGAATTGCTGCGCTGGGAGGCTGGCGAACAATGAGGAACAGGGGTGTAAACGAAAAAGGCAGGAGGCTATCTTTTAGCCCTGATTTGTCGAGGAAGCTCTATTAATTTTCTTTTCAAAATGTGCCGATTTCAGCTTCCTACATTTTGTAAATCGTCTGGTAGAAAGTGTTCTATGCTGGTGGGCTCATACGTCAGCACAATAGTGACTCTAACTAGTTCCTTTGAACATAAAACTCAAGTGGCTTTTAGGCGTTTATCCAAATGTTCCAGCCCCTTGACAAGCAGTACATTCAGCTTAGTGAAATGCGTATTAATGGCGGACAAGTTCTATATCTAAGCATGCATTGCTTCTGTGCTTTTATACTGTATATGCTCAGGCTTAGACATGACACGTTGCTATTAAGTGCTGTCATTGTTCTGTCAGGATTTTGATGCGCCATATTGAGAGGAAGTACATTTGGCTCCTGCCTTACACTGGATTAAACTAATCTGATTTGAGCCTGTGATGAATCTTATTGGATTTGTGCAGCAATGCCATAACCCGCTGAGGCAAGGGAGGGCTAAAAAGGAAAATAGGTGAGGAGATGAGGGCCAAGACGAGATCAAGCAAATAATAAACACACTTTTAATGCATCCCCTTGAAACACAGAAGTACTGAATGTGCCTTCAATTTACTCATGAGACAGAACGGGAGCATTAGGACAGAAAAAAGCAAATGATGATGTCCGTACAGCAAAATCCTTTGAATTGCACATGAAAGGAAGTACAACCTATTAACTGCTGCATAATATGCTGGTAGCACACAAGCTCTTATCAAAACACACTGGTATTCCGCCCCCTGGGAGACAATAGCAGTGGTATGGTATGGCTGGATATGTTACAAGGATGATTGCTGCTTTCGCTTCAAGGGTCCTGTTCTTTCCAAATGTCATATTTGTGTAGCTGAAGAAGAGAAAAGAAAAGTTCATAGCCAGAGTGTCTTTAATCCATTGGCTGCATTTTTTTTATTGCTCAGCAGCAAAGTGATTTACACCGTCCCGGTAGTGCAGCCCGAGGAGTAATACCATCAATTTGCCCTAATTCAGTTTCAGTGACAAACCTCTCACTCTGGGAAAAGCCATTCCCTCTGATCACCTCACTGCTTAAGTGGCCAGAAGTTAGGAGTCTAGGTATTAAGCACAAAGCCCAGTGTCTAAAAGTCGCATCATGACACAAATATGTAAGAAAGTAACAGTCAAAACTATAAACAACAAGCAGGTGCGACTTTATTCTTTTCGCACCATGAGGACTCCAAATGTCTAAAACAACAAAATCTCGTCGTCGAAATCACTGAAAAATTATTCCTTTTGACTGAAAATCACAGAGTCAACGTTCATTCTTGAACACAGGAACAGCAGTTGAAAAAACCAACACACAACAACAAGATTAATTCGGTAGCTAATTTTGAGCGTTTGACTGATCCTCATCATCAACCTGTCTGCCTAAAAATGACTTTCTCATAAGACAAAATTGCATTGTCAATTACATTTCAAGGAAAACATGTTTTTACCGAATGTACATATATTTTTAACCACATCTAGGGTTATGAACAGTCCGCAGAAGATGAGTTGGTCGAACATATGTCTTTCATTTCATTACCTTTAGCTGAGCATATTATCCCAACAAATATCCCAACAAATTTCAAAGCAACTCTACAGAGGCAAGCCATGAACCATTGCTCATGCCTACCATCAGTTCAGTATCTTGCCCAAGGACACTTCGACACCTCGACCCGGGATTGAACCACATACCATCCCATAGTGTATGAGTTTTCTACGATCTGAGTTTAGGATTAGCTGAAAAGAGTCCAGGAAGCTTATTTACAAGTTAACAGCGTTTAATAAAACAATAATACAATGATACAATGAATGTGCAAAAGGTTAGCCGGGCCGAGCTCGCTCTCTCCAGTCGCAGGGGATGAGAAAGAGACCGACTTCCTGTTTGTGTCACATATTTATCATCTGTAGTCTTCTCCCATTGGCTTAGCGTTGACGGGGGCGGGGCGGGGCTAGGTTCTATTGGCCCCTTTGTCAGCACATCAGCGTTTCCACGCGATCTTCGGTCGCCCTCTAGTGTCATAGCTAAATAACATACATTCATAACATACTATATGGCCAGATAAACCACTCGACAAAACACACAACAGTAGATACTTTGATCACTCTCACACTACATGCCTGGACATGAAACCTGAGTGAGGTCATCATCATGTTTGTTTATTTGTGATTGACAGCATTGATTAAAGCAAGGCTCTGTTAGTTTATGATCACATTATGTCTTGTGAATGAAAGAAGCGAGTGGTCAATCAGAGTCCTCCCTGTTGGCTTCTTGGTGACGTGGCATTCGATTGTCTCCCACGAGTGATTAATACAGCGTCAATAAGATGAATTAGACGTTGTGTGTTTAAAGTGTCCGGCACATACTGTATATATTGATTTTATTCCTTACAGTAGACGACCATTGACATGAACCACAGCCGCCTCAAAAAGCCAGAGTAAATGTTCACTACCTGTTCTAGGCCAAACTATGATCTTTTGCTAAACCAAGCAGTATTTTTGCATTTTGTGTCAATTTACAACCTGAAAATTAGCACTTTAAAATGTTTTCCAAATCCATAACAACTGGACAAACTTCTGCTGATGAAGAACATGTGATCGGATGCAAAGTGCCCGAAAAAATACTTGGATGGATGATATTGTTTTTTTTCAATTTACTGTTCAAATCTAAACATAGCTTTAGATCTCTTTTCACAAATCAAAAAGTCAATACTGGACGAGCCATTGACCATCTGAGCTGTTACTAGAAATGAACATGAAAACCTGGAATGATGCTCTAACAAAGTGACTATTTATCTACAAGTATGCCCGAGTACCTGTTTTATATTCAAATTGTTCCCAGCGCAGATTTAAAGATCAGTTCGTAAGATTTGTTCCTACTTCCTCGTATAACTTCTTGAGCTTTAGTACCTACAAATGCATTTTCCTTAATGTTGGTAATATCTCTCTTTAGTCCGGACCGTTTTCTGTAAGTCAAAGCCAGTCCTTTATCGACTTTCCTCCCAGAAAGGCAACAATTGCTCGGTCTGTCCACTCCTGCTCCTTCCTTCTCTCTCCGTAGATATCTCATCTTAATAACAAAGCCAACCATGTGTGATATTGGCTGTGCTGGCTTTACAATGCCCACGATCCATCCACTGCACTCCGGCAGATTTTGCTTCACCAGTAAACCGTGGTTATTCTGGTTCAAATTTCCTTACAAGAGCATTTTTCTTTTGAGACAGGGCCACAGAAGTGACTTCAAATAAATAAAATTACGCTGGTGGTCAACATGCTCTCTATCTCAGGATAGAAAGCTCGATTTGGATCCTGCTGTACCTTTCCAGTATTTTGTCTTACTTTCTCAACAAGGTGCAATAAGAATTCAAGCTCAAATGCTTTGCGAAGAAGCTGCCGTTATATGATTAGAAGTGTTTCATACTCCTCCAGATAACATAGCAGGATCAATTAAATGAGACACGTCTGGGCAAAATTTGCTCTGGGCATCCAGACTCCAGCTAGAAGCAGACAGTGTTTCTCCCTCCAGGCTTTCATCCAATTTCTTTGTACAGCCGCATTTATTACAACTGTTTTCCTGCTAAGACATGGTGAAAAATCTACTGCACATGTGTGACCTGGGAAAAGGAACATTGGCAATTTCTTCGCACTTCCGTCGACCAATCAATTAGAGCAGTGGTTCTCAAACTTTTTTCAATAATGTACCCGGGTCATTCTACAGAAAAGGTGGAATCTGGGTGATACAAATCTGCTGAAATGTATTCCTTCTAAAAACATCTAAAACCTGTTAAATAGCAATAACTAACTCTTAACTTGATGAATCCAGAACAAGTAGAGCTTAAAATATTTTTATTATTTTTATACTTTCTACAAAGATTATTTGTATAGCAGTGTTGTAGTCAAGTCACCAATTCACAAGTCCAAGTCACTCTCGAGTCCCCACTCTTCGAGTCCGAGTCCAAGTCCGAGTCACCTAGGGAGAGTCGTAGTCGAGTCCGAGTCCAAGTCCGAGTCACCCAAGGAGTGTTCGAGTCGAGTCCGAGTCACCATTACCTGTGTTCGAGTCCGAGTCACCCAAGAAGAGTCCAAGTCAAGTCAGATTCACAAGTCTTCATGTATTAATCTTAGTGGATATATGTGTTGAAATGTAGCTGTAGCTCCTCTACATTGCTTTTATCCTGTCATAGTATACTAATGTGTCTATTGAACTGCTGTGAAGCGAGTGTGCCTACAATTGTTGTATTAAAAAAGGTGCTATACAAATATAAAGCTTATTACTAATAATAATAATTATTATTAATAATAATTTGCGTTTTTTTTTTTACCATTTCAGTGTTATATTTAATGCTTGTAATGTTATGTAAATATAAATTAGATTTATTTATTGAAAACAAAATCTTTTAAATTAAAACTATAGGCTCTGTTGTGTTTTGCATGGGGCTTTTGTTGTTTTTGTGTTTTACTTGTTGTGTGCTCCTTTTACCCCTCACTGTCTTTCCGTCTCTGCAGGGCTGGTGTGTGACAGGGGGCGTGGCTGGTTTACTCCTGGCTGCAGATGAGGCACACCTGTTCCCACTCTCTTTAACCTCCGGTGTGACCAACCTCGGAGGCCATATGGATCAGGTCGCAGCACACCTCTCCACGCTCCCGCTGCCTGCCACTGCTCAAGCTCCAGATCCAGCTCCTTCCCCTGCGGATCCGGAACGACAGCCCTGCAATCCTCGTGAGCCCTTTATACCCACACCCGTCAGGTATTTAGGAGATTTAGGGTCTTGTAGTCAGTTTTTACACCAGTGTAGTCTTGTGTTTGAGCAACAACCATTCACTTATTCCACTGATAGATCTAGGGTTGCTTTCATCATGAGCCTACTGAGTGAGAAAGCAGCAGCATGGGCCCTTGCCATATCTAACAGCAACTCGCCTATCAGTCAGTCTCTGTCGTCATTTACTGCAGAAATGCGTAAGGTTTTTGATCATCCAGTGAGGGGGAAGGAGGCTGGTAAAAGACTCCTTTCACTCACCCAGGGTTCAGGCTCTGTTGCTAATTTTGCTGTTGATTTCCGCATTCTTGCAGCAGAGAGTGGTTGGGATGACATGGCCTTGCTGGGAATTTTTTGTAAGGGGCTAAATGAGGATGATTGATTTCTTTAGCGACACGATTAGATAACCGCCTCCGCGAGAGGCGTAGGGAGAGATCAGGAGAGCATAGCCCCACCTCCCTTCCCCCGCAGTCCAAGTTTCCTAGACGGCCTGCATTCCCTGGACCTTCTCTTCATCATCCTGACTCCTGGCCTTCCAGTGCTTCTCCAGCTACCAAGGTTTCCACCTTCCTCATTGAGGAGCCCATGCAGCTGGGAGGGATGACGCTTACCCAATCTGAACGTCAACGCCGTCTTCATCAGCAACTCTGCCTCTACTGTGGCCAGGCTGGTCACTTCAGTGCCGGTTGTCCTTCTCGGCCAAAATACCTGGCTCATCGGCGACAGGGGGAGCACTGATGAGCCGTACCTCTATCCACTCAGCCTCCTCCAACCGCATCCCAGTCAAAGGAAATATTTCTTGGTCTCAGAACTCTGTTCCGCTTCAAGTCTTGATAGATTCTGGTGCGGATGACAATTTCATTGACTCTGACTTTGTTATGCAGTCTAAACTCCCTTTCGAGCCTCTTCCAGAACCTAAGGATGTGTTTGCCTTAGATGGGAGACTCCTAGCCCAAGTCACCCACCGTACTGCTTCAGTTTCCCTCAAGCTCTCTGGTAACCATCACGAGATAATCTCCATGTACCTTATCCCCTCACCCATGTCACCACTCGTTTTAGGTTTTCCGTGGTTGAAGCTCCATAACCCCCACATAGATTGGGCCAACTCGTCTATTGTTAACTGGAGTTTATTCTGTCACTCTCTTTGCTTACACTCTGCTGTACCCCCCACAGTTAATAGAGCACCAGACCCCCTCAAACCCATTGATCTCATCTCCGTACCCCCTGAATATCACAGCATCAAGGAGGTTTTCAGCAAGGTCCACGCACTATCCTTGCCGCCTCACCGGCCCTACGATTGTGCCATAGATTTGCTCCCTGGCACCCCCTTTCCATCTAGTAAACTGTACAATATCTCCAGGCCAGAGAAGGAGGCCATGGAGAGTTACATCTCTGACTCACTCGCTGCTGGGCTTATTCGCCCCTCTTCATCGCCTATGGGCGCAGGTTTCTTTTTTGCGGACAAGAAGGATAAGACCCTACACCCTTGCATAGACTACAGAGGTCTTAATGAGATCACAGTCAAGAACAAGTACCCCCTTCCACTCATAGACTCAGCCTTTGTTCCCCTTCATGAAGCCACCATCTTCACTAAGTTGGATCTTTGCAATGCGTACCACTTGGTGAGAATAAGGGAGGGGGATGAGTGGAAGACTGCATTCAATACTCCCCGGGGACATTTTGAGTATTTAGTAATGCCTTTTGGGTTAACGAACGCACCTGGGGTTTTTCCAGCTATGATTAATGATGTCTTGCGTGACATGTTAAACCGGTTTGTTTTTGTGTACCTTAATGACATCCTAATCTTCTCTCGCACTCTTCAGGAGCATGTCCAGCATGTAAGGCTGGTACTGCAGAGACTTCTTGAGAACAGACTGTATGTTAAGGCTGAGAAGTGCGAGTTTCATGCCTCTTCTGTGAGTTTCCTGGGGTTTATCGTCGACAAGGGACAATTAAGGACTGACCCTGCCAAGGTCCAAGCAGTGACCGAGTGGCCCACTCCCTCTAACAGGAAGCAGTTTCAAAGGTTTCTGGGCTTTGCCAACTTTTATAGAAGGTTTATTCGGGACTATAGTAGGGTAGCAGTGCCTCTGACTAAACTCACCTCTGTCAAGTTGCCTTTTGAGTGGTCTCCTGCAGCTGAGGCAGCTTTTGTAAGACTGAAATGTTTGTTTGCCACTCCTCCTGTGCTCTCTCATTCTGATCAAGGGGTCCAGTTTGTGGTGGAGATGGATGCTGCTGATTCTGGAGTGGGGGCAGTTTTATCCCAGCGTTCACCCTCAGACCAGAAGCTCCACCCTTGTGCGTTCTTCTCTCGTCGGCTGACCCCTGCTGAGAGGAAGTACGACGTTGGTAATCGGGAGTTGCTGGCAGTGGTTCTGGCCCTTCAAGAATGGAGGCACTGGCTGGAGGGAGCCAACCATCCTTTTATAGTATGGACGGACCATAAGAATTTGTCTTACCTTCGCTCTGCACGCAGGCTCAACTCGCGCCAGGCTCGGTGGGCTCTCTTCCTGGGACGGGTCAACTTCACCTTGACCTACCGGCCTGGCTCCAGGAATGTGAAGGCCGACGCCTTGTCCCGGCAGTTCGCTTCCCCAGTGGAGGATTCAAGAGATGCAACCATTCTGCCATCTTCCTGTGTCGTGGGAGCAGCTAGATGGGAGATTGAAAGGGTGGTCCAGGAGGTCCAGGAGGCCCAGGAGGACCATCCAGCGGCTCAGCATTGTCCACCAGACCGGCTGTTCGTTTCCCCCGATGCTAGATCTCCAGTGCTCCAGTGGGGACACACGTCCAAAGTTGCCTGCCATGCAGGTTTTCATCGGACCCTGGCCCTAATTCGACAACGCTTCTGGTGGCCCACTATGTCCGCAGACACGAAGGAGTATGTCTCAGCTTGTTCCGTCTGTGCCTGCAGCAAGGCCTCACATCAGGCCCCCGCTGGCTTTCTTCGCCCCCTTCCCCCGCCGGCCCTGGTCCCACATTGCGGTGGATTTTGTGACTGGTCTCCCACCATCAGACGGGAACGACACTATTCTGACCATCGTTGACCGTTTCTCTAAGGCTGTGCACTTTGTCCCTCTGCCTTCTGCCCTCGAGACTGCCACTCTTCTCACCCAGCATGTTTTTAGGCTGCATGGTATCCCACAGGATATTGTTTCGGACAGGGGTCCGCAGTTTTCCTCTCAAGTTTGGAGGGCTTTTTGCCGGGCATTGGGGGCGTCGGCCAGTTTGTCCTCTGGGTACCATCCCTAGACCAATGGCCAGACGGAGCGGGCAAATCAGGACCTGAGAACGGCTCTTCGTTGTGTTGCCTCTCGAAACCCAGCCTCATGGTCTCTTCATCTGCCATGGGTTGAGTACGCACACAACTCCCTGGTGTACTCTGCCACAGGTATGTCACCCTTTATGGCTTCCAACGGTTTCCAACCCCCCCTTTTCCCGGTTCAAGAGAGAGAGGTGGCGGTTCCCTCGGTACAGGGTCATCTTCGGCGAGCCCGCAGAGTCTGGCGTGAACCCGCACCGCGGCCCGGAACCAGAGGATGGCGGATCATCATCGACGACCAGCTCCGGATTACCAACCGGGCCAGAAGGTTTGGCTTTCCTCCCGTGACCTCCCTCTTCAAACAGATTCTCGGAAACTCACTCCCAGGTACATTGGACCTTATGAGATAGAACGGGTCATCAATCCTCGTGTGGTTAGGCTTAAGTTGCCTCTTGCCTTGAAGGTGCACCCCACTTTTCATGTGTCACTCCTTAAGAGAGTTTCCTGCAGCCCTCTTTGCCCTCCGACCGAACCCCGTCCTTTGAGGGAGGGGTACTGTTATGTTTTGCATGGGGCTTTTGTTGTTTTTGTGTTTTACTTGTTGTGTGCTCCTTTTACCCCTCACTACTCTGTCTTTCCGTCTCTGCTGGTGTGTGACAGGGGGGTGTGGCTGGTTTACTCCTGGCTGCAGATGAGGCACATCTTTTCCCACTCATGATTAACCTGCTCTTTAAGAGCCTGGCCCTCACCTCACTTCTCTGCCAGAGTATTACATGCTGTCCCGCGGTCCGGAGTGCCTTTCTGCAGCCTGGAGTCTGTTGTTGTTCACTTTGCAGTTAGTTAAGGAGTTCTTTTTGAGTTTTTGTCGGGAACGTTTTCCCGCAGCTTTATTTTTGGATTTACTACGGCCAGCCAAGCTCCCTGTCGTCAGTACCTGCCTTGGACTAACTTTGTTTATTAAACACATTGAAACTTTATTTTTGTCAGTCTCTGCTTTGGGGTCCAAGTAGTATCTAAACGTCACAGGCTCCACTTCCATGTATGATCAAAGTGACAAGGCAGTTCCTTGAACTTGACATTTTAAATAAATTGCAATTTAAAGATAAAACTATTTTTTATTTATTTTTTATTTAGTACCATTGCAAAGACAATCTCTATTTATTCAACATATATAATGAATGTGAGTATTAGGTCAACGTCATGTATTTTGGTGACTGCAAAAGTAAGTGACAGCACTTCCACCTTTTCTGTAGAATGACCCTCCTTTGAAAATAACTTCAGCCAAGTATCCCCTGATCAGCGCAAACACAATTTGTTAGGGACAACACACCTATATAAAGAGGTACAGCGCTGCACCATCAGTGTCTGATTTATTAAAACAACAACATTGTAACTGAGAAACACTTAAATGCTCCATTTCAAATGTTTACAATCCATCACTAAATTCATGGCAAACCAATTTTAACATTATGCAATAACACTAAGACGACATTAGTTGCATTGAACTGATCTTTTTAATAAATTGTACTTACAATGTAGTGAGAAACATGGGCTTGTGCTTCACTGAGGATCTTTGTCATTCTGACAGGGAGGCAAACTGCAGTTATTACACTTCGCGTTTTGAAATATGTGATACTCTGTTAATATAAAACCCACACTGCTCAAACTTCCTTACTTTTCCTAAAATGTGTATATTTATTTATTTTGGGGCGTGGGGAATGAAGAGAGAAAAATATGAGCATTTTTTGAGCATGGGATTTTGATCCCTCATATAAACATGCATATGCTGCGCTATAGCCTACTTTGCGGTCACACGCCGTTGCCAGGCAACGCTTATTGTTTAGATGTCCTTTGATAAGCAGACAGTCATATAATTAACTAGAACTAGCTAGATCTGATAGATTTGGACATAAACGCGAGTGAATATAAGCGGACGCGAGAGAGAGATCAGAGATCAGATCAGCTGCTGCTGACGGAGAACATGCAGCTCTGCATGATCACAGCTGCGCCCGCTGTGACGGACCGTTGAGTGGAGCCAAATTAATTAGCCTACACTAAGAGTTAGACCTAACACGCTTAGCTTGTTTATCTTCTCTGGAACTAGCTAAACTAGTTATACATATATTTATTCTTTACTGTCGGGTCACTTATTACAGGTTCAGCGAGCTGCACGATACTGACGCGGCCGTCAGGAGAGGGAGGGGAAAAGAGACGAAAAGAGAGCACCCCGTTTATTTCCCCCATTTTATTATCCAGAATGACTGTAAACCTTTGAATAAAGTAGTTACTATTAGTAGTTTGTTTAAATGCATTACTTATGTTGTTTTTTTCATTAACATAAAATAAATCTCACGTGCAACGTACCCCTAGGGGTCCGCGTACCCCCATTTGAGAACCACTGAATTAGAGCAATCTGTCCTCCGCTGCACAGGCTTTGTGAAAAAAAAACATGCCGACTGTACGCCTCATTTCCATCACTGTTGTGCTTGTTTCCATAGCAATGACTCCCCCTGCTCCCACACTGTCTCCGTACAGGTAGGCACTGGCAGGGTGACAATGTTTCACTGAAGAATTTCTCATCATTACATCTCCTCCGCCAGACAAGAGAGATATTCCAGGGGAAAGTCAATTGTCCTTGAGTGTGCCCCAATACATTTTCACTGATGTCCCGTTTGGAAGTCGGGAGTTAACGTTTGACATTCCAGAGTAGCTTTACTTACTCCTCTGTGTGTTCAAATGAATAAAAAGGGTAGGGGAAAAAAGGAAACAGACTGGGATGACTATTCTACACTATACATGTTAAGTACAAAGACAATTTAATCAAGTACGTTTCTATAAATAAAATCCTTATGTCAGACTCTAATGTTGTGCTTCACCTTTTGGCAACCGCTGTGTTCGGAAAGCGGCTGTTTAGCCAGAATTTAGCCCCCATCGCTAATACAAATTGAACATTACTTCAAGGTCAGCTCCCCCACATCTCACTGCACCCTCCTTCCCCCGGCTCTGCTGACGTTGGTGAAATTCTAACTGATTTATCTGGCTGCCTTCGTATGATTCAACAAAATGACACGCAGAGCTGATAGAAGGAGAGACATGGCGCTGCACAGCTTCTAAAGCCGTGCATTATTGCAACAATATGCCATTGATAGGGGTTTTGGCTATGGGCCTCATTTTTGAGGGAAACTCTTTTTAATTTGTGCATGGAAAATGCACAGGGATATGGTTCTTGCAGGAAGTCAATTAGCAAATCGAGCTTGATTTAATGTTCCCTCCACCATCTAATAATGCAAAACACTGAGGCACTGTGGTGATTTATCACGCGCCAATCTTTCCCACTTCCAGAGAGGGTTCGCACAGCGTGTGAAATGAATCAAGTCACTTTGTTGTTTCATTTTCTTTCGCTTATTCCAGGCATATGTCTGTGGCCATCCATAGATGCCAAATGAAAGAACCCCAGTCTGTTTTTCTTTGGAAAGCATATGCTAGTGGCTCCAAGAGAAAAATGCTATGCTCGATTTCACAGTCTACTCAACATCAACTTTTCCTTTTTTCCTAGTTTTTTTGTTTTGCATTCATTATAATTAGCTGAAGGAACTTCTTTGCTATAAATGTTGCGTGCATCATCACATTTGTAACTTTAGCCTGAACTTGTTTGCCTCTCCGGCTGACATGGGGGGGGGGGGGGGGGGGGGGGAAATGGTGTGACTTCACGGCAGTGGTGTGAAAACACAAGAGAGTTCAGAGTAGTTGTTACAGACAAGCGGAGCAGGTGAACAGGTATACGTCTTATAAGTGTGCAATTCTTCCACTCCTCCTTCAGCATTCATATTCACGCTATCTGCTCTGACATAAACTGCCAGTTCTCTTGCAGGCATCTCTTTGTGTAGCAGCATAAAAATACAATTTGTTTATTTTCATACGCCAAACGCTACATACAAGCTAAGGTGAATGTCAGTTTATTCAATCAATCAATCAATGTTTATTTATATAGCCTAATATCACAAATGTTACATTTGTCTCGGTGGACTTCACAGTTTGTACAAAATATCAGTATGACAATACGACACCCTCTGTCCTTAGACCCTCACATCGTACAAGGAAAAGCTTCCAGAGAAAACCCACAGTTTAAAGGGAACATGGGAGAAACCTCAGGGAGAGCAACAGAGGAGGGATCCCTCTCCCAGGACGGACAGTCGTGCAATAGATGCCGTGTGTAAATTGAAGAGATAATACATTTGCAACATATGTATTATTAACTTGCTACTTGTCTTCTAATCGTGAAGATGTGACATTTCCATGAAAATAGTTGAGTGGCGCAGGCCAGAGGCCCAGTGTGCTGACAGTGAGTCTTTGTCTGCTTCTATGTGTGTGTGTGGTGTGTGTGTGTGTGTGTGTGTGTGTGTGTGTGTGTGTGTGTGTGTGTGTGTGTGTGTGTGTGTGTGTGTGTGTGTGTGTGTGTGTGTGTGTGTGCGTGCATGTGTGTGTGGGACCCAGGGGCGGACTGGCCATCGGGACCTTCGGGACGAATCCCGATGGGCCGGTACTGAAGTGGGCCGGTTGGACGATGTGGGCCGGCCGGTAACCGGCAGGGCTCGACATTATAAATGGCCCGCTGGCCCGGAACCACTATTTAGACACCCCGGGCCAGCATAACGTACTTTCCAGTTGCCCGCTCGGGCCACTAAAAATATTGCTTTAAAATAATTGTCCTGTCGTTTTGGTATTTTGACTAGCAATGTTGTTAAATTGTTTCGTTTATCAACGCTACAACATAGCGTTCCGTGAGTCGCTTGTCGTTGTTGGGTGAAAAGCAAACAGCTGTTTGCTGCAGAGCGCAGCGCGAGCAGGCTCCCGTGAGCGGGAGCGCAGCGCGAGCAGGCTCCCGTGAGCGGGGGCGCAGCGCGAGCATGCTCCCGTGAGCGGGAGCGCGCTCCTTCACTACAGACTATCACGCCACCTTACCATTCGCCAAAATGTTTTGAATACCAGCAGTAACCGGCCAAGCGCCGGGCAAAAAACTATCTTCAAATAAAAGAAAGTCACCGGAGGAGTTAAAGGAGAGTGACAGGGAGCATGAGAAGAAGAGTGGAGAAGAATGGAGTTGGCTTCTAGTGGTGCAGTGACGTGTCCTAAACCCTTTATCGATTACATTTATAATTCGAAAATTATAAAAGTAGGCTAGACATGTGGAGATTATCTGGCTGAACAAAACGTGCATTTATCAAACAGGTTCGTTTTCCACAGACCTTATTTCCAGCTATTTTCCAAAACCCTGTGGAGAAATCCCATTGCTTTTTGTCGAGGGAACCAGCAGGTTACTTCCTGGTTTTAGGACGCGTCACTGGCTGCACCTCTCAATATGATGCCAATAAACAAGGTCTTCTGTCGGCTCTGTACATCAATGCCGACCTATGCTGACAAGTAAGTGAAGAGTAGACAATATAAAGGTATTGGCTTTAGGGAAATGTCCCAGCAGTTTATGATAATGAATGTTCTAATCAAATCAATTACATAGCCATTACATGTCTAACTCCTAATGACAGGAAGGCAGAAAGCGCATTATACAAATAATAATACACATAATAATAGCAGAATTTTTTTAACAATGACCACAATATCATTATTTTAATAAACCAAATATGAACAATTGAGGAAAATGAGGAAGAACTGATGATACAAATGTTGTAGTACAAGTAGTAATGTAGTTAGTGCATACATTACTATTGCAACAAATGTGTTAATTATTTTTTTTGGACGAATGCTCCGGGCCAGTGGTTACAATGGTGGGGTCAGTGATAATATAATGCCAGTAGCATTTTACCCTTAATGTCTACCTCTGCGGAAAGTCACTAGCACCGCGGTGGGCCGGCGGTACCGAAGTGGGCCAGTCGAGAGTCCCGGGCTGATTTGTAGTCCCAGTCCGCCCCTGGTGGGACCGTATTTAATAAGAGACAAAATAAGTGCATGTCCAGCTTGTTTGGGGAGTGTGATGTGATGGGAGACAGGAAGCCAGTGGAGGTCTTTGAGGACTGGGGTGATGTGATGCCATGATTTGGTATGCGTGAGGAGACGTGCAGCTGCATTTTGAACCCGTTGGAGTCTGTTGAGGGATGTAGTGCCGATGCTGTAAAGAAGTGAGTTGCAGTAGTCAAGTCAATATTGCGGAGGTGGAAAAATGAGGTTTTGACTGTTTGGCGGATGTGAGGTTCGAGGGAGAGGGTGGGGTCAAAGATTACGCCAAGGTTGCGTGCCTGATTGGAGGGGGAAACAATGATGCCATCGATGGTGAGTGTTATGTTAGTGACCTTGCTGAGGGTGGATTTGGAGCCGATTAGGAGGAGTTCTGTTTGGTTGCTGTTCAGTTTGAGGAGGTTATGTTGCATCCAAGTTTTAATAGCTGTCAGACAGGAATCGATGTGGGTAAGGGGTGGGTTATAGAGGGATTTGGTGCTGAGGTAGATCTGAGTGTCATCAGCATAGCAGTGGAAGTCCAGGTTGAAGTGGCGGAGTATCTGACCGAGGGGGAGGATGTAAATGATGAAGAGGAGGGGGCCAAGTACTGATCCTTGAGGAACATGAACCCCCCCCTGCCTGAAACGCCTCAATTGGACTCCTTTGTTTACTTGTTTGTTACACTCGCACTTCTATTGGCTAGTGCTCCGAAATGTTGGAGGTGATAGGCTAAGGCAGGGGTCGGCAACCCCTGGCACGCGTGCCAGCATTGGCATGCGGCACCGTAACCAGTGGCACGCTAGGAATAAGTGGAATAAGTGTGCAAAAATATTTAAATTGTATTTTGGGATCCTGAACGAGGCCGCCGCCAGAACGCGTCTCCCCGTTACCCGCAGAAGGAAGCCATGCACACAACGCAGCCCCGCTCTCTTTATCTCCAAGTGACTTTCTGCCGCTTTCCTCTGTGGTGCTGATCGTTTCACCACAGAGGAAAGCACTTCACTAATTGCAGTACCCTACCCATAAGGAGCTGTACAAATGCCGCAGTTTCTGCGTGGCTGTGTATTTAGTTGAAAGCCCAGTGGCGATCTGATCATCTCTCATTGAAATAATATGCTACAAAGGAGCGGACTGGCCATCTGTGTGTTGAACTTTCCTGTCGGCTCCCAGACCGGAGTCGAGGAGGGCAGACCTCTGTTTTTCTGCTTCCTCGTTTCACTTCCAGAAACATACACACGTTCTCTCACTGTCGCTCTACCATCCACAAACACGTATGCACAAGCCACACCTCTCTCTCTCTCTCTCTTAAAGGGACAGCGATCTCATCTCACTCTGCATGACCTTAATATCATTACATGTGTGTTCTGGAGAATCACAGAACGGACAATCGTCCTTATTATTATGCTGTTTAAACCAATTATTTAAATGTGTTTGTTAAATTCGACATCATGTAAGTTGCGCTGACAGGTCCACACACTGCTTCCCCGCAGAGAGGCTCCCCCGCCCTCCTGCTGATAGTTGACAAGCGTCAAGCTCCTCACCCCCCCCCCCCCCCACTTGATAATTCTCGATCGTTGGCAGGCTGATAACATTTTTTTTTGAAAATGGCACTTCATATGAAAAAGGTTGCCGACCCCTGGGCTAAGGGGTGGGACATCTCTAAGTTGTGGACCAATCACAGCAGAGCAGACAGTGCTTTGGTTTGAGAGTGGAAGAAGAATGATAAGGCAGTATGAGATTAAAGCATGTAAACATGTCACAGTAGAGGCACAAAATAGGTTTAACAAAAGTTGTTTTAGTCAAATGTTCTGCTTGGAATTTTGTCCGTACGCCATCAAAATGTAGCTTATTTTAATTTATAAGAAAACAACTAACTACAAATTACTATTGCAATACCATAACATTTGAAGAATTGCACCAGACAGATACAAAAACCTGTGTCAAAATCAATGAAACAAAAGGCTGATGAATCCTGACTTTTAGTCCTTGGTTTCAGCTAAACTCCAAAAACATTGGCTTATCCACTTCCCATAATGCATCTTTAATTCAATCTACAAGGAACTTGCATTGGACTGTGAGGCACATTTTGATATAGTGGCAGAACACACTGGAGTATCAGAAACACCCAGAAGTTACCATTTTTACAATCAGGATTTTATCTAATAACATTCTCAAAGACATATTAGATAATTATTTAAATGTAATCTATGCCACAGAAGGAATATCATAAGGATCTATGGGTCAAAACGTGTGGAAGCTAAATAAAAAAATCCACTGTGAACTATTTCTTCTTTAAAGCCTGAATAGTATACTCTTCATGCCCTTTTCATGATGAATCTGTATCTTCCTCCTGTCCTCCGCTCTTCTGCTTCTCCCTGTCTCTTTTTTTCATCTGTGTGTGTCCGAGCCCCTGTCGTACCACACCTGTCCACTACAGATTCACCTGACTGCACTGTCATCTGCCGACTCCTCAGTAAATCACTCCCACCGGCCTGCTAGTGTGTGCTGTGTCACTAATATAGCATGCAAGTGTATACCATTATACTACATACACTCACCTAGGCAACCTGGTTTCATGTTGGCAGTGGAAGGTTTCAAATGCCTAAACTAAAACAAATCAAACCGTAAAAAGTGAAATATTGTTACTTCGACTTCTTTGATCACAGCCTGGAGGCCACGAGCAGAAACCTCTTTTAAGTCACTGAACCCCACGCAGTTCATAAAGGTTTGTCCTGTCACATTTTCCTCACCATGGCAACGTTATTCCCTGCAATATAAATCCTGCACAGCTATGTAAAAGCAAAATATTGGCCAAAAGTAGGGACAATTCAAAAGATCTTGCGTGTTGCACTTTGTGTTGTGTGACACACTAATGCCGTAAATACATTTTGAAATAAATAAGGAAAAGTAAAAAGGCAAGTAAATGTTTTTCTTTGATGTTACTAATATTGGGAAGACAATGGGGGCTCCACATGCTATACTTATTCAACTGGGTGACCTTGTATTACGTCCTAAAACTCTTAAAACATCTCCTGTAAATATCCATTTTTGGCTAGCTATTATGCAGAAATGTCCCTGTTTTAAACTTATATATGGTTATTTTTCCAGCCAGAAGCGATTATCACACGTGATACGTTTTAGTATTATAGTACAATTAAAACATCCAACAATATTTCTGTTTTATAGTTTCTCGCTAAACATGTGTAATTTTTGCAATTTAAAAGAATACAAAAACCTTTTGTCAGCAAATGTAAGTTGTGCCATGTGTCTGTGGACCAAGCAGTGGTTGGAGGGTTGATTCTTTTTTATTTTGGCATAAATATTGAGTGGCATTTTAAAAATCAAAAATGTCCTTGAACCTCTTTGTGAAAACTAATGACACAAAACTAAAATCATTATACTGCTCTCTGTTGGACAAAACTGGACTGCAATTAATGTATTTTTTTAGGGTTGTATTTTTGCTATGCTATTTAAAAAAAGCCTGAATGATGTTCTGCTTTTCATTGAATAATGACATAATAAAAGCACACGTGTATTGGATTTCCCTTTATTTCGCTCACATAACATTTTTTGTTCAGCATTTTAAGTCTTCCATACACAATCATCTGCTCATTAATACTATTGCTTTTGTATAGAGAAGACAGTTTTGGATTTGATGGTGTTAACCAAGAGGGAGTTCCATCTTGAAATGTACTCTGACAGGACTGTAGAAGCAAATGAAAATATATGAGTGAAGTCAATAGAATCAGACTAGGCTGTCAGTAAGCTGCGTTTAGCCTCTCCTAAAGAACAGGCAGTGGGCAGTAGACGGTGCAGGTAATGCCTCCTGTCAGTTCACATGAAGCTAGAAGTCATGCCTTCATGTTTAAGTACTTGAAAGCTCCTTTCGTGTTAAATATCTTCATTTACTAATTAGCTGTTATACTAACAGACGGTATGTGAGGTAGTGGAGTAGACAGAGATCGCTCTTTTCAGTTGAATTCCCTCAGACATGAGCCAACACTATTTGTATTCCCAAAATTGCACAAAGCTGCCCATTTTTAGGGCTTAACCCCCGGTTAACCTTCACAATTGAAGACCTACAGGACTATATAAAAGCCTTTATACATTCAAAGTAACAGCCCAATGTTATAGATGTAATATATGTAATAACATCTTAACAGTTTTCCCTCAGTTTCTTCCATTGTTTCTTACAGAAATATGTTTTTCTGTAGCCTTGCCATGTGCCATGATCCCTAGAAAGTTTGTCTCCTCCTCACAGCTGCCACTGAAAGGCTCCTCTAACTGAAGTTGCCATAGTAACACATCAGCTTTCACATGCGCCACATTTCTTTGCTGCATGAGATATAGTGATTATAACAGATTTGAATGGCATGTTATATGGTTGCCATGGAGTGTAGCAGGGTATACTGCATATCACCTTCTATTGGTCTGAGATAAGGAATCTTGACTTCCATTGATAGACTGGTAGACCTCATGTAAACTGTGGCTGCTGCCCTGCATATCCCCTCATTTAAACACTAAAGGTGTGCAACTCAAAGCAAATCAATTAGAGGCCATTATTCAGCATGACACCCCCTATAAAATAATATAGTAAATCAAATGAAATAGAAACCTGGAAAGGTCATCTGTTCTCGCACCAACTTTCTTTCTTGATGTATTTGTTTTCATCAGCACTTTGGAGAAATCGAGCAGTAAGCATAAATCGCTGAGGAATTACACAAGTCAACCTCCAGTAGAACACAATAACACACAATAGACCCACAACAATCTCTTAAGATGACCTTGTTTGACAAATACAGTAGCTGTCAAATACATCTTCCAACAATGGTAATATCAAGGCGCTACAATGTCAATGTATCCCTGTGGAGTTTGTATATCTAACGCAAAGTATTGTTATTTTTTGTGTATTTTCCTACAAATGTCCAGCATCAATGCATCAGCGCAGGCCTCTGCATTGTAGAACCGGTTTAGGTAACACAACTATTTGGCTAGGTATAAATCGTGGTTTGTTTTAAAAAAACAAATACGGAAATGGTGTTATTCCAGTACGTTGGAAAAGATTGTGGTTTGGGTTAAAATGAAGTACAAATAGTACTTGAAATAGTATTGGTATTTTGGATGGGTTTAGGGTTAGATCATTGTGTGGGTTAAAATATATTTGAAATTAGCTTTACTCGAGTACTAAGTTGCATACAAAAAATACCTCAACGTTTACTTTACTTGTTTTTTGGGCACACAAACTCATCCTTTCATGGACCTACTTACTTATAATACTTCCTTTGGTCATGATTAGGTAAATAAATAAGAGTTGATTATGAGGAATATCTGCAAATTATTGTACAGTACTTGCTAAAAGCATCAACAATTTATGTCTGGTTTTTTTTCTGAGGGGTTTTGCTGGCATTAACGCATTGACTGACTACTGGATATAATGGTCTACAATGTAATGACTTAAAGGGGCACCTCTTTTTACCCTCTGTCTGAAACCAGAGCCCAGTCTGCTGTGATTTGTAAGCTGGCTGGCTCTGTTGGGATTGATCAACCACTCAGAGAAGTCCCGCCCCTTAGCTTATCATATACAATGTGTTGCAGCGCTAGCCAATAGAAGCGCTAGTGTTACATACTGATGTCATTATGTCACACAAGTAAACAAAGGAATCCAATGGAGGTGTTTCAGGCAGGAAATAAAAAGCACAATGGGGCCCCTTTAAGAACACGTGCATCTACGGGAACAGGATGTCTTTGCCCTACACTACATTTAGTATATTTGTAAGTGGCTGGCAAACAAAAAACAACCACTCCCATGATAGTAATTATTTTCCTTGCATTATTTTTGGCCCTCAGGAAGATATGTCTGGCAGCCTGTTGTGATTGACACTACTTTACCCACCAGTATCATCGAAAGGAAACTAACAAATTCCCATACTGCAGCCGTTGCAATATATTTTGTCTGTGCTTGAGATTTCTGTTAGAAATTCCCACAAGCAATGACTTTGATAATGGAAAAGCTGAGGATTAATCGTCTGACTCAGTGCTTTATAACTTTTCGGAAAGGCACTCATACCAGGGGGTAGACTTCATTTTGTGTGCTACATATGCTGCATGACATTTTGTCTCTTGTTCTTTAAAAATATAGTTGAAATGATATCAGCAGTCTTTGAGACATCATCAGCTTTATTGAAGCGACTCTAGGTCCATTTTTAAAAGACATACAACAATCAAGACAGACTTGAATATCCAGAAATACAGGCTAACCGTTTCATAAGAAGTGTGTTTCTCATTAAAAGCTTTGTACGGAGTGACTTAACACATGTGTAACTAAACCATGTATTCATAGCAGGTTAATGGGTCTTTGCATAAACACACAGTGTAGATAGCTCCTGTGTGATCGAGCAAGAGACAACTGAAAAGCTGCCAAAACACTGGATTAAATGATCTTTATAATTGAAGCATATGAGCAGACCTGTTATGGCACTATCACTTGACAACAATGAATTCAATTACAATGTTATATGCTGAGTATGCTCAATTAACCCAGTGATTTACCAGCACTTTGCAAAGTTTAGCATGACATTTGAAAAGCTTCTGCTTATTCCCATTTGTTAATGTCCAACATATGCAAGACAATGATATTGCTGCGAAAGCATAGCCAGTAATAATAAAAACATAGTGTTTCACATATGTCACTTTTACACCAGTATATTTTCTATCTATTTAATCTTTTAGGTTAAAACATCCACTCGTATTTGACTCACATCAATGCAACGTTGTAACTTGGACCCAAATCATTTTTGTTTAAATTGAGATTACAAAGCATAACAGTGCTGCAGCGGCTCTATAAACAGAAATTAGACAAATAAGCACGTCTCTAATTACATTTGAAACATTTAAACATCTACTAATGTATCTGTTAATTATGGAGCTCTTTAGTTATCTATAAGTAACATTACACAGAAGCTCTATCTGTGTAAGTCTGTCTATTGATAATGGTAAACAACGTCTCCATTTCGGATGGTTAGCGGGAAAATTAGTGTAGCTAAATTCAGTGTTATATCTTAATGTATATTATTAAAGTTACTCGTATGAATTATTTTATACATAATAAAAAATTAACCAATAATAATTAACACATCTTGTTTTTCTTTCTTCTGACTCAAACGTGTGCCATTTTAGAACGGGTAGGACTGTCTCTGATCATTAAAGCTAACTCATTAAAGCTAATTCTATAGAGCGTGTTAGCCTCTTTTCGCTTGTTGTGTTGATTTTGAGGTTTCCAGACTCCTTTGTCAACATCCTCCTTTCCAATAACCTGCGCATCACTACGCACAGCAAGATCAGCGTTAGCGACTAGCTGATTAACTCACGAGGCAGTCAGCCGTTTAAGGGCTGTAATCAATCTGACAAACAGACAGAAAAGACAACACCCTTGATGGAGATAATTACATGTACAATAATATTGCTGAAAAATATGATCAACCTGGCAACAGATGTTTAACACAATACATTTTTTAGCTAAAAATAAATCCCAAGATGTTAATTTCTGTGATGCCAGTTTAACGACAAACAAATAAATAAATAATAAGCATACCTAATATAAAAATATTATATATACAGTAAGCTTTAATTCCAGCTATTATTATAAATATTTCAATGTTATCAACCTGTTTCCTTTAACATCATAGCCTCCGACAGCTGAACCCTGCCACTGATAACTGTTAGGTAAAAAAAGGCTTTTAAAGAACCACCTAGGATAGTTTCATGACATCCTCTGCACAGGAAATAACCCACTGAACTGCTGAGAGAACCACATAAAGCCCCTATTTTCACCGTCTGTAACCCCAGCAAGACCACGGCCATAAACTCCCTCTGCAGCCTCCGATCCAGCGTGCACACTTAAACTGTGCCCACCACTGCTGCTCAGAATGACTCAATCCAGCTTAGCACACACACAGCAATACTCAAATCCCTCTTCCTTTTAATTCACGCTCTCATGGCGGGGTGTTAATGGCTTACACAACAGATGTTTAGTATGCTGCGTTTAGGTCCATGTGAGCAGAAGCCACCCACAGACTTAGACATGCATGACAACCTGTGACTGTGTCTCTGAGGCAAAAGAAGCCTGTTCACACTTATGTTGCTTGCATGAGGCAACAGAAACAAACGGGCACGAGTACACGCACCAACGTGCGACATGGGAAGACAACATGCAAATCAGTGAGTGTGAATACGGAGGGAAGGACATGACAGCTTCCATCTGCTGGGGAGAGGTTTTCACTTTGATCAGGATATATGTCTATCCATCCATCTTCTTCCGCTTATCCGTGGTCAGGTCGCGGGGGTAGCAGTTCCAGCAGAGAGCCACAAACTTTCCTTTTCCCTGGCGACATCAACCAGCTCTGACTGGGGGATCCCAAGGCGCTCCCAGGCCAGCGAAGAGATATAATCCCTCCACCTGGTCCTAGGTCTACCCCTTGGTCTCTTCCCAGCTGGACGTGCCTGGAACACCTCCCTAGGGAGGCGCCCAGGTGGCATCCTAACTAGGTGCCCGAACCACCTCAACTGGCTTCTTTCGACGCGAAGGAGGAGCGGCTCTACTCTGAGTCCCTTCCGGATGACTGAACTTCTCACCTTATCCCTAAGGGAGACACCAGCCACCCTGCGGAGAAAACCCATCCCGGCTGCTTGTATCCACGGATACAAGCAGCCGGGATGTATGTATACACACTCATGCAGTAATGAGGGTATTTGACAGAAGTGTACTCTATGGCAACAATTAGTATGGGAGGAAAGTTGCCTCGTCGTGAGCGGAGCAGTCAATTTCACAAACAGCTGCAATTCATCTGATTGGGAGGACAGCGTCTGTGTTCATTACGACTGATCAAGCAAATCCTGCACACAGTGGGGGAGAAATCCAGACACACCTGAGGCAGAAAAAGGCTTATTTCTTCAGGTTCAAAATAGGTAGAGATGTGTGTACATAAAAAGTCCAAATACAGCAGCGCCGTTTTTATTCCAGGAAAGGCTGGAGCAGACTCAAACGCTAAAACAGGTGTGATATGTTCACTGGTTTGACACTTTGACCCCCAGGTGGAGATCAAAGACCGCCACATTCTCTATTTTGCTCACGCAAGAGTTGATCTTGTCCTGGGTAATATGTTCACCCATCTCGCTGTGCAGTCACATCAGCACATTGATTCTAATGTAATGGGATTCAGCCCACCGCTGACATCTTGTACTTCGGGACTGCAAAAAGCTTCAAGCATGAGAGTTTAATGCTGTATTCATGTCATAGGGGAAACATGGCAGATGTAAGACCCCCACTACACTATAAATCACCTTTTACTACAGGTTTCAGTTGGTTAATATTACAACAAAACAGAGTTAACATCAGTTTAAGGAGTTAATGCTACAATGGAAGCTCAGTGTGATGCGATGGAACCTGGCGTCTGACACTTCCTGTATTCCGACATCCGTAGACATCCATATATATATGTATGAACTATACAGTATTTTCTTGGTAAATATTATGTTAACAAAATGTTTCAGGGCAGGATGTTTTTGGATAGTTGGTTACTAGAATGTCTGTAAAGTAAAGATCTTTGATGCATCTTCCAGGCTGCAGGCAAAATGGAAAACTCCAAACATTTTCAAATATGTTACATTCAGTTTTTTTCAGAAAATAATTCCACTATTCTGTCCACCACTGAAACACGAGAACATCTGGATAACCATGACATCTTGTATAAAAGTTGAAGAAGAATCCTAATGACCTTGGCAGGCGAGACTCTGAGGCTCAGACTCTTAAACTAGGGACACAGAGTTACCTAACTCTTTGTAAATACCTTTGTTTCATAACATGTGTGTATTTACTGCCAACATAAAGAGATTCTTCACTATATTAATAATACAAAAATTATGTTATGATAAATATCCCAAACTGAAAGATAATGCACTTTTCTGTACCAATCCTTTCTTGAAACAGTTACTTTTAACTCTCAAAATAATTGACAAATGAGGACAAATTGAATTGAAATGATCCTAGTAACATATTTTGAACAATAACAAGGCAATATTCAACAAATGTACTAATTAAAATGCCAAAGAACCTTTGGACACTGCAAAATGTAGCTATTGGATATGTTGGGTCACACCAGTGGAAATAAATCCTTCACAGCCACCACTGAATTCAATTTTACAAATAATCGAATACTAATAATTTTTGTGTAATATTATCTTTATCTGTAACCGTGCAGATATAGCATATTTAAAAACAATGATAACATAAACACATGTGATACATCATTCAAAGGTTGATTTAGAATTTGATTGCCAAGGTTATTAATAACGCTTCAATAAAATGGGTCCACAGCCCCGAGTTAAAGATCATCTTTTGCTGGTCTGAGGAAGTTAGTGAAGGGTTGTCAGATCCTGCCTGCTCCATTTCAGCACTACGGACAGATAACACCAGACACCGGAGAGGTTTCTCAATACTCAAATTTCCCCTCCTCGACTCCTATCCTCGACTCCTATCCTCGAGACTTGGTGCCGCCCACAGGAGATGCGAGCGGAGGACTGAGGAGGGGAACCGAGGAGTCGTGGAGTCGAGGAGGGAACATTTGAGTATTGAGAAACCTCTCGGGACCCTCTACTCTTCAACAGTGCTGTCCATGGTCCTGAAACCACAGATGAGCAATAGACATGTAACTCTGCCAATCATTGTGTTGTTTTTGCTACAATTCTACAGATACATGAACACAACTCAACCCAACATGTACATGCATGATGAATATGTAAATATTAAAAAAAGATGACCTAATATTTCAGCTCATAAACAGTTGAAATAATAGCGAAAACAGCCAGTCCTCAACTAGAACACATCCTGCCGCAAGTCTAAATCATACCCTGTGCATTATTAGTCAGCACTTTGCACACACCCACACAGGCTATTATTATTAAAAGTAACCAACACAATAGTCCAGGCATACCATAGGAAATGACTAGGACAGCTTAATGTTGGTTATGTAATAGGGAAATGTCAAATTGCATTGCAGCTGTCAGTATGGGCATACAGGTGACCACTATGCCATTGTTTGACTTATTTAAATGCTATGGGAAGAAAAGGTACAATCAGGATGTATTTCATAGAATGATTCAATCAGATTCCAAAGTTGGGCCACGCCGCCTGGCCCAACTGTTTCTGCAGTACAGGAAATAAATGGTCTGAAAGTAATACACTGCAGCAATTTTCACGGGGATTGGAAATTTTTCCAGTAATAAAACCTTATGCCATAGGTTTAAACATCATTTAAATACTTTACAAACACATCCACTCCAACAGTGTGGCTTTCATTTATCTTGGTTCAGTTACTTTAATTGACCCCTGCTCTGCACATTTCCTGCTACTCCTTAAAGTGGCAACACACTGTAAATGCCTTTTATGCTTGTTTGTTTGTCACCCGTTGCTTACGAGTACTATTATTTGCAATTATATTAGAATTAAGCTGTTTTCGTTCAAGTGTTCAAGACATTTTCTAAGTGAATTCAAATGTGACCTTTATGGGAGAGCACAGATCATGGCCAAATTGTCAGGAGAAGCCTCGAAATGTCTAAAACAAAAAGGTTACATCATATATATTACACAAAGGCACTGAATACCAGCTGAGGTATTTCCACTCATAAAGCCATCGATTAATATATCTCCATACTGTACCGGCAGCTCTGCACCTTGTCATGCCTAATCTGACACTCATGAGTGAGACCCTCCACCCCATGTGGCGTGAGGCACTCGCGCACATGACATATCTGGCTTTAAAATGACGTCACGGCAGCGTGCAGCTCAACGGGCAGGTCGTTCGTCAGTCTGAAGAGAAGAGGAGCAGCAGGAGACGGAGCAGCCTCCTCTCCTCTCCCTTGACAAACTGTCATTCCCCCTCTCTCGAACTCCTCGGAAACAACTCTCAACCTCCAGGATTCTTCTTCGGCGTTTATCCTCGTCCTTTTTTCAGTTGCACCTAATTCTTCTTTTTCATTATTTTTTGTACTTTGTCTTGCACGCTGAACACCCCCCCTCCATTGATGTGAATAGATAATGAGGACCCCCTACCAGCGGTGACTTGTCGTCTCCTTCAAAAAGCGAGCATCCTCATCTTCCGCCCCCTTAATTTTTTGGATGTTTTCAACAATGTAGGAGAAGCTGTCATTTCAGCAACGAGGATGCCAACTACATGCCTTGTTTTTCCTCTCCACACCTTACATCTTTACATTCAACTAGGGGATATGAAAGATTTTCGTGAAGGCAAAGTTTGAGGGTACCTCTGTCGGTTTCGCGCTCACCTGACCGCGTGAACCCCTCGCTGTCTATCGCCAACAGAACAATTGACGAGCAACTTAAAAGACTTATTGTTCTGCCGATGTGAGTGGGATTTGGCAGCGTTATTGGAGGAATCTCATGTGCGCAACGTTGAAGGATATGGCTTAAAATAATGGTTGCGTTACTGACAGCCGGAGTACGGTCCGTCACTTGAGTGTTTTATCAGCTATTGTCGACTTTGGAGGAAACCCATCTAAATGGGAGGATACCTGGAAGACTGAGTCGGATTCGGCAATCGAGAAAAATGTGGATAAAACGGAGTCTTGGGCGCAGGTAAGAAATGAACGTTATTAGTAATTACAGTGCAATTTTGGGAAAACGAAATCTGTGCACGGGGTTTTGTGATGTTTCACATTTGAAGCCAGTGTTCGACAACATGTTGTCTCCGTTTTCAATCTACGCACACTGCAAGTTATAAGAGTCTGCTGGAATTGGTTATATCAAAAGGTCCGTACAAAACATGCAAACGTAGGTTCTCTTGCACTAAAGTTATTTAGATACACCGATTTGTTTCCGTTGTGTTGTTGACACTAAAGAATTATAAGGCGACGGCTGAATGTGCATATGTTTTATGATGTTTAAAAGCAAGACTATGATCTATAACTTCACGTCCTCCACGCTAGGGGTCGCCAACAGTACGGCGCAAGCGACACACATACGCTCACAGATAAACGCGGACGCGCTCAAAAACACACGTGTCCTCACGCACGCACATTCACAGCCAGCCTCAAGGTAAGGTCTGGCAGCTCCTCCTCACTTGTGAGAACAAACACATGCACGCGCTCTCCCAGGAATGCGCAATTAATGAGGTAATTAGTAGTTGAAAAGATACATTACTTTTGGGGAGGCAGTAGCTCTGTCTGTAGGAACTTGGCTTGGGCTTTAGGTTCTATAAAACAAATAATGCTGATGTGCCCCTGAGCATGGCACTGAACCCCACACTGCTTTCCGGGCAGATGAATATAATAGTTACTAATTGTAGGATATTAAAATGCATTATCTTTTTTTATTGTTAATGTCCTTGCTGTTAAAAATAAAAAAAATTAAACATATTTCTGCTACATTTTGGCTTTGAAGTCAATATGGAAGTTGTCAGTTTAAGTATTGTGCTTAAGGATGGAGATGTAAGCTTTACACAACATGTAATCACAATTGGCTACCTGTATACTTCTCTTCCTGTTATAACCCTTTACAAGCCATAGGACGTAATAAAAACTCTTTGTTTTTTATGATACATAAATAAATATCCCTAAACTGAAGCAGTATTGAGACCAGTTAACTGGCTCAGTTAGGGGCGTCTGCTAACAAAAGCTAAAAATGGTCTCCTTCATTTGCCGTAAAATAGTAATGACACACTGTGAAATGAGTCCTAACCTGCAAGAGGTGGGGTTGCACCACCTGTGGCTCCTAATTCCTGCCCATTTTCAGCCGTTTCCTTTATTATGCATGACACACACTGTACGTCTTAGGGCTGACCTCGCAGGCTAATGGCAATAGACGGCGTATACGGAGCAGTTGCATAAGATGATGAAATGAAATGAATTAATGTTCCATATCTCCAGACAGAATCGGTCCGAGGCACAGAGACAGCAATTTCCAGTCTCAGAAATGTCCCTGTCGCTCGCTGTCATGATGTGGAATGTCAAAGTGGGATGTGGGGTGAACAGGAACTGCTATTGTGGACTTCTTGTAGTAATTCCCATTGCTCCAGATGAGTGTGTGTCCTTACAGGCTAAAAGCTTGTATTGTGTGTGATTGGCATGTATTATTATTATAGTGATAGCACATTTGTTTCTTAAGTGTTTGGGAAAAAGCCTTGCTTCCCAGTTGTGTTGAACATTATTATTTTCTTTGTGTTGGTATATATATGTGCAGTGAGCATGTGCACAGAAAGCTTCTGTACCTGTTGGAACAGGCAGAGAACAAACCACCTACAGAAGCTCGATCTGTGGGCGTTCAGTAAATGTAACAGCTCTGACTTTAGCAAACCCAGAGAAAGGAAAAGATGGATGGATGGATAGATTCCAAGCTAGATTAAAACCAAACATTTTAGACGGCCACTGTAGTTACTTTTTATGTAATGTGGTCTCATGAAGACGACTTAAATACATCGGTTTGTTGTAATATCGTCGTTTATTGACTTGATGGTGATGGCATGATGATGTCATTCACACTAATAACTGCAAACAAATTGTAGTTACGTTTTAGATTTTGATAATGACGTTTTTTCTCTAGTGTAGGGCTGTGGATCACAGTTAAGTGTTATTAAGTGTTCATTTTATTTGCCATAACATATTATATAGATATTAAATATATTTCATAGGTTGTGGACTATTAATGACATTACATATATTAACTTAATTATGTCGTTCAAATAAATTCAAATAATAAATGTATTGTATAGTTAAAAATGTCTATGCCATAACTTCCCATTATTTTAAGTGTATGCCTTATTTAAATGTAGTTAAAGCAACAGAAATAAGGTGCAAATCTGGAAGTTTGTAAATCTGGAATTAATGAGTGTATTGCACTTTTGCTTTATTAATTACATGAATCAATATCGAACATCTGGATTGATTAGTTTTACTTCTATTGACTGAATCACGTGTTTTGTGTGAACTTGAAATACGTTTGTAACGACGAAGCACAGTTGCTTGTTGAAAACTTTTGAAGCATCAGACACTAAGTACAAATCTAGAGTCAGTACTAACATTGGCAAGGCGCTTTATCCCAATTAAACACACAACACTGACACGTTGGCAACGGCAAGAGGTTTGTTCAGTGGCTTGAATAGTGTGCTTAGTTGAATTCTCCCTATATCATTAACTAACAAAGCACACCACTATTACTCAGGATGCTAATGGGAAGACAAAAGTGGCAGTAGGAAGATTCATCACACCAACAATGTCCTGTCAAATACAAGCCACTTAAACGTGTGACTTTCCACTTGTAGCAATAGGTTTGTCAAGTTTCACGTATATCTGAAATGAGATCCATTTAGTTCATTAACATTCCCAAACGAAGTGTATCTCCCAGGCTCAGCATCTCGGGGCTCAATCTTTCATGAATGCCACACAGTTTTAAGTTTTCCATGGAGAGCTCTCGTACTGCTGAGGCACGGGAGATGCTATCGGTACACTGCAGCTGCTAAATATTACCAGTGGAGACACCATGCCATTAACCCTTAGATGCACGAGTGACTGGACCATTTTGGTTAACATTTAGTACTATATTTCGGTTCACACTAGAAATATTTTATATTTAATCATTCACTATTTTTAATTTTAGAATTTTTTTTACATTTTGAAAAAAACCGTTTTGAACATAATTGATGCAAAGATCTCCGCTGAGACCCTCACAGTATTCCAGTCCCTTTTCAAAACTCATCTCTTCTCCTCTTGTCTACTCATAGCCCACCCCCCCAACAATCCATGCCGGTCGATCAAGGTTGATAGTCCTATACCCCCCACCCTAACCTTCCCTTATATTGTAAAGCGATTTTGAGTCCTTGAAAAGCCCTATACAAATATAATGTATTATTATTGTTATTATTATACTGACAGGTATCAGATCTTGCTGTGTCAAATAATCTTCCTGAGAGGTGTCACTTGTGATGTAGTCTCTGTGGTCTCCAGTGAATGTAGTCCTGACAGCAACAGGTGATAAGAATCAAAGGTTCCCAGAGGATTCCATAGAAAATACATGCGGGTCATTTTTGACCCACTTATGGAAGCTTGGGGTAGTAATACAAAAACTACAATTTCTTAAAATATAAATAAAACATTTGAATGGCATGCTATCCAAAACATGTTTTTTGAGGAATAGCTGGAATGTGAAATGATAATAAAATGTAATTACAAAGATACTTCAAGAAAACCACTTCACCGGGTCCAAAACGACCCACTTATGCATCTAAGGGTTTTAGGAGGGCTTAATTTGCCAGTTTCCCCTTGCTTACGAAGACAGGATTGTTAAGTACAAGTGACTTCTCCTGAACAGGTCTAGTTTTCATGGCCTGAATACATTCTTGCAATTAATGGAGATAGGGTAACGGAGATATGTCAAGTGATTGGAAGTATGGTTCAAAATGTGTCAGAATGTATGTGTATTGATGCCTGCAGATTATTATGTGATTAGTATTCTGTTTTATCCGTGCTAAAAAGAAAGTATTTATTTTGGAGTAATAGTCTAACTCTAATTATGTCTCTGCCTTAATGAAGCAGCATGATATATTATACTCTACACTAGGGCTGCTCAATTAATCGTATTTTAATCGCAATTACGATTTTGGCTTGCAACGATTATGAAAACAACGTAATCAAAATTAAACGATTATTTATTTTTAAACACATTTTAAATTTTTTGTATTGGTTTTTCAGTTGAATTATACTTAAAGTTCAGGGTAATCAACTGTTAAAAACATACTGTTCACATTTTTTTTTTCAATAAATGGATGTTTTCAAAGTAAATGGATAATCGTTTTTAATAATCGTGAATTATTGACCCAAATAATCGAGCAGCCCTACACTCTGAGGTTTTTTCTCCTTGCTCTTGCACAACATCATCAGTCTCGAACGGCTCAGGGTGCATGACCAGCAGTCGGCTACCGAGAACTCCACGGTTTAACGTGGCAATACTGTGGAAGGGTCCATGAGATATTCACATATTTCTGTGATTTAGGTGCCATCTTAATAGCCTCTATGAGAGTTATTAACTGGGCCTCTCTGGAGCGTGATTAACCTAATTTGCAGTGAAATAGGCTGTGTTGCTTCTCTGAGATCCTATCCTCTGGAGATGTGTGTGTCTGTGTGAGTGTGCGTGCATGTGGTAAACACCCTGTGCTCAGCAGTCTGTTAAATCCAGGAGGAGCAGAACAGGTTGTCCCTGTGAAATAGTGTAAAAAAACAGAGCCGACAAAGACACCGGTTCATTTGAGCCATATCTGAAATACAGACGAGAGATAAAGACAAGTGAAAATGAGAGAAATTTGGACCGGGTGAACCATAAATGTCTCGTCGTTGACTGGCATAGCAATTAGTAGAGATGAGACATAGGCAGAATTGGACCATTACTGCATTGTAAAGTTCATTTCCCTCCATGGCATATAACTGCATAGTAAATGCTGAAAATTAAAGGACTGGAGTTCAACTCATATAGCTTTTGGAAAACTAATAACACTAAAATACTAGAATTAATGCACTCTTGGTCAAAGTTGTTTTATGAATACTAGATAACAAGGATTAAATTACTTTTGGACCCTGTGAAACAGGATATTAACCTTCATTTGACATTAAATCCCTCCATTAAAAACAAATTGTTGAACAGAAGTTGGCTTACAGATTTGAGAAGAGATGGTTTTTATATTATACATATCAGTTTTTTTTCATACCCATATTTTATTCCATTCTATTTTAATGTAAATACTGCTCTATTTAATTGCAATACAGGGGTAAACATTAAGGGTAAAAAGCCACTGGCCCTCCGGGCCGGTGGAATTGTATTGTCACTGGCCCCACCATTGTAACCACTGGCCCGGAGCATTCGTTCAAAAAAAATCGACTAATAATGAAGAAAATTAACACATTTGTTGCAATAGTAATTTATGCACTAACTACATTGCTACTTGTACTACAACATTTGAATCATCAGTTCTTCCACTTTTTCCTCAATTGTTCATATTTGGTTTATTAAAATAATGATATTGTGGTCATTGTTAAAAAATGTCTGCTATTATTATGAGTATTATTATTTGTATAATGCGCTTTGTGCCTTCCTGTCATTAGGAGTTAGAAATGTAATGGCTATAGATTAGATTAGATTAGATCCTTCATTATCCTAAACTGCTGGGACATTTCCCTAAAGCCAATACCTTTATATTCCACTCTTCACTTGCTTGTCAGCATAGGTCGGCATTGATGTACAGAGCCGACTAAAGACCTTGTTTATATTGGCATCATATTGAGAGGTGCAGCCACTGACGTGTCCTAAGACCAGGAAGTAAGCTGCTGGTTCCCTCGACAAAAAGCAATGGGATTTCTCCACAGGGTTTTGGAAAACCCTACTTTTATAATTTCGAATCATAAATCTAATCGATAGATTATAAAAGGGTTTTAGGACGCGTCACTGCACCACTAGAAGCCAACTCCATCATCAAGCTGAAACTTCCTCTCCCTCTTCTTCTCATGCTCTCTGTCACTCTCCTTTAACTCCTCCGGTGACTTTCTTTTATTTGAAGATAGTTTTTTTGCCCGGCGCTTGGCCGGTTACCAGTGGTATTAAAAACATTTTTGGCGAATGGTTAGGTGGCCCGATATTTTTAGTGGCCCGAGCGGGCAAGTGGAAAGTACGTTATGCTGGCCCGGGGTGTCTAAATAGTGCTTCTGGGCCAGCGGGCCATTTATAATGTCGAGCCCTGCAATATATGTTTTATTATTTTGTAATGTTTTTATAGTTTTCTTAAAATAGTTTTTTTTTTACTTTTATGTATGTCCAAGTCAAATTCCTCGTACGTGTGAACCTACCTGGTAATAAACCCGTTTCTGATTCTGACATCACTTATCAACCTACAGTAGAGGCTGGACAACGGTGGCAAAACATATTTTATCCCACCCAAGAAAGGCCATCTTACAAAAATCTATCTTGTTTCAAAGCCACCAGACTACTGCGAAAAAAAGTAATTATATATTTCAGAACAAGGGAGTTGCTGGCCCTCAGTTCTTTGTCAATGCAGTCTGGTGGCTGTGGTGGAGCATAGATAGATATAATGACTTCACTTCAGACCACACATTCAAGCTCCCATGAAAACGCCATCACCCTCAGTCTGATTGGGTTTAATGACCATCCTGTCCAGTTTGGGCTACACAAGAAACAGTGTGTGTTCCCATTGCACTGAAACACATCCATCCCACAGAGTGAAGGAACTAACGGCACACAGCTCAAACTTGATTTATGTAGTTGGCTTTTGCCGGATCAATACTGCCGCTACAAAGGATCAGATTTATCCGTCATCGCCCTTCCCACTAACTGGCCTTCTCCAGGCTCGGGGGGTGCCTCTCAGCGGGCCACTTCCAACTAAAAGACTTCAGAGATGAACACAAGAAAGCCCCCCCACACTTTTTTCTTGTTGCCATTCAGTGGTAATTGACGTGTGTTGAGCAATAGGCCGGAATACACATTTTCACAGAGAGGGTGTGAGTTGATTGGGGCATTGTCCTGCATTTCTGGTCACTTATTTCTCTCCCCATTCCCATGCTCTTTACAGCCCTGCTTATCTTTCTGTGCATGTGGGTCATGCACACTGTAGTGGAGGATATTGTGCAGTGGGAGTAATTAATGGGATGATGCAATGCCCTTGGCTGTTGCATCTTAGACCCCCTAAAACCACACACAAATACACACTCCACCCACCCCACTGACAGCAGGGGCCTGAGGCGTTATGTATTCGGTTTGTCCGTCCGTCCGTCCATCTGTCCTGCAGCCCCTCCGTCTGTCTGTCCCGGACTTGTGATGTTTCAGGAACGCAATTAGGACATTTCTTTACATTTGGCATACACATCCAATTAGCCTCAGGGATGATCTAATTACAATGTGGTGGTCAGAGGTCACTGTTACCTTAAAAAGTGATTTGGTTCAGAACACAGATATGCAACAATTATTCCTACACTACTACCTATAACCATACTGATATTAAACAACAAGCCAAAAGTCTGAGATTCATATGCTAAATATGACTATTTTAAACACATTTCTGGACATTTTTGACAGACATGAATGCAAAGTGAAATGTGACCAATTGGCGAAAGCATTCACACATAATGCAGTTATTACGTGTTTTGGTTTGTTTCCAACTATGAATTATGATTAGAACTAAGAAATGCAACAATGTCTACAAGCTCCCTCAGCTGAGCCTTACTGATATTGTGTGATAGTGTGATAGTGTGTGTGTGTGTGTGTGTGTGTATGTGTGTGTGTTGAACAGTACCACACATTTAGAAGAATTGGTAGAATATTTGCCTCCCAGAGACCTGCTGCACAAAGGCAATCCATAAATCAAACTGTGGTATTTATTTATCTCCCTAATACAGGAAGGTACTGAGCAGAGCTTAACTCCTACACCTCAGAGTATGTATTTGTCAAAGTTACACAACCACATGCTGCTGATATTCTTAAAGAAACACAACCAACGCTTAGAGATGATTCCACAACGGCGCGTTTTTGTTTACACGAAGTGATGAGGTCTGGTGGAAGAAAGATACTGCACTGCAGCACACCAGCATTCTCCAAATTAAAGGTCAAAACTAAAGATGGTTTATCTATTAGGATTACTCTCAGCATCTGTCAGGTAGTTTGTTAAAAGTTCAGAGTATACTGGATAAAGGCATTTCCTAATAAAGGCTACACATGTTACATATGAATAACTAAAGCACTCTAAACCCTTACATATTCTGTGTGTGTGTGTGTGTGTGTGTGTGTGTGTGTGTGTGTGTGTGTGTGTGTGTGTGTGTGTGTGTGTGCTGGGTTGTGTTTGCTCTGTCACTTAGTCTGAGAGCTTGAGCACACAGCCCTCCTCAGCTCCAACAGAGGCAGTGTATATTCAACAGGCTGCAAATAGAGACTCAGAGGTATCACGGTTCAAACGTATAGGGGACAGAGGATAATCTCCTTTATATGAATAACGTCTAATGCAAATACTTCCATAACTACAGTAAGAATACAATCTACAGCTAGGGGAAATACTGGTTTGATCAGCGAATATGAAGCACATACATTTGCCCAAAAAATGTCCAAAAGCCTTACATTCCAATAAGACTTACTGTAGGGTGAGTGGCTCAACCTCCGACATGTCAACATTTCCTTGGGCAATATACTTAACCCCAAATCCACGGTATTACATTTTAAGTAAGTATGCATGTCATGACAATTTATGTTCGAACTAAGGAGACCCGAATAACGATCTCACAGTTGAATATTGGCAGTGGTGGGAAACTCAGTTATGAAATACAGGATCATTCCATTCATGATATATCCCCCATATATCATGAACGTCTGATTAGTTAATAGTTTTCTCCCAATAAATCATGATCAAGCCGATTACGGTATAAATATTGGCAATTATAAGTACTGTTAATTCAAGTCATGTTGTTTTAATCAGTCTCTTTAGTGTGGATGAATTAAATATCTTCTAGACTAAGTTGCACTAGTCCGATTTGTGTAGCATTTAAATGTGTTATGTCATCTGTAATGATTAACACAACACATTACCCTATTACACACATTAAGGCCTGCAGACAATCGTTATGAATTAGGCTTTGTGCTTTCCTTTTGTGAAGGATGTCCTCTCCATCGAGACAATATGTTAACCACTGCTTCAACACTGGTGCTAAAGTTTGCCTTCACTGTCATAACACGTTCTATTGTCTCCAGGACTGTGGTCCAGGTGCCAGTTAAAATGAGCTTTAAATGGAATAACGGCCGAAGCCATGTAGGCTCATAATAACTCATAAATATCCAATATGCAGCCCCATTCATCATGCTGCAGAGAATTCCTTTCAGCATGTTGTATACCTTCTGACATTTTCAATTTGCTTCATCATTAACAGTTTATTGGACTGGAATGGCAGCCCTGCCTTAATTTTTCATTTGAATAACACATTTCTCTGAGATGTCCGGCCTTTATAATGGTTGTATATTTTCCTAAATGACAGTTGGGTGTTTCTCTCAAACTGCACGCATGATTACACTTTCTGTTGTGTGGATTTACTGTAGATTTCCTTGTGCAAGTCAAGAGGATTCAAGTCAGTTTAGGCTTTACCTCTCAAGAGACACTTAGATGACATTGTGCTGAGGCTCTGTTCTTCCTGTCAGGTCTAACTGATCAATGCATTACTGTGTGGCAGGGTAATAAAGCATCAGTAAATACCTTTGCCCACTATGAATAACAATTACTTGTTAAGTTATGACATTTATTTGATGCATGCACGCACTTTAGCGTGGGACAATCATGAGCGGTGTCCTCATAATCCCAGATGTTATAATGACAGTATGAGAGCATTTTATCTCTCCATCGCAGTTGTTTTATGTTTTATAATGATGTGAAAAGACAATCCCTGAAGTGCCGTTCAGCTTACTGCAGAAAAAACGCTTTGGCCGACAATCATTTTTGATGTAGTGTGTGGTGCCTTTGACCTATGAAGGTTCACAGGAAGCTTTAATGTTTGGATCAAATGTTGAGACAATCCACCCAATGGTTGCCCAGACACCTCAGTTCAGACCAAAGTCAGACTGATCCAACCAGCGTGCCAAGTGCCAAATATTTTGGCCAACTACAATTATGGATTTATTTTTTATTCTGAACTTCCAATTCCTACTATTGCCGATTATTCTGTTAACATTGATATCTTATCATATGTCCTTAATAAATCATTGAGTATGAAATACAATACATTTTCTCTAAAACTGGACCAAGTTACCAGACTTTCTTTCACTCTCACTCAAACCAATCTCAAAATGAAAAGGTTTCCAGACAAATGAAATACAACCGAAAAAGATTTGCAGTATATCCCACTTTTAAATAACGTGGTTAACTTCCCCAAAAGAAAACAGGGCAACATGTCTGATAACACCACATAATGAAACTCTTCTTGGTATTACCGGTGTCGCAAAGTCCCACAAACCACCCTGTTAACAACAATGCTAACCCTTCGAAATATGACTTTGATCAGCGGACAACTTTCCAGTTTTTAACGGTTTGGATAATCTATAGATCAACAAACTGTTGTGTGGCCATAAAGCCTTTGTTTTTGAAATATCAGAGCCACACATTCAGATGCATTCATCAGGCCTGTCACAAACACTGTAGGTCTTGGCAGTCCCTGGGTAAATAGATACAATGATGAAAGGTTATGAAATTTGCAAATAGCTTGTAAAAAAAAAAACAACTTCAACACACATGTTGTTTCTTAGCTATAAATAATCCATCAACCTTTTGAAGTTAGATTTCTTTTTAATAATGCAGGAAATGTTTTGTTTTTGCTTTTTGTCCCCAGTGAGTGTACACAACAATGTAACAGGAGAAGGAACACCTGAGAGGAAGGGCTATTAAGTGGAGCAGCATGGTCAGGGACTTTGTGTGTGTGTGTGTGTGTGTGTGTGTGTGTGTGTGTGTGTGTGTGTGTGTGTGTGTGTGTGTGTGTATAGCTTTTAGAAATTGAATCTCCCACATACTTGCCCCCCTTGAGAGTTTTGTTCTGTGTAAGCACTTCACAACATAACAGTCTCACCTTTGCTGTAAAATCTCTGTGTCCCTTAAGTCCCCAGGCCCATTAGGCGCATTCACACTGCGGTACTTTTCCCACAAAGGTTCATGCGAACTTAGTTCATGAGAACTCTTTTATGGCGTTCACACCAAAAAGAGCCGGTACTAAAATTAGTTCATGTGAACCTTTTTACCCCCTCGAAAGTCCCTGCTAGAGAGCAGGGACTTTGGAGCGGCTCTTTTGTGAGAAAAGAGCTATATTTCTGATTGGCTGGGCGGATTGCAAACCACGCCCCGTGAAACTCCCAAAAAGTTTTGTGAAGCCGCCATTTTATTATCCTTGCATTAGCATTATTAGCATTAGCATTAGCCCAGCGCAGAAACGCAGAGAGACTAACGTATGGCAACACAAAATAAAACATGGGAGCGGTGGAGATGAGGAGGTGTCGGCGTTCTGGCGATTTACTCGGAAGGCTTCAGTAGAAGCTGCTGGGAGTCCCAGCAACTTCTACTGAAGTCCTCTTACAACTCCGGGGACTTCCGGTCGGGGACTGTGGGCGGCAGTATCCGCCGTGAAGTTGTTTGTAGCCTGCCAGTAAACCCAAAGCAGAAGAAGAAGAAGTGACGTCAGCGGCTTCATTTGCCTAATCCACCCCCAGGGACTTTTTCCGGTGTGAACGCGATCTGTACTTAGTTCATGCGAACTAAAGAGTTCGCATGAACTAAGTTCGCATGAACCTTTGTGGGAAAAGTACTGCGGTGTGAATGCGCCTATTGTCTTCAACACCACACTTACGACAGATAAACCAATTTATTTATTAAAATTGGAATATAGTATGAATACATGTATCCCCCCCTCTGCGTTTATAGTTTGCGTACTATTTATAAAAGATCATTTTAAAGTTGTGTTGCTGATGCCTGTTCAATTCCACAGATTTGTCTCACTCTTTTTAGGAAGTGCTAACGTTTGTAACAGTCCTTGACATTCAGACTCATACAATTGGATATTATGATTCGTGTTAACCTTGTTTAACTGCAAAATGTTTACGTTGTAGTGTTTTGGCTTTGAAGGCTGCACTATCAGTACGATCTACAAGATAGCAAGTATCATAGTTGCATCGTAAACATGGCATGCTACACAATAAGTGTAAACACACAGGTTACCCATGACATTCATACCGCACCCACCTCATGGATGGTATTTAAAGGCTGGGGTAACATTTGGGACAAGGCCTGCACACAATTCCCGTGAACCAATTTGTGCAATAAGCTCAAGCTAAACAGTCACTCGCCTTATAGTGGTCTATTGTTAACCTTGTTCTACTCCTGGTCGTTTACTTTTAAATGACACATCAGGCCAGGGAAATCTCTTATACTATGCTTAACGCTAGGATGATGATCACATTCTGCGCAATCAGTGCCCGGCTATCAAAACAAGATTTGATTATGCTTGATTATTTCATCATTTAAATTTTAGATATACCCAGAAAAAACAAACAATAATGACCTAAATGCAGGCTTTATTTTAACTGCTGCTAAAAGTTTGATATAAATGTATTTTCAATACATGTTTATCTACTTTTGTTGCCGTGTTGACCAGGAAGTACGTGACCATGTGCTGGACTCTTGCTGTGTTACTGTAGGTTCAATCCGCACCCTTACATCCCCTACACACACAAAGATTGCTCTCACACTTTGTATGATTGAGGTTGTCACTGCTCAGGTTCACAGCCATGTCAGACACACTCACCGGCAGCAACATTGGTGTCCACCCAGCTGATCTGCTCCAACCAATGGGCTTTTAGGTCTTTTCTATGATAGTTAACGACTGACAGACATGGCCAAAAACAAGCATTTCATCACATTTCTCTGAACAATTGAAACCTTTTTAACTCAGAGCGGTCTGAGCGACTGCATAAAAACGCCAGAGCTATCTGTGAAAGGATGCTGGGCGCTGCGCCTTTTCTGTAGGCGGCCCCCTCCGACGGCATGCACTCAGTTATCATTGGAATTAATTGTAAAAGTCGCTGGTTTAGAAAAGGGCGCTATGAGGACACGACCCTAACATGGCATCATTTGTGATCCTGGGTACAACTCAGTGCTTGTGAGTCCTGCTCAGAATCTGTCTGTTACTCCTTTAGAACTCTAAATAAGCAAACTGTCTCGGACAGCAGCAACCTTTTTCGTCTGCAGCAAGTAACTACAAACCTTTGTACCTCTTTTTTGAACATATGTAAAACATCAGCAATAACCTTAGTGTGGTGATAGTGTACAGCCTCTCCGCTTGTACTGCTTCTCTTTTACACAGAGAGCAGTAATAAGTTCAGTTGTGTAGAGCTTCCCTACTTGAGGCTCACAGCTTTACAGTACATCTCTCATGACCTCCTCTTGAAAACACAGATTATTCTGGGTCAGCCTCTCTTAAAGCTACATGCTGGAATTAATGGAATTGAGAAGGACAGAGAAGGACTGTTATCGTGCCCTCTTTTCTCAATATGCTACAGAGAAAAAAAAAACTCGCTAATCCCAGAGGGGTCGGAGTAATTTGTGAATGTGAATTAATGTTTGCTCTACGACAGCAGGGCAATTAGCAGTATATAAGTGTTTCTATTAAGTGAGTGAGTCAGCGTTGTTGTTTTTTAGAGGTCAGTGTATTCTTTAGGGAGATTAAGGGGCATTTTAAGCTCTCTAAGGCTTTATGCACTTGTGATTTTATAGTGATAGTAATATAGCAAGAACCCTCCTCTATTGTTGAAAGCTCAGATCTGTTATCATAGTGTGACAGTGCATGATGTTATTTGTGTACATTCATCAGTCTTAGCTGACCAGGCAGTGATCTGTGGGGCAGAAGATGGATGTGTTCCCTGCACAGCGACGAGGAGCACTTACCGTACACATGGAGAGTTTTGTCAGGTACTATTTTCTGGGCTTGGCAATAATGTCATGTTTGGTTATTTAAGCCAGAATACAATGTTGTAGTGACATACGTAACTCAAGTCTTTATTGAGATTTTTAAATGTTGGTGGAACAACACTTTGATGATAGAGTCTTTTTTACTCGACTTTAACTTTCACTTTGGATGTTTGTCGGTTTGCTTGTCAAAAGAATTACAAAAACATAATTGCCTATTTTCATATGCCAAAAATTACTTATTTGTATCATTCAAATGTCATTGTCCACATGGCAGGATACGGCATTCGGCCTTGGCGGAGTTCTTCCGACTAAATATATTGTAATGGTTTTGGTTAAATATGTTAAAAAATTGAATAAAGCATCCAAATGATTACTGTATAGAAAGTTGGGGTAAAATCAGAACTTACAAAAGTAAGGCGACCTAACTCAAAATCCCATTGACATGTCTAATACTTTAGATAACTAAATGTGCTGAACAACACAGCATGTTTTCAAATGTGTTGAATAAGTCGAGAAAGGAATGGTATAGTTTGGAAGAATTATGTTTTTGGGTTGTATGCCCATATGTCCGTCTCGTTATCGCGTTAAGTATTACTCTTTGAAAAAAGTCTTTTAAAATACATGGGAGAAATGTTACTATATACCATTTATAAGCAGTTCAAAATACATTTCATACATTATTTATAAAACATTAAAAGATTAAGAGATGGCCTTGAGTCACTGAAGCTAGCAGAACTGCAGCTAGCCAAATGCTGAGCTTCCAACTACAGAACCCCAGCCTTCTATTATATGCGATTTTGCAAACATTTGACATAAAAAAAAGTATTCTTATATTGTTTTTAGTAATATTGTTATGGTTTCTGCTCTTACTCCCACACACTGGAGGAGCCTTTGTTGTAATTTGATGAAGCAGTCAAATGCAGCTGGTTTAGCCAGTGGGGACCAATCTGCCATTCTGTGAGTCAACTGAAAGGAGAAGTGTCCTTGTTCCATGGCCTGAATGTTATCAGAGAGTTTTTACCCCCCAGAGGGGCAAGACTGCCTTCCCTGTTCTTTATTTTCTTTTCTCCATCACTGTCGCTCTCTTAAGGTAATGCAGATGCTACACCAAACTGCCCCCCCCCACCATCTCTATTTTAAGAGTCTTCTTCTCCCCAGTGTGAGCAGGCTGCGCTGGAGGCTGGCAGAATCAGGGAAGGTGGAATGAAAAGAAACACATTGTATGAGCTTTCAACCAGCAGCATCCCACTGTCTTCACTGTGTTCTTAATCCATAATCCTTTAACATTGTTCAATGTAGCAACACAGCTACTGGAGCTACTAAGTTGAATGCTTCAAAGTGGATGAATTTAAAAGAAGACATCACCAACCCACGCATCCCCTGGAGGGTTTTAAGGAAAGCCATGACAGTGTCATGTTTTTCAGACAACTTGGCTATAAATAACGTCTAATGCAATGATCCACAGGGGCACGGAATGCCACAATGAATGTTTCCAACTAGAAACATATCTGATTGTGCAGGCACTGTTTAAAGATAGAACACATCCTTCCAGATTTCCCCCTGAATACACTTTATGGTGTTACTGGTAAAAGCTTGTTACATACAACATGTTATTTCGCTGACTGACACTTTCTAAATGTTGATTTCTGACATCTAGTCAATCATCAGGGTTAGGTTAACATGTGTTATATCATAACAAAAAACGTGTATATCCAAAAAAAAATGTTTGAGGACATATGCAAAATAATTGTGAATGAATACTTGTTTCTATAGTCTATCACTGTGAATACATTAGGAGTTTATTTTTCGAGGAAAATCTGCATGTGGGGCCAATCTCCAGGCAAAAGATGTTATACCATTGCAGAAAAGACAAATCAAAAAGATGACAATTATAAAAGCAAATTGCTTCAATACATAATGTTAGTTTAGAAATGTGTGGCACGATGAGGAAATGGTTTGAATCGGCTGCCATCGTCTCTTCAGCAGAGCAGGATGTTTAGTGCATGCCTCATGTAAATCATCCTTTATTGCTGAATCTGTTTCCATTAGCTAATACACCAAGCTTTCCACCTCAGCCATGAATAAAAACATTTTTGCCTTAAAGGTGGGGTAGGTAATTTTGGAGAAACCAGCTCGAGTGCGCTAGAATTTGAAAAAACACGATCGGAGAAAATCTGCCACTTCCTTACAGAGCCCCTCCTCCAACACACACAAACGTGCACATGACCAATGAGGGCATGAGATAAGTTTGTGCACAGATGGAAGGCTGACAGGCAGGTAGGCCATCCAGTTACTTTAGCCGGGCCGGCTCAGATGATTGGTCGTGCTTTTTACATTACATTGCATTTAGCTGACGCTTTTGTCCAAAGCGACTTACAATAAGTACATACGACCAGGAAGACACAGCCCTGAAGAAAACAGAATCATATAAGTACATCAGGTTTCATAGAGCCAAACATTTCAAGTGCTACTCAGCTGGCTATAGATAAGCCAGTCCTATATTAGTATATAAGTGCTTTGTTAGTAGTTCTATCGCTCGAAGTGGAGTCGAAAGAGATGTACAGATTTGTTGTCAAAGCACTTCAGATTTTTTGTCAAAGCACTTCAGATATTCATTGCTATCGGGATGTTAAGAGCATTCCATGGAATATAACAACAAGTGTATCTCGAGCCGGTTTCTCAAACTTACATACCCAACCTTTAAGGATTACCTTCAAATCTATCTTGGACACATGTTACTCTATTTGGATTTAAATTAGTATATTTAATGCAAAAAGCAAAACTCATGGTTACCAACATCTAAACCTGTCTATAAGCAATATATAGTAGCCGCTGTCTACACGCTGGAGATTCTGAATTGTCAATTGTGCTGAAACCAACTGTAGAATGCTTTGTATTTAATTAAAGAGTTTGGTTTAGCCCTTCAGTTTAGGCGTTAGCCTCTGAAAGAAGTTATGATTCAAAGCACAAAAGCATGAATTAAGGAAAATATTCAACATGACCAGGGCAACTGAAGCAGTGAATACATTTTAAAAGTTGTCGGCTCATTACTGTATTGAGAGATAATGATGGTATAAGCAATCATTTACTTTTACTTCACTTTTGAGGCCTCAGTACAGAGAATGTGAGGACTGGCCTTATTGTTCGTGTTCTCTTCTATTGCATCTGTAACAAGACGGAGAGCGTAGACCCTAGCTAAGGCCATAAGTGAAAAATGATGCGTGTGTCATCTCCCCCAATGTTTCAGAACTGCTCTATGATGGGTTCTTTCTTGGGCCATTGTACTCCCTACCACCATGTTTCATGAAAATCAGGCGAGTAGTTCATCGGTTATCCTTACAGAGAAACAATCTGTACCAAAAAGCTTCATCGGCAAAGGAGAGGAATATTTTTCTACTTTGGATACATTCTCCATAAAGCACGACATCACAACATACTGACAATTAATTTATTTCCTGATAAGTATTACTTGACTTACAAACATAAATTATAAAATATTGTATTCATATGGACATGAAAGCTGTCTAAAAGATTATCGCTTTTAATTTCGTTTATGACAAGAATCCAAAAAGAGGATACATCAACAAGGCCGTGCCACCCTGGAGTACACTGAACACCAAACAAATAAAAAAGAAAAGTCAAGCCAGGAAAACAGGTGTGTTCCTCCTGTACACTACGGGCTCACAAGGTCCCGTTTTGACTTCTCTGTGTCGGATTGGTCCCATCAGAGAAAAGCACCCACTGCAGCTGGAAACCTGGTGAACCATTTCTCTAGTGGATTTTTCTTACTAAGTGTCGTTTTTGGAAGCGTGTTGGATACACATAGACACCAGAGTTCAGCGCACTGACAATTGCTAGTGCTACCCTGAATAAAAAAACTGGTTAATTTTTGGAAATCGTTGACACAAGCCTGTATTCTGTGCCCGGGGCAGGAAAAAACCCCACTGAGAGGTTAAAAAAAGAAGAAGCAGACCAACTGATCCAGTCTAAATCCTGCCTGCAAGATAGTCTGGCGTCACACGCAGCTTTTCATCAGAGGTGGAGTCACCTTCAACGAGAAGCCTTTCAATGGCTGTGTTGGCTGGGAAAGGATGTGTGCTCAGTGGCAGTGCTGTCGAGTCCACGCTGATACAATTCCTATTGATGGCAGCCTGGGGACACGGGGCGAAGGGATTGAAGAAGGCATGCCTTTTTCACCTCCCTCAGGTGGGAAGCCCATCTGCTGAGGCCTCACTTCTTGCGAAAAGTTCTAATTAAGACCTAGTTTGCACAAGTGATCACAGTGTGATGATGACACAAGAAGTGGGCCAGAGATACAGTGCCCCACACAATAATTAGGTGCAATATCCGATTAGCTGCAGAGATAATAGTTTTGTTTTACTGGGTCTAACATGACGCAAAGGATGAGTTCAAAGAGTCAGATAATCCTTCATTAGCCCCTTGTACTCTCATGACAATCATTTATATACACCATACGGAAGGAGTTTGGCTCTAGTGCTACTCTAATGTACCGTTGTACCACTTATTGTAAGTCGCTTTGGATAAAATCGTCAGCTAAATGCAATGTAATAATGTAATGTAATGTTAAGCTTTAATTCTTGTGAGTACTAAAACATCGAAGCATTTTTTTTAAGCCTTCAGAGGAGCTGAAAAGTCGGCCTTGTTCAAAGACACTATATCCTGCCCTTTGTTTCTTTGCTAAACCATGCCCCACTAGCACATGGTTTGATCTTTTCTGGGTTGGTGGAGGCAGAGTGATCAAGCACTGCTCGCCTTTAGAAGACGCTTGACATGTTGCACGCATTAAGTATGTAATGAGCAGTGTTGGGCAAGTTACTTTTAAAAAGTAACTAGTAACGTTATTAGTTACCGCAAAAGGTAGTTGCGTTACAGTAACGCGTTAGTTTGTAACACGTTAGTCCCAACACTGGTAATGAGCTTGCTCTTCTTGGAGATAAGAAGGCTTTCTGGATAAAATGTGTCACGTAATGACTAGTAAGATGTAACATTCCATTTTCATAGTGCTGATTTGTATTTATCCCTATATTATATATTGTATTCAGGTTCGAATAGAGGAACCTGAAAACAATATATAATATATAGCACTAACATTGTCCTGATCGGGCAATTGAGTTGATATATTTACTCATCTAATGTGGCACTTACTTGCCACCTTTGAGCAGTCAACCCTTATTGTTGAGCAGAGTTTGTTATCCAAACCTTTCCATTGGCTGCCAATTCACTCTCAAATCAAGTCATGGCAAAGTGTTAGAGCTCTACTGTTTGCATACCAACAGTAGCTGTATTTGTGTTTATAATTAGTTTTCAGTGCATGCAGCAGAGTTAAAGATACAGTTGTGATGAAACTGAACCACGTGTGAACTGTATAAGGCTCGGGTCATCATGGGATTTTCATAGCTGCTTGACAGCCTGTTGCTGCCACAGAGGTACATTTAATACGTCTTTAACATCTCTATTGGAGACCCTCGAGCTTATGCTAAATATGAAGCAGAAGGAAGGAAATGTAATTACTTCATCCTGAGTGTCTTAGTCATTGTGCTGCTGAGAACCCTTGAACGTGCTATGGCTGACTCCATGAAAGAGTACAAAAACAATGGCCTCGGAATCCAGCGATCGCAAAACATCCACAGTAGAGCACTTCACATGTCAACAACGTGACATGTGGGACAACATCCTCTTATGCGAAGCAACCTGGAGCTTCAAGGCGTGGCAATCTGTGTGTGAATGGCCTTTTTATTAACCGCTCCCACCCTTTGCTCATGCATTTGATTCAGGATTAGGCTGTGAATCTTTTGACACAGACTTCAAAGGCGGCTCTTCATTAATTTTGGTCTTTTGATGGCATTGTGTTGGCTATACAAGGTTTTCCAGTTTCAATAGCAGGTAAATTGTATTAAGAACCGTGAGCAATGGATTACACTAATGTTTTCCCTGTTTTCACAGCAGTGTAGCATGGGTTTTAAAGAGACAGGAGTGACAGGAGATCCTAATACCCTAGCCACACGGAGACGAAACGGGTCGTATCCGCTACAGTTCTCCTCAGGGGTTTTCAAAGTGTGGGAAGGTGAGCCTCCCCTCAGAGAACATAAGAACACCCGCGCCCCCCCTCCCAATTATTATTGCTATTATTATTATTATTGTTGTTTTTGCTATAATGCAGGGGTATTGTTATCCAGTGAAATGCCATTACCTACTGGCCTAGTTAAGTCAAAGTGGTTACTTTCTTTTGGCTTGGCAGTGTTTTACACACCGTCTTATTTGACTTGCTCAGGACTTAAAACTGTTTTTTGGGGGCAGACCCCCACAAAGAAAAAAATATATTTACACACGTAAGGTCATCATCTTAACAATTTTTTCGAGTCATCCGTGAGCAGAGCATCAAGTTGGCATGACTATAACAGCTGAATGTGGCGATTATCATGTTGTTCAGCAAAACACCTCACAAATTTATTAAAATCTAAAGCTTTAGTGTGTTTTGATTCAATGCTGAGTACAGCCAAACTTGACAGACTCTTCTCTGTCACTGTAGACTGCAAATACCTCATTCTTTCCGTCTACTTGGATCCAAATCATAGACTGTATATATAAAGTAGGGCTGCACGATTTTGGGAAAAAAAATCTATTTGCGATTTTTCTGTCAAATATTGCGATTGCAATTCGATTTGCGATATTTGTTTTTAAGCGACCCAACGGAGGTTTATTGTAAAATGCGGCCATATCTCCGGCTAGGAAGGTTGCATCAATATGCTCCCGTCTCTAGCACACCCGCAGCCCGAGCTACGGGTGAAAGAACTAAACTTACATGAAACTTCCGTTGGGTTGCTTTAAAGTCAAGCTTCAGTTTAAGACTCACCCTGTAAAAGATGTAAAACATGTGATGGAGCATTACTAACCTGACTCAGATGCTTTGTTTCACCAAACCATCTAGGAAAGCTCCATTGGAAGCCATTTGGAAAGGGCAGGCACTTTCAAAAATACTTGGCAGGTGATTGGATCAATCTGTCATATTTGTATTTATTTATAGAAGGACCATGCATACAAAAACATTAATCTCAGCAAAGAGAAGAGAGGCAATATGCCAGATTATAGCTAATAGCTAATTTCCATCTGTGGTCCTCAGGCAGGTTCATAACAATCAATAAACAAATAATAACATTGCATGATCTCTATCAGTAAAACCATTTTAAAACCTGATTTAAGTACAGCTCAATAAATTAATACATAGTTATTTGTTATATTCCATGGAATGCTCTTGACATCCCGATAGCAATGAATATCTTAAGTGCTTTGACAAAAAATCTATGAAAACATTTCATCTGTCTGTGGAAGCCATACTGTAAAAAGCACGACCAATCATTTTAGCCGGCCCGGCTAAAATAACTGGATGGCCTACCTGCTTGTCAGCCTACCTGCTTGTCAGCCTTCCATCTGTGCACAAACTTATCTCGTGCCCTCATTGGTCATGTCGTGTGTGTTGGAGGAGGGGCTCTGTAAGGAAGTGGCAGATTTTTTCCGGTTGTGTATTTTTAAATTCTAGCCCACTCGAGCCGGATTCTCAAATTTACCTACCCCACCTTTAAATAAAATATCTAAGATATAGTATGACAATACAGTTCAAATAAAAAAAAACTCAGATTACAGTGTAATTAATGTTGGCATGACTGGTTGCTTAATATCATTTTTTTGCATCATAAGAAAACGAGTTAAAATCAGTACAGGTTTTAAGTTCAACTGGAAGAGTATTCCAGTGCTTGATGGCCGTAAACGAAAATGCTGATCGTCCAAAGGCAGTGCGCCTCAGAGGGATGGCTAGATCTGCATTTAATGCAGATCTGGAGTTTCTGCAACTCTGCTCACGGCGAAGCTGAAAAAAGCCCCTCAACGGTGGTGTTGTAGAATTGTGAATGATTCTGAATACCAATCGAAGTCGGGAAAGTAGAACAAGACTATCAAAACTGAAAGGTTTGTATTTGGACAGTATATTGCAATGATGGTGTTTTAATGACTTTCTATCCATAACTTTTAAGGCTTGCTTATAAAGAACCTCAAGTGGTCTCATAGCAGTCTTAGTTGCTTGTCATAATGTCATGCAAAAAGGTTTTCGATGCTTCTATGGTTAATGAGTTCCTAATATGTTTAAATTTGAAAATGTTATATTTCAGCTTTCGAGTCATGCTTCTAATATGGCTTTCAAAAGTCAAATTGGCATCCAAGATAACTCCCAATCATGATCACCTTCTATCATGGGCCACTTCTGATTGGTTAACAATGGCTGGTACATGTGGAGCACAGCACTTCTGATTGGTGTGGATGACTGACACACAAGAAGAAAAAGAAAAAACAGTTTAAAAAAAAGAAATGTTATAAAAACTCACAGGCTTTGCGATTTGATAATCGCATCATTTTAATTCGCGATTTCGATTTAAAATCGATTAATCGTTCAGCCCTAATATAAAGGTCTGAATGCGCCGTCCCGTTCAAATGAAATCGTCACCAATCACATTTCCTCGCTCATACCAGGGGGTGGCAGCTGGGGTGGCAAGGTTAGCAGTTGCCACCCCATGCCATCCCGGTAGATCCGCCCCTGCTTGACCGGTACTTGCTTTTGATCAAAGTCAATGCAGAAAACCCGCACTCACACAGGTAGGCGGAGGTAAAGGGAATGAGCACTTTTACAGCCTTTTTGGCGAGGTGGGGGAACTCGGTCTCCACAGACAGCCAAAAGTGTGCAAGTGACGTTTTCTGCCAGACGCTGTCTCCTCTATCACTTTAGGTAACTTCACAAAAAATAGATCCATGTCGCCGCTCGCATTAAGTTAGCTGAAGTTAACTAGCTAGATTTCACTGTTTCTCGTCATTTTTTTCTCACGCTGCGCCTCCCCTGAAGCTCTCTGGTGCCCCCCAGGGGAGGCGCGCCTCACACTTTAAAAAACTGCTGATACAGACGGTTTGGCTACACGAGGCCGACAGGGAAACGGGTCGGTGTTTTTCATCTGCTGGTGGACTACCGGAGACATTCACAGCAGGAGCACACGCTTGCCTCGGGGAGGGAGAAAAAGAGCCAGAGCCCTGGCCCCTGCCTCTCCCCTCCTCTGCTGCTAAATCCACCGCGGAGAATAAACAGAAGAGCAAACATGGCAACCATGCTCGTGAAGTCTTCTTCGCTGCTTTTGGTCTATTTTGTGGCGGAAGTACAGCGCCACTTACAGGCCCGGAATATGTACTACAGCGTCTCCGGCGGGTCGAGCGGTCTCGTGTGGACGGTAGGGCTGTCCCGAATACCATTTTTTGGGCTCCGGATATTCGGTAGTAATCAGCAGCGAATATTCGAATATTCGGTGCGAAGAGATTTGTATTTTTTTTTTATACAATTTTTAAAAAATAATAATAATTTCACTTTTTTTTCCCAAAAGGTTTCATAACACGCTCCGAATCCGAGACACCTGACAACACGCTGTTAAGCAGAAGCGCAGAAAGAGCCTACTATTACGATTTATATGTATTTATTGTCTCAGTACTCGCAAACATTAAAACTAAATGTGTCCTCTGCATTTAACCCCGCCGCAGCGCAGCGCCCGGGGAACAAATCTGGTTCCAAATTCCGTCCATAACATTTCACAACCTGAACAGTCAAACAAAGATACAAAACACATATTTCTGTTAAAACAACAATACTTTTAATAACATAGCCGTAACAGTAGGCCTAACAGTGTCATACTTGTTACCGATACAGTAAACAATCCTATTTAAATGAAGAACGAAAAATAAATGAACGAACTGTAATAAATATAATAATATTACATTTTAATAAACGAACAATTTAAATACAAATAAATGAATGACTTGGATTTATATAGAATAAAACAAACTGTAACAAATAGAACAAGGGAGGTAGCGTGATTGAGCGCTATAACAATAACAGCCGCATACACTTCAAGAAACGAACAATTTCTTTCCAATCTTTCAAATAAACAAATAAATCACAATCAAGTTGCAAGCTTCATTTGACTAAGCCGTAAGCCAGCCTACCTACACTCTCTTCATGTTGTGCGCGAGGAAGATGAGTTTATCCACATTCTCAGGTAAAAGGGAACTTCTGGTCTTGTTCACGATGTAGCCAGCCTTTGAGAAAATGCGCTCTGACGGGGTTGAAGTGGCCGGAACGCAAAGGCAGTGCTTGGCCGCACATGCCAGTTTGGGATACCGGTGACTGTTGTGCTTCCACCATGCAAGTGGGCCAGACTGGATTGTAGTCGTGTCTCTCAAATATTTCTCCATCTCTTTCTTTGCGCTGTTTCCATCATGTTCTTGTTCCTCTTCATCATCGGACTCAGACTGCATCAGCATATCCTGCTGTTTCTTTTTGTTGGGGGGTGGCACGGCAGTCTCCTTTTCTCTATCGCTTGCTGCCGGCTCTCCTTCCACCTCCCGAACGGTCTGTCGCTGGTGTAGATGTTCAGCCAGGCGGACAACCTTAAAATCAAATAGCATTTTATTAGTCACGTGCACAAGATAAAGTAGTGTGGCATAATAATAGTAAATATAATTTAAATTTAAAATATTAGTCTAACCTCAATGTAGACGAGGTCCTTCTTCTCGTTCGTGAGGAATTTTAAATGCTTAAACCGCTGGTCCAGTGCTGAAGAAAGGAGGTAGATGCTGCTGGGCTCCAAAAGTGACAGCTTCCATCTGCTGTCGATCTCCGTGACGAGGGTCTTCTTCACTTCTCTGATGGCAGGGCTGTCATCCTCCTTCGGTGACAGGTGGCGTCTCTTCAGGTTAAAGAGCATTTGCATTGTTGCAGACAACGACACGTTCTCCTCCTGAGATAGCAGTTCTGTGAGCGTGATTAGGGGCCCCAGCACTTCTGCTGTCTCCTGTGCCAGTGTCCACTGGTCTGCTGTCAGGTCCAGGGTGCGATCTGCTTTCTTCGTGATGCTGGGATCTGACAAAACAGCTGTCACTGGCCATCGTTGCTCCACCAGTCGGTCAAGCATTTCACACGTAGAGTTCCATCGAGTAGCGACGTCATTCGTGAGTGTGTGCACTACAACATTCTGCTGCTTTTGTTTGTCTTTCAACGCAGCTGTAGCCTTTGGACTTTTTCTGAAGTGTCCCACGAGATTCCTGGCAGCCGCAACTGTGCGGCGTATTCTGTCCTGTTTTAGGGTTGTATTTATGCACAGCTGTAGCGTGTGTCCTGAGCAGTAGACCCCTTGAACGTTGCCCCATTTCTCTGGTTCTTTCTTCAGCGTCTCTGTGCACAGCTTCATGTTGCTGGCATTGTCGTGGACAACGGCTACTCGCTTATAATTAGGAATGGCAAAGGCGTCCGCCACTTCTCCAAGCTGTTCTGCAATGTTTACTCCCGTATGGTTTACTTCCATTACTTTGGTTTCCAAAACAAAGTTACAGAGTTTCCACTCCCGAGTTATGAAATGACAGGTGACAGCCATATACGCCTCCATACGCACCGAGGTCCAAATGTCCGTTGTAAAACTTACGGCAGTTGAGTTCTCAATCTGAGTTACAATTTGGTCTCGGTGATCGCTGTACTTCAGAGACATGGCATCTAAAATACTGGAGCGTTTGGGGACAGTGTAGCCGGGCTCCATCTTCTTCATTAATTTTCTGAAGCCTTCGCCTTCGACTATGTAAATGAGTCTCATATCCATAGCGATGAAATCTACTATGGCATCTGTTATCTCTATCTTTCTTTTCTCCGTTATCGGTTTTTGGAACTGTAGGGTCTGCTGTATTGTTGAGGATGTTGATGGCTTGGATGCGTGGGGATGCACCTATGGACACAAGTTATTATTAGGCTGAGCTACTTAACTTTATGCTAATAATTGCCTTAGCCCCAGATGTTCCCACATTACTCCTTTTTTTTTCACTATTCGGATAAAATTTAAAAACTAATATAAAAAAGCAATTCGGTTGCTTGCTTGCAACTATTTTCCAAGCAAAGTAAGTGCACGTGTTTATCATGTGTAACGCTACTGTTTAAACGCTAAGCTAGGCTACTACTTACAGCATCCAGGTGGCTTTTCAGAGTTGTTGTGCCTCCGTGGTAGGCCAGTTTCTTATCACATATTTGGCACACTGCCTTCTTTTTACTGTCATCCAATATAAAATGATCCCACACAGCTGAAGTCTTCGGCATTTTGTGGGTGAAGCGAGGTGAAGCGAGGAGAAGCGTGCTGTTTGCGTTCGTGACTGTGAGTGAACGCGATGTCAAGAGCACAGGCTGAGATTGTATATATTTCCGCATTTTAACAGTGCAATTCAAAAGTATAAATATAGTATAAGAATATGGCAAATTCGCCTTTATTAATAGCATACATTTAGAAAAAAAAAATATTTTTTGAAAAAAAAAAAAAAAACCGAATATCCGAATAATGAAATTGAAACCCGAATAGTTGGCCAACGAACGAATATTCGAATAGTCGAATATTCGGGTACAGCCCTAGTGGACGGACAAGTTTCTGGTGCCGATTGCGTGTGGACGGAAGAGTTTCTTGATATCGAATTCGGTTCTTTTTTGCTACCGTCTCCGTCCGTGTGGCTAGGGTCTAAATAAGTATACTTTCGGTTCCTGAATTAGTGAGACAGACGCTGTGTGCTTTAACTCTGCTTGCAAAAACGTTCTAAATCCTGATTAAATGTTGTACATGTGCACTTTTTGACCCTAGACATGCTTTAAACATAGTTGCAGAACATTATTCATTCATGACTAAGTCTAAAATGCAATTTAGCTGTATAAATCAGTGCTCGAATCATGCCAATGATAGTTAATAAAATGCGTAACCCTAATTATGTGCTACGGACTGCGGTTCTGAAGCTGGAAGATCATGTGTTTGATTTGAAGTGCCTGTCATGGCCTAATCCTAACCCCCCCATGATAGGGGCATTTGTAGGAATCTGCAGAATAAGTTGGAAGTAGATTTACTGAATATAGTACGGCTTAAACTGGCACAGCAGAGAGAGTGAAGTGAACCCTCCTCCAGCGCTTTTTGTATTTTTTTGGTCTAAGAAGCATAATCCAAATACTTGTATATTGCACCGAAATATCACATCTCACACATACTGTTACATCACTCGCTTGCTGTTGAAATTCCACATTACTTGAGGTTCATGAAGGACAGACAAGGTCAGTATCAAACACACACACACACACACACACACACACACACACAAGTTTTCCTCTGAGCTCTGGCTATAGTTGAGCATCATGTGCATCATTCATAGGTATAATAAAGAGCTGCACAATTATTCAAAATGTGATCGAAATCGCAATATGGACTAGTGCAATATCCCTTTTGCAGAAGTACATTAATTGTATTTCTTAATAAACAAGTGTTCAGGTGCTGTTAGATACCCCGTGGTTCGAATTGTATTCTACAAACGTAACCAAAAATATTTGATATATACTGTACTTGCAAGGACAAGTACTTGAAGTGGTTAACTGTTATAAATACCTAGGTATCTGGCTTGATGATTGTCTTACTTTTAAACTTCAGGTCATTAATCTGCTTAAAAAGCTGAGGGTTAGACTAGGTTTCTTTTTCAGAAACAAGTCCTGTTTCTCGCTTGAGGCCAGGAAAAGGCTAGTCACTGTGACCTTTTTACCTGTGCTGGACTATGGTGATTTGTTGTATATGAATGCACCTGCCCATTGCCTGAACAAGTTAGATGCCGCCTATCACAGCGCATTGAGATTTGTCACAAATTATAAAGCACTTACTCATCACTGTACCCTGTATGCCAAGGCAGGTTTGCCATCACTTACTGTAAAGAGGCTCAGTCATTGGTACACGTTTATTTATAAAGCCATGTTGGGTAAACTCCCGTATTATATCTGCTCTCTGATAACACAGAGAGTTGCATGCAGCTATTGTCTGAGATCGCATGATGTAGTATTGTTACATGTGCCAAGAGCAAGGACTGTCTTAGGTAAGACAGCTTTTATGTGCGCAGCTCCACTTGCTTGGAACAATCTTCAGCAAGAATTGAAACTGAGCAATCTCATTCCTCTGCATGTTTTTAAAGCTAGGCTAAATGAAATGCTCGTTGATACTATGGGCACTTGTAAATGTCTATAACTATGTAAATGTATCCTGTAAATATAATGTATGATGTCCTTTATTGTTTTGTGTTTCATGTGGAACCTATATGCTGCAGGTCTCCCTTGAAAAAGAGATCTATGATCTCAAGGGACCAATCTGGTTAAATAAAGGTTTGAAATTAAATTTATCTTAAAATAATCACACCATGATCATTTTAATGTATTTTTCACTGACGTTAAGAATAATTATGCAATGTTATTAATCCCTCCTATATCACAATATCCTCCAAAATTATTGCGATTTGTCATTTATTCTACAAGGTATGCAGACCTACAAGAAACAATAAGAGATATCAAACATGGCATATACAAAGACCGATAATGTGTTTGAGGTCCTGGTTCAAATCATCTTTGCAGCGAGTCTTTCTGCTGACCTTCAAACCAGTCCTCCAGGCCAATGGACACGCTAATTAACGGTCATTTCATTCCCTGTATGTCCATCTCTAGAATGGACAGGCACACTGAGAACCAGGACTTGAATGTTTCATGTTTGGGTCAATACATTCTGCCCAGATGATGCATATTTACTTTCCCTAGTCTTCAAATAAACATGTGCATAGGACGGCAATCTCCTCCACCACAGTACATGTTTTTCAATGTATCAACTGAAGGCAAGGCAAGGCAAGTTTATTTATACAGCACTTTTCAACACAAAGCAATTCAAAGTGCTTTACAAAAAATGAAAGATATTAAGAAAATGGCATTTAAAATCAGTCATTAAAAAGAAAGGCTAATAAAATAAACATTAAAAGAAAAAATACATGGATAAAAGTTACAGTGCAGTCTAAGATATGAATAGTTCAATTAAAAGCAGCGACAAAAAGATAAGTCTTCAGCCTGGATTTAAAAGTAGTAAGAGTTGCAGCGGACCTGCAGGTTTCTGGGAGTTTGTTCCAGATATTTGGAGCATAATAACTTAATGCTGCTTTACCATGTTTAGTTCTGACTCTGGGGACAGAAAGCTGACCAGTCCCTGAAGACCTGAGAGTTCTGGATGGTTCATAATTTAGCAGGAGGTCAGAAATGTATTTTGGGCCTAAACCATTCAGTGCTTTATAAACCAGCAGCAGTATTTTGAAATCTATTCTTTGACACACAGGAAGCCAGTGTAAAGACTTCAGAACAGGAGTGATGTGATCCACTTTCTTAGTGTTAGTGAGGACTCGAGCAGCGGCGTTCTGAATTAGCAGCAGCTTTCTAATAGATTTTTTAGTGAGACCTGTGAAGACACCATTGCAGTAGTAGAGTCTACTGAAGATAAAAGCATGGACAAGTTTTTCCAAATCCTGCTGTGACATTAGTCTTTTAATCCTAGATATGTTCTTTAGGTGATAGTAGGCTGATTTAGTAACTGTTTTAATGTGACTGTTGAAACTCAGGTCAGAGTCCATGACTACACCTAGATTTCTGGCTTTATCTGTTGTTTTGAACATTGCAGGCTGAAGCTCAGCGCTAACTTTTAAACGTTCTGCCTTGGCTCCAAAAACCATTACCTCAGTTTTATCTTTGTTTAATTGGAGAACGTTCTGACACATCCAGTCATTGATTTGTTCAATGCACTTACTCAGTGTTTGAATTGGAGCATAGTCTCCTGGTGAAATTGTTACGTCAATGTGTGTGTCATCTGCATAGCTATGGTAACTTATTTTGTTGTTCTTCATTATCTGAGCCAGTGGTAGCATGTAGACGTTAAAGAGAAGAGGCCCCAAGATGGAGCCTTGAGGTACCCCACTATGTCATATTTGTCAACTCAGATTTGTATTTACCTATAGAAACAAAGTTGTTTCTGTCCTTTAAGTAGGATTCAAACCAATTTAGAACTGTTTCCGAAAGTCCCACCCAGTTTTCTAGTAGGTCTAGTAATATGTTGTGGTCAACAGTGTCAAACCCAGCACTGAGATCTAATAATACTAACACTGAAGTTCTGCCACTGTCTGTGTTTAAGTGGATGTCATTGAAGACCTTTACAAGAGCAGTCTCAGTGCTGTGGTTTGGACCAAAGCCTGCCTGGAAGACATCCAAACAGTTATTTAAATGCAAGAAATTACTCAACTGTTGAAAAATAACCTTTTCAATGATTTTACCTAGAAATGGCAGGTTTGATATGGGCCTCTAATTGTTCATTACTGAAGCATCTAGATTATTCTTTTTTAAGAGCGGTTTAATGACTGCAGTTTTCAGGGCCTGTGGAAAAATACCTGAGTGAAGAGATTTGTTTACTATATGAAGTAGATCTGAGGCCATGCACGACAAAACATATTTGAAAAATCCTGTTGGAATAATATCAAGGTAGCAGGAGGAGGATTTCAGAAGTTGTATAATGTCCTCTAGGTTTTTATCATTAATCTGATGGAATTGTGTCATGGTGTTTGAATTGATATTAGGTGGACATAGGGACAACACATTTGATGTTCCTGAAGCAGAGGCACTGACTGCTTGTCTGATTTTCTGAATTTTGTCAGTGAAGAAGGAAGCAAAATCATTGCATGCCCTGGTGGATAGAAATTCAGAGGCTACTGACACTGGGGGGTTAGTTAGTCTGTCGACGGTAGCAAACAAGGCACGTGCGTTGTTTTTGTTTTTGGTAATGATGTCAGAGAAGAACGATTGTCGTGCGTTTTTCAATTCCAAATTATAAAGGCCAAGTCTCTCTTTATAGATTTCAAAGTGAACCTGGAGATTTGTTTTTCGCCACCTGCGTTCAGCTTTTCTGTTTTCACGGTCATGGCCTTTCTCCATGGAGATATTTTCTTGCCAGACACTTCCTTTATCTTAGTTCGAGCAATGGTATCTATAACATTTTTTATTTTTGAATTAAAATGATCTACTAGCTCATTTACTGAGATGTTAGCAGGGGCAAGTGTGGAAGAAAAATTCTGAGTAAACATTTCCCTAGTATTTTCAGTTAAATATCGCTTTGTGGTTACCTCATTTTGAACATTTTTGTGAACAGAAATAGAGCTCTCAAAGAACACACAGGAATGATCAGAGAGTGCAACATCAGTCACCACAACCTTAGAGATATTCAGACCCTTTGAGATAATTAAGTCCAGAGTGTGCCCCTTATTGTGCGTGGGCTCCGTCACATGCTGAGTCAGTCCATAGCTATCAAGAACACAAAACAGTTATTTTGCCCCTTTGTCCTGGGGGTTGTCAACATGGATGTTAAAATCACCAACAATGACTAGACGATCAAAGTCAATACACACTATAGACAGCAGTTCAGTAAGGCAAGGCAAGGCAAGGCAAGTTTATTTATATAGCACCTTTCAACACAAGGCAATTCAAAGTGCTTTACAAAAAACGAAAGACATTAAGACAATGGCATTTAAAATCAGTCATTAAAAAGAAAATATAATAAAAAAAGAAATACATGGATAAAAGTTAAGTGCAGTTTAAGATGTGAATAGTTCAATTAAAAGCAGTGGCAAAAAGAAAAGTATTTAGTCTGGATTTAAAAGTAGTCAGAGTTGCAGCGGACCTGCAGGTTTCTGGGAGTTTGTTCCAGATATTTGGAGCATAATAACTGAACGCTGCTTTACCATGTTTAGTTCTGACTCTGGGGACAGAAAGCTGACCAGTCCCTGAAGACCTGAGAGATCTGGATGGTTCATAATTTAGCAGGAGGTCAGAAATGTATTTTGGGCCTAAACCATTCAAAGCTTTATAAACCAGCAGCAGTATTTTGAAATCTATTCTTTGACACACAGGAAGCCAGTGTAAAGACTTCAGAACAGTAGTGATGTGATCCACTTTCTTAGTGTTAGTTAGGACTTGAGCAGCAGCGTTCTGAATTAGCTGCAGCTTTCTAATAGATTTTTTAGTGAGACCTGTGAAGACACCATTGCAGTAGTCCAGTCTACAGTAAAGTCATCAAAAAGCATTTCAGCTGAAGGGCCACATATTCAAAAGAAGCAGAGTTCCCATAAGATGTCTTCCTGCATTGAAGGGAATCATTGAACAGATTAGCAACTCCACCACCTTTCTTATGCATTCTTTCCTGACTCATAAAACTAAAGTTGGGAGGTGTTGATTCGATAAGAACAGCTGCACTGTTATTTTGTTCAATCAAAAACTGAATGTGATTCTGCGATGAAAATCCATCTGCCAGTGTGCCCCGTGGCGACTCAAAGTACAATCCCAATGCTTTGTGATAATAGAAATGTTAGGCGGGGACCGTACAGGCTCAGAATCGGGAGGTGTCACAATCTTCACTAAAGGGATTTCCTGTCATATTGTTAAGGCTTAACTATATTCTGAAGTTAGTAATGACGGCATGATGGAGCATGTGCTTATAAAATAGGACACCAGACACACATTCCCACCAGAAAGAAATCTGTTATGCTCACGCTGTGAATACTGCACTTTATCTGCCATCTGTGCAGTGTACTTTCAAATGATATGTTTCATTGTGTGGGATGTCAAAGAATATTAAAGTGTTGCTCATAAGTTATGAAACTTCAGGTCTTGGAAAATATTATTTTTAGTTCATTTTATTTGTAGCATGTGCTGGAACTAAATTAATTAAGTCAAATACTAATACAAAATCAAAAACGTTGCAGATAATGATACAAATGTTGAGCATTCATTTTGAATTCATGATGTGCCAGAATAATCTCAACGAAACTGTTCTTGACGATAAATTGCATAACACTTTAATAACACAGTCATCACGTAATATGTTTTTTACATTAATCATTTAGTTCCACAGCAAGCAGGCTGAGCTGTGTTGGTGAACAGAATCCCTAAAGACAATATGGTGAAGTGCAGTAATTACTGATTCCATTTTAATTGTTGTCTTCACTATGTAGGTAATAGCTGATGAAAACCTGAAAACATTTAAAGGACAGATACACATTCTGGTTTATTGAGAATAATTGTTTAATCAAACAGTGTCTATGCTGATTAATTTACACATAATTAAACACGAAGCAAGTGTTTGACAATTAATATGGGTACTAGTAGAAAAGGTTTTTATGTTGTTTTTCACACCAGCTAGAAAGCAGATTTAGTAGCATTATCGTGCTCTGTGCTGGCCTGGAGTTTAAACTTTTTTCACACATTATATTCATTTAGTGGTAGATATTTAAAACAGGTCTTGATTGATTAAGATGCAAAAGAGAACTTGGATGCAGGTTTAAATCATTCTGGTTGTTATGTAAAATACTTGCACACAAAACCCGTACACAGCCTGCTGTCATTGTCAGTAATCTGTTGTCTTCATTCAGAACGTTTGGTACTTGGTGCTTAACAAACCTGGCTATTAAAGTGATACATCTCTTCCTTTCATTTAGCTCCAGATCATATTATTTATGACAAGTCACACCGCTTTCCCTATCAGATGTGGTGTTAATGTGCCCTCGAGAGTTAAACTGAAGTCACCCTGAGTGTGTTGATTGGGGAAGTGCCAGGATCCCTGTCGGAGGTCATAGCCAAAACACTCACACCACAAGTTATTACCCATATTTTTAACTGTCAATAATACATTGACCTTGTCACTGCTCTTTAACGGCCACATCATTCACCGTTTATGGCTCAATTCAAATGCCAATCAAAGTTATTTATCAGTTAGTGCTTTGCTGGTCCCTCAGAAGTCAATGAGAGGTGAAATGAATAATCAAAACATGGTTCAGAATCTCCTCCTAAACTCCTTATACTTAGTGTAAGTTTCTCCACAAATGTTGAACATTACTTGAAAGGTCCTATTGTTCTGTTACAAGTATGCTGATTTAGGACCAAATGTATGTCAATGAAGGATGAGAGCACATTTCAACATGTGATCCCTCGTCATTAATGTCCAGCGTTTTGAAACCACTAACTACAACATCTCGATTATAAAAGCACAAGTACTTTGTTCAGATAAAAAGTCAGTAGTAGGGCTGAACATTCAATTAGTTTGAAAGTAATTCAAATACGTCCCACAAATCCTAATCCTAAAGTAATTTGAATCTGCCATATACATTTAGTGTTAAACGTAACTGTCAGATGTTTGTATTTTGCAAGGAAAAGAAAACAACCAAGCCCAGTTTACTGAAAAGACAACAGGGCATACAATGTGTTGGACAGATTGAATTTCTGATTAATATTGACATCCTACAGCATTTTAAATCCATTGTTGAGCAGTTATAATCCATCAAATCACTTGGAAACGTGTAAATATCTACTATATTTTTTCCATTTGCTGAACTATTTTGATTTCAAAATGTCCTGTAGATTGGCATGTGAGAAGAACCACTTATGATGAATACATTGAAACCTTCTCAAAGGAAGGCTAGTTCACAAGTGTCACTAAAGTATAATTGGACAAAAGTGAGAGAAAAAACAAAAGCTCTGTAGAAAAGAAAAACTTTATGAGATGTCAACGACAACATCTCCCCGTCGCCTCTGACCATCGATGAACCCATTCACACTTTTCCATCTATCATCACCTCGGTGTTGCTTCCAAAATGAGTCATCCGTGTGGGCTCAAATTGGCCAAGGACAGCCGAGATGAAAGATATCCCATAATGAGGTTTCTCCCTTAGGAATCAATGTGTAGCTTTGTCCTGGGGGGCACTGAAGGTTGTCTGTAAAAATCAGTCTACTGCAGGGTCCTGCCCTGAACAGCCGGCCTATCTATCACCTTGCCATCTTGTTGATGGGCGAAAGGGAGGTGTATACAGTCACAAAGGACATTGTTGTTCATACTTTTGAATACATTAAAGCGGTACCTGTATACCGTAGGTGACGCTTTGTGCGACAGACTTGTCACGCTGTGTCTTCTACGGGCATTGCGTGTTACCTCCCCGATCATTGCACTGCATAATCAAATTGCCCTTTGGGAATCAGATGACTTTGTGTCTGAGGGAGATAATGCAGAATATGATGATGAGCTAAACCAGGCTTGACCTTGTGTGTCGGTGTAATCATCCCTGGATTGATATGAATCTGCAACATCAAGGATAAGTCCTCACTGCGTTTGACAGCTGAGAGCAAAGAGTGCAAATCTATAATCTTTCACATGTTTTACAACATTTCCTTTCTGCCTGACCTTTAAACTGTAATTCAAGAGGCGAGCATTGAAGCTAATTATTATCGAAGCTTTAATTGAGTAGTTGAAGAAGTTGTGGAGTAGAACTTGGCCGTGAGAGCAAATGGAGGGTGAATTGAATGTGAATCTCTAATACAGACCATTGACTTGATGGTGGGAGACGAAGGAAACTTGGATTGTGTAGATGGTTTGAATCTAAAACTGTTTTCTTTCTTCTACTTTCTCCCCTTCTCTGCAGTCCGTCTGCTTTGAGGCCAGGCAGCTGTGTTGGGCACCGGGTGTGGATACTGCTGGCCATGACGCACCTCACCCTGGACTTCTCTGTGTGCAGCCCCCTCAATCAGGGTACGGGGGTCAAACTCACACCTAAATCGGTGCCTCGCTCACGACCTCGCTGGCAGCCGCTCTGGGACACGCCCAACAAGCTCCACTGGAGAACAGTGAGCCCGTTGGCCCGCCGCCTCCTCAACCCTATCCCTCCACCTCAAGACAACAGGGCAGGAATAGGGCCAAAGGTCAAGAGCCAAAAGCATAGGAAGCCAGCACATAAAGGACAAGCCGGATGTAAGGAGTGCCGGTTGAGAAACTCTCACATGGAGAGTGGTGATCCTTTGGCTGTAATAGCGGAAGCTCCAGCAGCTTTATCCAGCGGCAGTAGAGGAGACGCAGTGAGGTTGTTACTTCGAGCCCGGAGGCAGCTCAAATGGGACAATGATAAGTCTCAGGAGGGCCGGACTACCACAGTGGCCGGATTTATCGACTGGGGACCCACGGGGACAGATAGCATAGATGACGTCGGTAAACCCAACGTAACGCTGTCCACCAAGGTCTCAACCTCCACAGTGGCCACGACCACTAGCAGTACAACCAGTCTCACTCAAAGGACGTTCACTGTGGTGACCACACCAGAGGCCAATAGGATAAGCACCACCAAGGCCACAGGCAGCTTCGTGGAGACCGTCAAACCTTCAAAGCCAAATGGGGACACATCAGGTAAGACATGTAAAGCAGCTCAGAAGCTAAAAAGCTAATGCTAATCTACCATTAAAAGCTCCAACAGAAATAGAATCGGAAACGTTCAGAGCAGCAACTGAATTTGTGCTGTAGTGTATATTGAACAGACAAAGTAGTCCTAACTTAGGGGTGTAACGGTTCACAGAAGTCACGGTTTGGTTCGTACCTCGGTTTGGGGGTCACGGTTCAGTACGGTTTCGGTACAACAAGGAAAAGCAAAGAAAAGTCACAAATGCATAATTTTATTTTGCTGTTATTTATTTTTAACAGTCATGCAAGTTTTGGTATGAAAATAAGGAACTATAACATTTGGAATCATTAACTGGATTACACAGTTAAAAACAAACCAGAAACAGTAACACTCAGATGGTCATATTATTTATATTGGCTGATGTCAAACTAAAAGGTTAAATAAGCTGTACAACTAAAAAGAATGTCTTGAAAATATTAAAATAAATAATAAGAAAGTGTTTCAATCACAATCAATAAAAGGCAATACAGAACTGTATAACATCTCCTGATGTCAAAATATAAAATAAATACAACAATATCACAAAAATAAAATCTGTACCTTTAGGAGCAATGTCTAACATGTGTAATTAACTTGTGTGAGGCCATTATGCCTAAATAAAGGTACTCAAGCTTTACTCTATTTTCAAGTTTTTCTTCAAAAAGATGAGTTTGTCTACATTGTCAGCAGTGAGGGCAGATCTGTTGGCGGTAACTATGGTAACTATGTCACCTGCCGTCGAGAAAACCCTCTCGCTGGGGACTGAGACTGACTCGGATGTGATTGAGCATGTTTGACGTGTTACCAATAGCATACCGCACCGCTGTCGAACAACGCCGACACACCGTCCTTGTCCGATCCACAACTCGCACCCCATCATTGTTGTAGTCCACAGGGAACCCGAAATGTTCCCACACAGCTGATTTAAAAGAAGCAGGTGGGTCTTCTAGCTCCTGTGTGTTGTGTGAACTCGCCATAGATACTAACTTTTCTTCTTCATATATTGTGTTCGTTTTGTTGTGTTTTGTTCTTGTTCTTCATTTGTTATTTACGGGCGGCTGGCTTTTAGGCGCAATACCGCCCCCTGGATTATATATAGTGTAATACTGCCCTGAGGGACAGATTTTTTTCCCAGTCGTAAAAAAAGGCGTATTCGCCGTGTGACTGCATGTGCTGAACCGTGACGTCCGAACCGTGACGGTACGGGATGAATACGGATACCGTTACACCCCTACTAACGCTGTGAAAAGTCAATACCTGAGAGAAAAGTTGAACAAACTTATATTAGGCAAAAGGGCACACTGGTCACAGGAGTAGTATATTCATCCCCACAGAGACCCGGGTTTCAATTTTACTTCAATCCTTCTTTTTTTGGTGTTTAGTCAAACTTTTTTAATACGGTTAAAACTGTTTGCTCTCCAGCTTGCTGCTCACAAAACACCACAAAGTCATTTCAGGCTTAATTTTAACCCAATAGAAGTATTCAATGTTAAAACTATGTAATTTAGTATTGCACAGACTAAATCTTTGTGGATCCCTGCCCATTTGTTTGGGTACCCAATCAAGCCATAGTTTGATTTCCTGTATTGGTACCTCCAGCTTGGTTGTGTGTTCCAACAAACACAGTTGGCACATGGTGACATGTGGGAAGCTGGTGTGGAATCACATTTATATGGCTGCCCTACAGACTCGATAGTGGCCTCCATGTGGCGGGATGGTGTGAAAAACCTCTTGCTGGCAAGGGAGAAGAAGATTCTGGCAACATTATGTGTTATGTAGGTAGCACTTGGCTGTTAACTCCCTCGATAGGGAAGGGACAAATAGATCGTTGTGCATCCCCATTTAGCAACATAATTGGGGTATATTGCAAAAAACATAAAACACCGTTTAAAGTGAGGTTGTCTCCTACCTTCATTCTCTTGCAATCTATGATCACCTTTTTTTGATCTACATTTAATTAATGTAAAACTCCACTTTGGAGAAAAAAGCACCTGATTGACAGCCTATGTCCTTCACCATACTGTGGCCCTCATGCCTGAAGTACAGTTCAGCAGCACTAAAGATTTGTATGGACAGTCCCTCTGTGCTGTGAGAACGCCTAGACTATATTATATTTACCATTTCATTAAGTCCTCGAGGAACATGGCTTTTTAAATGGACCGTACAGGTAGTTAAACGTAAGTCATGTTTAACAACTTATGAAGGAAGCACTATGCTAATTAAAGCTTTCCCATTTGGTGCATAAATATAAATGTCGTAAAATTAAGCAGCTATAACAGTAATGGTGATCAAAAGGTCCTGAGCCGCCTCCTGCTCAGTTACAATGGAAATTGTCTTCATACATGGAGAAATGTAAAATTCTATGTGCAGTAGAAGTCCTACTGATTTCCAAAATTGGAAAATATTTATTTTAATTGATGAAGTCTTGCTGTTTTATGACTTTGTGTTTTCAATCTGGACTTCAACACACTTTTTGCTGTCTAGAGAAATGCTGTGACTATTTTGGGGAATTTGTGGAGCAGTACTTACAGCAAGGTGACCTTTTTTACCTTCATAGCATATACATACTTACAAATTAAATTGGGCCAGTTACTTATTAGAAACCATATTTAGCTCTTGGACACATTTTAAACATAATGCAAATAAAGGTAGTACAAAAAAAAAGGTATATTCGGTCACGTATTTGACCAAGAAATGGTAAATAACCGATAACACACTCATTCTAACAGTATGTCCCCAGTGGCGGAGCCAGGATATGTTCAGTGGGGTGGCCAGGAGGGGAACCAGTGATCATTTTGGGGTGGCATTAAAATCACTATTATATGAACATAAAAATACATCTCACTAGAAAACAAGGGGTTATTTAAGGCACCTTCAACACACCTCTTCATTATTTGGGATTAAGCTAGTGGTGGAATAGATCAAATAATATTCAGTATATCTAACTATTTTTTTCGTATTCCTGCAGGCAAAGTATCAACGAAGCTGACATTATACAATGTAATGCAATATACAGACTGTTTAGCTTATCAGCAGCACTATGAGCTCATTCCCTCAGTGTATCATCAGGAATACAGAGACACACACACATCATTTTTGTAAGAGTTTTTAAATTAAATGATTGGTTAAGAATAAACATCTTAAAGTAAATAACAATAAACAATAGCCCTTAACCCTGTAAGGCCCCCGGTTGTAATTTTACAACATTACTTTAAGCTATCCTAAAAAAGTCAGTAAATGTTTTGGTTTTTTAAAGGACTACATTTACATAGTCAACAGGTCCATTTGTTCAGCCTCACAATGCTATTGGGTAGTATGTATTTATAGGTCCTGACCTCTGGCCATACACGCCAGGGATTCATACTTGCCAACCCTCCCGATTTTCGCGGGAGACTCCCGATTTCATTGCCCTCTCCCGGTTTCCTCCCGGGGTCATATTTCTCCCGCATTTCTCCCGATTTCTGACAAAATCAGATTTACTCAGGACTGTTTCCACTCTGACTTTAATACAGCTACACCATTGTTTGGTTTCCATGGTAGCGCGTCTCATTAGCAGCGCGCGTAACTGAAAGTCTGAGAGGGTGAGGAAGATAGTCACAGCAAACAGAACAAGAATCGACAACTCTCCTCTGCTCACTCCTTTCCTGCCCACACACATGCTCCATCAAGGATGGTGCTACAAGCCGCAAGACAGTGCACTTACAACTACAATAAGCATGTTAATGTTAATCTAATACAGCTCCGGCGAACCCTGCTCCGGTGATCCCCCCCCACACGGTGGTTTTGGAAATGCTCCCGATTTCTGAGGTCTCAAGGTTGGCAAGTATGCAGGGATTTTGGGCCCCATGGAAATATATCACATTGGGCCCCACCACCAGACCCAGGCCACGCCAACCAAGCACAATTGCTGTAACCACACCTCCAGAACCCAACCCACTCATTGATGCTTTAAATAACTCTACCTGTACAGGCTTGCATCTATCTTGTAGTCCAATACTAACCGCACAATATTTACTGACACTGAGCTGTGAAAATATAACACTTATGGGGGGACAGGGCTGCTGAGTCTAGAGATGGATCTGTTGGTCCTGGCACCAGGGGGAGGGACGATTTAGTATGAATAGCTGCTAAAAATGTACCTGCATTTACTAAATGTCATCTAAAAGAGGAGTGAAATTAAAAACCTGTATAGATATTAACAGTACTTAATGTCAGCTTAGTAAACATAACAATTATTATTTACAATGGACTAAGCTTAGCTAACAGACACATTTCCATAGACCACACCCACCTTTTCTTTGAAAAACTGGGTGACATACTGTCACCCTTTAGTCCCTCTCTTGTCTTTCTGTCCTTTCGTACTAGCATCCCTGCTCCTAACATGCTCTCACTCTCTGCTAGAAAGTGCCGGCGGAGGCAGGACCAAACCATTACATGTAAATAGAAGGGGGTGTACAGAGGCTTTGGATAATTAACTTTTGGAAGAAAAGAAGTTAAATGAATTGTAAGTTTAGTGAGTACATTATCGATATAATGTCCTATTAATGTTAATTCTTGATGAATGATGAAAGGTTGCTTAAACATTTTGTTCTTAATGTTCTAAAATAGTTTGGGCCCCCGTGGTGAGGGTGGCCAATAGGGTAGCCAGGATTCAGCTGGGGGTGGCCGTGGCAACTACGATTACTACGATGACTGATAGGTGTATATAGTGAATGTGAAATGAAATTTTTCCAATCAGGTGAACCTTATCGTATGAATAAGCCAACTTTGTCTCATCAGAGCAGATGAACAGAATCACTTTCAAAGCAAAACCCTTGTGCTTAAATGCTGCAGAAAACTTTCCTTTTGCTTTCACAACACATTAACCTGTGTCTGCCTCATATTGGCCTCGAGGGGAGACATAATTACCACGCCGACAGCACCGCATCGGCTGCTGATGAAATGAAACTATTACCGAAGGAGAGGTGCTTCACTTGGTCTCAGTCTCTTTCTCTTATCTTTCATGCTTTGTCTTTGAAGATCTTTTTGGAGACATTACATTAATCTAAGTCTGAATAATGCAACATCAGACAGGAAAAACGAATTTAAACAAATTATCTTAATCAGAGTACACATAACAATGTACCTCATCTAGATTTCTGCTTGTGTTTTGTGAGGGAACACAGGAGGTATTTAGTTCAAAAGTAATTTGTCTCTTATGGATAACAAAAGGGGATGATTTCTTCAAAGAACTGAGGAAGGAGGACAGATCTAACACATATTATTAGATATAATGTAAGGAGTAATTAAAATGTCTTTCTTACTTTGGTTAAAGTATGACTCTGGTTTGTTATAACTAGATTATGAGATGATGTTCATTATCAATGAATCTGATGATTCAAATGCTAGAAAATCATGATTTTACATGTATTTTTTAACAGTGCAACCCCAAATGTGTTGTGTGTAATATGGACAGAGAAACACAGCAAATCTCCCTAAACATTTTTTTGAAGATCCACTAAGTAACACATTTTGCATGATGTCATTATTTAGGTGTTATTTTGTCACATTGTTAAAGAAAAACAATTGTATTCACAAATGTAATAACATGGCTACAATGTGGTTTGATCAATGCAATACTTATTTGTCACAAATGATTCTTGGTTTTATTTACACCTAGCAGTTTTGCTATTGGATAGTGAGTGAAATGTTATTTTGAAGCGCCAGATATGGTTGTAGGACGTTGGCTGCATGTTTTGATGTAAACACTCTTTGAACAAACACTTTGAGCTGGTAAATTAGCTGACAGTTATTTAAATTAAACAGTAAATTCATTACATGCAATAGTTTCTTCTGCCTCAGTAAGACACTGCAAAACCACATGTCATACTGTATATAGTATATCACTTTGGAGGGCTTCTGTGGCTTTCGGGTTTATTGCCCAAACAGATTCAAGCTGTGGCGTGTCAACCTTTATCGTTATAGAGATGTATTACACTGAAAAATACATAACTGTTCGGATACTGTGTATGCATAATGTATGTTTGCTTTCATGCAGGCACAGACTTTTAGTCCCGAATGTTGAGATATGAATTGTTTGCACCCCATTTGGCACCCAGCTGTTTGGTGGATACTGTGTGGCTTTTTCTTTGAGTCTTGTTGTTCTTCAGGCATATTCTCACTGTGCCAACCTAACCATGACAACCTTCTCAGGTGAATGATGTAAAATCTAATTATATGCGTGGCAATACTTATACAGAACAAATTCAAGCGGGGACATGACATGCAAATCCACCAGGTAATCTGCGCCCAATGTGAGGGACGAAACCATCAAAATCATGCTCTATTAAGACTGATTTAATTCCAAGTTATTTAATAATTATAACATCAGTGATTCTTTCTCACCCAGCGTCTCAAACAGAAAAGCCTCAGCTCAGAGTAAACCTCTGGGAGACACGCACACATCACAGCTAATTGTAATATAAAAAGCGCTGATGTGGAAATGACAGGGGGCTAATAACAGGTCTGCTTTATCTTTAGAGCATTGACCAAGAATGCATCAACAACGACAACAGCCATGATCAGAGGTATTATATTCTCTGGTTGTCTGTCCAATTCTGGTGAACATGATAACTCCGCCATGACGCCATAACAACCTCTTAAAATGTTTACATATAATGTAACAAACTAAATAATCTTCAATTTCAGATAGATTCAATCCTATATATGGGCTTTCTTTTTCTATTACCTGCATTAACTAGGCAATGACCTGTCAGTGTTTTCTTAAACAACTAAATTAGAACTGGGGTCTTTAATTTTTTTCAAGCCAAGGACCTTTAAGCTAAAAGAGAGATTACGCAAGGACCCCCTACTAACTACATATGTAAAAACATTGAGTTGTTTATTAAACTGGACCTACAATATAATGTGAGCTAAAGTGCCATAAACACACAGATTTATGGTGCATACAACACTAACCAATTAAAATACTACATAGCTGTAGCTAAATAGTTAAGGATTGTGCCTCACAATGATTTAGCGCAGATTAGCTAGCTCACATGATTAACACACCACTATCAATGTGTAAATACAAAACATAATAATAATAACATATTTCTACATATCAGCCAATGAATATATGCATTTTCAGACGTACTTTAATAAAAAAGAATATTACAAATTGATTACTGCATTTGGGGACATGGACCTACACGGACCTTCTGATGAAGACCAATACATTTGAATCTATGTCTATAAAACAAATAAAACTTAGAATAACACATACATGCTTTAACCACTACCGCTCAGAATATGTATAAACCATTGCTAGTCAGGCTCTAAGGAACTGTGAGAATATACGTGCCCATTCACCCCTGCAATGAACTGCATGCATGAACTAATTCACTATGACTCACGAATACTGTAGGCAACCAGCACAAATTCAAGCCATTAGTGTACTTTGTCTTCGCCAGTCAGGCATGTGTGTATCATGACCGTAATCATTTCTCACTGTGTGTGGGGGTGTGAGCACATAACTGTCAAACAGGGATGCAAGTGGTTGTTTGTGAAAGGAGGAAATGATTCCAAACGCCTCACATCGAAGTGCTGTACAGTACATAGTGAAGACAAGTCAGTGTATAGCTCACCAAGAGATGAAGGCAGTAAAGAAACATGGCTGGCTTCAGAGCTGACTGGAACAGTTGCCAATGTTTCCTGCCTGTTAATATGAAACGTCTCCTTATATTAAGTGTTATGTTCCACAGCAGACGCACACATGTTGGACTAACAAGCAGAGGCTGGTGATTCTGACGCTCCTCAATAAGTATTTCCTACTTTGCAGGAGATTTTGACAATGACCAGATATACACACATTCACTCATTTTATAATCTATCACTATTTCTATCTACCTTTTTTTGTTGGTATATTAGACGTTTTTATCAACATTGCTGTAATTTGATGCTTTTGTAGCAATAGGTTAAGGAACTTTTGAAGGTTTGAATAAAGATGGCCGGTGTGTTTTGTTTTTCGGAGTCCAAAATCTGCACATTAAATTGTTAATCTCGATAGCAATATTCTATAAATATGATTTACCTCTAAGGCCTGATGATGGTCAAGATAAAAGACTCACCCTAATCTATTCAAGCTGATGTGTGAAGCAGTCAGTCAATGAGCAGAAGTAAGCCACTTTATATCCACATGGACGAGCTCTGTGCTCCTTCCATTAGTTTTTCTTGTGTGACATTTTGCCGACCAGTTTGATTTGGTTTGAACTGAGTATGACACATCAAGTACATGACAGCTCGCCACAGCTTGTCCGAGTTGCACTTATTGACTGCAGGCTATGTGCCTTTCCTCCCACTCACTGTTGGCTTTGATTGCGCAGGACAACAAAAGGGACAACTCTTTGTTATCGCTGAAGAAGTTCACACCCTCTCCCAGGACATAGACGTTAATGTTGCATACAATCAGTCAAAAGGCCTTCAGCAAAGACATTGTTTCTAATGCTTTCTGTCTTATTTAAATGGGTCGCATTTATATAGCACTTTCACAGTCTGTATGAAGCCTCAAAGTGCTTTACAAATCAACATTCACCAATCCACACCCATTCACACAGAATGTATGTTCTACCTGCTCAGGGAGACCAATATGCACACACAATCACGCAGTGTTTGTCATCGAGTGCATGCAAATATCTTGCCCCATGAAAAATGACCATGGGACTGCATGTGTTGGAAATCGAACCACCGACCTTCTGATTAGAGAAAAACAATCCACCTTAAGCCACAGCCACTCACTCAGATTTCCTTTTTTAATTATATTAATGTATACTTTTACAATTATCATTGTTAACTATTAGCAGGTCTTGTTTAATACAAACTTTCTGTAGGTGGGTATAATTATGTTCTCAGAGAGCGCAATTCTCTCCCAAGGCCATTCCCATAAGTAAAAAATATATGCGTTTATGGGATTTGGATCTGCTTCAAGATATAATATATTTTCCCTTGGCCCATGAATACACCCTTTCACTCATTTGTCAAAATCTGGCTTGTAAATTTCTGTAACCCTGCTGTCGAAAGGACAAACAAACCAACAAACAGAACTGAAGTCATAACCTCCTAGGGGGAGGTAATAACACAGTGGGCCAATGGCAATAGTACTAAGTATCCATTGAAACGCTAGCCTTGATAGTTAATAACTTCAATGTAATGTGTAATTTCCCGTTATGAGACATTGGGACCCCAGTGTGCACTCTCAGCATCATGATGTACCTCATGCGTATCTCATTCGGTGTGGAATCTGGATGCCTCAGCTCTTAATGGATGCCTCCTGTTGATCCTTCTCTCACTGCGCTCTGACCATGGGAGAAGAAGGGGGGGGGGGGGTGGGGGTTGTACTGTAGCCGTGGTGCCTCCAGATGCTCGCTGATTGTTCCCGGTGATTGTGCTTCTAGTAACTGCGACCCCCCTCTACTCCACACAGATGGAGCTGTCAGCTCCATTATGGATACGAGATGATTAAAACTGCAGTCAGTGAAGCCACCGCTGATAACTTAGGTCTCGTTAGACAGGCTACCGAGTTGCGAGGTTAAATGTAACAGGCTTGTGGGAAGTTAGCAAAAGGTGCCATGTGTTCCTGATAGATACTGTCTAGCCTGGAAACATGCGTTTATTTATGGATGTTTAAAGTAAAATAAGTATTTTGAAAAAAGAAGAATGCGGCAACAATTCACATCACGTTTTCAAGATTGTGAAGAGGATGGAGGGTTAAATGCATGGTTTAAATAAGTAAGTCCGTCCCCTGTAGAGCAAAGTGAGCACATGTAAAATGTATATTAAGTGTTTTAGGAGTCTATTTTTAAGCGAGCTCGGTGAACATTGTGATGCAGAATGTTGACCCGCTGAAGACCTGTAGAGGCGTACAATACAGCCTCTTCAACAGCGAGACACGCACAGAGACACAGAGAGAAACCACTTCTCCCCATCGGTTACCATGGCAATCCAATACATTTGCCATTACTTCTTGGTATTGACTCTCAATAAAGTGGGTAAAAATGAATCTCCTTTTCTCGAGCGTTAAATCTGGACCTAAGTGCTGATGTCAGGCGTGCAGAGTCAAACACCCTCTCCCTGATATACAGAAATGCCAGCCAAGAGAAGAGGAAGGGGCACGACCGAGCAGATGCTGCTTTGCTTTTTGTTCCTCCGCTGCTCAGCTCTTTCTTCATGGCTTAACACATCTGCTCAAAGGAAGAGGAGTGCAGATGTTGACCGAGGAGGATTGTGTTTCTGTCCATCAGAAGGCATAACGTTTTTTTGTATCCAACACCTTATTTTTCTAAACCAATTAAGTTTGATTTATTTGAGCTTCTCAGTGTTGTCAACACATGTGTGTTGCTTGACAGGAAAGACAAAGAAGATGATAGAGTATCCAGAAGGATTTAGATTCAGAGCCAAAACAGTGCAGGTGGTATGTCTCCCACTCCATTCACCTGCTACACAATTTCGCCAAGCTTTGTTCACTAAAAAATACCACCTGTCTCCGGCTTGACAGCACGCAGATTTCAGTATGGTGGATTGAAGCTGCTCTGCGGCAATGCCATTTTACTCCCACCTGAAAACTGAGTCATTTCCATTTTTTTCTACCGTTAACGGGACTGTGTTCTCGATTGTTCCTAATACAGGCAAACACACAACACAAGAGTATCCATCGTCCTGTAAAGGGTGCCATCATCTAACGATATACTTGTGGCCCCTTTTTTTGGCAATTCTAGCATTTGCTATCCTGCCTGACACAATGGTGCATCCTTGCCTTTGACACTGAGAGAAAAGGCATGTAAGAGTAATTGTTTCTGATCTTTCCCTCTTCTCTCAGTCTGTCCCTCCTCTTCAATAAGTGTGTTAGATTGCTTGGCACCTCAGTGGAAATCAGCCTAGATTGCCACCTTGACACTGATGTTAATTGGCAATTCCTATCCATCAACGCACCACCTTTGACGGAAGTCAAGCTGTCCCGTTCAGCTGCTCAGGTTGGAGAGAGGAGGGAGGCGATCTTGGAAGGGTCAGGCAGCGTATTAGCTTGTATTGAGTTTGCCTGGACTGATGTTACTTTGTGGTGCGTGGGAGTTAGCGGCTCAACCTCTGTGAGCCGTAACTTTGTTTCACAAATGAGGGGCCTTTCCCACATTTTTCAGGAGCTTTTAAGCCAACAGTGTGTGGGTGTAGGCACCATTAGTCCTAAATGGCTCTTCACAATGGATGCCTGATAGGGCTTGCAGGAAATACAGCATACACACAAACAGCTAAAGAATGACAATAACTCCTACACACATGCATAGCAATTAAGTAGTCATTCTCTTTCCCTCATCATCCGCCAGTATTGCCTTGTTATGGCATTGTTACTCAGAGGACAAACTGCCTGCAGTTTAGATGTTGGTACTAAATTCACTTGCAGCTGGACAAGCCAAGGTCAAAAACTGCCACATAAATGGTGGCATGTCATGGCAGAATCGCCTTTGGTTACTAAATGTTATTGCTTTTTATAATTAAGTGTTATTCTCATTTGTTCTGTTAACGTGGTACTGTATGTCTATTTCTACCAAGTACATCATTTTGTTAATTATCTTATTGCTTGATGCTCTCTGTTGAGGGATGTTGTTGTGTTAGGTAACGTTTATTCACAGAGTCTGTTAAAGCAGACCAGGATGATCCATTTCTGTAAGGAATATAACACAAATAGGAGAAGGCATTCTAAAATTTGGCACAGGTGTAAACCATAACATGAATGATGGCTTCAGGGTCCTGGTGCTCTGGATGCCGGCTCTCTGTCACACTGTTGTGAGTTACGGTGATACTTCCACAGAACAGAGACATTTTAATTATATTAGTACCACCTGTGCTTTTCCTAATAATAATTGTTTATTCTATTGCTTGGATTTAAACTAAGAGCTACAGTCTTTACCCAGGTCTGTGTTCCTCACATTGAAATGTCATTGTGGGTTTATATAGTTTCAGTAAAACATGAGTGCTGATGCATCCCTATATCCAGCATTAGCTAATTAAACATTTCTATCGGAACTGCACTAATTGCCACTTCACAACTGAAGGAATGCGTTCAGATTTAAGTATAATCCGCACTTCTCAGGCTCTGAACTCAGGATGCTTCATCTCAAAGGCAGCATTAATATGTTTGGCCCATTGGGGGCAAACAGCTTTAAACACACATGTTGCACATCCATCTGACTCCAAGTTCAATATTCACTATCCCTTTAAAAGTATTCTGTCCACCAACTTGGGCAAATATATTGCTCTATAGATGCTAGTTGCTAACTTTGTATGCTGTTTGATGCTCGTCAGGTTGCATACAGTAGATAAGTCTTAGGGTTTTCATTAAAAATAGCTACCCACTGTGTCTGGAAACTAGGTTGATAGGAGAGTTAAGACTAAACCAGACGCACATTAACGGTAATGGTGTTAAAGCTTAAACAATTAGCTATTAAGCTAAAGTAAAGCTAAAGGGAACTGCTCAGTTTATTTATTATTATTATATAGTTATACCACACTTTTTTCACCTGTTACAAGACAAAACATTTAAAAATAAGTAAGTAATGTACATATCTTTAATACACCTAGCCTGTTAATACCTATATAACATGATGTAACAATGGTAAAAAACATTTTGGAGAGAATTCGAACCAGACATTACCTGTTTAGATCACATTAACCACACACACAGTTTTCAAGCTGGGGTTCTTTCATTAAAAGCAGGTTGCAAGGAGATATTTCATTTACCCACCAAGCATTTATTTGACATGTTCATCAAACTGATAGACAAGAAGGTACAAACTAACCTCATTTGTTTCTCGCTGGGAGCATCAATGGGGGCTCCAAAGCTGCTGCCACAGAGGTCACAAGCTTGCTGTACTTTATCCCTTTCTGTCCCTTTCTCTTTCTATCCATCTCCCTCTCAGTCTCTCTTTGTTTGGCAGGGATTTGACCAAACAAAACCTGACCGGGTAGCTCTAAAGCAAGGTGACTGAAGGTTATATTTTAACCTGACTTCAAACACCCAATCCAAATTTCTTTCACTCTGACTGGCAGTTGTGGATGAAAATACTGTGGATCAGATTTGTCACCCATGCCATTAGCTGCTCTGTTACCTCTGCACCCTTTAACATACTGCCCTGAAAACAAGGGGTGAAAGGATGGTTTGTGCTCCCGGACCTCATTTGCTTGGGTTCATTTGTTTAATTAAAGGCACTAGTAGGAAAGAATACGTATATTTTGCTTCAAATGGTAGCCTGAAGGAACTTTTAATGAGCAGAAATATCCTGCAACATGTAACATAGCATCACTAAGCTGCACGCAGAATGCCTGTGTTTACCAACTGAGCCAATCGAATTCCTCTGGAATAAAATCCCAGACTGGCAGGGCTGCTAAACATGCGTGTGTTTTGTTCACTGACATCACACTCGCCAATCGATGCTTGCATGCACGCCATGACATTTGGTATTAAAATCAGAACCTTTCCTTGCATGGGCAGAGCAGTTTCCATTAGAGATCCAACCGAAAGCTGTGCCATAATGTGATTTAATCAGATGTGGTTTTGCAGAGAAGAATCCATCATAGAGCATCTTTTAATTTCAAATGTCCTGACTTTAAAGTGCTCCGTTTCATTGTGACTTCAATGTAAAATGAAACAATTCTCAGCCATTGATCAAGGTCATGGGCAAGCTCTATTATGCCTGATCTTGGACAGATGTTAATTTATAAGCAAACACTTTCAACTTAACAGTCTTGACGTCAGCCGGAGACGAGGCAGAGACGTAGGCGGGCAACGACAGAGAGGGGATATGAGAGAAAATGCAAATGGCTTGACAGATAAGTTAATGTGCCTTTGCCGTGGCGAGGGATTCTGATTGCGCTGGGAAGGTAAGGCTATCCTGAGCCAGCTGGAGATATCATTAATCCAAGGTTGACCTGGCCTGCAGAAGTTTATTATCCAGGAGGAGGCTGTCCTGACAGCAGGCAGGCAGAGGAGAGGCCATGTTGTTTTCCAAAACGACAGAGCAGCACTTCCTTTTGAGCCTTCCTGAAGACAAATTGGCTTGGATCAGCAGCCAGGCAGCTGGCTGATGGAGAGGTGAGATGTATAAGGCCCACGTGGGCATTTTATTGATGACGGCTTTTTTTTTTTCTTTCTCCCCCCCTCTCCTGCAGAATGTCACCTGCTGCAGTGTGTCATTGTGTCCTAGTCGCTCTCCAGCTCTATCACTCACCCACACACATACAGCACACCACACACTAACCATACTGTACAGTGGAGTAGGCTCACACTAATCCTTACTTTAGACATGTAGCACACCGTTTAGTTTTTTTTGTGGATTACTGTCCTCTGGCAATAGTGGGAGATCAGCACACAGAGGCAGGTTAGAGTTTAAATAAGAACAATGCTTTTGTACTCTAGTCACAAAAACAAAGGGAGGAAAACTTTCGTATCTGCAAGATGGATAAAATGCAAAAAGGCTGCATTGTTCCTTATTTAGTGTTAGTGTTGATTTAGCGAAACAAGACTTTAAACCAACACATTGTTTGGGTTCAAAAACGTCAGTATGCTACTTTCACTGCACCAACACATTGGACAGCCATTGGCATAAAGGTGGTAGGGACCAAACAGAGCCTAAAAAGGAGATATTTCCGAGAGTCAGAGACAGGATATCAAATTAATCATTTCAAAAGTGATATGCTTGTCTGATGTTGTGGTTTCAGTTTGTTGGCCAAAAACACAATTAATATGGTTTTAAGTAGCCTAAAAGAACAACAACAATATAAAATGTTTTCATATGGTCTTAAGAGCCTGTATCCTGCATTAACACACCTCCCTTCCCAAAGCGCTGAGAATAAATTAGAACAATTTGTTTAGTTTTTTGACGTACCATCATACAAATTGCTCTCACTTATTTTTAAATAAAAAGCCTCTGGGCAAAATCTACAGAAATGAATTCACGTGAGAAAAAGGGTATTTAAAGCGTACCAGCTCTTTGGTTAAGTGTCTGCTGTGTGAGGAAGTATTCGGTTTGAAAAACAAAATAAAAAATACATAAGAATAATACATTCTACAAGTACTTGGAGAAAACTTGGACTTGGTAATGGAATGGAATGGAATTATTCATCTCTCTCTTAAATTATGAATCACAGTGGATGACAGTATCATCAATACTTACTGAAGTGCAAAATAGTTCTAGGTTGTCATCCTCTCCTTTTAAAGTGAGCTCCCTCCAGTACATGTTGAGTACAGCAGAAAACAAAACAGTGATACCCATCCCTCCTCAAATGTAATTGTTCTGCTCTTGTGTTCACTGTCTTTTTGCAGGTTTGGCAGTTCACCAGATAATCACAATCACTGTGTCTCTCATTATGGTTATCGCAGCCTTGATCACAACACTCGTCCTTAAAAACTGGTAGGAAAGATTCCTTTACTTTTTGTATTATGTATTTACAGTGTAACTCATCTGTAAGAACTTCCACTATGTCAGAATATCCTTTGGATGATGAGAAGGGTACAAGGTATGATTTTATGTTTGTTTCTTGTCTTTGGTGCGTGTTTTTGTAGCTGTGCGCAGTCGGGAAATGGCCGCCACAATAGCCATCAGCGCAAGATCCACCAGCAGGAAGAGAGCTGCCAAAACCTGACAGACTTCACCCCGGCCCGGGTGCCAAGCAAGGTGGATATATTCACTGCCTACAATGACAGCCTGCAGTGCTCACATGAGTGCGTCCGGACTGCCGTGCCAATCTACACTGATGAGATGATCCAGCAGACGCCTGTCTACAAGACTGCTTACAATGGAAACAGGTACGCCGGCCCAGGGCTGTTTATAGCACAAGATGGATGCACACAGGAATCACTGTTCAGTCAGCAAGCACTGGACATTTCAAGTCTTTTTTTAAATCAGGCATTACAGGTTAATGTCCTGAATATGATGTAACCCCATGCTGAAGGGCAGAGCCAGATGTATTTAAACTGGGTTAAGAAATGTTGTTTTCCTAATATTAGTGGTTGTATGAGGGGATACATGTTCTGATAACTTGACAGTATACAGCATGACAAAATGACAAGCAAATGAAATACTTTTTCACCAAAATAACTGGCGACAGACAATTTTTTTACATTACAATATTTTTGAAACCCCATTTATATTTTAGCCATTTCATGTAGTAAGCTGTTCACCAAAGAAGTTGGGTCAAGATTATCTTTTCAGGTTGAAGGCACCAGTAATATTATTATTATAGAGGAAAAACAAATTCTTCATTTATGACATCAAGGAGTAGTACAGGGTCAATTGTTTCCCCCCTCCACATTCAGCCAAGTTGAATATCAGGGTCAGAAGCAATTTAGAGATAGGGGAAGAATTTCCCACCGAATGCAAGTGGGAAATAACAGTTAACTACTTTTTTTCTTTATAAAATGAGTAACTTCATCACATTCTTCCCCTTGAGTGTGCTTCTATTCTCAACCACAATCGGTGTTAGTCAGAGGCTTGTTTTCTCAGCAAAGCCATAAAATCGGTTGCCCTTAATGCTTTCGTCCATTCATTCCTTGATCATCTGCCCGAGTGCTCAGCCCTGGCACGCTCAAGATGCACACAAATCCAAACCTACCTGGGATTTTTGTTTTGGCTTAATTAGTCAGTTTGTAGATGTAGGGCACTGCAATGTGAAGTCTTTACAGAGCCATTGAACTGATCCTTCTGACACCATTTGAAATGGCAGACAAGTACTATATATACACTTTAAAAACTCAACGACTAAACCCAAAAGTCATGAAATGTAATCTCCGTAAACTGTGCTCAAAACATCGATGTTTACCCACCAAACTAATGCGCTGCTTCACACCAAAAGGAAGGTGTAACACTGTTGAGTCATTGGTGTGTTTGCTTTCCACTCTGAGTTCAAATCGCTTCTCTCTGTGGTTGAAGATGTGTCACTCTTTGAAATACAAAGGAGTTTTGACTGTGTTACTGAGTGGATAACAGTAAGAGTCATCTAAGCTGCATGGGCACCAAAGATGGTCACACTTACTCTGAGTATCTAAATCCTGTAACAGATTCATTATTCTGGCAGTGAGGATAGGATCACTCAGCTGGTGTAAATAGTACAAAATGTTTAGCATCAACGCTGCTGATTAATTCAGGAATTATTAACTTCAACTAAAAATCTCAGTATGTTCTTTTTTCTGTCTCTCTGCTTGTGTTTCTTTGTGATTAGTGACACAAATTTGACCAGTATTGGCAAAATTATTATGTGACAGTAACTTCTTTCAAAAATAATTACTTGTGCCGCCATGTGGCTCAGTATCAATGAGGGGGACCCAGGTTTCAAATCTGGCCTGGGACTATTTATGCATGTCATCATCTCTGCCTCCGCATTTCAACCAACCAAGTCTCACCAAAAAATAGCTACGTTGGTCTACAGGGAAAAACGTAGTAATTTAACAAAAAACCCTCTCAAATGTTGACATTCCCAATGGCCAGTGCCCATGTCACGTCATCGTCAACTTTCCCGGGGTGAAAAAACAACAACATGGCGGACACCCAATATCTATCAAACTAGATGTAAAATATATACTTCTACCTAGAAATGTAATAAAAAAGCATTTTGACGGCAAAACTATCAATCAATCAATCAATGTTTATTTATATAGCCCAATATCACAAATGTTACATTTGTCTCAGTGGACTTCACAGTTTGTACAGAATATCAGTATGACAATACGACACCCTCTGTCCTTAGACCCTCACATCGTACAAGGAAAAACTTCCAGAGAAAACCTACAGTTTAAAGGGGAACATGGGAGAAACCTCAGGGAGAGCAACAGAGGAGGGATCCCTCTCCCAGGACGGACAGACGTGCAATAAATGCCGTGTGTAAATTGAAGAGATAATACATTTTACAGCATAGGTAGACCAAATGTTTGGAAATGCATGTGTATATAATAGGAAGATGAATCCACGAGGATATCCACCCAGGACTTATGATCCAGGACCACAGCAACAGGCACAGCCATCGATCCTACAATTTCCGATTTTCCACAAGAAAATAAGCCGGGTGTCCGCCATGTTGTTGTTTTTACACACTGGGAAAGAAACAAAAAAGCCTTTTAACACAAAAAGTAAAAAATAATTAAGCTTCTAGGGAAAGTACTTTTAAATATCATATTTTATACATATGTAACAACGTTGATAGTCAGGTAAGTGATAATGTATAGTGAGTGGGTAATTATTGCAAAAAAAGACCCCGACACTGTGCTGCAGGACATAAATGTATTACACACATGTGAACGCCTCTCTTTGTTTTTTCTATAGGCTAGCATTTATACCTGAAAAATGCACTTTAAACAATATGTTCTAGACTTGACAGTAGGCTTTAGTAGAAGACACAATAAGATGCAGTAGATGCTGACCTAGCTGTTCTTCGCTTTGTAAATGAATAATCACATTTGAAGAAATCAAGTGTAAACATGTCGACAAATACTCCCTAAACTCATGTTGACACAACAAATGTTTATCAATAATGTCTCTTGGTGCTAACTGAATGAAATGCAAATATGCAACCAACTACACCCCCATCTATCTATAACAATGTTCTCACCTCTTTACCCTACAGGCCCTCCCCCACTGAAAGACAACTAATTCCTGTGGCCTTCGTGTCAGAGAAATGGTTTGAGATCTCTTGTTGACAAGCTGAAGGCCTTCTTCACTTCCTGTGGGTGGAAGACACTTCCTGAATTCACGCTCTGGTGGGTACTATGCCACATTTTAATTGCACAAATCCTCGCATGAGCCTCAGCCACCTCTATACCCGTGGTAATGCTGCCCCACTTTGGGACCAGAGGGGAACTTGGCATAGGTTTGTTTTAAGTGACATGACTGCGCTCCTTTCAATTGCTGCGCTGCGATGAAAAAGGGCTGAGAAATCCAGTTCAGTGCCGTATCAGAGGTCTTTAGTCGAGATAAGAAACTAATTATGAACATATCAGGAATAATAAGCTTTATTCTCAAAGTTAATGATTTCACTCCTCATATCTGAAATACTTTCATTAATATTCATGTTGTCCCTTTCCTTCTTACACCATATTGTTTTGAACAGGAATGAAGAAGCACTTTCACTTGACTTGTGAACATTTTTTTGTATGCATGGTAATGTATGCAAGAATGGCCCGCATTTGAAATTCAAAGCATTGAAAGTTAAACACATGCTCCGGCCCCACAGTGTTGCTGGGAGCCCGGGGGGAGGTGTAACGTCTGCTATTGACCCAGATTTTAAAAGGAATAGATTGCCTGCAGGTAGCGTAGTGAGAGGACAGCGCCTCGCCATTGTCTGGACACACATTAGTCTCATTCTGTTCTGCTCTACACAGCATGCGCCTTATGCTGCATACTTACATTATCTGTTACTATTACACAGCAGACCTAATGTATTTCCTAGGCTAAAGTGTAGGTTTTTGTATAGTTTTTGAAAACAGTATTGCCATTTTAACTGATTTAGGAAATGGATACCAACTATCCCAAGCATATAAAGGTGTAACACAAAACAGAAATATTCATTTTTTTGTACCTTAATTTTGGGGTCATGTGTTGTACAGTATGTTCGTGCTGTACGGTCAGCTAACCCATGAGAACGACTGGGCTCTGGTTTCAGACAGAGGGTGAAAAGAGGTTCTTCATGAGAAAAATAGAGCTTTTTTGAACATTAAAGCATGTAAACATGTCACAGTAGAGGCACAAATTACAAATATGAACCTGGAAATGAGCATAACCTAAAGACATTTAAACACTTTTAATGTCGATACAAAAACAACAACAAATAATAATGTTAATAGCTGAAATGTAAAGAGCCTGACCTCAACCGGGCTTTATACAGTGCACGTAAAACAGACCTAGTAAATGCACTTATAAAGGAACATTCAAGGACTTTGACTATACAATATGCTTTAATTCATAATTGTCTATATGAATTATATTGCCATATACAGTATACAGCAATTAACACTTAATTAACACACAAAACACACACAATTAGAAAGTATGCCTGTTGTTAAAGTCCTATCTGTGTTACAATGTTTTTATTTTGTGCCGGGCTTAAATTAAGAATAATTGTGGTTTTGTTCTCCACAGGATCCAGTTGGAAACACACAAAACAGCTTCTTTTGTAAAATAGTGCGATCACTCTTTGGACACTGGTGAAGATATTTATTTTTCTAGAGATGACAAGCAGAGCAGCAACAATGCTGCCACTCAATATTTCCAGGAACGTACAGTCATTTAGATATAGATTATATATAGGTATATTTACAGGATGTGTGGGACTTTTGGACGTCACAAGGAAAACATTTGACATTTGAAAAAAAAAAACAAGGAGCTTCTGTGGGTGGAAGGTGAACTGTAATTCTGAACAATGTGCCAATAATGCCACTATGTGCCACAACCTGGATAGAAGGAAGTTTCAACAACTGATGGACTAAACAAAGAGCGCTATATTAACCCTGTATCGACTCCAACTACTTTTGTTTGTGTTTTGTTTTTTAAAGAAATGTGAAAGATTAAAAAACGCTACAAATGTATTTGAATATGTTTTGAAATAGTTCTAAGATATGTGTTGAAAAAGAGTCTAAGAAGATATTTATATGAAGCACTATTCTATTAGTTTGGGAAGAGAGGGGGGGGGGGGAAAGAAACGGTATATGCTTTAGCGAACAGTTGATTTTAAAACATGGTTTATATAGGTCCCATTTTAAAAACAGAATAGTTATGTCTATTTTTTTACACAGTAGATTCTAACGGTGAAGGTCCCTAGCACCTGGGATTCAGCGCTGATAATTAAATACCCGAACAGAGATTAGAAGAAAGAAAAAGCATATGAATACACCTCATGCAATCCAACCCAACACCCGCTCCAATCACTTATTATGTACGATTTTTACCTGATTTGGCTTAATGGAAAAACAGACAAAAGGGTTCTGTAGTAAAGGAACAAATCCCATAGCAGCAAATTCATGAATAGCTAGAGTAAGTACAGCCACAACAGACTGCATAGAGCTGGGCAGGACATTCATACTGCCTCAGGTCTGTCTAGCTCTCTTGCACACTTTATGTTGGTCTCAGTTTCAGCAGCTGTCCGGATACATTCTAATGAACCGTTATGATTTAAAAGGGTGGAAGAGATTCAATTCAAGCCTGTAAATTCATGTGATAATTTGCATTAAAGGGACAGAGATTGAAAAATTAATCTTTCCACAGAGACTAAATTATTATTCCCACGCAACCACCAAGATTAACTTTTGATACATTATTTTATGAAGCCTAAAAAAGTCTGTATTAAAGTCAGAAAGTCAAGATGAACATGAACCAATTTGTAGTTGATGGAACATAAAATGATCCTCCAGTTTTCAAATGAGAGTGTCGATCAGGATCAAATGATCTACGACGTCGATTTTAAACCCTAGCAAGGGAAGAATTCCCTCGCCCAAATGTGAGGTAGGGGTCAGTTACATTTCTCCAATCAGCACTTGAGGACAATATTTCTAGCAAATCAGAATTTGCTATTACAGCCAAGAAGCCGTGGGTTGTGCACACAAATACATGTAGGCTGTAGGAAGCAGAGCGCAAACACAATACGAATAAGTAGTACATTTTGTCCTCTCAATCCCAAAACACTCTGTCGGTGTATTACTGAAGTAAGGGGATTATGACAAGCCAATCAGCTGCCGCCAAATTGCTTTAAACTATCTCCTATGTCAAGGTTAGGGGAACCCTTGGTCAGGAAAGACAGTAAATCGCTCTTGAGAGCTTTCCACCCCCAATAATTGTATTATCAACCTCCAGCTCTGACAGACCGATTACCTTTGTGCTCCAAAAGCTCTTGAGGAAACCACCTTTGAATCTACCTTTCATTGTGCTGTGGGTTTGTACAAAGCACAAATACAATTCTGAAATTGTAAACGTTTCTTGGCTGCAGACAGCAATATGTACTGATTAAAGCGGTGGGTTTTATTTCAGCGACGACAGCGGATCTCCCGTAATCCGCTTCGGTTGTTTCAAGGCTCACCTCCTTAAAGAATTCAAGGTTGTCCCGGAAGGATCAGTATCTGTAAATGTGAGCCATTCAGGATGTGCCATCACGGCCTGGGATAAACACTGTGGTGCAAAACTCACGATTTTTGCCCATTCACAACATGATAACCACTCTCATGAATGACCCATACCAAGTCAGCCTCACATGTGTGTGTGTGTGTCAGGCTGCGGAGTTGCTTCTTTGACATAACATATATTTTTTTGAATGAAGAGTGCTATCTTACTAGTCAGAGGGTTACGAAAACTTACTGTATATTATACACGTGTAAATGTATTTTCTATATATTTGCTTCTATTTGTGTACAGGTGTGTTCTATTTTTCAGGACCTCTCCCGTTTCTGGGAAGGTTTTCAGCTAGGTCGGGGATAGTGTCTTTGTTTACATGTGTAACTACAGTATTTCTTTTAAAAACACAAAACTAACATTGTGCCAAGCTTCCTACCTGCACTTTCAAGCAGTACTTGTATTATATCTTTATCTAACCAGTATAATACTTCAGTAGACGCTGCAATAGTTCAGAGGCTGGGGAGTGATTTCCAGGAGGAATGTCTGAAAGTACTGAAGGATTCGAAGAGGTGTGATCATATCTTGGGTTCTGCTGCATTCATGGTTGGCTGGGAAACCAATGACTTTCTGTTCTTATCATTTCTACATGGATTTCATCACATAAATAAAAAAAAAAAAACAGTGTTAATCCAACAGTAGCTGCCAAGAAACCGACTAAACTTGATGTTACGTTCATTTGTCATATTTTATATTTGTATATACATATTGCTACAACTGCCCCATTAAATGTAGGATTTGCCACATACTTGTGACTGCAAAAACTATATAGCATTTTTGAGTTCATGAAATGATCAGGGAAAGATGTTTAAAGAAAGAATTGTGGAGAAAAAAATTGACCTTGTTAAAAATGCATACATGAGTTACGCACAATTTTCGTATTTCAACATTTTAAAGTATAGGCCTAATTTGGGTTTATTTCGACTTGGGTCTTACTGTCAGCCTTGACATACACTGGCCTTGTCAGTCAACCCTCTGGTGCCAATGGAAACATTTATTTGATAGACTGCAATATTAGTATCAATTAGCTCAAAACACTGTGTGCTCACAGATCTGCTAGTATAGCTGTCCATTCTCAGGAATAGTAGCCAAAGAAACACCAGTCCAACAGTTATGGTAACTAGGAACACGTCATCTTTGCTAAAATGAAGTCCAAAGGGACAAAGATGCGTTAAACTGTATGCGTACCAAGTCGAGCTGAGACTGGCGCCAGGATACCAAACTGCAGTCAAACGAATGGTCACTTTCAGACAATTTCAAAAGACCCCTATTTGTTTTACCTGACTTTGGAGCAGATATTAAAATGTTTACAGTCTGGTGCAAAACATGGTTTTGGTCTCTATAGCAAACTTCCCTACTCATGACAACATCAATTTACGCACTGTAATGGTGACCCGAAAGGAAGTAAGAGAACAAGACCCAAGTTTTTATAGACACAAATTATGCTTTAAGCTTATAAAATGAAGATTGCGATCTCTTTCATCAAAAACGGTACTTGTGGTTACCAAGTTTGTGTCAATTTGTTCAATCAATGTGACATTGAAAATGGTCGAAATGTTATACCAAGTCGATGATGATTGTGTGAGACTGCTCTCTCATTCTTACCACTTACTAAATCTGATTCAACTGAGAACATTTTGACGTTCATTCCTGTGTGTCATACTGTGTGGTAAAACATTAGCAGGTTTTACTTCAGTAAGCCTTGAAAAGCATGTTTGCATTGGTAGCAACACTTTTTAGCTGCCGGCTAAAAACAATTCACTTTGCATTCCTGAAGAGCTTCTGGACAAGGAAAGATAGAACTTGAAGCTATGAAACACATTTTAAAACAGGCTATCAGTAGACATAGGCATACATCCCCCTTCCTGCTGTTTAACTCTGTCTGAAATCAAACTGATACGTAAGGAAATGCCTTACTGCTTTCTTGCCTTTTCAGTTTATATTCCAGGATAGCCGATGATAGCGATTTATTATAGCTAAGAGGGAGGAAAATGATTCTACTTGGCTGCTCAGATTTGATTCAGGAAACAGAGCAGGCCAGGCAAAAGACAGGGGGAAGGGTGCTTGTAAAAAAAAAGAGTCTTAAACAGACACCAAAGACTAGACATGCCTTTTTCACAACGACTGAATATTTTGCAACTCCCGTTTCTGTCTCTTCAGCAGCCCGTGAAACCTATGCTCCCATCAGCACAAACAAGCTATCAATCAGCCAGGGTTTTCCTGTCAAGATGAAGGATGTGCCGCACACTCATTTGCAAGGACTGTGATTCCTGTTTGCATGTCAGAGATACAGAGAGGAACCTATTGACATATGGTTCTGAATTAGATATTGGCTGAACATCTCCAAGGCCGAGGTTTTGTTTATTTTCCATATCATTGGAAGCGTTCGCAAGAGGAGAGTAATCAATGTATGGATTACTCAGTTTGCCCTGGGGTGTCTCATTATGGTACACACATGTCCGCATTAATGTTACATGTTGGTGAATTTCATTTCAAACAGAAGTCAATAGGTTGCTCAAACAGCAGGGAGAAAGATAAATACATGTTCTGACAATGAAAAAAGGAAAAAGTGTATCTTTACAGTCCTAGAAGCGTATACTACTAAATCCACTCCGCTTCTCCTTATTGTTTCAGAAAAGTCACATACTGTGCGCTTATTGTAAAGCGGAGGGCTCCGACTCTCCTTTGGGCCATGCTGTTGGCCCTAAGCTAAAGCTAAGGCGCTGTCAGTGCGTAACGCGTATCAATCAATAAAACAATTCTCACTTTGGTTGCAACATCTCAATTTTCCCATAATCCCCCTGTTCAATGGAGTCTAGCTGTGTGACCCAAATCTGACACATTTGACATTGTACAATGTCTTCAGAACAGAGAGTTAGCCTGGAATGAGTGACACAGCAAGGAAATATAGATGCATTGCTCCATGAGAGTTATCAATTTGGACATTACTGTCCAAAAAAAAAAACACTCATACAAACAGTTTCAATTTTCAGGACTGAGGAAGTTGTACAGGTTTTTTGTTTCCTTTTTTAGGGAATGGGGGAGGTCTTTTGACATGTGGGCACACAAGTGGTCTGTTCATCGAAGCCGACTTACAATCACAATCCATCCCCACCATGAAGAAGCTGACTCGAGTTGTGTTGTTGCCATAAAAATGAAGAGTTTGTACTTTGTGACTCTTACATTTTTTATATTTGTGTTTAATATATCAATGAGTACCTCTGTTAACTTTTGTATAAGACCTATAGTATATACAAACACACAGGCACACACAACACACCTCCACAAAAGGGACTCCAGTCTGTCTCTGTGACGGCTAAATGTTGTGTACATTTTTATTTCGTGTCCTATGAACCACATCTCTTCCTTTTGTAGTTATTGGTAAACGTTTCGATTTCCAGGTGACTTTGATTTGGTTACTCTTGTACTACTAAGCTCTGTATTTGCAAGCACTGTAAATGCGATTCTCATTGGATTCGTCCTCTGTACATTTAGTACTCTGATGTTGCTATTAATAAAATGTAAAACAACACAGGCTTGTGCTATAAGGAGTTTCTTTGTGTGACTCAGAATGGGGAGGGTAAGACAGCGACAAACAACACAAAATAAAAATATATGAATACAAGCTGGGTTGTGTATGCGTTTGTTAACCTGTTAAGCCCCACGTGTCAAGAACTTGGATACTCAAAGGTAAGGACTCAAATGCACGATCCGGGAGCCAGAGGTAAAGTATAATTAATATACTTTATTTTTTCCACAAAAGATATACAAAAGAAAAACTCTCTTACGAGGTGACAAAAAAGGGTCCAAAAAGGCACAACAAAAAATCGCTCACACCCTGAGGAACTAAACTTTCAATAAGTTTCAGAAGCATAAAGTAGGCTTGTATCAAGAAGCAATCGATGACGAGCAGAGTACTGGCATGACAAGACGAACTGACAAAGAACAAAGGGAAGTTTGGGAATATAAACAAAAGGTAACTGGGCACAGGTGGAAACAATCAGGCTGGTGCCGATGAGAGAGGGAGGGTAGGGAGTCAAGGAACCATTCAAATCTCTTTTCCAAGAGTGACCTGGCCAAGAAGGGCAGCATGAACGAAGTTACAACAGATAAAACACAGACAAGACATGCAGACAAATACAGCTGTAAAATATATTCATATTTGCTGCTATTAGCTGCTATTAGAGCTACAACCCAGCTTCCGCTTTTGGGCAAAAAAAACTGCCCCTTTAGTTTGAATCCTCACAGTTTGATTTTGATTATCTCTTCATGGGTCTAATTGTGATAAACTGGTAGTCCATCTGGGATTATTGACATTGAAACATTGTTTAAAAATAAATTGTTCCAAAAATCTAGAAATATGATACCATGCTATGTTACTGTCAATATTAGGATGGTCATTAGGATTCAGTTTAGGCTTTAATGCAGAATTTATTTCTTAAATGACAAAACTAACTTGCTCCGTCTGGATAAAAAGCTCCAAAATGAGCAGTGACATGTTTGTAGGGAGGACCATAAGTGCTGCAAATGGTATTTTTCTACCTGATTAAAGTGTGAAATGTCTTCTCAGCTGGCTTTTCTACCTATCAGGAGCAGTCAGCCATTAATAATAGCATTGATTAAAGCTATGTGTGCACTGCCCCTGTCTGTTTAGTATTCGCTTCACAATGGATTTGAAGGCTGGGTGGCCTGTTTAGCATTCACTCAAAATTACGACCTGAACCGAACGGCTCGCATTGAAAAGCCACTGGAATCTTAAACACCAATTTATACTTTCGTTATGCGTTTGCTTAATTCTTTTTTTTCTTATTTAAGAAACATTTCAAGATGTTGTCTTTGGGTATGTCTGTTGGTTAATCATTTTGATGCATACTGAAATCTCTCAAAAACTACTAGATGGATTGCAAATCAGCTTGTTACAAATATTCATGAGCCCTCTAACTTCGATGATCCTTTTCCCAAGGATCTACCACAACTTTGAAAGGTCTTGAACAGGTTGCATTAAGTGCCATTCAATCTGGTAAATAATTTCTTATTCTTATCCCCACAGGATGGCCTGTAATGGAGATTTTAATCTTACACCATAATCTGGTTAATGTTTAAAGTGTTAAATACTTGCAAGTAGGACTTTAATACCTACAAAACGATTGACCTCTCATCAACTCCAGCTAAACTATATTAAGTGGTCATTAGAAAATGATGGCAATTAATACGACAAACTAAGACGGCAAAAGTGGCTAACTTTACCAAACATCAGGACTGAAAAAGGCTCAAAATCTAAGGTCTGGATGGATTGCCATTAGTTTTTTGTATGGACATTTATGTTGCCAAGAGGATGAATTCTACTGACTTTGGTGAGGAACTACTCGTCAAAACGTATTATAATTGCTTACAGTAAATCATGCACGATCAGTTATAATTTCATGTGAAAGCATCATGTATACGAGTTGGAGTTGTTTCACTTAAAACACCCTTGAAGAAGAATGAATTATTCATTTTGTCATTCATGTTCTGCATTAACAACAACAATTTCAATTGGATGTTGAAATTAAACAATAAACCTTTTGTAACGCTTATTACTAATTCCTATAATTTTGAAATGCCAGAACATAGCCATTTGATGTACTGCTTCCTCAGGTTTCACCAAAATGCCGCTACAACACACAAATTAACGGAGACATTTTAATAACTTCTTATACAAATGCCAACCTTAACGCAGCCACTCAGCTGTTTCCATCAATAAGAACATAAATGTTAATTTCCCTCAGCAGCAGGTTAGTGTTTTTCAATTTAACAACCTATCTTTTTCATCTCGTTTCCTTTCTGTCTCTGGGTTGTCGTATTCTGTTCTGCCTGCTCTCTTTCAGTCTGTCTGGCTGTTTTTTGGGATCACCTGGAGATACAGTTCTCCCCTCCTCTTTGACGAATCGGCATGGGCAGAATGAGTTCTCTTCCATGCTCCCTAAACCCAGACTCTCTCCTCGGGGAAACCTGGCAGGCCGCATTAGCAATGGGCCAGTTGGATCGGCCCACACTGACTGTGACAGGCCGAGAGCCTCCCTCCCTCCTCATACATTAAATAGAATTATGCAGCTCTGCCTGCACAGACGGGCCCGATCAATGGGGTGGACGACACATGCCAACAGCTGCCAGGGAGATACTTTAGTGCAGTGAGATTAATCACTGCTGCGAACCTGCACCCATCACAGACTCTGCCACCCCCAAGTTCAGACAGCACCGTCAAAGTTGATTAGCTCCTTTGTCTGTTGCGGAGTGGAGCGGCCATTTATGACTGGCAGCTGAAAACAGGTGAGGGCAGGTCTAGGAGAAAACGATTGTACTACCTTACACAAAATTCTGTTTCTCTCAAAAAGTTGTAAAGCCATTGTGGACATGATTGGTAGTCTATCATGTCAAGAAATTGTGCTACCTTGCTTCCCCAAATTAGGATAATTTCTTCCACAAGTTAGGGTTAGGTAATGCGGCTTCCATCTTCGTGGCAAGTTTTTCATTTCTTGTTCCTGCGTCCAGTTAGTTTTGGGTTGCGGTAGAAACAGTCTGGACAAACACCTATCCTGACCGGGTTCATTGTGTGCTGAATCCCCGTTGGTGGAAAAACAATGATATGCCACAGGCAGCTTAATACATTTTAGCTTGGTCATGCCATTACTTCAAGTAATAGCTGAAGAGCCATAGGATGAAATTGGCCGTATCCTGATGTGATTGTCCTTTTCTAACAAAGGGTAATTCAGGGTTTCAATGTGTGTTTACCTGGTAAGTTTGCAGAATGTTGTTATCCCAGTACAATAATTAGGCTAGCTGCATGTAAAGAGGGTAGGGTGCACTTTCCAGTAACAAGTTAAAAGACTAACTGATGTTACTCTGGTTGCAGGCCACATCCCAGCAAAGAACAAGCAAGGTTTAGATGTTACACAAACCTCAAATGGTAAATCCATTGAAACAAGTTATTGGGAACAACTCCTCTTCCTTCTTTTTGCAACGCCCCCTGCCAACAAAGTGAATCAAAGAGTCAAGTAACACCTTATCAACCATAAGCTCTAGCTTGAACTGGGGAAAGAAGATGTTCAAGCTGGTCAGTTCCTCCATCATGCCCTCAAAAACTTTGTCGAGAGAAAATCGTCAGCCTTTTTTACCCCATAACCTTATTTCTCTGACATTGTTGTCCTGGCTTCCAGTTCAACACAGTCTCACTCCCTGATAGTCCAATAGCGACGCTCGGTCAGTGTCCTATGGCGTGCAGTTGTGACGCTCCGAGTCTCCTTCAGCTTAAACGGATGCAAAGAGCTTTCAACTGATTGCAATGTATTCCCATCGGCGGCGGTATTTGACGCTCAGGGAAGCACCGCATCCGTCCATGTCGGCGGCACTTAAAGGCAATGTGAGCGTCCATTCCCATTGGATAACGGAGGATTTTACACCCGGAAGTAAGTATTCTCTTTACTGTCGATTGATTTTACAGTGATATCTGCACTACTCATCAACTCAAAAACACCAGATTACCCTTGTTAATTACACAACATTGATTGGTTTAAATTGTGTACAATGCTTTTGTATTTTTCCCCTTCGATTCGGAGAAACAAATAATTTCTCGGAGTTTAGGATGGCAGAAGACACTACACTACCCAGAATCCTCAGCTATCGTTTGGGACTACACCATGTGCTTTGCTTCACAAACCCCATGATTAGTCCTCAAGCTCTGTGATTGGTTGACCTCCAACTGCATTCCATATAAAAAAAAAACGTTTCGTCGAAGATAAAATCATACTTTATTCAGCAGTGCTTGCTTTACTCTTTGAAAGTCATCACAGGAATGCATTGTAATAAATGGTTCGACTGCATTAAATATTACACATCTGTCGTAGTTCTTTATTTATCTACAGAGATCGGGCCTCAGAATAGACCGGAAACTATTCTTTTACCGTTCTGTTTTAATTTCACAATAAAGTTAGTAGTAATAATTTGTTTTGATATTATTGTTTTTTGTTAACTACTAGACCACTGGGTCATGTTAAGACCATCTTTTCTGTGTTGCTGTGGGTTTTTTCCATCGCTTTTGTGTTACAAATATCAAAACAATAACAAAATATATCCGTCGTAAATTAAACCGGAAACAGCAGTATATTTTATTTTGTTAACACTGTAAACTTGACAGCTTTTTAACCCAAACCACCTACTGGTTAAAGCACGTTATTACACGTTTAGAGTAATTGCAATGCAGGTAGATTGTGTTGCTTTTTAATAACTGTTTAAAATGCCTTATCTTAATGTCTTTCATTTTTGTAAAGCACTTTTGAATGTGTTATATTTTATGAACATTTTTAAATATTAAGAATACATACAAAATAGGAGGAAAGTAAAAGGTCAATGATAGAAATATACAATAGAAAATATTTAGGATTCTGCCATCCTAAACTGCAAAAAAATATTTGTTTCTCTGAATCGAAGGGGAAAAATACAAAAGCATTGTATACAATTTAAACCAATCAATTGTTGTGTTGTGTAATTAACAAGGATAATCTGGTGTTTTTGAGTTGATGAGTAGTGCAGATATCACTGTAAAATCAATCGACAGTAAGGAGAATACTTACTTCCGGGTGTAAAATCCTCCGTTTTCCAAAGGTAATGCCCTTTTATTGGACCAATCTTTGAGGACTATTCCCTGTATTTACATAAGAATTTGGGACCCAAAACTAGCCCCCTAAATATGAATGGTTGTCTCTCTATATGCCAGGTTATGGTGACCTGTGCAGGGTGTACCCTCATCCTGTTCAGTGTTAGCTCGGACAGTCTTCAAATCAAATCAAATCAAGTTTTATTTATATAGCACAGGAGGACCGCAGAGACAGGTTTAGCCACGACCCGAAGTCCACGACTTAATCCAGAACTCAGGATAGAGGATCCAGGACCACAGCAAGAAGATCAGCCTCGACTCCGGATCCCGGCGTAGATATAGACACAAAACAAGAAAAAATGTGGCTGGGTTAATCGGAACAAGAGAATACACAGACACAGACAGACAGACAGACAGACAGACAGACAGACAGACAGACAGACAGACAGACAGACAGACAGACAGACAGACAGACAGACAGACAGACAGACAGACGGAAGAACAAGCACTCCCTTAGAATAGGTTGAGGGCAAAGGGTAGCAAGTAAGAGAGTAAGAAACATAGGTGGAGAGGCACACTCAGGGAACAAGGTCCCCACTGGAGCCTTAGTTGGAAATTGATGAGAGATAGTGAGAATTGAGCCTCGTGAGGTGCGCTGTGTCTACGAATCGTAACACTCCCCGGCCTGTCTAAGCCACTCTACAAACCGTTTCCCTCTAATAAAACTCGAGAGGTTAGAGAGGGAAAAGGTATTGGGTAAAAGTTATTCTTGATAAAAGAAGCCTAGAAGGCCAGAGAGAAAAAGTGAGTTTTAAGTATTGATTTAAAAAAAAAAAAAAACAGGGTCTGGGCCGACCTCACATGGAGGGGCAAAATGTTCCAGAGCCTGGGGCCCGCTGCTGCGAATGCTCGGTACCCTCTGGTTTTGAGCCTGGTCTTATCGATCATCAGCAGCTGATCAGCCGACCTTAAGGCTCTGCCTGGGGTGTAGCGATGGAGGAGTTTGGCTACATAGGCCGGAGCCAGCCCATTTAGGGCTTTGAAAACAAATAAAAGGATTTTAAAATCTATTCTGAACCAAACTGGAAGCCAGTGCAATGAGGCCAGAATTGGGGCCTCATTGCACTGAGGCGTCTAATTGAGGCCTGATCCATACCCGCATACAGAGCTTTGCCGTAATCCAGTCTCGAGGTAACAAAGGCGTTAATAACCCTTTCTAGGTCTTTAAAAGATAAAAACGACTTGGTCTTAGCCAATAGTCGTATTTTAAAAAAGCAGGTCTTGACTACGGTGCTGACCTGCTTATCAAATTTAAAAGCGCTATTGAAGGTCACTCCAAGGTTCATGACAGAGGGGAGGGTGTTTTTATTGAGGGAGCCCAGAATATCAACCGGAGAGGCTGGAGGTCGGGGTCCAAAAAAGATGACCTCAGTCTTGCTCTCGTTGAGGGTGAGGAAGTTTTGGCTCAGCCAGGATTTAATTTTTGTTAAGCAGTCCATCAACTGCTGTAGTGAGTTGGCATTTTGATTGAGAGGCAGATAGACCTGTACATCGTCAGCGTAACAATGGAAGGGGATGTTGTGTTTTGTGAGAATTGAGCCTAGTATGTACAGTATAAAAAGGATGGGGCCTAGAATCAAGCCTTGGGGAACCCCACAGGTAAGAGGGGCTTTGGCAGAGGAGAAGGCACCCAACTGCACTGAGAGGCTACGGTCTGTCAGGTAGGACCTGAACCATGCAAGGGCAGAGCCTGTGATGCCTGCGGACTGTTCAAGCCGTGACAACAGGATGCTATTGTCCACAGTGTCAAAGGCAGCTGTCAGGTCCAACAGCACCAAGACAGCTGAGCTACCTGAGTCGGCGGCTAGAAGCAGATCATTAAAAACTCTTAAAAGGGCTGTTTAAGTGCAGTGCATGGGCTTAAAGCCAGACTGAAACTTTTCATGGATGCCATGTGTGATTAAAAATGACTGCAGCTGGACGTAGACTACTCGCTCCAGGGCTTTAGATGAAAAAAAGGTAGCTGTGAGATGGGCCTAAAATGTGCGAGAATGGAAGGGTCAAGATTTTTCTTTTTAAGTAGTGGCTTAACCACGGCATGTTTGAAGGCAGCTGGGACACATCCTGAGCTAAGAGAGGTGTTTACAAGAAATAAAACACTTGCTCCAACTGATTCAAAAACATCTCTAAGGAAGCGAGAGGGAATGCTGTCTGAGGTACAGTTTGTCGGCCGCAGGTGCTTGACTACATCCGAGAGAGAAGAGAGGGATACAGGCTCAAAGTGGTCGAGGACAGCAGGGCACAGAAAAGGAGCAGGATCTGGGGTAGCACTAGTGTGGGCTAGCCTAAGCGCAGATACTTTTTCGATACAAAATTTAAGAAATGTATCACAGAGTAGTCGATGGCACAATTGGAGAAACATCACAGGGATTAATGATCGAGTTGAGGACATTAAAAAGAACCTGAGGTTTATGGCTGTTTTTAGAGATTAACAGAGAAATGTGCTCCGTTTTGGCTGCTTTGACTGCCATCTGGTAGTCGGAAAGGCAAGCACGAACGATTTCTAAGGCAACCCTGTCTCCTAAAAAATTACGTTCCCACAGAACTAAACTGCATTCTCAATTACGTTTAGCTAGAAACGACAGCGCACGCCGCCGTGTGTAGGAGCCGTCACTTTGAATGGGATGACGTCACTTCCCACAACTGCATTGTGGGAAGCAGAGCGGAGCTTTCCTGGCGTTTCAGGCTGCACAAGTTGAGCAATGTTCAACTTTTGAAGCTTCTGAAGCTTTCGGTGGAAGCGTCAGCTAATCAAATAATATGCCAGTACAAGCTCTAGCCAATCAAACCGCTGCTTGTGTGTCAGGGGCGGGAGATTCATGTGATTGGTTTTTGATCGAGCTTCAGACACGCCCACCTCCAAGCTTTTTTTGAAGCTGTAGTGTGGACAGGCAGTAAGAGCGCGAGTACAATCATTGAGCCACGGCTCTGAGAGAACTTTGGTGCGTCTAAGTGTAAAAGGAGCAACGGAATCCAGTATTAGTGTGCATGTCGAGTCAAACATGGAGATAAGCTCATCAGCACTAAGAGCACAGTTCACCTTTAATATCCAGATCGGAGAAGCATTTAAAGCATCTGAAAACTGTGAGGCAGTCAAGGGGTTAATTGAACGCAGACAACGCATAGGGGCACGTGATTCGATTCCCGCAAAAGGGATCAAGGTTGTAAACAGAACCGGTAAATGGTCTGAGATACGCGTTGCTGCACAGATTTCATCCACAGAGATAGACAGTCCAAACGATAATACTAAATGGATACAGGCCCAGTGCTTTTATCTGTGTGTGTGTGTGTGTGTGCGCGTGCGTGTGCGTGTAAGCTGAAATAATATTTCCCACTTTACTACCATTAATGCTAATAAAAAAAACACTTAAGGATCAATAACCAGTTGCTAAGGTTCACCAGAACTGTACAGTAACGCATCAGAATCAAGACTGCACATCTGCCCATTCTCTAGGGCTGCCCTCGACTTAAACCATTTCTAGTCGACCAATAGTCATCAATTAAGGCGATTAGTCGACTTATCGTCAGACCTTTATGATACATTATGATTATAAATATATATTTTTTGTTATTCTTTTTCACACACGTTGTCAGGTAATTAAGCTCCGGCTGTGTCTCAATTCAGGGGTTGTATCCTTAGAAGGGTGCGTTCGTAGACCGCACATGTCACTTCCGCCGAAAGAAGGCTGTCCCAATAAAAAGAAAAGACGAGAGTCCTCCGAATGCGGCCCACGAATGCAGCCTACTTTTCCCCAATTTGAAGGATACATCTGATGTACACTCCGCGGCCTACCATATCCCAGGGTGCAATGCGCGCAGGGAAGAGTGAGTTTTTTTCAAATGAAATGGCTTCCGGTCTCCCCTGCAGAGTGGATTTAAAAGCAGCAGCAAGCGGAGGAATCACTAATAAATGTGAGTATTGGGTTTTAACTTACTTTAAATTAACTAACGTCACACACGTCAAACCCAAGGGGCATTAAAACGTACATTTTTGTAAAATAATACGGATACATATGTGACGCTAACTAGCTAGCTGGACGTACTGCACTGTTGCTTACACTTATTTTTAATTCAATTCAGAAGTTTACTAAAGTCATACAGAGATCTTGGCTCTGTTATAGATAATTATACTTTATATTACCTAAACAGACCAAAGTGAAAACATTTAGACCGAAATAGCCTACAGTACGGTGGGATTTATAAAACGCTACCCTGACGTGTAGCTGCTGTTAGCTTTATTTATTTCTCTGACATGTTCCAATGTTTTACTGTTTATTAAACTTTGGGACAACATTACAACCTTTTTATTCAGCTCATGCTGCTTTGAGGTAGAGCAAAAAAAAAGCCTATTTTCAATATTTCCACCAGATTTGATCATCTTTTATTTAGATTAAAGTTTATTTAATTGATCCTAATCCCATAATAATAGGACAATCACAAATAGACAGCATCCTTTAGCTTGATGTTAGTTTGTGCAGTGTTGTCAAAGGGATGCACGTGTGACTGTCATGTCTTCTCTTTTAGTTTTTTAAAAACCAGAACAGTACATCATTTTAAATGATCCTTTAGGGATTGTTTGTCTGAAATGCGTAGTTACAATAATACTTTTGCAACCCTGTGTTTAATATGAGTAATTCACTTTTTTCTTTTTCTCTTGTTTTTCTCTGTAATTAGGACAATTCTGGAGAAATGGATCTGCTGGAGAAGGACCCCTAACCCCAGCGGATCATCAGGACAGAGCTGCCATCCACCTGGACCCCCGATGCTGGAGAAAGCAAAACAGCGATCAGGAAAATCCTCCACCCAGACCTCTGCTTACTGCCGTCCAACAGACTTGTGTCTTAGTTTCAGAATTTGATTTTGTATGTGTCCTTTCTTTTAATAGATATTTAACGATTATAGCTTGAGTCTGTCTGATTTCGCAAACAGCTGCTTCTACTGTATATACTTGATGCACATACAATACAAATAAACAACTCCATAAACACACTTTTGCTGATATTTGTTTTAGTGCTGATGATGTTAAATAACATGATTGATTTCCTCTGTCTCAATGATGAAAGTTATAATAATAGAAGACATGAAGCTGCAGAGAGAGGATGGATATATTCTTACCTCTACTTTGTGATAAGATGAAAATACAATATTAAATTGTAATTGTTAAACACATAGTTTATTTCATGTACTGAGGTTTTAACCATTATTTACAACATGTGTACATAAGCAGTGGAATAATAGGATATCACTAGGTCATTCAACTGTCTTCAGTTTAATTTTATTAATACAAAAAATAGGTCATAGAAAATGTTTAATTGTGTATTTCAGCAGAGCGGGGGGGTCACGGTGCTGTTGGACCTGGAGGTGCTGACCTGGGGTCAGTGGGACATCATCTGGGCAGGTTTAGGGGAAGAAGGAGAATATAAACTGTTATGATCACAGCTATTAAGATTAGAACACTAATAGTGTTAACAATCAATCTATACAACATGCTTTTGTTCATTTAAAAAACATATTGTTTTATTAGTACAGAAAAATTAAGACTTATTTTAAATATATGAAATAATATGATTAAATTACATCAGCTATATTTAATTAATTTGTTAACTTAACTTGTAACATTACTGGGAGCTAAAGGAACAGCTTCATCTTATTTACCTGGCCATGGTTCTCTTTATTTAATCTCCGACGGTGATCTCCAAAAAATGTAAAAGTAAAGTTTCTGGAACCTTTTCAGCTAATTTGCTAGCAGGCTGCTGGAGCAACGCGTCGACCGCGTAGGCTGCGTACCCCGAAGGATACAACCCCTGAATTGAGACACGGCCTCCGTGTTTTGTTATAAAGCCGGCATTCAGGAAGCTGCGCTCTGATGGTGTGTGCAGGGGGAGACTTTTTGCCGTTGTAGTTTGCATGTCCTTCACTCGCTCAGAAAGATCCACACTTTGGATTTCCAGCCCGACCAAATTAATGAATGACCAGGCTCCGGACTGAATGAAGTCTGAGGGTTTCCGGCTGACGCGTCATAGCACATGCAGCGCACGGATGGAGCTTCTTTTTTATTTTTAATTAATCGACTAATGAAAGATTGCTCGATTAAGACTTTATTAGTAGACTAGTGATTATTCGACTATTAGGGGGCAGCCCTACTGTCGTCCTTCACATATTTCACACCACAACAGATGCAGCAATGGGGATGCTGCAATGGGGCTGAAGGTCATCGGGTATGGTGCGCAGCGTTACTTATACACCTCAAATGAAGAACTGCCATTATAAGTCTTATGATCAAATACATAAAAGACAAATATATTTGGATTAAAACGGTATGTCGCAAACAATTGCTCACCCTTGTGATATGTTTTGCCAGTTTATTTTATGTATACAGGTTTCATGCTTGGACAGCAGAATAAGAACGTGGGGGGGAATCCATACGTATAAGCCATACAAGTGTAAAATGACAAAAAGACTCCATACTCTAAACCAGCGTGGTGCGAGCGGCAACATGGATCGATTTGTAGTGAAGTTAAGGTGAGAGAGGAGACAGCGTCTGGCAGAAAACGTTACTTGCACACTTTTGGCTGTCTGTGGATAGCGAGTTCTTATGTTCTCTGAGGGGAGGCTCACCTTCCCACACTTTGAAAACTCCTGCTCTAAACCATAGGTTCTTGAGAACAGAATAATCAACCCTGTTTAAAGTTAGATACCTTTATACTCCACTAATTTGTGATGCCAAATTAACTTTGGAGAAAACATGAATTGCTGCCAGTATTTTATTCACTGGCACCAGTATTTCAAAAATAGAAAAAAGAGGGAAGAAATTGAATATGCAAAATAGAGACTGTCTGTATTAGGAATAAGAGAGTGAGATTAGTTGTTTCAGAAAATGCCCCAGAGTTACATTTGTTCTAGCTCAAGTAACAAAGCCCTCTATCTTCCGTGGTAATTATGTCTCAGAGAGCCAGTGTCCGCAGAGGATAGATGGATGAGACAAGCAAACGTCGGACCAGTTTTCATTTCCTGTTTTATTACTGATGTCAAAAGTCTAATTCCAACCTTACATCACCAAGTGTTTATTATTGTATCAATAAAAACAAAAGTCCCCTACCCTTAACAATGTCCTTTTTTGAACCTGAACAATGATTTCTTTCTATAGCACAAAGCGTAATGTTATTGTACCTACCTAACTGAACCATAGCCAAAGGTCAATATTATTTTATAGTTGAATTTTGGGGGCTTTATCTTTGAAGTACTGGATTTCTCGAATTTCAATTCAAGAGGTGTGACAATCTCTAAATAAGAAAATAAGGCATAGACTGGGGGCGACTTGAATGAATGGGCTTCCTCATTGACATGTCTCCGTACATATTGATTCGTCATATAATAAGGCGATGCTTTTTACATAATGATCCCATAAATAACTTATAAACTAGTTGATATACTGATATGCTGCATTTATGGCTGCATAGTAATACTATGATTGATATTTCAGAGCCAGCTGGGTGTCATGCAGGCGCATACGTTTTTGTTTTTCTCTCTTTATTAAATGCAGAGATTGTGGTCATTTCTAAACCCTACTTCAAAATGTTCCTTGAGAAACTGAGAGATGGCTTTAAATACACTACTTCCCTCTTTTTCGAAAATATGTGATTACAACTTAATCCTCCAACTGAGACCAAAAATATATTTTATTGCCCTGACGACAAGCAAAAAAAGGACAATGAGTATTGAGGATATTACACAGCGCTTATGGTCAAAGGCCAAATTCAAACAAAAACACTCTTTCTTAGCGCCTCCAGTAATGCATTGTTAGTCTGCAAATGGGAACACTTTTCCGGGTGACAGACTAGCTTAATATGTCACTTGGAGGAGCTGTGAGATGCCAAAGGTTGTGAGAGAGAGAGAGCCTTACACAGATTTGGCATTAAGGACTTTTAAAAAACCAGAGCCTGGAGGTGCTCGAGGTGATTTGTGGTGATGTCATCCAGCTAAAATAGCTCCTCATTAGCACCTCTGAAGCAGGTCGTATGATTAATCGTCAGCAAAGATTTACAATCCAATTAGAGAGTGTCTGCGTGTGGAACAAATGACTCACCTTTGAGGGAAACGCATCAATGAAAGACCCAAATGGGATTTTTTGGGGCAATTTTTGGGCCTGGGGCTGATTGATGCTGAAGTGAATGGGCGATGTCTCCGGGATGATATTTGTCAGATTCATACGCTATTCCTCACCATGCTGGGCGGTTTGTCATCTAAACAGGGCAAGTCGGTGGATTCACAATTTATTCCTGACATCAAACACTTTGTTGTAGTGATTTTGCATTACATTCTGCCAGAGACCAGCAACAAAAGAAAATGAGTCTCAGCTGCAGCACGTTTATGGGCGTACGTGCACACCATGTGCCTGCAAAAGCATTGCGAAATGACTAATTTAGAAGCTTGCGTTTCCCAGCTCTCCTGCCTTGCCTGAAGTTGTAATCCCCACATTTGCATGGCTAAACATAGATCAGCCTCCACACATGCACACTGGATATTGACTCGAGGAATATAAATGCTTGTTTTGACTGCACGTTGAAAAATGCCGATTAAATATGCATGAGCTCGTTCTTTCTCTTCTTTCGGCCACTTTAAATTACCTGTGTATAATACAGTAAGGTACTTTATTCCCAACGGAAGAGAAACAACTTCAGATTTTGTTTCATCCTCGTTGGGGCTAGACTACCCTGTGTTCCAAAGAGTGATTCAATTCCTGGCAAATTGGCTTCTCCAAGAGCTTCTTTGCTGACTTTAAGGAGAGAGCTCACAGATGCGGAACGGATGCAATAACCGCCAACTCGCTGGTTGATAGAATAGCTTTATCACACACTACTTGCACTGTTCAGCTGCACTATTCTATCTTGCTGGTATGTTCACACAAATAGAAATGTAGAAACATACAAAAGTGCAAAATTAGAAACGGTGAAATACGCAAAAAATGAAAATACTCTTCGTTATGTAGCACAATACATTGACTTCCATTTAATGAAGCAGGACTAAAGTTGTGTGTGGCTGGTAATAGCAGCCGACACTGAACACATCTGAGCAGCTGCCCTTTCCTCCTGTTTGGCAGAGCTCCGTATCTGAAGGTGCCTCGGAGTTTGGCGCAGAATGTTTCTGACACTTGGCACGAGACACTTGTCAATTAAGTGGATGTATGGATCAATACATATTTGATTTTTTTTTTTTTTTCATGAAATGGAATATACAATCTAGTCAAACCAAATATGAGCCATTTCAACCTGAATGACTGCAACCAATACATATATTAGACAGACTGTAACCAAACAGGACTGATCCTCATCTGCTAACATAAAATAAATGGCTCAGAAGTTGAATAATAGAGACATACCTGCTTAGGGATATAAAAAGCTAGTGTAAAAAAAGTTTGATGATGTTTTGTTTGTTTCGTTGGTTGGTTTTTGATTGGTTGGTTTGGTTGGTTGGCTGGCTGGTTGGTTGGTTGGTTGGCTCGTTGTTTGATTGGTTCGCTGGTTCGCTGGTTCGCTGGTTGGTTGGTTGGTTGGTTGGTTGGTTGGTTGGTTGGTTGGTTGGTTGGTTGGTTGGTTGGTTGTTGGTTGGTTGGTTGGTTGTTGTTGGTCGATTGGTTGGCTTGTTGTTTGATTGGTTGGCTGGTTTGGTTGGTTGGCGGATTGCTTGACTGGTATGTTGATTGTTTGGTTGGCTGTTTAGTTGGTTCGTTGGTCGGGCAGTTGGATGGTGGGTTATGGTTAGCCAGACAGCTGGAGAGATAATGGACAGATATATATATATATATATATATATATATATAGTGTGTATTATGTTGTATGCCTTGTCCTGTAATGGCATCAAACACACTGTTTTATTTTTAATAGTTGACAGAGCAAATCTTCAAACGTTTTTACTGAGCTACTTTCAGCCATATCAGGATGTGTGATTATGGCGCTAATGCTCTAGATCTCGACTTTACTCTGATGTTCCACTTAAAGTTCTCTAAACAGAAAATTGAATAAAGCACCTGTGTAAACGCCCACTGGCGTTCAATACTACTCTTAAAATTAGTTTTAAGATGTTGACCCTGCTCTTAATATTAAGAGTGTATAAGTGGACTTGTTCTGAATGAGCACAAACAATCATGAAAAGTACTGGCTGTGCGTTCACATGAGTAAACCTGTCTTGATGTCCAAAAGTAGGAATGGACGTTGTGACAACATAATCCAGTTTTGGATTCGGAAAGCTTGTCTGCAGCTGCCAATAGTAAATATGCTTTTAAATGTTAATGGAAAAACCTCTCTTCAATATACCCGTTCTTTCCACATCATATCATACAAAGGGCTCAATCTTTATTTTCTGTACTGTGGGAGAGCTGCAGCTTGACTCAAAATTGCTCTGACTATTTCATCACATCCCGCTGAGCCTGTTGTCCCACCTAATTCAGCTTTAGTCACCTCCATGATGAGTCACCAAGGTACGAAAAGAGCAGGGGCAAGGGAAAAGGTGGATATTAACAGGGTGCACATGGCAAGATTGCTACATTTTATCTCACTTCACCACCACAAGGCAACAAAAAAAGGGCTCTTGACGTTCCCATGTGCAAAGGCAACATATTATTACACAAAAGCCTTCAGATTTGATGATTGACAAAACATCTATGTGAAATCCCAGCTAGTGAACACAGGCTAAGTTGTGAAATACAATAAATAACAGGGACGCATAAAATGGAACATGTGAGCTTTATATTTCGATGTACCTATCTGTGTACCTGGAGTTTGCACAACACATTTTACATTGGAAATTATGCAGTTATTGCTTGGCTGACATTAAAGAGGCCTCCTGCTCATTGAGAGCACTAAACATTCAAATACATTTTTTATTTTGGAAACCATTTGTGGCCGTCAACCTATCTGCGTCCTTAGCCACAGTTAGTGGAGGCTATCTAAGACTACCAACTTCCATTTTTGGTAAGAAACATGCAATTCTTATATGTGAACCGGTAACGATGTGCACAAATGATTACGCCATTAGTGAAAATACTGTTTTAAGGTTTTTATATTAGTCAAGACTCCAATCATTTCTCCCAAGCAAAAGCACCTGAGGCTTTTTGCCGCATTCTTAAAGAAAATTAAATAATTGAAAATGATGCTAGTAAAGTGACATTGAGGATATCATTGAAAGAACACTTTTAAATGGCAATACAGGATTGGGAAAAACAGTGGCACTTCCCATTTCACAAGATATCTGGTGATGACACAACTGTTGCAACAGCACACAGAGCAACAGGTTGGAGGTTTATGAATGCATACAGGACAGTACGGTTATTTATCAATTCTACCTGTTCACACATAACATGTTCTTAGCCAGTAGCAGGAGCTCATGGGAACACTGGGAAGTCACCTCTTCAGGGTATTGATTTTTCTCCCTGTGAATGTTAAATGTTTATTGAAAGAGTTCAGCAGCAGCAGGAGAGGCTGGGTACCTGAAGGCGATATCCTCTTCTCTTGCTGAGTACCCTCCCCCACCAGCACAACTCTTAATTTTCTCCCTTTGATCGAATACAGATTGACTTCAGGACAGACTAGATCCGCCTATTCCCATCTATCTCGGCTCGCTTTTCCTCAACGCCCTCATGTCCCTCTCCTTTCGTCCACACAGAACTTTGATTACCTTTTCTCAGACCAGTGGTTCCGAATAGGCAGACCTGCAGGTCAGGAGTCCAACTAACAACACAGGGAAGGGGAAGTAAAGGGCTGACTGAAAGAGATCCTGCTAGATTGTAGTATTCAACTTGTTTTCTTTCAGCTGATGGAACATGATTTATTTCTCTTTGGCTGAGTTCTCTTTCAATCCCCTCAGGCTGGAGGGGATCAAAGAGGCAGAAGTGACAGCAGGAGCCAAACTCAGTTTTGGATTTAAAAGATTTTATACAGCACCTACTTTATACAAGTTTATTTTTTCATTTCGCTTTCTTCACTTAAGCAGACAGGTTAGGGCAGCAGAAGCCATCTATATATATTTACTTGTTTTCTTTGGAAAAATCAACCTTAAAGAAGGAATCACGGCAGAGGCAGAAATATATACTGTATATCCCACCTTTTAAATTCACTGAGAACTTTTAATGTGCTCCCAAAGGGATCGACTTTAAAAATAAACAACCCTAACCTTGATCTAACAAAGTCTACAAGTAATTTATTTAACATTTCATTTAAAGGAGTTCATAGGTGACTCCAGTTTAAACTTTCGGGGGTAAACGAGATCAAAGCGGCTTCTCAAGTTAATATTTTAAAGCGAGCAGTGAAGAGCAACTGCTCTTTTCTATGAGCTGAAAGCTTTCTTGTCGGTTTTGTTCATCGTAACATTTGCTTCTGAACCTGGGGGATGATATAATTAAGCAAACTGAACTTACACACTTTGATGCAACACATCCTTAACATTGCAAGGCTATGGAAGGCATTAAGTGGAGTGAAGAGGATTAATGTAAAGATGCAAAGAGTCTTCTAGAAGGAATAAAAAATGCCCAAATTAAAGAGATTTCTATGATCACTTCGTATAAAGCTTTACATGGATAAGATGCATTAAATAGACAAAACAAGATTCACAATGTTCTGTCTGTCTGCTGCACGTCTCTGAGTGGAACTGTTTGAATCATGTTCCATTATGAAATTAATTTGCTCCGTCCGACATGCAGATGCTAATTGCCTGCAGGCAACAGATGAGGTTGCCCATTGTGATTATAATCACAGATAAGTCGGAGATTTTCATATTTTGCAGACAGCGTCCCGCCGGCTTGACCTTTCAGCTGTCTTCATGGGACTCCCCTGTTTATGATCAATACAGCAGCTGGCCTGCTGAGGATTGTGCTCAGAATCGTTGTTTCTATCATGGCCTACTACTTCTTTAATTTCAGCATCATCATTGTGATGTATGAGCCTGGCGATCAAGTTTGGTATGCTATAGCCACACAACACCACTCCTTCTCTCCCTCCACTGGTTGCCAGTGGCTTATATTTTTCAAACTAAAAACGCACACATACTTTGCTATGAATGGTCACTGACTGAAAATTGAACTAGACCACTGTGGAAAGGTTAACGTTCGAAGAGGATAACATGGAAAACACCCAAACAGGAAAACACTGTGGTATCGACCCCACATGTTTGCAATGCTCTAAACAAAGCATATCCTGCATTCTCAAATGTTTTACTCTAAATGGGACCATCATTTAATAAAAAATCATTATGCTGTATTGGAAAAGACTAGCAGTTAAGACCATCCTCTCATGTTTACAATGTTTACTGAGTTTTAAAAAATCAGGTCAGAATCAAGGTCATTTTTTTCATATACTTCTATAAAATCTGACTTATTTTTGACATTTCTGAAGTTAACTCCTGCTCCTATTTGAAAGAATGTGAGTGTGTGGCACTTCCACATTAGCTTCTCTTTTCAGAATGCAGCCTAATTTGGAAAGAAAATATTGATATCCTCTCCCTAAATAGTTTCCTATCTCCCTAGCTAAATCCATAAGACAAAGCAACAGAAACATATACCTGGAAAAAAGCAACAAGTATGGATGGGACTGATGGACCTATACTTGTTAGTGTTGCCGGATTTCTCACAACAACGAGATGTAATGTGTCCATGTTAACACAATGAGTATAAACTAGTCTTAAAATCTGATTATTGACTACAATAAACAAAAGCCGGATAACATTAAAGAAGCAACAAGATAACGTTTGTGTGTTTAAGGGATGAGAAGAAAATAAATAAGCTGAAATGACTCACTGTTCTAAGTATAATAGCCTATTATTTTTGTTGAATATTAAAGACAAATAGATACTGTACTTTTAATTGTCACAGAGTCTACAATTTAGAAAAGAACACAAGTAACACTTGACATGACACAAAGTCACTTGATATCTTAGGGAGAACTTTCTGTGAAGTCGAGGAAGACTATAGGAGCTTACCAGTGATGTGTTTCTCATAATGATGACGTTAACACATACCGAACAGTACTACCAGTGTGCACAGGACATATTGTTGTTGGAAAGTTGGAGCTTTCAAAGTCATCCCGGCAGGTTCCATCAGTGGCAGCTGGTGAGACTATTAATTGCCAATCAGTTGATCCTCGCAGTTTGCCGGGGTTAAGACCATCTCATCTACTTAATGTCATCCACTGCCTCCCTCCTCACATTGATCGAATGTTGTATAATTACCAGCCAACTGTAGAGACTCAATGAACTATTAAATAACTTAATGATTTGGCACTCTCCCCCCAATAGTTCAGATCCAGTGAAGCGACTCCCATATTATACCACTACCGGTGGAGGTGAACAGCCTCGTGTCCCTGTACTAAACACATGTAGACATAGTAGCTACAAATATGTGGCTATATAAGCTCCTCAGAGTTCATACACACTTCTGAAAAAAACTTTTTATCCTAGATTTTCCCTTTAAAGATTTTAAAAACACATATAAGTTATTTATTCCTGCAGTCTTGACTTCATCCCCGGAGCTCATAACACTAAGCCTTTTAAATTCACCTGTATTGCCCCCCTACTCCCCAGAGGGGCTGTATCACCAAATGAAACAGTAATGTGGCAGTCTTTATGGAGTGGTGATGAGAAGACTGCTGTGGAGCCCGACGTGACCTGCTGTGTTAACACAGTGGATACGGTTTCATTCTGCAGATACCAGTTTATTCTAACAGTTCAAGTGAAAGTTGTGGATTATTTAATGCAGATAAAAGGCAGCTGTAGTCGGTTCCACGGTAAGGATGTAAACCCAATACACGGTGGCCGGCGGAAGGCAGCTTTCATCTTCCTGGGGATTGTTTCTAGTGCTTATCAGCCTGGAACCTGGAGAGCTCACATACACTGAACAAAAATATAAACGCAACACTTTTGTTTTTGCTCCCATTTTTCATGAGATGAACTCAAAGATCTAAACATTTTCTATATACACAAATTAACCATTTCTCTCAAATATTGTTCACAAATCTGAAAAAATCTGTGATAGTGAGCACTTCTCCTTTGCCGAGATAATCCATCCCACCTCACAGGTGTGGCATATCAAGATGCTGATTAGACAGCATGATTATTGCACAGGTGTGCCTTAGGCTGGCCACAATAAAAGGCCACTCTGAAACGTGCAGTTTTGCTTTATTGGGGGGGTCTGGGGGGGTCCGAAAACCAGTCAGTATCTGGTGTGAGGGGTAGGGTTAGGGTTAGGGTAATGTTGTGAATCGAGTGGCCCATGGTGGTGGTGGGGTTATGGTATGGGCAGGCGTATGTTATGGACGACGAACACAGGCCACTCGATTCACAACATTACCCTAACCCAGGGGTCGGCAACCTTTTTGATATGAAGTGCCATTTAAAAAAAAAATTGTTATCAGCGTGCCAACGATAGAGAGTTATCAACGTGGGGGGGGGGGGTTGAGGAGCTTGACGCACGTCAACTATCAGCAGGAGGGCGGGGGAGCCTCGCTGCGGGGAAGCAGTGTGTGGATCTGTCAGCGCAACTTACATGATGCCGAATTTAACAAACACATTTAAATAATTGGTTTAAACGGCATAATAATAAGGACGATCGTCCGTTCTCTGATTCTCCAGAACACACATGTTATGATATTAGGGTCACGCAGAGTGAGATGAGATCGCTGTCCCTTTAAGAGAGAGAGAGGGGTGTGGCTTGTGCATACGTGTTTGTGGATGGTAGAGCGACAGTGAGGGAATGTGTGTTTGTTTCTGGAAGTGAAACGAGGCAGCAGAGAAACAGAGGTCTGTGATGTATTTTGTGAAACAGAAGAACAACTAAATAAATGCAACAGCCTCCCAAGAAGAGCTCGCCTCTCTCCAGTCATTGAAGCTAAAGTGGGTTATTGAACCTGAAGCTTGTTGCTTCTGCCCTCCTCGACTACGGTCTGGGAGCCGACAGGAAAGTTCAACACACAGATGGCCAGTCCGCCCCTTTGTAGCATATTATTTCAATGAGAGATGAGCAGATCACCATTGGGCTTTCAACTAAATACACAGCCACGCAAAAACTGCGGCATTTGTACAGCTCCTTATGGGTACTGCAATTAGTGAAGTTTTCCTCCGTGGTGAAACGATCAGCACCACGGAGGAAAGCGGCAGAAAGTCACCTGGAGATAAAGAGAGCGGGGCTGCGCTGCGTGCATGGCTTCCTTCTGCGGGTAACGGGGAGACGCGCTCTGGCGGCGGTCTCGTTCAGGATCCGAAAATACAATTTAAATATTTTGCACACTTATTCCACTTATTCCTAGTGTGCCACTGGTTACGGTGCCGCGTGCCAATGCTGGCACGCGTGCCAGGGGTTGCCGACCCCTGCCCTAACCCTACCCCTACCACCAGATACTGACTGGTTTTTGGACCCCTCCAATAAAGCAAAAATGCACGTTTCAGAGTGGCCTTTTATTGTGGCCAGCCTAAGGCACACCTGTGCAATAATCATGCTGTCTAATCAGCATCTTGATATGCCACACCTGTGAGGTGGGATGGATTATCTCGGCAAAGGAGAAGTGCTCACTATCACAGATTTTTTCAGATTTGTGAACAATATTTGAGAGAAATGGTTATTTTGTGTATATAGAAAACGTTTTAGATCTTTGAGTTCATCTCATGAAAAATGGGAGCAAAAACAAAAGTGTTGCGTTTATGTTTTTGTTCAGTGTAGTTTACTGAACAACAGCTATCCTGCCTGCCTGCATCAACCCCAACAGTCACTCAATGGAAATGCATCAACATTTCATTTCAAACCTTTATTTATACAGATAAATCCCATTGAGATCATTGATCTCTTTTTCAAGGTAGACCTGCTCAAGTAGTTCCACATGAAACATAAAAACATAAATAGAACAACAAAGGGACATCATACTGCATCATTTACATAATTATCCACATAAACAGGTACCAATAGCTTCCGATTGACTAGCATCCAACCGAGCTTTAAAAACATTTAGTGGCACCAGATTGTTCAGTTTCCATTTAATTTGCAGACTATTCCAAGACAGAGGAGCTGCGCATCTAAAAGCTGTCTTCCCTAAGACAGTCCTAGCAGTTGGCACATTTAATAAAACCACAGCATTCGATCTCAGGCAGTAGCCACTTACAATTTTCCGTGAGATCAGGGAGCGGATATAAGATGGAAGTTTCCCTAACATGGCTTTGTATATAAAAATGTACCAGTGACTGAGCCTCCGTACAGTTAGTGAAAGCAAACCAGCCCTTGCATACAGGGTACAGTGATGGGTTAATGCTTTACAGTTTGTCACAAATCTTAGTGCACTGTGATAGGCGGCATCTAACTTGACCAGGCAATTGGCAGGTGCATTTATATACATCAAATCACCATAGTCCAGCACAGGTAAAAAGGTCACAGTGACTAGTCTTTTCCTGGCCTCAAGCGAAAAACAGGACTTGTTCCTGTAGAAGAAACCTAGCCTAACCCTCAGCTTTTTAAGCAGGTTATTGACATGAAGTTTAAAAGTGAGACAATCATCAAGCCAGATACCAAGGTATTTGTAACAGGTAACCACTTCAAGTTTTATTCCTTGCGTAGTTACAATATCTAAAACAGGCTCTGGCGTCTTTTTAGCTTTAGAAAAAGCATTACCTTGGTTTTCTCAACATTTAAAAGAAGCTTTAGTTCAGAGAGCTGAGTCTGAATAATGTTAAAGACAGCCTGTAATTTAAAACCCTCTGGAGTAATTAATCATATATTTTCGATTATAAGGAGTAGAAATATGATTCAGATATCTGCGGAATCGCTGGAAGTGTAGCTTTCCAGCGGTATCTCCTGTGAGACTGTAACCAGGGCACTGCAGCCAATATGGCCTCTCAAAGCAGCTTGACTTTACACTGTGTGGGATTAGTGGATTCGTGTGTCCGTCAAGGAAATCTCGGCCGGCAGCCATCATGGTCTGAAATGACCAATGGACATCGAGAAATCACTAAGGACCTACCCACCAAGTAAACATAAACCACGTGTCTCCCATCAGTTTACGTCTGTGAGGAGAGAGAGAGAGAGACAGAGAAAATGGCTAAACAGTTTCCGACTTCGATAGAGATTTTTTTCGCTGGCAGCAGTGAAGATAGAGCCTCAGAACCTGAAGTCTTCGACTCTTCTGAAGAAGAAGAATACAAAGACAACAACAAGGATCCATTTGGACATGGGTAAGTGTAAATATTACAGTAATAGTGTACTGGCAATGTGTGGGGAATACCGCGAAAATTAACAATTGGTTTATTGATATATATTTTTTATCGATAGTCATGAACTTTTTATTGGACAAAATAGACTCTCCATTAGCAAACCTTTACTCTGTGTTAACATTATTTTGGTGTGTAAAAGTAAGATTACATGTGTAGATGATTAAATTAATCATTTATTCGTCCCACAACGGAGACATTTACAGTGACATGTTTTTGTAATCAGATGTAGCCTATGTATATGTGTGTCTGTGACTTTATACTGAATGTAACGTAACTGGAAATACCTGTGTGTGTGTGTGTGTGTGTGTGTGTGTGTGTGTGTGTGTGTGTGTGTGTGTGTGAGAGAGAGAGAGATTCCTTCTCCAACCTCCCAAACTTTCTTTTTATGTGTGCATTGTTATTTGTGCTTGAGCAACATTTTACTTGAACTTTATTTCAATGAAATTAGTTGTAATTATTGTCCTACATTTTTATTTGTTTTACAGAGATGTTTCACAGCTGCCTGGGCCTAGTGGCCCACAGGCGGCGTTTATCCAGCAGCCAGAACATCCATCTGTGCCGGCCCCCAGGTAAAGATCTACTGTGGCTCAAGGGCCTTCACCAGAGCCATCACCACCAAGGACCAGCAGACCAGCATCACTACAGCTGCCTCCACCTCCATCTGCGGCTGCCACCAGGTCAAGATACACCTCAGCACAAAGGCTCCACCACAGCCATCACCGCAGCCAGCAAGGAGGTCTCGTGGAGGTCTCGTATAGCACTTGTACACCCCACCTACACAGCAGCCCATGCACCATCACCCCCATCTTCACAGCAGCCAGACCCACTGTCTTGGAAGACATACAAAGACCTTGACACTGTCTTGACATTTATAATAAATAGTTGGTTGAAAGTTCTGATGTTCAATATTGTAAATAGTTAGATTTTCCAGTTTCTTATATTTATATAAATAGTTGGTTGAAAAAAACATATTTATAATAAATTGTTGGTTGAAAAAAAAGGTTGAATGCTCAATTTGTATACATCACATGAACCTTGGTATGTAATATGAAGCCATTATTCAGTCCTAATGTATCTCAGTCCCTGCTGTGGTGAAAGTAGAGAGTGATAAACACCTGTTTTACTCAAAATTCGAATTTAATTTTTTTCATTTTAGACATGAATAACACATTTATATACAGTGTAATTCAAATATTCCACTGCTTTTGTGATCCTAAGACTTTGTTAACCAAATCTAAAACACCAAAACAATTCGATCACATGAGTAAATTTGTATTTTCACAAAAGTTTTGAAGATTTTCCGAAAATTGGATGTCACATTTTAAGCTTTTGAGCTACTTATCTCATCAAACAGTGCTCTAAGGTGAGTAATTTGCATATATAGCAATGCCAGAGATTGCCCTGAACATTTTGATATGTAACACATGGGGTGCCATGTTAGAAGAAATACATTTAAAAGGTGATTTAAGAAAACATCTAAAAATCGAGAAAATACCCTTAGACTCCAGAGGGTTAACACCAGCCTCCTTAATCGAGGGACCTGCACAGTACATCACGGTATCATCCGCATAAAAATGTAAAGTAGCTTCATCCACATTTTCACCTAAACTGTTGATGTAGATGGATAATAAAAGTGGACCTAAAACAGAACCTTGAGGAACACCATTAGCAATGTTCAACCACTCAGAAGACAGCCCATCAAAATGAACACATTGAGACCTTTCAGAGAGGTAGTTTATAAACCACCCCACTGCATGGCTGGACATGCCTATACTGGCTAGCCTCTGCTTTAAAATGTGATGATCAACGGTGTCAAACGCTTTTGAAAGGTCAATAAATAGAGCTGCACAACTCTGCTTATTATCTAAAATAGTCGTAATGTCATTCACCACTTTCATTGTGGCAGTGATGGTGCTATGTTATTTTCTGAAGCCTGATTGATGTTTAGACAGGATGTCATTTGTACATAAAAACACCTTTACCTGTTCACTCACTAAGCGTTCAAGAACCTTTGCCAGAACTGACAACTTAGAGATTGGCCTATAGTTATTTAATAAGGTGGCCTCCCCTCCTTTTAGCAAAGGCAGGACATACGCTGACTTCCACAATTTTGGAATTGTGTTTGAGCTGAGGGAAAGGTTAAAAAGAGTAGTGAGAGGTGGAGCAATACAATCTGCAGCTATCTTTAAAAAGAAAGGTTCTACGTTGTCCGGGCCAACCGGTTTCTTAGGATCTAACTTGGTTAAAGCTTCACGAACAACATCAACAGTAAAAGGGGTAAAACTAAAAGGGTTTTCCAACACACGTTTTTCAGAGTCACATTAGTGACAGAATCAAATAGAGAACCACAGGACACAAAATGCTCATTAAAGCAATTTAGCATAGTAGCCCTGCCCGATATAGTGCCAGATGCTGTGGTAATGCACGGAGGTAGCTCATTACGGATATCGCCGGTGGATAACGATTTAATGGCTTTCCAAAATGTTCCAGGATTATTCAGATTCTTTGTGGTTACTGACAGATAGTACTTCGATTTAGCACTTTTGACATGCGAAGTGAAGCTATTTCTTAGCTGCCTAAAATGCAGCCATTATACCTTTGCCCAGGCCTTGTTTCTCTCATGAAGGAGACTGGACAGATTAGCAGAAAACCAAGGATTGTCTCGTCCCTTTACTCTAAATGTACGCAGGGGTGCACGTCTATCAATGATCTCCATAAAACCAAGATAAAAATAAGACCATGCGGTTTCTACATCAGCACACAGATCGATTTTACCCCAATCAAAATCAAACAGATCATGCACAAAACCCTGTTCCACAAAATGTTTTTGTCTCTCTTAATGATAATGCAAGGTTTAACCTTTTGGACCTTAGTGTCCCTAATTGTGGCTACAACACAGTGATCACTCAGATCATTTGCAAATACTCCCACAGATGAATATTTATGGGGAACATTAGTTAAAATTAGATCAATTAGGGAGGATTTATTAGGGGACTTAATGTTAGGGCGAGTAGGACTGTCAACAATCTGAGTAACATTTAAAGAGATACAAAGGTTTTTTAAATCCTCTGACACTGCAGTTAACCAGTCCCAGTTAAAATCTCCAAGTAGCACTATTTCCTTGTGGTCCAGTTGTGATAAAAGATTTGCTAGTGAAGACAAGGAGTCTTTGACAGCTGAGGGGGGTCTGTAACAACTCACTACCATGACCTGTTGACCCTTTGCCACTTCTATATTTATGGCTAAAAATTCAAATTGCTTACTGATCGATTTGGAAACTAATGTGGTTACACTGAACTTATTCTTAACATAAATGGCAACGCCACCACCTTTATTAGGCCGGTCGGTACGATACACATTAAAACCATTTAAGGCAATGTCAGAGGCCAAAATAGATTTGTTTAGCCATGTTTCTGATAAAACAATGACGTCAGCGTCAGTCGAGCTCGCCCAGATACGGACACAATCTAGTTTACCTAACAGACTGCACACATTCAAGTGGATGAAACCCAACCCAGACCTAGCTTTAAAATCAGCAGGAGTAGCGATCTGACTACTACTACTGGGCGGACCAGGGTTAGGTTGTACATTTCCTGACAGTAATAACAACAAAAAAAACAGGCATCTTTTCCTCTTAAACGACACACATACATTGTCATCTAATTTAGAATCACCGGAAAAGGGTAGAGCCGCTCCGTCTCTTCGCGACGAGCAGACCTCAAATCGCAGATCGCAGGCAGCAACAGGTGGAGCCGCTCCGTCTCTTTGCGACGTCTCCGGAGGAAAAACACCTCAGTACAGCCGTACTCGACAGGTGGTAGTAGGCTTCCGCAGTTCGCTGACAACTAAAACTACTACTTGTATAATCAGGGATGGCTAAAAGTGTAAGGGTTTAGTGCTACTATCATGTTAGCTGTTGTGTTTTAGTGTTTTGTCTATCTGTCTTTTGATGGTAATTACTCTACTCTCTCTCTCCAGGTGTCGGCACTTCCTGTCCGTGTGGCACCTGTTAGACTGATTGTTGTTTCCGCCCCTGATTGTGTCCACCTGTGCCCCATTACCTAATGTGTATATTTAGTCCTTCTCTCCCTTTGTCTGGTGTTGGTTCGTCTTGTCTTGTCGTTATCTCCATGCCTGTTTGCCAGAGAACCATGTTACAAAACCTAGTAGAACCTAGTGATTCGATGTAGAATCCTAGTAGAGCCTAGTAGTCATTATTGGATAGCTTGGTTTCTTTACAATAACGAATATTACCAAGCAAAAGGAATCGAGCATCTGAGTTCTTACGAGGTCATCGTAGCAAAAAGTTTGTAAGCAGGAGAGCTTGATGCTAACAGATGCCAGATGCTAACAGGTAAGTGCGAGCCTGTAGAAATTGCGACTGCCTCCAATGCCTCCATCTCACCATAAATGATTCAAACATCTATCTGATCTTTCCCCGGACTTGAAGGGAAAGCGGACAGTACACACATAAAAAGACTACATGAGTGGTTTACCATATTTCCCATTAAATACAAATCGTGCATAATAACACAACTGCTGACAACTAACATTTTACAGAAATCTTTTTTTTAATCTGTATCCTATTTATGAAATGTCAAATTTGCAGATCAATGCTTTCTGTGTTGGATTGTCCAACAGCATTGCACGGACAGTACAATGAGTCACCAACGCTGAGTCACAAATTGGGTGTGAGTGTTCCTGAATGCACCAACAAGAATCAGTTCAAAACAGTCTCTTTAGAGTGCTGATCATGTGATTGTGCTCTATCTTCATTGAGGGGATAGAGGTCCATAAAGCCTTGCAGAATCTGGATCCACACAAATCGGCAGGTCCAGGCAAACTTCCTCCTAATTTTCTTAAATTAGCTGCAGACTTTATAGCTGAGCCGCTTACTTTTAATTTAAGTCTTTCCAACAATGAGATTCCTAACATATGGAAATCTGCATATGTTCTTCCTTTACTGAAAGGTGGGGATCCCTCAGCTGTTAATAATTATAGGCCAATCTCACAATTATGTGTTGTAGCGAAGGTCCTTGAAAAGCTTCTCAGAGAACAATTTAAATTATTCTTGGACACAAATGATATTTTGTCAGAGCACCAATCCGGTTTTAGAAAACAACACAGCACAACAACTGCTGCTATTAAAGTGGTGAACAACATAATTGAGGTATTGGACTGTAAAAACTATTGTGCAGCTCTATTTATTGATTTGTCAAAGGCGTTTGACACAGTTGATCATATCATCCTGGCGGAAAGACTTCACAGTATCGGCTTATCTAGGCATACTGTAGCTGGTTTTTGGAATATTTATCAGCGAGAACCCAAGGCGTCCAAATTTGCTGGGTCTTCTTCTTCTCTTCTTCCTTCCTCCCGATAGCAAAGGGTGTGCCCCAAGGTTCCATATTAGGACCGATTATTTTTACCATATATGTAAATAATCTCTGTAATAACTTATCAAATGCTGCTTACCACTAGTATGCAAATGATACTGTTATGTATTGTTCCTCTGCTTCTATAGAGCAAAGTCTTGATTTCCTCCAGTCTGCCTTTGATGTTTTTCAAACCCATTTATATCAACTCAAGTTAGTATTAAATGAAGAAAAATCCGAAGTGATGATATTTTCAAATGGCAAAAAGTTACCTTCTATTCTACCCAAGATGTGTACTGCTCAAGGGACTGACATTGAGAGGGTTACTACTTACAAATATCTGGGATTTCTTATTGAAAATAACTTGTCTTTCAAGTTACACACGGAAAATGTTGTTTCAAAGCTAAAAATAAAATTAGGTTTCTTTTACAGAAATAAATCCTGTTTCTCCTTTTAGACAAGGAAACATTTGATATCTGCAACATTTTTACCTGTATTAGATTATGGTGATCTGCTTTATATGAATGCCTCTGACCGGTGCCTAAAAAGCTTCGATACTGTGTGCCATTGTGCATTACGTGTTATTACTGGATGTGGATATCGGGTACACCATTGCACTTTATATGCTGCTGCTAATTGGCCATCTTTTCCCACTGGTTGGGTTTTATTTATAAATCTCTGCTTGGGCTGGTTCCCTCTTACATTTTCACCTTTATGTGTAAAATACAAAGTCTATATGGCCTGCGCTCCCAAGATTTTATTCAGATGCTGGTTCCTAAATTAAGAACAGAACAGGGTAAAACAGCTTTTAAATATGCTGCACCCACTGCTTGGAATAATGTACAGAACGAGCTGAAACTCTCAGATGTAATCACTATGGGGGAATTCAGGTCCATCTTAAAGGACAGAGAACATGACACCATTGGTAGATGTGAGTGCTCGTATATCCAAAAATTGAAGTTGTTTTATATTTAGCCAGTTTTAAATGATTTTAATAGTTTCTTTTATGTTGCATATTTGACTGGCTAATTTGCCATTTTATTTGTGTTTTGCAGCTGTATTTGTCTGCCTGTATTGTCTGTGTTTTATCTGTTGTAACTTTGTTCATGCTGCCCTTCTTGGCCAGGTCACTCTTATAAAACAGATTTTAATCTCAATGAGTTATTTTACCTGGTTAAATAAAGGATATATATATCTTCACTGGTGTAGCACTTTCAATCCACTCTCCAACCCAACCATGTTTTCATGTATTATCACAAGTATAAAACCATATGTTAAACAAGTATACAATTATGCTCATTTTAAGGTTTCATATTTGTATTTTCTGCCTCTACTGTGAGATGTTTACATGCTTTAATGTTCAAAAAGGTATTTATTTTTCTCATACTGCCTGTGCTGCAGCACCTCTTTTCACCTTTTTTTGTACTTTACTTAGTTACCACAATAAGGTTAGGAAATGTTCCTCTGACAACAGCTTCATATACATGTTTGAGTTAGATTTACAGAATAAAAGAACATTTGGTCTTAGTCAAAAACAAATGCAGTGAACAGTTTTATAGACTGGTTGTAGCCTTGCTTTTACTCACAAAAGTTTAAAAGGGAAACATGACCATCGCCATTTCCTAATCTGTGACGCAACATCCTAAATCATTTTTAATTTGTATTTTGCCTAATTTTCTGCCCTTAATGTAATACATTTACGTTAATAATTGAATAAAGTAAACACCCTTTGCACCCCGGGCCGGCAACATTTTGCATTTGCCCTGTACGATGTGCGCTGTAAGTAGGGTTGGGTACAGAGAACCGGTTCCAACATTTCGATTCCAACGGCATCATTTAGACATGTGAATTTCGGTTCCGCTTTTCGATGCCTGAGGAAATGTTTGTCGCCGCTCTCCGTAGCCTACTGGCTACTGTATGACTGCGAAGGGGCGGGAAATGTATCGTTGTACCCATAGATATATATATAAACCATAGACTGTATATATAAATGGACGTAGGGTCCGTGACGTCACCCATAGGATTCTGCAGAGTTGCCGAGAAGCCCTTAGTAGGCGGAGTCGGCCACTAACGGCTCGACAGTGACGTCAGAATTCAACTCCCGCCTGCTCCAAATAAGGGCAAAGAGGCGGAGCCGAGGCAGGACCTGCTGCCACCGAGCTGGAAGTTCCAGAGCTAGCTGAAGCTACCAAGCTAAGCTAACATGCTCCCCATCTGCACACTGCCGAGGCATTTTACGTTTCTAAGGTAAGCGGACATGAAACTATTCAGCAAAACTATAAATAATAATCTAAGTTATTGAGTTTTTAGCATAATACTTCAGAATCTTAAAATCCCTTAACGTTTGTATGCAATTGTGCTAAATTCAACACTGGAATCAAGCAAATATTAATATGTTTGCATGACAATAGTTATTTATATTTCGATATCACTTAATTATACGTTTAATACATTTAAGTCAAGCTAAGGTACATGTGATGGTAGCTAGTTAGTGCTCTTACCTGTGAGGCCTCCTCCAAAGAGCATAATAACCAGACTGTATCATTAAAAATAAGTACCAGTTCTAGATCCTTGACTTTAGACAAACAATTCAAAAGACAAAATGTATTTAAAGACCAATCTATATTTGAATGTGCCTCTTAACCTGATATATTAGTTATACAGTAATAGTATTGACAATCTAAAAGAACTGAGCAATTCAACAGTCAACTTTATATTTCTTATTGTCTAAAGCATTTATTATTTTCATTTTCCCCCTCTCATATTCAGTGTGGACGGATTGAGACAGCCTGGTGTCCAGAGAGCTGCTGAGACTTCAGGGAGAAACCTCCGTGTGATGGACGTCCTGTCTGTTGGTTTGGAGAGGACTGAGGGTCTTTCCTCTGCAAGGAGGACCAGGCCTGATGGAGGAGCCCAATGCTGGGCATAGCTGATACCAACTGCACAGGCCTAGTCTGTCACTTTATTTGACTAAATGTGTTCACTTATACATTGAATAGGTTTACACCTTCTGTCCATATGTGCTTTTTATTTAAAACATGTTTGATTAACTTTTGGTTCACATTTCAATAAATTGTATTTGCACTCCTTTCGTCCATTATTCTTACTGAAAATGTTAGATTACACATTCACATCTGACTGAAGATTGGCCCCATTTATTTGTGACATTGCAAACTCTGCGGTACAAGGCACAGGTGATGTGAAGCTCATAAAGTGAGGCAAATAGAAATAATCAGCTGATGGAGTGTAGATGTGGAAATAGTTGCATTCGATCAGCTGACTGTGTTTTCACAATAAAAGTAGTTTCTTAGTGAATGTCCTGTACTGGTCTTAAAATCTCATAACATCAGCTTTTAATGTTCCTCTTGGATGTTCTTCTTGACCCTCAGAGAATGAGAAAATGTCGTGTCTTTCAGGCATGACCTTTCCTAACAAAAATGAAAGGAAACATAAAACATATTATTGCAGAACAAGTGTGCTATTTATGAAAGCAGTGTGTTTAGGGGCTGTATTAGGGGTGTAACGGTATCCGTATTCGTCACGGTTCGGCACACGCAGTCACACGACAAATACGCCTTTTTTTACGAGTGGGAAAAAAGTCTGTCATTCAGGGCAGTATCCACTACACTATATATAATCCAGGGGGCGGTATTGCGCCTAAAAGCTGTTTGCCAGCCGCCCTTAAACGACAAATGAAGAACAAGAAGAAACACAACAACAAAACGAACAAAATACAAGAAGAAGAAAAGTTAGTATGGCGATTTCAGATAACACACAGGAGCTAGAACCCACCTGCTTCTTTTAAATCAGCTGTGTGGGAACATTTCGGGTTCCCTGTGGGCTACAATAACGATTAAGTGTGCGAGTGGTGGATCGGACGAGGACGGTGTGTCGGTGTTGTTCTACAGTGGTGCGGTATGTTAATGGTAACACACGCCAAACATGCTAAATCATATCAGAAGGCATCACCCAGATTTGCCGGAGCCCGGCAAAAGACAACAGCAGTTCAACAGCTGATCCCCGCTGTTTTTAAGAAGCCAATAGACATAAGAGCCGAGAGACCAAAATAATTCACGGAAGCTTTTGGCATATGTTTTTCAACGACTTTGCGCTCTTGAAACAATTTCTTATTATTTTTGATGTCATATTTTCAAGACATTCTTTTAGTTTTACAGCTTGATGAAACCTTTTTGTTTGACATCAGCCATTATAGATAATATGGCCATCTGAGTGTACTGTGTATGGTTTGTTTTTAACTGTTTAATACAGTTAATTATTCAAAATGTCAGAGTTCTTTATTTTTAAACTGAAACCTGCACTACTGTTCAAACATAAATAACAACAAACCTGGAATTATGCATTTGGGACTTTTTTTTGCTTTTTCTTGTTGTACCGAACCGTACCGAACCGTGACCTCCAAACCGAGGTACGAACCGCACCGTGACTTCTGTGAACCGTTACACCCCTAGGCTGTATATATATAATAATTTTGTAATTGTAATGTTTTTTTTTTATTTCAACAGAGCTACAAAGACAATCAGATTATGAATGAACAGTATGAAGTTCATCAACATTGAAATATATGTTATTATCAAAATAATATTTAACTGTTATCAAAACGTAATGCAACTGTAGAAGCTTGCTCTGTTGTCTCACTGAAATAATAACTTGTACCAGGTTTTTTCAGACAATATTGAGAGTTAAATAGTAGCAGTTCTCACTATGTGTTAAATATCTTTAAAAGTTGGACTGTTGTAGCTTCAGTGGTTCTCAAGTTACAGTTACATAGCAGTGAATATAAACAGACTGATTAATGTGAATATTACTGTAAACTAACCTGTGTAAACGTTTCTCGAATAAATGTAATTTTTTTGGTGGAAGAAGCATGCATCATTTTTTCCCCCTGCCCCTCAAAGAATCCACATCATAATCTCGCCTAGGGCACCAAAATGTAAAGTTGTGTTTGAAGCAAAGCTTAAGGGAAGTAAAGTATCTCTCTCAACTTTTAGAGACCTTTAGTGGCAGAGATGGATAACTGTAAAAGGTTTGGATAATGTGAAGGAACTAATGCCCCCGACAGCGTAACGGTGCTCCATTCTCGCAATTCGGTTGGAGATTTCAAATGTCAGGATTTTAAGGTTTGATTTGTCACCTCCAGAGAATATTCGCGACCTGAAAGTGGAAATCTACATTATCCAATTTAGTGGGAGATAAATGCACCATTGCAGCATCACTTTTTATGCACTCAGATGTGTGTATTCGCAGCTGTGTTGTCACACCCTCAGATCTGTAATAACATACTTTGCATCTGCAGGGCGACAAATGGGAGAGCAGATGTAATTATTACACACTCATAGAGTATTAGGCATTTCATGTAAGGGAGATGCTACTAAGAGGAAGATAATTAAATGTTACCCAAAATGTTGGGTTTTAGCACTCACATTTATTGTTTTTGGTAATTGATTCATAGTAGCCATCATTGAACACGAGTTATTACACTGCTTAGTTGAATACTCGATTCTGATTGGTAAATTGCAACACTCCTGAGGTCTGTTAATTTTCGGGAACCAACAGCTGCAATGGAGAACAGACCTTTGCTCAGGAGGATCAAGGGACTACTGTATGTGGAGTCATATTGTTGGAGCCATATATCTCTTTATATTATTTAATAGTTTAACATTTATTTTCTTGCTGTTTATAGTGTTTATTATTATCATTTATTTATATGTATTCTTAGTTAGCGTCATAAGTTAAAGTAGTTCCTATGCTTTTATTTTTGAAGGCATGTTTGGGCACTGGGTGATTAGAGCACCTGGTGTAATTGTATATATTGGAGACAGGTGGGTGGTGGGAGCAGAGCACTAGTAGGCAAACGGTTTTTTACCAGGGTGTTTCAAGCTACACAAGGGAAGCCATAAGGCTTAAGGAAAGAGATATAGGAAACCTGTTCATTGTACTTTATTATTGGAATAAAATGCACAAATGGAGGTTCTTGTCTGGACTTGGATGATCATTGCCCTGCGTAAGATCCGCTAACTAGTGCCTCAGCGGCTGTTTTAATTCTATAGGATTTTGGCCGCTACACATATCAATCTGCAGAAAGAAGTCTGGTAAATTTAACCTCAGCTGTGGAGAAAAATATTAGTTTTTTACCATCAGAAAACACGATGGAATCCAAATATTATAATCAACAGAAGAGGACAGACAGGAAGTAAGAACACTAATAGGAACATTGATATGGGCTCTGACAATGTTTAAAGACTGCTTAAAAATAAATAAAATGCGAACAGACTTGGACAGTTACAGAAAACATAAATGAGTGCTGTCGCCATTTTAAGTTAAATTGCTGTTGCTGCAGTTCTAGCCGCCGTAATATTTTCTTCTTATCTGAAGCAATATGATCATTTTTAAATCAATATTGTGAATCAATTCATTGGTTAATTTAGTAGGTAGCGGTATTATATGCAGCGAGGGGATCCTCATCACCATGTCAGTGTACTTTTTCCATTAATGCCCCCCCTAGCTGCATATTATATCTTACTAAGCAGTCCTTTTGAAATGACTCACTATCATCCAAACAATCCAAACAATCCAAACAATAGTTGTTGAATCATCAGTGATTTTGTCCAATACTCTTATTGTCAGTGTTATGCCTAAAAAAGTGAGTGGAAATAATCACAAGCAGAGAATGCTAAAGCATTTTAATGCTGTAATCAGAAGGAAAAACTAAATGTATATAAAAAATGTAAGCGGCGGTGATCAGGAGCTACGGATGTTAGATCTTTAATCTGACATTCAGAGCATGATGAAAAATGATGTAGGACCATGAAATGACATTAAAGTCACTCAGGGGTTCATAAAATTAATTACAAGAAAAAAAAGTTTAAAAGATCTTTATAGAATAAGAAATTAAAAGAAATATACATAAATTAGTCTTTAATCAGACGTACTGCTGCATTAAATTGGCAGGACAACAGTTCAGAGCATTTGAGCAGCTCAGCAAGAAAGGAAATAAATCTGTGCCTTCATTGATTTGACTGAACATGGTTTATATGGAATTTAATAGAAGAGTCTTCTCCTAATAGTTAATAATTGTTCTTTTAACTAGGTGTTGGTTTGTTGTTTGGTCATTTCAGTCCAGAATATCTCAACAACTATTTGATGGAATTCTATCTGACTATTTGTGTTTTTCTTTTTTCTCCAAAGGGAGGACCTGACAGAAAAGGTTTGAGAACCACTGAGCTTTGCTAAACGCAAAGTACGTACCTGATGATGGTGATAGAAGAAAAGTCAGCAGTCAAAGTCATTAGAAAACATTAACTGGGCTCCATATGAATCTGAACCGAATTCCATAGAAATTCATCAAATAGGTGGTAAGTTGTTTGGCCACAAATCTAATTCAGTGTAGCACCAACATATTTAGGGATCATCCTTAGGGGGGCAAGAATGCCTATAGAATCAACCCAGTCTCACGGCATTTCGTGTTATAGTAACGACATTTAATCTATTGATTCGTGTTCACCAACACGATTTTCCCCTTTTTTTCGTGTCACACAGAACGATTTTAAAAGCAATGTATTTCTATTGGTAGTATGTTTCGTGCCTGCAACACATTGCAACGTTGCATTTCAAAGAGCTTTGACGCTTGGCGTAACCTTGGTGCACTGCCACTCTAATCCCAGAGCTTGAAGATTAATCATGAGGACAGTAGTCCTAAACGATAGCTGGGGATCTTTCGACTCCACTTCGAGCGATAGAATTACTAACAAGGCACTTATATACTAATATAGGACTGGCTTATCTATAGCCAGCTGAGTAGCACTTGAAATGTTTGGCTCTATGATACCTGATGTACTTATATGATTCTGTTTTCTTCAGGGTTATGTCTTCCTGTTCGTATGTACTTATTGTAAGTCGCTTTGGATAAAAGCGTCAGCTAAATGCAATGTAATGGGTAGTGTAGTGTCTTCGGCCATCCTAAACCCCCGAAATGTTTTTCAGATTTCAATAAAAACAATAATTCAATAACGTGCTTTAACCACTAGGCGGTGCACACAAGGTACACACAGCCATAATAACTTTGTATTATTAGTGTAGGACACATATGTATGTATAACATCTGAAGATGTGTAGTTTTATTCATTCGGATTTCATATCGCATAAACACCATATCCCTACGTGCATTGCGGCTAAACAATCCAATCAGCGAGCTTAAACCATAGCTGAGGATCTTGGGTAATCAGTTCAGTGGCTGTGTATCACAATGATGCTCGAAATGTCCCTTATAGGCCTACGTCTGTTTCCGGTTATTTTTATTTTGAAATTCAGTTCCTGATGGACGCCAAAAAAACCAGAGATTATGGAATTAAACAAATAATTAAAAACAAGGATAATTGTGTGTTATTGTTGAGTAAATAACAGTGTGTTTAAAATAAAAACAATAATCGTGGCTTGATATTGAGCAAGGAGATGTTTTTATCAACCCCACAGCTTCCGGTCTTCTAAGACCCGACCGGACAAAAAGACGTGTTGAAGGCACGAAACATATTACCAATAGAAATACATTGCTTTTAAAATCGTTCTGTGTGACACGAACAAAAGGGGAAAATCATGTTGGTGAACACGAATCAATAGATTAAATGTCGTTACAATAACACGAAATGCTGTGAGACTGGGTTGATTCTATAGGCATTCTTGCCCCCCTAAGGATGATCCCTAAATATGTTGGTGCTACACTGAATTAGATTTTTGGCCAAACAACTTACCATCTATTTGATGGATTTCTATGGAATTCGGTTCAGATTCATATGAAGCCCAGTTAATGTTTTCTAATGACTTTGACTGCTGACTTTTCTTCTATCACCATCATCAGGTACGTACACTGAACAAAAATATAAGACAGCATGAATATTGCACAGGTGTGCCTTAGGCTTGCCACAATAAAAGGCCACTCTGAAACATGCATTTTTGCTTTATTGGGGGGGTCTGGGGGGGTCCGAAAACCAGTCAGTATCTGGTGTGAGGGGTAGGTGTTATGTATGTGTCACATCAGGTGTGACTGTGCCTTTAAGATGGCACCGGGAGTTTTGAGATGTGTGAACCGGATACAGTTGTGTTGTTGTGGTGTTGTCATGGGAGCGTATGCAACAACGTGTTCAATAAACGGTCAACCTAAATGTCGTAGTCCATAGTCTTATATATGCAACATTGGCGACGAGGATTATGGATTCTCTACACTCACCTCTCTCCCCGTTCCTCGCACTGCCGGGCGAACCGCCGATTCCGTGGGTTCGCTGGCTTGAGTCCTTCGAAACGTTCATAGAAGCCGCGGGGCTAGCTGAAGCTAACAACGACAGGAAGAAAGCCCTGCTGATACACTCACTGGGCAGCGAGGGACAGCGGATTTTTCGGACTCGCTCTGAAATATGCGGACTGTGTTACACTGCTCACTGGACTTTGCTGCCCCACACAATGTTATGCTCCGGCGGATTGTTTGCCGGCAACAGGCGGGTGAGTCCGTCCACCATTACGTGGCTGATCTGAGGGGACTAGCCAGCCTCTGTAAATTCGGGGTGCTGGAGGATGAACTAATACGGGATCAGCTGGCTGAGCACACTAACAGCTCGACGCTCAGAGAAAAGCTGCTAATGATGACAGACAAGCTCACTTTAACAAGAGCAGTGGAGGTAGCTTTCCAGCTTGAGTCAGCAGCAGCCTTAGCATCCCAGCTAGCCCGGTTCTTTTCCCCACAGACCCATGCTACTAACTCAAACGGTGGCGCTACCCATGGAGCCTCCCGGGGAGGTTTTCCCTGAGGACAACTTTGATGTGAACTTTGCAGCACGCCAGGGTACGGCAGCACGCCGGCCCTGTGGTAATTGTGGCTCATCATCGCACCAGAGTCGACTGCCCTGCCAAGGGACAGAGGTGTCAACGCTGTGGCAGACAAAACCATTTTGCACGGGTCTGCCGCTCTGTTCCTGCAGCCGACAGCCCACCTCCACGTGCGACACGCACCGACGACCATCCACTCAGTGTGCGCCATCTCCCAACGGCTAAACGGTGGAGCTGGATGGGGTCTGCCTCCCGCTGCTGCTGGATACGGGGGCCTCCAAGTCACTCCTGAATGTTTCCACGGTCCGGGGTCTCTTTCCGCTCCGAACAATCACCGCCGACGCCGAGGATCTATACGGGTATGGACACTCTAAAATTGGAATGGCGGGCACAATTACCTTGGCTGTGCGTTACGGGACTAAGGCTCTCCCCGCATTCACCTTTCAAGTGTCTCACCAGGGGGCCAACCTCATGGGTTTTGATTTGTTTTGTGAGTTGGGTTTCACCCTTGTGGACAATTCTGGGACCGCTATCTTGTCTGTTGGCTCACCGTGGCATCAGCGCTGGCCTGCCCTGTTCAGTGGTTGGGCTGCCTCACCGCCTTTGACCACCAGCCTGAGGTACACCCCGTGATTCAGCCCATACGCCGCCTGCCTCTCGCCCTTCGCGACGACGTCACCGCCGAGCTGCAAAAACTCTTGGACGCGGGCATCATCGAACGCATTGATGCGTCCCTGTGGATTTCAAACCTAGTGGTGAAGAAGAAGTCAGGGGGCCTGCGCCCGTGCATCTACCTCAGGCCGGTGAACAAGGCCGTGATACCTGACAGGTATCCGCTGCCCACAGTGGAGGAGCTAGCCGCACAATTCTACGGCTCTTCCATGTTCACAAAACTAGACCTTCGTCAAGGCTACCTGCAGGTTCCGCTGCACCCTGACAGCCGCAGCCTTACAGCTTTCGTGACTCATGTCTGAGTGTTTCGCTACACCCGCATGCCTTTTGGCCTCAACTCGCCCCCCGGCTGTTTTCATAAAATCATGTCCACCATCTTCGCCGGCATCCCGGGCGTGGTCGTCTTCCTGAACGACATAGTGATTCATGGTGCTACACCAGCCGTTCATGACGAACACCTGGCGAGGGTGCTGGACGTCCTCGCCAGTCACAACCTCACACTCAATGGGGAAAAGTGCACCTTCGCTGTTCCAGCCATCGAGTTTGTGGGGTTCCGCCTGACCGCCGACGGCCTCAGCCCGCTACACTCCAACGTAGAGGCGGTGCTGCGGCTGCCTGAGCCGTCGTGTCCGGCTCAGATCTCTTCGTTTCCGGGGATGACGGCCTACTACCTGCGCTTCCTTCCTCAGTACTCCTCGACCACCTCCCCACTACGCGAACTCCTGAAACAGGACGCGGTCTGGGAGTGGACCCCGGCCTGCTCTGCCGCTATTCGCCAGCTCAAGACGCAGCTCACCTCAACACCGGTGCTCGCATTCTTTGACCTGACGAGCCCCACGTTCGTGACCTGTGATGCGTCCAATACGGCAATAGGGGCGGTGCTGTCCCAGATCCAGGGGGGCACAGAACGCCCGGTGGCGTTCGCCTATCGGTCCCTCAACTCGGCCGAACAGAAATACTCAGTGGGGGAGCGGGAGGCGCTGGCCTGCGTCTGGGCGTGCGAGCGGTGGCACATGTACGTGTATGGGCGGCCTTTTACGTTGCGTACTGACCATCAGGCTCTTACAGCTCTGCTTGCTACATCGTTGGTCGGGGCACAAACCGCTGAGGATCTACCGCTGGTCAGAGAGACTCCTGCCATATGACTTCACCACAGTGTTTACTCCCGGCAGGGAGAATGTGGTGGCTGACCTGCTCTCCCGCGCCACCCCCACCCCAGCGCCCGGCGCGGGCCCGGACGCAACAGAGTCAGAGCTCATACTCATGCTCCACGCCCCGCTTCAGGCCGCGGTTTCCCTGGAGGACCTTCGGCTCGCGTCGGAGGAGGACCCCACTCTCTCCCGGCTCCGCACTTACATCCGGGAGGGATGGCCTGCGAAGTTCCCGGTGGAGCTGGCGTCTTTTCATCGGGTCAAGGACGAGCTGACCTGCTGGAACGGTGTCTGCGTGGCCCGGGGCCTCCGCGTATTGTCTATGGCGCACAAGGGCCACCTGGGTATCGTGAAGGTAAAACAGCGCTGCAGGGATTTGGTGTGGTGGCCGGACATAGATCGAGATATAGAGACAATGGTGAAGGAGTGCACGGCCTGCCTGGTCAGTGGCAAAACTGGTTCGCCACTCCCACCGCCCCTGCAGCCCTTGCAGTGGCCGCGCGCCTTGGGAGCACATGCAGCTGGACATCTGTGGGGAGCTGCATGGCGTCCCGCACCACCAACGCTTCCTCCTGGTGGCCTACGACCTCCATTCGAAATGGCCAGAGGTGGTCGCCACAGGGTCCGTAATGGCTGGGTGATCACAGACTTCCTCTCCTCTCTGTTTGCTCGGTGGGGCAGTCCTAACGCCATCACTACGGATAACTGCCCACAGTTTGTCTCCTCTGAGTTCGCCACCTTTGTGGAAGGGAGGGGGATTAAACACATCCGTACAGCTTTCTACCACCCGCAAGCAAATGGGGGGGTGGAAAGGTTCAACCAAACCCTAAAGAACGGGATCAGAGCACACCTGGCAGATGGTCTTCCGTTCTCAGCCGTGCTGCTTCGCATCTTGCTTCACTACCGGGCGACGCCGCATTCAACTACCGGCAGCTCCCCAGCCCTCTTGATGATGGGTCGTGAGCTGCAGCTCCCTTTGGATCGGCTACGGGCCCCGGCGGCCGTCACGCCAACAGCCACACCCTGCCAGAGCGCCAGGGTTGCAGAGGCTCAGCGTCGCATGAAGCAGCGGTTTGACAAGAGACGGAGGGTGAGAGCGCCTCCCTTCAGAGTGGGGGACTGGGTCAGGATCCACCGTCCTAACCGGGACCACAAGCTGCTATCCTTCTGGACGGCGCCGATGAAGGTCACCGCTCAACTGGGGTCAGCCACCTTTCGTCTGGCCGACGGATCACGGTGGCATGCAAGCTGGCTTCGGAAGGTGGCACCGCCCCCCATCGTGGACCCAGGGCCCAGGGAGGACGGGGACTTTGTTTTTCCTGATGAGCAGTTGCAGGGTCCAGCCGGGTTCCCACCTGAGCCGGTTGAGCCAGTGGTTCGTTTTGAAGCTCATCCGGCCCGTGTCCGGGTCAGACCAAGATACTTGGAAGACTATATTGTGAGCTTGTGACTCTCAGTGGTAATGTTCAGAGCATAGTCTGTTGCGTGGCAGAATAATCCACATGGCTATGCTGGTGACTGGCAGTCAGATAGCTAAAAGTGAATTGGGTTCCTTGTGGGGGGGGGGGGAAGAAATGTTATGTATGTGTCACATCACGTGTGACTGTGCCTTTAAGATGGCACCGGGAGTTTTGGGATGTGTGAACCGGATACAGTTGTGTTGTTGTGGTGTTGTCATGGGAGCGTATGCAACAACGTGTTCAATAAACGGTCAACCTAAATGTCGTAGTCCATAGTCTTATATATGCAACAGTAGGATTAGGGTTAGGGTTAGGGTAATGTTGTGAATCGAGTGGCCTGTGTTCGTCGTCCATAACATACGCCTGCCCATACCATAACCCCACCACCACCATGGGCAACAATATTTGAGAGAAATGGTTATTTTGTGTATAGAGAAAATGTTTTAGATCTTTGAGTTCATCTCATGAAAAATGGGAGCAAAAACAAAAGTGATGCGTTTATATTTTTGTTCAGTGTACTTTGCGTTTAGCATAGCTCAGTGGTTCTCAAACCTTTTCTGTCAGGTCCCCCCTTTGGAGAAAAAAATAAGTCGGGGCCCCCCCAACACAAATAGTCAGGCCAGGGCTCGAGCTGAAGGACGTCCCGTCTCCCGGGGCCGAAAAAAATAGTGTCGGGAAGGATAACAAATAATTTTGGGACGAATTTGGGACGAGAGTTAAAATAAAAATACCCTGCTAACTCTATTACAAACGGTGATGAAAATGAAACCGACTGCACGTTCTGTGTAGCACACAGTTATTAAACCTCCTTGTCAACATAAACACACAGGCACAAAACATTTAGAAACCCGCGAAATACACACACATGTAGCTGCCGCTGGCTGTCAGCCAGCCGCCCAGCTGGCTTGGCCCGCAAATTCGCAGGTCTAGCTATGTACTGAATGTGTGTATTTCGCGGGTTGAGTGATGTACAATGGCATCCCGTGGAGGAATTCTGAAATGTTTAACCGTTACAGCACAAAAACGCACAGCAGAACTAGACCCTGGAGTGCTGGCCTCTTTATTTACTTACTCCTCTTCATCCCCTATGGGTAATAAGGCTGAGATGAGAACTCTCCATCGTATTTAGTCCTGAGCAATATGCTGCGCCTCTCCCCATGTAGGGATGGGTACCGAGCCCCGGTATTAAACGGGCCGGAATTATTAAAGACAGTGGTAACGTTAAGCTCCGACGTTATCGGACTTTTTATCGGTACTGGAGACATTTAAAAAATATATGTCATATGTATTATTGCTACATACACATTATATCGCAGTTTTAGTTTCACCAACTCCATTTCTAATATGCAATAAGACTACAACATGCGTCTATGATGTATTTTCGAGCTTTCCAATCCAGACGAGATGTCTCTCTCCCGTCAGTGTGCGAGGGGGCGGGCAGTTTGTAAAGGTCTCCTGACTGTGTTACAGACTGTCATCCTGGTTAGTGGTTACTCTGGGTTCTGTCTTCAGGACACAGTGTTGGATTTTTTTGTTAATTGGATGGGGCTTGATTGGATTCAATATTAGAGTAATTTTCTCATTTGTGTGTTTGTTTAAATATATTTGGCCTTTGTTTATGTGATTGAATGATTTACTCAAATAAAAAGGTTGATGAATTATCATCTAATGATTTGTATGATGTTTTATTTATGTTAAAGGTCACTTTGAATGATTTTAACTAATGATAATGTAGAAAAACTAACATTTTAAATTCGGGACGGTCCACATTAATTTCGGGACAGCTTAGATTGTATTTCGGGACGGTTCCGGGAGGATGGGGAAAAAAGTTAGTCGAGAGCCCTGAGTCAGGCTCAGCGGCGGCGCCAGATATTTATTTTGGGGTGCTGTGAGGTAGCTTGACGTTTCATAGAGGGTGCTCAAACATCTGGTGAATCTGGTGCTAGCTGCTCTAATGGATATAAGAAGAAGATGCTTCTACAATAATGTGGAGGGAGAGTCCTCTCCAGTCAGACTGAGAGGCTGATAACTACAGCTCAGTGAGGTAAAGGACTCTGAGTGTTTAGATAGTTCACTTTAGTCTAAGTTCAAACGGTTTGGTCACAATTTATGCAAACACATATTTCCAAGGCTCTCCTTTATAATTATTGGGATAAACAGGTTTGAAATCATTCCAATGTATACTATAGGACAGTAACCAAAAATATCCTAAATATCCTAATAAAAAAAATGCATAAATAAATGCATAAATAAATGTTTATAATGAACAACACAAATAAAATAAGTGACATTCATTTGTTATTGGCTATGGTAGGTTATTGGATATGTTCACATACTTATTTGATTACATCCACTTGTCTAAGATGACAACAGAGACTTTCGACCCAAACCCAGCTGTTGACTTGTGGATGCAAGCAGCTAATCGCAGACTCAACCAGAGAGAAAGAAGTAGGCCAACATCATCAGCTACCATGTCTGACAGAGAGGAAGACAGTGAGGAGAACAGTCAGGAGGGTAGTGATGACAGCTTGTAGTGATGTGCACCCCTGACTATAGGTCACTCACAGTGTGAAAAGCGAGGAGCACAATGACCATGCGGCTTGATGAAGAACACTTGAAATCACCCCAGAGGGAAAGGACCATCAGGTGCATTTACTGGGGATGTATCCTACAGTTTGGTTTACTAGCCTGTGTAGAGAGCAATGGACAAAGGGCAAATAACAGGTTTTTTTTTTCTCAACAAAGTGAACAAATTGCTTGAAGGAAGAAAAGCAACTTTGTCCTACATAGCTAAAATGTGTCTCCTCTGAATAGCCTCATTCTCAGATTTGTATGGCAACTTCCCTTTAAGGGCTGCCAATTTTCAGGCAAGACGAGATCTTTTTCCAGTTACACCGGCAGATACTTTGGCATATAAAAGTGTGGCCTTACCAAAGCAGAATTTCCACCAACATTACTCCCTAAAGATGTCCTTGTAGTACCTGCACAACCTCCCTCATCATCCTCTCCCCCTGACTCCCAGCCTTTTGCTATTGTAATGAAGGAAGGGAGAGCAAAAAGTATTGAATGCCTTGTTTTCAGCAGCTGCTGTGTGTGTCTCTGTTGAAGTTTTCCTAATTACCTCCCAGAGGAGCCCTACTGCTGTCAGATAGAAAGAGAGGAGTGGGAGAGGAAGCGAGATAGAAGAGCAGAGACAATGTAGGGGATAGGACGAGGAGAAAGACAGAATGTCGACGGGAACAGGAAGACAGCAAAACACAGTAAAAACAGAGCGAGTGAAAGAGGCAAAAAGAAGAGTCTTGCATGCAATCTTCCATTTATCCCCAGCCTGCCATGTTGACTGTCACTTCAGCTCTGGAAAACAGGTGGAACGCCTCCGTCTCTAGTACGGGGTTTTTAAAAATGCATGGAGCCACAGACATCCACAAGCTAAGCGCTAACAAGCTTTAGAGAGGACTTTATGAGGCCCTTATCTGCTCTGAGAGTGCTGCTTTCACATCCTATTTACTGTACACTCAGAGCGAGACCATGCAAAATTTGCTCAACAGCCGCCGCTGTGACCACAAGTAGCATCAACAGTTTTAATGGCACATTGAATTTCCCTTCATTTCCTAAGAGACATTAGCTTGAGGCTAGTTTCATTCACACCGGCCGCGTGTGTATCAACAGTGATGCCAACATAGCCACTCTCTTGCTAGATTTAGGTGAGCTAACATTAGCCACCATTCAACCCATTCTCATTGCATTTAGTGTTATAGTCATGACTCTATTGATTTGTGTTCACCAACACGATTTTTCCCCTTTTTTTCGTCTCACATAGAACGATTTTAAAAGCAATCTATTTCTATTGGTAGTGTGTTTCGTGCCTGCAACACGTCTTTTTGTCCGGTCGGGTCTTGGAAGACCTGAAGCTGTGTGGTTCATAAAAACATGTTCTTTATATATACAGTCTTTGGTTCTTACTCAATTTCAAGCCATGATTATTGTTTTTAAATTTTAAATCGTATAATGTCGGACCTTTTTTGCCTTCACTGTCACGGTTGTCATGCCAGGTCACGGGTCTATGTCTAGGTTTGGGTGTTTCCGCTGTCCTCTATGTCATGTTTTCCTTCCGTCGTTAGTTCCCTGGTGTGTCTCGTTAGTTGATTGTGTTCACCTGTGGCCCTTGTGTTTTCTCCTCCCTCCTCACCTGTGTCTAGTTAGTTGATTATGTTCACCTGTGGCCCTTGTGTTTCTCCTCCCCTGCCCAGCTGTTTCTTGTCTGGTAATTATCCCTCCCTGTATTTAGTCTTGTCTCGTCCTGTGTTCAGTGTTGGTGCTTCTTTTGTTTGTGACCTGGTTCACCGTAGAGTGTTTTGTTTGTTAAAGTTATATGTTAGATAAGAGCCCTTGCAATAAAGGTATTATCAAGTGTTATCTGCGTTTGGGTCCTACCTGCTTCACTCTGCGCTATCAGAAAGCACCAACCAGAAAATGGGCCCAGCAGATCCGTTCGAGCTGGAATTATTGAATTTTTCCTTTTTTTTGGCTAACTGCTCGGATCGATGGAAGAGAGCACCCGGAGTTCAGCAGCGAGAGGCTGTGTTGTCGGAGGCGCGCCAGATGGCTAGAGAGAAACCAGGTTTGGTGAAGTTCTTACCTGGCTGGATTTCAAAGATCCTCCCGGTGTGTGATTCCCGGCCTGCTAGCCCCGGGCATGCTAGCTCCCTGCCTCCCGATTCCCAACCTGGCACCATACGCCTTGGTGGGTTCCGTCTGGAGTCAGCCCCGGCTTCTTCCCCATTTCCTGCTCCTGTCCAGGATCCGTTCTCGGGTACTCGTCTGGCTTATGGAGGTCCACGGAGTATTCAGGCGGCTGCTAAAAGGAGTCGTCGCAAGGCCAGGTTAGCCCGAGCCCTAGCAGCCATGGTTCCGGTTACAGTTCCGGCCCCAGCAGCCATGGTTCTGGCTCCAGTACCGGCTCCAGTACCCCTGGTCGCGACTCCAGTTTCGGCTCCAGGACTGGCTTACCGGCCAACGCCAGCTCCCCGAGTCCTGTCGGCATACCGGCCGACTCCAGCACCTCGTCTCTTGTTGGCTCCCCAGCCAACACCAGCTCCCCGTGTCCTGTCGGCGTACCGGCCGACTCCAGCACCTCGTCTCTTGTTGGCTCCCCAGCCAACACCAGCTCCTCGTGTCCTGTTGGCTCCCCAGCCAACTCCAGCTCCCCGTGTCCTGTCGGCGTACCGGCCGACTCCAGCACCTCGTCTCTTGTTGGCTCCCCAGCCAACACCAGCTCCCCGTGTCCTGTCGGCGTACCGGCCGACTCCAGCACCCCGTGTTCTGTTGGCAAACCAACTCTCTCAAGTTTCCCCTCCAGACACTTCTCAAGTCCCCTCTCAGGTCCCCTCTCCAGTTTCCTCTCGAGTTCCCTCTCAAGCCCTCTCTCGAGTCCCTTCTCAAGTCCCCTCTCGAGTCACCTCTCAAGTTCCTACCCGAGTCCCCTCTCAAGTTTCCCCTCAGGTCTCCTCTCGAGTTCCCTCTCAAGTCCCCTCTCAGGTCCCCTCTCGAGTTACCTCTCGAGTCTCCTCTCGAGTTCCCTCTCAAGTCCCCTCTCAGGTCCCCTCTCGAGTTACCTCTCGAGTCACCTCTCGAGTTCCTTCTCGAGTCCCCTCTCAGGTCTCCTCTCGAGTTACCTCTCGAGTCTCCTCTCGAGTTCCCTCTCAAGTCCCTTCTCAGGTCCCCTCTCGAGTTATCTCTCGAGTCAACTCTCCAGTGTCCTCTCGAGTCACCTCCCAAGTCAACTCTCCAGTGTCCTCTCGAGTCACCTCTCAAGTCAACTCTCCAGTGTCCTCTCGAGTCAACTCTCCAGTGTCCTCTCGAGTCACCTCCCAAGTCAACTCTCCAGTGTCCTCTCGAGTCACCTCTCAAGTTTCCCCTCAGGTCTATTCTCGAGTTCCCTCTCAAGTCCCCTCTCAGGTCCCCTCTCGAGTTACCTCTCGAGTCACCTCTCGAGTTCCTTCTCAAGTCAACTCTCCAGTGTCCTCTCGAGTCACCTCTCAAGTCAACTCTCCAGTGTCCTCTCGAGTCACCTCCCAAGTCAACTCTCCAGTGTCCTCTCGAGTCACCTCTCAAGTTTCCCCTCAGGTCTCCTCTCGAGTTACCTCTCGAGTCAACTCTCGAGTTCCTTCTCGAGTCCACTCTCCAGTTTCCTCTCAAGCCCTCTCTCAAGCCCTCTCTCGAGTCCCCACTCAAGCCCCTACTCATGTCCAGTTGGAGGTCCCGCAGACTAGTCTTCTGCCGGGGGTCCTGCCAACCCCATGTCTTGTCCAGTTGGAGGTCCCGCAGACTAGTCTCCTGCCGGGGGTCCTGCCAACCCCATGTCCTGTCCAGTTGGAGGTCCCGCAAACTAGCCCTCTGCCGGGGGTCCTGCCAACCCCATGTCTTGTCCAGTTGGAGGTCCCGCAGACTAGCCCTCTGCCGGGGGTCCTGCCAACCCCATGTCCTGTACCGTTGGAGGTTCCGCTGGGGGTCCTGCCAACCCCATGTCCTGTCCAGTTGGAGGTCCCGCAGACTAGCCCTCTGCCGGGGGTCCTGCCAACCCCATGTCTTGTCCAGTTGGAGGTCCCGCAGACTAGTCTCCTGCCGGGGGTCCTGCCAACCCCGTGTCCTGTCCCGTTGGAGGTCCCGCCGACTACGCTCCTGCCGGGGGTCCTGCCAACCCTATGTCCTGTGCCGTTGGAGGTCCCGCCGTCTACTCTCCTGCCGGGGGTCCTGCCAATCCTATGTCCTGTGCTGTTGGAGGCCCCGCCGACTACTCTCCTGCCGGGGGTCCTGCCAACCCTGTGTCCTGTCCCGTTGGAGGCCCCGCCGACTACTCTCCTGCCGGGGGTCCTGCCAACCCTTTGTCCTGTCTCGTTGGAGGTCCCGTCGTCCACCCTCCTGCTGGGGGTCCTGCCAACTCCTGGTCCTCTTCCGTGGGGGATCCTGCCGAAGCCTGTCCCGCCGGCTCCGGTTCCTGTCCGGCCGACACCGGGTCCTGCCCGGCCTCCGGAGCTGTCTGGTCTTCGCCCTCATGCTCGGCCCCCTGAGTTCGCCCGCTGTGGCCTTCGCCCCACCATGGACTCTGCCTTGCCCCCGGGCCGTCCGCCCGAGACCCCCACCTTGTACTCTGCCTTGCCCCCGGGTCGTCCGCCCGAGTTCCCCACCATGGACTCTGCCTTGCCCCCGGGCCGTCCGCCCGAGACCCCCACCTTGGACTCTGCCTTGCCCCCGGGCCGTCCGCCCGAGTTCCCCACCTTAGACTCTGCCTTGCCCCCGGGCCGTCCGCCCGAGATCCCTTCCTGGTCCCCTACTGGGCTCCTGGGCGGTCAGCTTAGTCCCGTCCTCCGGACCCCCTCCACCCACCCTGTTGGACTATGTTGGATTTTTTGTTTAGGGACGTCTGGAATCCGTCCCTTGAGGGGGGGGTTCTGTCACGGTTGTCATGCCAGGTCACGGGTCTATGTCTAGGTTTGGGTGTTTCCGCTGTCCTCTATGTCATGTTTTCCTTCCGTCGTTAGTTCCCTGGTGTGTCTCGTTAGTTGATTGTGTTCACCTGTGGCCCTTGTGTTTTCTCCTCCCTCCTCACCTGTGTCTAGTTAGTTGATTATGTTCACCTGTGGCCCTTGTGTTTCTCCTCCCCTGCCCAGCTGTTTCTTGTCTGGTAATTATCCCTCCCTGTATTTAGTCTTGTCTCGTCCTGTGTTCAGTGTTGGTGCTTCTTTTGTTTGTGACCTGGTTCACCGTAGAGTGTTTTGTTTGTTAAAGTTATATGTTAGATAAGAGCCCTTGCAATAAAGGTATTATCAAGTGTTATCTGCGTTTGGGTCCTACCTGCTTCACTCTGCGCTATCATTCACTGAGGAAAATAAATGGGGCTCAGAGCCTCAGAATACTGAAATCTGTATTTGTTTTAATCTTTTTTTCCTTCTAATTTGTTATTCTTTTCTAAATAACACACTGTTATTTACTCAACAATAACACACAATTATCCTTGTTTTTATTTATTTGTTTAATTCCATAATCTCTGGCTTTTTTGGCGTCCGTCAGGAACTGAATTTCAAAATAAAATAACCGGAAACAGATACACAGCCAATGAACTGATTACCCAAGATCCTCAGTTAAGGTTTAAGCTCGGTGATTGGATCGTTTAGCCGACTCGTTTTTATGTCCGCTAACGGACATGATTTCTCTGGCCTCCAACCCTGCCTCCGCCAGCCACTGTATGCAGGTGCTTCTGACATTTTGTAGCTACCGATTTCCAACGAGAGACAATGTATAACCGTGTAACGGCTGCGTGTCGCTAAACGTCGCTATGGAAACCACACTATGTAGGCTCATGGAAGTAGTTTTGGTAGGCTAGTGGCGTGTGTAGGCCACTGGATACTTTGTGATTAGGCACGTTCTATTTGATCGTCCGATCGTTGTTTGATCGTGGAATCAAACACGCCTATTGACCAATCAGAGAGCTTGCTCAAACCTATGTGTTATAGAATTTACATTTGATAACACCAATGTGTTTAATACTGGCAACTTCTAATTGTGGGAAAAATGAAAACGTTCCCAGTAGAGATGTCCCATAGAACATTTTGTGAAACACAATAGCCAGCATGTGTAGTTCTGGGCGGGGGGGGGATAGTCTGCCGTGCTTTCGTTCCATTTCAAAGACCTGTTTGACGCTCGGCGTAACCTTGGCGCACTGCCACTCCAACATCCAATCCCAGAGCTTGAAGATGAATCACGGGGACTGTGGTCCCAAACCATAGCTGGGGATTATGGGTAGTGTAGTGTCTTCGGCCATCCTAAACTCCGAAAAAAAATTCGTATTTCATATTGCATTAACACCATAACGGCTAAAACATCCAATCAGCGAGCTTAAACCATAGCTGAGGATCTTGGGTAATCAGTTCAGTGGCTGTGTATCGCAATGAAGCTCGAAATGTCCCATATAGGCCTACGTCTGTATCCGGTTATTTTTATTTGGAAATTCAGTTACTGACAGACGCCAAAAAAGCCCGACATTATGGAATTAAACAAATAAATAAAAACATGGATAATTGTGTGTTATTTTTGAGTAAATAACAGTGTGTTATTTAGAAAAGAATAACAAATTAGAAGGAAAAGTCAGACATTATACGATTTAAAATAAAACAATAATCGGCTTGATATTGAGTAAGAACATGTTTTTAATAACCCCACAGCTTCCGGTCTTCCAAGACCCGACCGGACAAAAAGACGTGCTGCAGGCACGAAACATACTACCAATAGAAATGCATTGCTTTTAAAATCGCACTGTGGGACACGAAAAAAAGGGGAAAATCGTGTTGGTGAACACGAATCAATAGATGAAATGTCGTGACAATAACACGAAATGCCGTGAGACTGGGTTGCACCATTAGCTGATCATACCAGACCACGAAGGCTGTAGCTGCATAATCCTTACTTGTATTGAATGAGGATTCATTGCATATGCATTTAGCTATTTTATCTGTCAGAATAATATTGTGTTATCTTTTGTTGCAAAGGTTACATTGGGATGATTTACAAATATTAGCTTGACCCTGCGCAATCTATCACCTAATTAAGTAAAAGGACAATAACATACACACTTTAGGATCTTAAATCTTCTGAAATATGTGAGAAACTCGTAACAGCAATGCAATAAGGGACAACACATTCTACAAACAACCTGGTTATTGTTTAATTTCTGGTTAAGATATTTCAGATCAAGGTTTTCAAGTTAACACAACCCTAACCTGGAGTGTTTCTTTTCCAATCCGTATACACAAAGCTTTTCCAAAATGATGGTTCTAGTAAAGACAGATGGTCTATTGTCCAGTGGATTGTTTCATATTGTTTTGGCTCTCATAATAATCTCAGAATTTTAGCCCGGCAATAAAATACGAAAGTAAACACGTAGCTGTGCCACAGAAACATAATTTAGAGTTTACCCAGGTTGTTCTAACCCACTTATTCTTTCATGCATTTACCAAAAACCAGGTTACTGGAGTATCCAGGTCAAAAATATAGTTCTCTGTAGAGGGAATTGAGGCCACTCAAGTAGAGACTCCGAAATGAAGACAAAGCCATATTTCAAGTTATTTTATGGTAATGTGTAGAATTCTTTTTAAATTCCATTTCAATTAATTATCATTGGGGTAGCCTGGGGTTTTCGATTTATTTATTAAATCCACTATTCATGAATGGAAGCTATAACAACACACAAATAAATGAATATTTTACTTTGTTGACTATTTCAATCATCTCCATCTTTAAAAAGAAATGCAGCATTTGGTCCAGGACATTGGCACATACTGCGAATTCACAAAGGATTATTTTTTACCAATCAGGGGATATCCAAGGTAAGATTAGTTCTGTGTAAATATGGCATAACACGACTATGTAAAAACACATTAACCACAATGATAAACAAAAAATAGTGGCTGTGAAAGTGCTTCCAAAATTATATTTCAAGGGTTACATTTCTTTCCTTAAAAGCCAAATAATATTTTTGCTGACCAAGAAAAATGCATATCCACATTTGCTGGAGATGCGGATGTAGCTTGGATTTATAATATGTTTTACACATCACCCAATAAACTGATAATATATTGCACATTTTATTTAAAGCTCTTTATAATTACAGTTTATTTCCCTAAAGGTTACGATTGTTTTAATGTAGCTGTCCATTGTGTAGAAAGGGTACAGTAAGTTAATTCAACTGTGTTCCAGCCTACATTCGGAGAATAAAAAACTTCACAATAGAAGCATTGTTTCAGATTAATTATCACACACACTCTATGCTGCAAATATAGCCTTCAGTCAGAGCCTCGGGCGTGCCGCCTTGTGTATAATACACAATCTTATTCAATCTAGCAGTGATGTTATTATACAATAGAGAAGACATATTGTCAGGGAACGCAGGCGCTGTCACTTTGTCATGAACATTCCTCTATACAGATTCTGTTGGGAGCCTGAGAATAATAATTGCATATGCACAGAAAAATAGAGAAGAAAAAGGTAAGTAAAAGGGGAGAAAGAAAAGGAAAAAGGAATACAATTCAAGCATCCTTAATTGATGAAATGTTCTTCTCTCTTACCAGTATGCAGCTAAAGTATACTGGATTGAATACAAGCTATGACCAGTTTAGATGCAGCTGCAAATCTGTCCAATGAACTAATTGAAAAAAAATGTTCCCTGAATTCTTGAATCATTTAACATTGTTTGGCTTCTTAACACTTAGAAAGGGCAACACTTAAAATGAGGAAAACACAAGCAACCGAAATGTATACATGTTTTTAATTACCTTAAAGCCCTGGGACACACTGTTGCTGTCACAGTCTGCTCCATCTTTCACCAGTAGTTTTCCATTCACCTGTCTCACCTGTTAACCACACCCACGTTTTTGCTCACTCTCTTTCTCTTCTGCACGCATTAGCTTTACTGCCAGTATTTAAACTCTCACCAGACACAGACCCGTTGCCAGATCGTACTTTGCCTTCATGCTAGTCTTTCACGCGTTTGTTACCAGATTGCCAACCCGGTTCAGACCCTGCCTGTCCCTGACCTGCCTAGGGATGGGAACGATTAATCAAATATTGGAATATTCGAAATTATTCAGGTATTCGAATAATTATTCAGGTGTTCGAATATGAGTTATTAATATTTTTATTAATATTTCTTTTTTTTTGGGAGGGATGCCTAAGTTGATTACATATTATCAAATTGAATAATTCAATGTATACGACAGTGCCATAACTAAATGTGTTAGGTGACGTCTAAAGGTGTGTTTTGCTCCACTCACCGGTCCCTCACAGCGGGCAGAGCTGCAGGTGCTGATCTCTCTCTCTTGCGTCCGGTTATACTTCACTCGTTTATGTCCAAACATTGTGGAAAAAAGTTTTTAGAATTTTTTTTTTATAGGATATGTACATTTCGGTTAACCGTTTTCTGGGGGGTCGAATATTCCAATATACATTTGTTTTCAAATTCCCATCCCTAGACCTGCCTGCTCTGCCTGTTCCCTGATCCTGCCTGTCCTTGGACTTTCCTGCTGTCTGACCCTGACGTTGACCGCCTCGCCTGCTCCCTGACCCTCTGCCCGCTGTCCTCTGGTTCGTTTGCCTGCACATCATCCGGCTGATACTGTTCTGCTGGTATCCCTCTGCTCTGGCATTATTACCAATGAAGTACATTACCAATACTCCTTGGTTTCTCGAGTGCTGCATTTGGGTCCTTCATAAGATTGTGACAGTTGCAGACGCACGCTTAGGACAAAATGATACCCTCAAGTCTATAATATGCGGAAAGTGTAGCCTAATAGGTGTTCTACTGCACATATATAATTCTCTTCTAAAATATGTGTATATTAAAACGAATTATATAAATGTAAGGTGAGCTGAAGAGTATCTTTCAATATTTGTATTTGTACTGTATATCCAGGTGTCATATTATGATTACCTAGTTGCTTTTTGTTAAAGCAGTTGAGAGGAGCTGATTTGATTGGCAGGTATTGAAGTCCCGCCTCGATTTTCTGACATTCATCTTGCTCCAGCCTCTGCAAAGTTTGCCCGGAGAAACCCCTGGGCCTGTATTTATCAAGCTGAAGGGAACCTTAGACTTGAAACACTCCTTTCTCAGAGTAGGACCTAAGAGTGATTAATAAAACTCACTTTCAGGAAGTAGAAAGATTACTCCTAAAAAGTGTGCTGCCGCTTTTTTAACGACGCTCTCTGCAGCAAAGTAGACTGCATCATAAATCCCTTTTCTAACAGTCACAGTTTGGAGTGTCAAACTTATGATGCTAGAATAGTTTAAATTGATTTTTGAAGAGTTTACGTGAAAAACAATGGTTGTTAACAAGTGGCTGAATAGGACTACAGAAGTTGTCGAGGACGTTGTACGTCATTACACCGAACACGTAAACACTCCGCTAAGTTTGTTTTCCCTGTTCTGATTGAAAGCAAGTACCTGCACTCTAAAAACAAATACGCCGGCTCTACTTAAATAAATCGAGGTAACAATTTGCATTAATCTTTTTAAGTATTTCCAATTTAATCGATTATTAAATTAATCCGAGTACCCATTTATAATCTGATTAACTCAATTAGTTCAGTACTACAAACACAATTTGCTTTCACCTTTAAAAACTAAATGTAACCAACTTAATTTTAATTGTAAAGATGGAGTGATATTAAGTTGCATTTTGTTTAATTGAAGCTATTGTAATTTATTTATTTAAGTCCATACTACTCAAAAATGTCCATGCAAAGTGTTACCTTAATTTGTTTGAGTATTAGAAACTAATTTCTTTGAGTCAAACATAACATACACATTTAAATTCCACTTGTTAACAGTTTATTTTAAAATGTCCATTACACAATGACCTTTTTACAACAAATGTTCTCAAATAAGAAATAAAAGTAAATACAAAAATGTAAATAAAGGCTTCAATCCCTATTCTTGCATCCGCAGCCCTGGTCAAGACAATCTTCAGCACCTCATTGCTAACTTCCACATCCTGGAATAAGTAGAATAGAAAATACATTTCAGTGTTTTTGGTGCAATCAGATTTGAAAACATTGCATTATGTTTCAGGTTAACACAAGTTACAGTATGATTTAAGCATCGTCTTTACTTACTTAAGTTTCTCCTTTTCACGAAGACACACCACCGTTTGTTCAGTTTTGAAACTGTCCAATTAGAGCAGAATGAGACAAAGTCTGAGTAGGAGTAATTAGCTGAGCAGAGGCGAGAGTACGATAGGGACAAAAAGAAACAGTTCGGCTCACCAGGACCCTCCTACTTACTGATGAGCCTGGCCTTTTACTGGGCATCTGGCTACAAAGTGACCCATCTGTGAGCAGTAAATGCACCTCCCCTCCCGTAGGCGGTGCTGGCGCTTCTCAGGAGTCTTGCTCTTCCCAACTGCATGGGTTTCTCCTGGGCAGTAGGCGACGCTGGAGAGTCGGTCGTCTGGAAACGCTGCTTGGCGAAAAAAGGACTGGCCTGAGACTGCCCTCTCTGACCGGGCGGAGAAAACACAGCTCTCGACTTCTCCCTTTCTCTCTCTACGAGGCGAGTGTCAATTCTTATTGCCATATTAATGAAACTATCCAGGCCAGAGGGAAGCTCTAGAGGAGCCAACTGGTCCTTGATGGGGCCAGACAGCCCATGGCGAAAAGCGTCGAAGAGGGATGAATCATTCCAGCCACTGTCTGCAGCCAAAGTGCGGAACTCCACGGCGTAGTCGGAGACACGCCTCCCTCTCTGGTGTAAATCCATTAGAGCTCTCGCTGCTTCCCTGCCTGGAGTTGTGTGATCAAATACTTTGCTTAAAGTCTCTGTAAAACCTCTCAGGGAATTACAGACTGGGGAATCTCGAGCCCACTCCGCCGTAGCCCAAGCCTCCGCTCTGCCGGTGAGGTGGGAAATGATGTAGGCTACCTTAGCCCGTTCAGACTGGAAGGAAGATGCTTGCAGCTCGAAGTGCAACCCACACTGGACCAGGAACGCACAGTTATCCGAGTCTCCGGAAAAAACGCTCTGGTCTGGAGAGGTGAGGAACTGAAGGCAGCGGTGTCGGCATGGTGGCAGGAACAGGACCGGGAGCTGTAGCCGGATCCGACGCAGGGAGCGGAGTAGAGCGTAGTGGATCGAGATGTGCCACCAGCTGCGGGATCTGTTCTGCCAGCTGGCAAACCTGGCTGCAGATGGAGGACTGGAAACCCTCATGACGCTCTGACAATTCTCTTACTCCCTGGCAGACAGCGGTAAGTTGTTCATCTTGCAGGTTAAGACGAGCCCCCTGGGATCGAATAGCGGTCCGCAAAATCTCAGAGTCGGCTGAGTCCATGGTTCTGGCCAGTTCGTACTGTAACGACTGAATGAACACAAGTGGAGGACTCAATAGCACGACTCAGAGACAGAGGCTTAGGATGCAAAAAAGGTCTTTATAGCCAAGATTCGGTACACGGGAGATCAGTCAATAAGGCTAACAAAACAGACGAGGAGTAGACAGGGACCGGGTCAGGACACGAAGCTGGGTCTGGTACACGTGGAATCAGATACTATAAAAAATACTGCTGGAACGCTAGGAAGAACTAAGACGAACTGGCACTGAAGGGAATGTGGATGCAGACTAAGTAGGCAGAGGGAGAGATGATAATGGGGCACAGGTGAGGCTAATTAGGGATGGGAAGCAGGTGGAGTTCAATCAAGGGCAGGAAATCTGAGACTGAAATGAGAGAAACCACAATGAAAACAGGAACAATATCAAAAACAACATGCTGGCTAGTCCCTTACAGTTGGCGTGACGTTAGTGTGCGACTCTGCTGTAGTTCGTTTATAGTAGGGATGTAACGATATACCGAATATCGCGGTAAATAAACGTCCCAATACCGCCGTGAGACTGACAAAATCTACCGCGATAAAAAAAAAGTTTTGTTTTTGTTTTAAACCTTTATTTAATCAGATGGTCCCATTGAGATCTTCGATCTCTTTTTCAAGAGAGACCTGTCCAACATGGCAGCAAGTAGGTTACAACATGAACATAAAATAACAGAACACAAAAGGACATCGTATTTATATGGGGGTTATTCCCTATCTTTATTCAAGAGCGTGGTATTTAAATTTGAGAGCATACTTTATGTATTTATTTCCCTCAAACCCTGTCCTTGCACTCAAATAGTGCCTGCTTGCACTTAGATTTGCTCTGCTTCTGCTCAAATTGTACGCTTGCACTCAGATATATTGCTGCTTTCAGATTTTTTCTGCTCTCAGATTTATTCTGTGCGCGCTCGAAACTTTTGTGCAACAATCCTGTCAAAATCCCTCAACCAATAGGAGGCCAGGTGTCCTTGCGGGTGCGTTCGCTTTTCTTATTACAGCGTCCCGTAAGGGCGGTTACTCTTTGGTTTATAAACTCCCGCCCTCCACGGCTTTATAACATCGCATGTACTGTTCACGAGAGAGCATGCTCGTGAACTGTCAACGGGGGGGGCAGTGTTATGCCGTGTATGATGCACCTCGCGGGAGCGCGCACAGCGTAAAGCAAAACCCCCCAGAAATGTATTGATCTGTACGGCAAAGTACGGTTTGGAAACTATATAATTTCCTTTTGGAGGGCATGCATAACACGGCATAACACCAGAGCCTCGCTGTGGGAAACGTTGGAGCTGTTCCGAGTTTTTCTAATCTGTCAAAATGACAGACTGCTTTCAGATGTTTCCGTCATTGTTAAAAAAAAATATTCGGTTAACGCGACCACTGCTGTCCCAGCAACATCAGTGCCAAGCAAGAGAGTTTTTTTCCAGAGCAGGGGATATTGTATATGCCCAAACATCCCAGCTTATAAATACCTGGAAATGTGGACATTCTCATATTCTTAAAAACCTGTCTGATGATGCCGAGTGAGTGTCTAGTGAGTTTGAGTTGAGTTACGTGAAAAACTAAAGTGACACTTGATTTATTTTATTGCAGGGTCTGATTATTAAATGTCCTTGTTTATTTGTGAGATGCAGTGGCACAAAGAAAATGCCTACTTTGTTTGGTAGTACTATAGGTACAAAAACACTGGTTTTCTTGTTCCAGTCTGTTACTATCACTTTGTTTTTGACAATACTGCTATCCTACTAAAATGCTGTACAAATCAGATGTATTATTTAATAAAGAAACAATTTTATTTTTTTTTCCTTTATTATTCAATATCGCGATAAATACCGTACCGTGGACTTGTTATCGCGATATTATCGTACCGTGAGTTTTTGGTATCGTTACATCCCTGGTTTATAACATAACGTCATTTTGCTTCTGGCGATTAGATTTATGATTAGAAAATTAATTTTATTTAAGTAGGGTAGACATATGGATATTATCCGGCTGAACAAAACGTGCATTTATCAAACAGGTTCGTTTTCCACAGACCTTATTTCGAGCTATTTTCCAAAATCTTATGGAAAATCCCATTGCTTTTTCGTCGAGGGAACCCATGCGCAGCTTATTTCCGGGTAAATACGTCATCCCTGCAAATTAAGAGAGTAATATGCAAGCCAAACATTATTAAGATGTGGTTTTATATGTCAGATTAAATGATGGATATATATCAATTTACAGCTTGCATTTACCGTGCACTATTTCACATTCAGTGATATTGTACACTCCACTTCATGTTAACGTGAATCCCATTAAACCCAGGGAAAAATAATTCTCTGTAATTTAGCCCAGTATTTAAAAAAAATCCATTAACAACATGTTCATACAGATTGTTTTTTCCGATTACCTATAAACTAATGAATCTACATATTATCTATGGAGAAGTACAAGTAGTCAAAGCACCCTGAATTTGTTATCTGGGAAAGACCCAAACTGCAACTTTTGCAAAGCTACATTTTCTTTGTCGATGTAAAGTAAAAATGTAAAGATGGATGAGATACTTTATTTTTTCTGCGGAGAGAGAATGTGCTTTCTTTTGCATCCTGTAAAAGTTCAGTGAAAAATTGGACAGGGACACATTTGACCACTGTCTCAAAGCATTGATTAGTCCCTATGTGTTTTGTACATAGACACATACTTTGAAAACTGGAATAAATGCAGGGAGTGCAGCCTGGAAGTTAAATTGTTCCCACTGCAGGAACATTTTAGTTGTTATGGATGAATCGAAGGTGTATCTCTCCTTTGTAAAAGTACTCATGAAAATGAAATGGGAACCAGCAGTATTTATTTATTAAAATATCAGCGAGAGGCATTAACTTGGTAACATATTATTTTCTCTTCTCCCAGTGCCCCCCTCGACAGGCGGCATTAGTAAATGTGTGCTGACAGCAGAGGTTACCTTGAGCAGGCCGCTGGACCTGGGGGCTGTTTGTCTTCATTTACCCTATCTGCAGATGCCAGGGAAAAGGGAAAGGTATTTTCTGTGTCTGGCCCGTGGGGACAACTGAGGCTAACGATCTTGGCCATTTTGATTGTTACGTTGCTCCTAGAATAGCACTTTACTTTTAGGAGCAAGCAGGAAGGATGAGAAGGGATGGGTTGCTTGTGTGTGTGAATAGAGATCGCTTTGAACCCAGGCACCCAGAAAAGTCAGGTGTGTGATGTGATTATACTGAACATCTGTGTCGACTCATTAATCATCTGGGTTATTTAGGTCAAACACCTCCAATGGAAGTAGTACACAGTGCCCTGCAATATGAAATCCATACTGTAGGTTAGTATGGCATTAGGGTGCCAAGTGTAAGAAAGTTTAATAATATTTAGGTATGGTTAAGATTGTGTTAATTTAGCCACATATAATAAACCTTGCAATGGCGTACCGTTTACCCTACGTATAGCTTGGTGTTGGCAAGATCATCGTAGCAGCATTACAACTGTATGTTAAATGGAATGTGTGTCTTGTCATTGGCCTAAAAGAAACGTTGCTAAAAATCACACTTGTTTTCCCTCTTTTTATATCACTTGTTTTCTTTTTTTATGGCTATCATCAAATACAGTCTATGGTTATCATGCTTATTTCATAATACATAGACATCTTTGACAATGTCAACATTGTTTTTATTTTACAATGCTATGATAATGAAAGTTCAGTTTAAATCCAACATCCTGGCCATGTTTAATACATTAGCAACTGTGAGTGAAAGTGTTAGTTAAAGTTAGGGTTACCAACTTCCAGGAATGGAGAAACGGGACACATGCATGTGTCCCGCACACGCGTGCGCCCAAAGATTTTCGGGTTTCTGGCGGATTTAGTTACTTTTTTAGTTACTCCACCTCCTCACCTGCTGCGACCTCGGTGGGAGGAGGACACAGCTCTTTTAGAATATCCCGAACAGTTTTGGGGACAAGCACATTGGCTGTTATCATCTCAGCCTTTGTTCTTCCACATTGCATTTTCTTTGCAGTGTTCGAATCACTAAACATGGCACTGGCCGCTTATTACTGCAGTCCATGCTGTTGTAACTCAAACCATGCTTAACTGTGTGATACACTGATGTTACCTCACATGCAGCAACTTTGTCTTGTTCTGCAGTTGAACTGCTGAAGAATTTAGTTATATTTGATGCACCTTTATTTTGTGTTGCTCGCTTGTGCATTTCTGTGCCAGCATGCTGTTACCGTGACCTATTGAAATCTCCCTCCGACACAAGGTGCAGAAGACCCGATACAGACCTCCACTCACGGGCTTTACCCAACTGTGTTTTTCTTCCCACTGTTTGTTGTAAGACACAAGTCTTTTCTTTTTAGAAGGGCCAGGACCCAGAACCACATCCTCTCTCTCTTCTCCTCTTTCATGATCACCTCCACCACTGGCAGCGCTCATTTCCCCACACGACTGAACAGGCTGACATGCCACACAAACAATGATGCCGCGCCCGCCGCCCGTGGCCCACCGGAGAAAATCTCACACACACACATGCGAGCATTGTGCCTGCCCTGTCAACTGAGCGGTCCTAGCGCCCTTCGCATACAGCACACAAACACACAGGCACGCAGCCAGACACACTGAATTGCGCACAAACAGAAACATATTTTTTATTTTTCCCTTTACACAGAGTCCGGGACAAACAAAGTCCCGTACGGGACACGCCCATTTTGGCTCAAATACGGGGCGTCCCGGCTAATACGGGACGGTTGGCAACCCTAGTTAAAGTGTGTGTGTGTATCTACTCTAATGCTGCAATCAACAAAAGCAACAACTAGCTTACAACCTACTGTAATTAAGTATTACTTTCAAAGCCAAGGAACACATTATCAATTTGTGGGCTTACAATGTTAGCTTTAAAGTCTTCAACTATCAAACCCACTTTCTGAACTACTGTAAGGCTCTTTAATAAGCAAATAGCTGGAAACAACATTTCCTAGCAACAGTTGTCATCAAGCACATTTTGAAATTAAAGACCCCTTGTTTCAAAGGTTTCAACATTTGTAAGCATTAACAAAGGGGTCTTAGTGGGCCAGTTAGCTTAGCAGGGAGAAGACAGTTTATTAGTTTACTAGTAGTTGCATGCTTGAGAGCGAGAGAGAGAGATGGATGGATAATTAGATGGATGTATAGATAGAAATATAGATTAAAAGCCATGACATCGTCTCTTTCATTTGTCCTTATCACCTTTGAGCATAGCTCATTATCCGTTATAATGGAACAGATAAAGAGTACATATGAACGGCAGGAAGTAGGAGTCTTAGCCACAGAGCCAAAATTAAGGGTTTTTACAGTTAAATGCACGCTGAAACTGTCATCTAATCCTCGGGCGGCTATTGGTAAGAAAACTAATAGGCTCATCAGTAATCAGGTCCAAATGTATTGTTCATCTTGTTCTAAAAAGCACCTCTAGATAGCACTATAGCAATCACTTCAGAATGATCTCTTCGGATATGAGAAATATTTCTCATATCCATATCAATATTTCTCCCGGGTCGCCGAGGGTGCTGGCGTTGTTTGTTCGCCGCCCCTCCGCCCAAATATAGCAGGGTTGCCAACTCTCACGCATCTGGCGTGTGACACACGCTTTCACTCTCAATCTCACGCTCTCACGCTGCCCACACTATTCTCACGCCAAAAACAAGAATACCGAAGACTCGAAACGGTTTTGAAAACTTTTGTCAGGTAGTGATCATCTTCTCAATAGAACATCTTTGATACTTCTGGCCAATCAGAATCAAGATAACGGCGTGGTGTTGTTGCAGGAAGTCCCCACGGAGAATACTTTTGCTGTAGTACATCTCTATACGTCGATACAACATTACGTGTTGATTTTATGAAATAAGACCCCACGGTTTGATGATTGATAGGTGTGTGGGCTGTCTTTCATTTTGACACACAGAACAATGAGGGCTATCCTCTCTTATCCACAACGTAAAGTCATTCACAGCCTCTTCCCTCTTCTCTCTGTGAGGAGCAGCAGGCTCAGCTTTCAGAACAAAGTAACAAAAAACTAAAATGGCATTCATTTTTTAAATATGTCGTAATAGATGTATTTATTGTTCTTCTCAAGAGAGTACCAGAATGTGTATTTTATGTTAGTATTTAAAAAAATCTTCTGGGGGAGAATCCCCCCAGACCCCCTGCAGGAGTTGGGCTTTCAGCATGTCAACTCTTTCACCCGGAGCGTGTATGTAATTACAATGCAAATACTGACTTCACCCCACCACTGTATGGGTTAGCCCTACCATAGATTACCCAACACAAATACTCTCTGGCAACTGCCGACCCGTAAAAAAGTAAAAGTCTGCTGCTTATTGTTCTACTAGGCCAAAATAGAGTGTGTTCATTAATATGTTTGGCAGTTTGGAGTAAGTCTGTAGATTTGTTTGTGTGTGTGTTTCATATGTAGGCCTCTCACGATAATTAATTTTGTTGGATACATTTTCCAGGAAATTATTGCGATAAACGATAATATTGTCGGCACCGTTGTATGACCATTTTAGACCCCTGACATAATGATAATATATAATAATAATTGAAGTACATCCTTTCGAACTGCTAGTCACATCCTCATGTCAATGGCAATTTATCGAGTTCATTTTTATTTATCGTACGATACCTCAATTAATTGCTTATCGCGACAGGCACACAATAAAACAGTGGAAACAAACATGTGTTTCATTAGTGAATGAAACTTTGTGCCCTTTATAGTCTGTGTCCAATTTTGTGTATTTGTATATATATCCTATATATATGCTAAGGTCCCGCTGCTGACACGATAGCAGTCATTTAGTGCGCATATGTGTAATTAAACCCATGATATCAAAATCTCACTCCAGCCAGGTACCCAAAGTTGGCAACCCTGATATAGTTATTTAGTCCAGATCAGAACCTCTCCTGTCTGGCTCTCTACTTTTTAAACGTCAGTCATTAGCAAATAATAGCAGCATCTCTATCTCAAATCGACACAGATAAATGTGTTGTCATCTCCTACCTGCTGGCTTTTTCCTGCTCACCGGTCCCTAGCCCGCTAGCCCGCTAGCATTATCGGACCTAGCAGGCTCCTCGGCTCCCTGAAGTCTGCTGAGCTAACATTTCTGTCTCCACCCCAACTCCACCCTAACTCCGCGACTCGTGTGGGTCTTCCCATCCCGCTGCGATAAGCCGGCTTCCCCGCTGACATCGTCTCTCCCTGCCGCCTACAGCCGGCGGCTATCAAGCTAGCTATCAAGCTAGCTAACCAGCTAGTAGGCTAGTCACCCGGCTCCCACTCTGCACCAGGCTGTCAGCACCTCCTACGATTCTCCTCTGGAAACCACTGGAATTATTCTCCTGATATGCTGTGGATTATAATTCTCATTTTATCTGGACTCACACCGCTCCTTCTTCCACGGTCATCCGGCTCCTGGTCTCTGCTGCCCGGGTCCCCAGCATTAGCTAGCTCCGTGCTAGCGCCACTTCACCGGATCATGCCGCCGCTCTACTCCCTGTCAGATCTCCGCTCCTTCAATAACCGCCTGCGTCCGGACTGCATGGACATCCTCGCGGATTATGAAATACTCCGCAAACGCCGTCCTTCACACAGAGGCTCTGGCCGTAAGTTTTTATTTCATTCCACGTCTCCACACTCCATCCCGTCCATTCGGTCCTGTCACACGCCCATACTACGCCATCACAACAAACAACACGTGAATCTGACCAATCTCCTTCCACTCCCCGGTCCACACAACCCCCCCCAATGCAACGCCACCTCAGAGCAGCCCTGCTCAACACACGCTCCATCCACAATAAAAGCCACATTCTGAATGAATTCATTAAAGACAATAACCTGGACTTTCTGTATCTGACCGAAACATGGCAAAAACCCCTGGACTATTTTTCTTTAAATCAAATCACCCCAGCAGGATTCACATACATTGACAAACCTCGCCCACAAGGGCGGGGTGGTGGTATAGCTGCTATTATCAGAAAGGAAATAAAAGCTACCATAATCCCCATCCCTGATGTTTCTTCATTTGAACACCTGATCTTTAAACTCTCTGGTCCCACTCCCCTGGTCACAGCCATCATCTACCGTCCCCCGAAGCCAAACCCCTCCTTTCTCTCCGATCTCTCTGACATTCTCACTCAGCTTTCTGCCATATCCCCATCTGTTCTCCTCTTAGGTGATTTTAACATTCATGTTGACGACCCAACCTGCAAATATGCCTCTGAATTTAAGGAAACCCTTCACTGCTGCAACTTCTCTCAACACATCAACTTCCCAACACACAGCTGTGGTCACATCCTGGACTTGGTCTGCTCCACTGGTCTCACCATCCACCATCTGTCCAGCCTCAATCTTCACATCTCTGATCACCTGGCCATCATCATGGACATCAACATCCCCATCCCCGCCCAAAAGCAAAAACGCACAATAACCTACAGAAATCTCAAATCCATCTCACCTTCAGCAATCACTGCCTCCATTACCTGCAAGATGTCTGTCTCCCCCTCCCCACTTTCGGAAAACCCATCTGAACTTGTGGACTATTATAACAGCACCCTCTCCTTCTGTCTCAATGAACTGGCCCCCACAAAAACAAAACATGTCTCTTTCATACACTCCGCCCCCTGGTATACCCCTGAACTCCGCCAAATGAAATCAAGGAAACGTCAACTTGAACGCCAACACAAGAAAACCACACTAACAGTCCATCTTCAAATCTACAAAGACTATCTCCAGCAGTACAGTAACGCACTCAAAGCAGCCCGGTCTAATTACTACTCACAACTCATTCAGTCTGGCTCCAGCAACCCCAAGCGTCTGTTCTCCACCATCAGCAAACTTCTCAAACCCTGTGACAACGCCACCTCATCCTTCACCACCGAACAGTGCAACTCCTTCCTCTCGTTTTTCCAAACCAAAATCAGCAACATTTACAGCAATCTGACACCCTCATCAGCACCCCCCACCTTCCCTCCTGGCTCCCCCCCCTTCACCTCACACCCCCTGTCCCACTTCTCCCCTGTGACCCCCATGCAACTGTCCGACCTCATGACTGGAATTAACTCCACCTGCACACTTGACCCAATGCCCTCCAAATTTGTTAAAGAGAGCCTCCCTGCCATCTCCCAACTCATCGCCACCATCATTAACTCCTCCCTCGGATCTGGATCAGTTCCCCCCTCTCTCAAACTGGCTGCTGTCACACCCATTCTCAAAAGACCTGGACTCACACCTGACATCATGTCCAACTTCCGGCCCATCTCAAATCTCCCCTTTCTGTCCAAAATACTTGAACGTGTCGTTGCCTCACAACTTAAAGCCCACCTCAGCTCCAATGATCTCTTTGAGCCATTTCAATCCGGTTTCCGATCAAAACACAGCACCGAAACAGCTCTTCTCAAAATCACAAACGACCTCCTCCTCTCCTCTGACTCTGGCAACCTTAACATCCTCATCCTCCTCGACCTCACCGCAGCATTCGACACCATCAACCACGCCATCCTGCTGTCCCTCCTCGAATCATCACTGAACATCACCGACACTGCACTCTCCTGGCTGAAATCCTACCTCACCGACAGACATCAGTTTATCAACATCAACAACTGCACCTCCTCCACTGCTCCTCTGTCCCAAGGTGTCCCCCAGGGTTCGGTGCTTGGCCCCCTCCTCTTCATCCTCTATATGCTCCCCCTTGGCAAAATAATTCGTCGCCACAACCTTCAATTTCACTGCTACGCCGATGACATCCAACTTTATATCTCAACAAAAACCATCACCCCCACTACACACTCCACTCTCACCAACTGTCTCTCAGAAATAAAAGCATGGATGCAAACAAACTATCTCCAACTGAACAGTGCCAAATCAGACATCATCATCATCGGCCCCCCCATCCCGTATCAAGACATCCAGAATTTCAACTTCACCATTGACAGCCACACTCTATCTCCCCCCCCCTCACATCCGCAACCTCGGAGTCATCTTCGACAGTCAGCTCAAATTCAACCACCACATAAATCACATCACCAGGACCGCCTTTTTCCACCTCAAAAACATTGCCCGTCTCCGCCCATCACTCTCCTCCTCTGCTGCTGAAACCCTGATTCATGCATTCATCACTTCACGACTCGACTACTGCAATAGCATCCTCTACGGCATACCATCCAACCTCCTCAATAAACTCCAACATATCCAGAACTCTGCTGCCCGCCTCCTCACCCACACCCGCTCCCGAGACCACATCACTCCCGTCCTCCAGAACCTCCACTGGCTCCCCGTCCGTCAAAGAATCATCTTCAAAGTCCTCCTCATTACCCACAAAGCCCTCAACAATCAGGCCCCCCCCTACCTCACAGACTTGCTGCACCACCACGCCCCTTCCCGCTGCCTCCGCTCATCAGATGCCAACCTCCTATCCATCCCCACCCGCACCAATCACCGGACCTGGGGGGACAGAGCCTTCTCCGTCGCTGCCCCCTCCCTCTGGAACTCACTCCCCCAACCCATCAGAGACTGCACTGACCTCACCACCTTCAAAAAACTCACAAAAACTCACCTCTTCAATCTGGCTTTTAATGTGTGATTGTTTACTATATATTTATTTGTTGTTCCTTCCTTTTCCCTTCACTATATCTGTAAAGCGTCTTTGAGCACCTGTAAAAGCGCTAACAAATTAAATCTATTATTATTATTATTATTATGAGGCAAGAAGAAGACCTGATAATTGGTTTGGGAGATTTCATAAAGTTAATAAACTCAACCAATTGCCTTGAAAGTGAGTGAGATTAAAGCCAAAAATCTGCTTAGTTAAGATTGAACTTTCCTTTGAGTATGAGTTTATATTTGACTTGACCAGGCACTGAACGGAGTCAACCAAAAATGTACAACAGACTGCTTCACAGCTGCTAATTCACATTTTTAAAGTTACAATGAAGATGTGTAAAGTGTAAAGGGTCGTGACCCACAAAGTATTATCAGTCAACTAAGCAGTTCCTCCTAACTCTACAGAGCTTTTGGGACTTTTTTAAGCTAATTGTTCTGTTAGACTCAGGTGCACAGGCAGGTACTGATCAGCTGCTGATTAGCTGTAGAGAAGACAGGGAGAAGAGAGAAAAGCAGGAGGGAATGAAAACCACACAAGTACAGCCTGCCTGGCACGTAACATCCACACATTCCCTGCTTGGATTCACTTGCACAGCTCTAAGAAACTTTGCTTTAACCAACCTCAGGCAGATATTCTGATAAACCCACCATATACTCAAAAGGGAACAGCTTCTTAAAACATCTATGGCATTTATTCTTAAGTCTTGGAAGAAGGATCCATTATGTATTTCTCATTTGGGGTTTCTTTTTACAGGGTCATATGTCTTGAGTTTATACAGTAGCTGCCCCCAAGTGGCCAAATAATCAATCATTGCAGTTGAAACTACAACTATTTCATATTATTGTTGCCTCAGGATTCAAATCACCAAGTCGTATAATATATTTTATTCAAGATTTATATTATTAAATATCTTAATTGGTAGCCTACTACGTTGGCTAGTTGTTAGACTATAGGGGAAGCAGTCAGATAACGCTTGTGGCTTTTGTATCTCATTTGCCAAAGATATTGGTTGGTCATGAAACTGTAAGAGCCCTGAGCTAATTGTATTGACATATGAAGAATCTCGATAGAAATGTCAAGGGGTAAACACTAGGCAATTTCATTAGATGTCCAAGGGAGCACAAATACACAAGTTGGAACACACGCATCATTCTAATGTACCCTGATTCACTGTGAGCCGGCTCAATTTATTGAATTGAGTTTAGATTTAATTTGCATCCTAATTCGACCCTCGCACCTTTGACTTAAGCTCAGGGGGTTTATATTGCTCCCACTCTGTAATCAGTCAGTTATTCATGAGTTCTCTGAATACCAATGGTCTTTCTCCTCCAGCTGCTCGGAACATTTCAGGCCTTGTGAGAGTGTTCACAGGCTCTCTGTGTGTGGGTGGGGAAATTTGATACCACACTTATATTTTTCATAAACAAGCAACAACAAAAAAAGATGAAACTATGTGAGTGGTGCCACTTTGTCGTCAGATGCACTGTTATCCATCAAGTATTTTGAATGACAAAATATGATGACTGGATAACAGGTTGAAAGACTTGAATTTTCTCAACATATACTAAACACTGTTATGTGTGTTCTCTCAACTGTGAGATTTTGAAGTTACTTTTGTGTACTTTTACTTAACTTCGACTGACCTACATTTTCCAGCATGCCCTTTGGCAAACCCCAGACTGTGTGCTTGAATTAATAATTTGTATTGTAGGTAGAGGAAGCAACAGTGCTGCTGGACTTTTTCCAGGCCAAAAAACAACAGTACTCACCCTTCCCGATCAATATGTGACTTGTCAGGATGCTTTATTGCACCCTGGTCTATGTTGGCTACTGCTGGGGGGAAACGGGTACAGTATATGTGCATTTTCCATATCAGTGTGAACTTTGTTTATGCTTCAGCCCTGGCTCCCGGGAGAGATATTCCAGTCAATCGGTCTACCACTTTTATCCATACAGAAAAGTCTGGATTTTACTGGCTGAAGACCATACCATTTGGTAAATATATTCATGGTCCAAAGAGGATACATCAAACTGAATCATAACCAAAAACAGCAGGTCAAAGGGTTCATGTGTCCTGTGAATTATATCCACATTTAAATGATTTGGGTAAAATTGATTACAATAATACAATCTTTCTAACGTATAATCATGGTTCCTGCATTATGTAAGATACCCTAAGAGCTACCAGTAGGTTGATACAGTATATGTAAAAAACAGATGGATTGCCATTACCTTCAGCACAAACATTCACTATCACATTCCATTAAGTCTCTGCTTTTCTTTTTCTTAAGATCAATAGCAATAGCAATAACAATAGCAATTGTCAGCATGCTAAAAAACTGCAATGGTGAAAATGGTAAACATTTTACGGTAGCACTTTACAATAAGACTACCCTTATAAAGGATTCATAAAGGGTTTATAATTAGGTTATTAATTAGGTTGTAAACACTTTATTAATCATTAAGAAACATTTATAAACCAGTTCTAACATAGTTGTCTCACTATTTGGCAAGCCTTATATTGGCACTAGCTTACTTCATCTTCTACATCAGCCAGCATCCTTGGTATCTGTCGTTCACTGAGTTCATTCCTCCCCTTCCATCCTGATGTTTCTTGGCATCTCTTATGACCATTTATGTATTACTAGTTACTAACATTTATAACTGCCAAAAGGGAGCCTTGTAAAGTGTAAAACACATTCCCATTTATTAATGAGTTACTACCATTTATCATTTGTTTAAGTTATATTAAGCCTTAAAGTTATACATAAATTAGGGCGTGGTCACATTGAGTGACAGGTCTGTCCAGTGACTGCTGCTGTTAGCTTCCTGTCTCTCTGCTAGCAGCTCCGTGATGCTACAGGGGCTCAGCTCATCCGGGGAACATAACTTGAACTCTGCCGTGTTTGTTGTGCTGGTGCCTTGTGGACTATTCTTCATGCTTATATCGGACTATTGTGACTCGCTCCGCGTTTAAAACAGACGGTGCATGAATGTGGTTTTGCGGTAAGTGAAATTTGAGTACTTTATTTATGTGTTTATGTTTTTAGTCAGCTAACGTTAAAGGTGGGGTAGGTAATTTTGGAGAAACCAGGGGGGTATACTACGAAGCAGGATTTTCGCTTAGCCGGCTAACTTCAGGGAAAACTCGGGGTTTCCGGTCCTACGAAGCTGGTTCTCTTTTTAGCAGGCTAGATCTCCATGGTAACTTATGCTGTGCGGCTAACCTGGTCGGGACCAGGTTAGGTTGCAGGCTAAGAGCTCAACTCAGTGAAAGCACTGCATGCTGACCAATCAGAGCTAAATGTGCAGAGTTTAAAGCGATCAAGTCATATTACAGGAGAAAGGAAATACAGAAAAGCTGCCGTTGCAGGAAAGACGGCCGGCAAAAATCACCGACTGTGTAAACGTGAAAATGAATAGAATATCACCTCCCATTTTCAGAGCAATCTGACTATTATAACATTAGCGTTAAGAAAGCTTTCTTAAATATCTGCCACAACATAACCGGTAATCGTAGTAACCGGATCAGAGTAACATTAAGTACAGTCCGCGGCATATCACATCATAATGTATCATATATTTCCTTATCTGAGTCAGCTGAGCCGTATCTGGCTGTGCAACACTCACAGTGTCACATACTGTATGCAGAAGTATTATTTTAAGCAACACATTAAGTTGACGAAACACTCGAGACAAATGTAATTAAAGTCAGATCGTGTTTTAGACGGGGCAGTGATATCATAAACCTGTTAATGTACGAATTCAAACACTTTTTCTTTTACCAGCTGTATTCACCTTGCCGGTGCAGCTATGTGGCTTTTATCCTGGATAAAGTGTTTGAGTCATGGATGTTTAAAGTTTAACTTCTTCATATGTCTAATATTATAGTTGACTTTTAATTCGGGAAGTATGGCGCTGTGCTGTCAGTGCACTTCTCCATGTTTGTGATTGGTTGAATTCTCCAAATACCACCCCTTTCATGTGAACGCGCACCTAACTAGATAGGACACGGCTGGCTTGAGCGATCCACTTGATAACCCGCGTCGTAGTACAGTTTAGCGACAGCGCGTATGTTTTGGATTAGGCCAACCGGCTAACACAAACATATCCAGTTTCGGTTGAACCAGCTTCGTAGTACAGGCCTCAGCTCGAGTGCGCTAGAATTTGAAAATACACAGAGCCCCTCCTCCAACACACACAAACGTGCACATGACCAATGAGGGCACAGATGGAAGGCTGACAGGCAGGTAGGCCATCCAGTTATTTTAGCCGGGCCGGCTAAAATGATTGGTCGTGCTTTTTACAGCACTACGGCTTCCACAGATGAATTTTATTATGGGATTTTTTGTCAAAGCACTTAAGATATTCTTTGCTCTAGGGATGTTAAGAGCATTCCATGGAATATAACAAAAAGTGTATCTCGAGCCGGTTTCTCAAACTTACCTACCCCACCTTTAATGAATGTTAAGGCTTGGGTTAGCATGTAGTAAGCAAGTGGTAGCTACATCTGTGCTAACAATGCTAATCGTAAGTTAAAACGTAATAGAGAAGTGTTAAGCATTAAGTGGGATAATACTGTAGAACAGACGGCTTCTGTTTGAGGTTAGTAAAATAAGGTCATCCTTGTAAGTTAGAGAGATATTTTATTAGGTAGTGTTGGAGCACCACCCAATGGCGGTGGTGGAAGGTTCACCTCTGCTCCGCACGTCCCTTTATGACCGATGAGCTAGTCAAATTACAAAAGAAGGAACTCAAAGCACCAGGATAGAGGTTAAACAATAATCTGTTTTTACTTGTAGAAAATAACAATACACAATACAGAACACTCTGCAACAGTACCAAATACAGAGTGCTCCGGGCTCAATTCCTACCACCGTGTGATATACGTACCACGACAGCCAGTCAGGAAGAGAGCACCGAGCATAAGAATGTTACAGCTTAAATACAAATTCTATGGGAGGAGTTGTATAGGTTGCTCCTCCCCAGCTATTTGTTATTGGCGAATTTCACTTCTGGGCGAGCTAGCCAGTGAGTTGGCAGTTTTCCATTGGTCGGTTTCACTTCTGGGCGAGCCCAAGAACGCACACATCTTATCATGTAGCTTATCACACAAATGTCACATGTTTTCCCTTCTGAAAGCTATGCTTGTATAGATTTAACCGTCATCATCTCATGACATCTTTAGGATTAGTTAACTAACAAAGGTTAACTGTCCTCATACCCTCAGGCCTTCTTTGAACTTCCTTCCACACGAAGTCAGCTCACTTAGAATCAGAAGGATCATTGTCTCTCTAACTTGTGTGTGACACAAATCAGTAACACACATCTTATGGAATATCAGGTGACATAAAAATGAATATACCAGAATTACACTGTATTAAACTTCCTGCTATAACACGTTATTTTAATACTTCAGTAGGTAACTTTATGCATTGATAAGGTTAATTTAAATTTGCTATGATCGTTTATGTAGACAAGCTAACGTCAAAGTAGTGTTGAAGAGCAGCGTAGTAGGCTATATGTGAAATTAACCTCACAATAAGATGTGTGTATATTACAAATATTAATGTCATATTTCAAGATGATTACTTAGATATTCTACACATGGAGGAAAAGGAGATTGAATGGGATTATGCAATCACAATGGTTTGCCCCAGGCATCACACTAGCGATACAGGCCCTAGTAGATAGATGCATGACATGCCATCAGACGAGAAAGAAAAGAGGCCCAGTCCAACATGAACACTTGGTACCCCCGTCGGGGCCCTTTGTACAAATGCAAATCGACTTCTCACACATGCCACCATGCCAAGGTTGCAAATATCTCTTGGTAATAGTGTGCCAGTTCTCCAAATGGGTAGAGACCTACCCAACCAGAAAAGAAGACTCTAGAACAGTTGTCAAGTGTCTTCTCAAAGATGTTATTCCTAGATTTGGTGTGCCCACAGGAATTAACAGTGACAGAGGTCCAGCATTCGTTTCTAAGATAACCCAGAGTCTAGCTACAGTGTTAGGGTTCAGATGGCAGTTGCACGTTCCCTATCACCCACAGAGCTCAGGCCAGATTGAGAGAATGAACTTGACCATAAAGGAGAAACTCACCAAGACAATGTTGACCACAGGATTGAAATGGGTAGATGCACTACCATTAGTCCTGTGCTCCATCAGAAGCACACCAAATGCTACGACAGGGCTTAGCCCCCACGAAGTATTAATGGGAAGGGTAATGTCCACAGGGTCCAGCCCCCCAGTAACACCCCATAAACTTACTCTTTTGTGGACAGATGATTACATGACTAACTATGTGAAATATCTAACCAACATGTTGAGAAAGTTTCACAGGCAGGTGGCTGACAGGCTCCCTCAGCCTGGAGAGGAGCCCACCAACCCTTTTCAGATTGGTGATAATGTGCTAATCAAGTCTCTTGAAAAATATGTTCTGTCTCCCAGGTGGAAAGGTCCTTTCCAGGTGTTAATAGTGACCAAAACAGCCCTAAAAGTCCAAGGTAGGACAGAGTGGATCCACGCTTCACGATGCCGCCTGTCTCCTCCACCTGTCAGTGGGGAGGGTCAGGGTGCTGGCGTGTGAAGGCGGTCCTCATACTCCTTGTTCTGGGTCTACTATACCTGGCCAAGGAAGCCCTGCCAGATGAAGCTGAACCAATCCCGACGACAGGTGGCGAGGGCTCTCGCCCCTCAGAAGGGGAATATAAGGTGCTCTCATCCAAGGGCGCAGGCAGGTTGACCACTCAGGGCCCAGACCCTGAAGGCCAAACCACAGCAACGGGCACATCATTGCCTACCGACAAAATCAGGTTGTTTCCAACCACCACACAAACATTCAAAAAAAGAGAGAGAATTCATTCCCAAGATAGGATCACAGAATATTTCCTTCGAATGTCCGACTACACAATGTAACTCACATGACTGTGTTGTTGTGTTTCCTGTGTTTTTAAGCAAAGGCTTGTGTGCGTGGAACGTCTATCTAGAGACGGGGTACCAGCGGTTCCAGGTCTCACATCGGATGGTAAGAATAACACTCAACACCATTGCAAATGTACCCCCAGAAATGTGGTGCTTCACTAAAGGACAGTTAAAGAATGATCCTATGTGTACCACATGGACACCCAATTACAAAGATCCCAGTACAGGGGTCATATATAGAACCAGGTCCAGCTGTAATTAAGTCACCAGGAAGTTATGTAGATTATTTAAAGAGTGCCCTAATCACTCCACCTAAACAAACTAAAACCAATTCTAACTCTGCAATAAGTTTAATGTTAGATTATGCACATGAACGCAATGTTAGCAACTGTTGGCTGTGTCAAAATATGCCAGAGTCCATGCACTCTCCCATGTTCAGCCCAATTCCTTTCACAAAAGCTGACTACAGTTTAGTTAGCTGGAATGATATAGCATCCCGAATTAGCGATGAGGCCGATGATTGTTACATCCCTTCTTGCTCCATAGACTCTAAGCAACCTTTAAGGTACGAGGGCTTAATCTCGCTCATTGTTGACACAGTAAATAAGGATTACCTACCAGACGGTTTCAAACGATTAATGGTCCTAAAACTTATATATGTGAAGAAATACTTTAACCTAGTTTTTGAATACAGATTTCAATTAGCTCTAGTCCAGACTAATTGCTCAGCTAACTATACGAGGCCAACATGTTCACCTCAACCACACACACCATCTTTGTTGGTTGAAGCCTTGGTAACAGTCGTACCCTGGTTTGGCTCCCGAACAGTGGACTCAGTTAAAGTTAAAATACATGACTGTTCGCTGCCGTTACCCCTAGGTAAGTCCCCTACACGTGACTGTTTAGTTTATATTCCCCCAGTTGTGGTGCATGAGTGGAAGAATGTGTCCATCTGCTTCCAGAACGGAGGAGGGTTTCTACCCTCTCACGATGTGGGCCACAGCGACTGTAACACCGTAATAAAGGTCAAATTAACCAGAACTCCCCTCCCAGAGAGAGTTTACTTGGTTTGTGGGGACAGAGCCTACGGTTGCGTGCCTTATGACACTTTTGATGGCACCTGTTATCTAGCCTATCTAATCCCTTTGATCCGTAAAGTAGAGACTGATGAGATTGCAGCAATACTCCCCTCCCTACACAGAAATCGTAGGACCATCACAACAGGTCAGCAGCTGGCTAGCGCTGTCCTGCCCTGGAACGGCATTTATGTTTCCCAGCAGGAAATTATAGCTCTCTCCAAAATAGTGGAAAACCACCTCAATGTATCCAACACAGCCATGTTGGCTGAACACAAAGAACTGCAGGAAGTTAGAACAGTGGCATTACAGAATTGCATGGCACTGGATCTTCTGCTAGCAACACAGGGGGGCACGTGCAAGGTGATTGGATCTGAGTGTTGTTCTTTAATCTCTGATGCTACACCTGAGGACATGGATATGGCTCATGATACTGCTAGGGGAATAAAAGAATTGCACGAAACTCATGGGGTTGCATTTGGGGATTTATCTGGAACATTTGGGTCATGGGGAGCGGGATTGGTTAAACTTGCCGTTACCATTTCACTGTTTATTTTAGCTGTGCTAATCCTGATAGTGTGACACTGTTGTTAAACTAGTCATGCAAAAGATTATCAAAACCGCCCTCCAGGCCCCACAGACACCGGTGGGGTACACCACCGTTGATGACACCGTGATGATGTACGACGTCGAGCTTCCAGACCCGTGGGTCTCTACCATGGCAACCGAACCCTGGGTTCCCCCTTACAACGGATGACCAATTAATTAAAACTGATGCTCAGATTAAAGAAAATATATTTTTCCTTTTCAGGTTGTTACACTACACGATAAATGTCTGACTTTTCCTTTTCAGATTATGAATGTATTGATATTACTAAACCTAAGTGCCTGACTCTTAAAGTAATCCTAAAATTGAGGACACTGCAATTTTGCAGATTACAGATTGATCAAATCACCATTGTGAATTCTATACTCTAACTGTGAATTTTTAGCTGGATCTCTTACGATCCTAAGTTTTAAAATGCTTTTGACTAGTGATTGCCTTGAAGTAAATCTTTAAAGCGGCAAGCTGGTTTTGATTTTATAGTTTGATGAATGAAATTAACTAATGGTAAATGATAAGAGATATTAGTTTAAAACAAATATTTAGCTATTTATGCATCTGTGTTTTATGTGTGTTCATTATTGTGCTTTTGACGAAAGATGATCAAACACTGATGAGAGATGATTTTTCCTATTATGATTGGCTGTATCAATCATTGTGATTGAATGTTTCAATCTTATTCTACTTTGTGATGTAATTAATGTAAGGTGAGACCACACTCAAATCTGGAGACGCCTATTGAGTTAAGTATTGACCAAATTATTATTAGACTAATGTTTTTAGGTTATCATAAATGATAAAAAGAGAGGACTGTTAGGGAAATTATTGTCCTAGACTCCTAGATATGACGTACATGACCAACCCTGACGTCTGTTTATCTCCTTTAAGGACATAGGCTGCTTCAGCCATAATGTTATTGTTCCCATTCTGTGACCGGGCAACACTAGGTCACAGATGGTCTGTTGTTGTGGGTGCACTGGGACACTTCCTTCTTTGTTGTTTGTGGACTCCAAGGTATGAAATCTTCGAGGCCATAAGTGACGGATGCAAGTGACTCGGTGTGCCCAACTGTCTAAGCTATCTTATCAAAATATGTTGATTACTCTCTGTGAAACCAGTTAAATGGGCTAACGAGATAGAGGCGCTCCAGAATTGACGTGACAACCCACCCGTGCAGTCTCACCGTGACTGCTGTGACTTGTGATGTGAATCCTCCGGCCGAAACGCCAAATAAATCATCAGTGTTTGACATCAAAGCTCCTGCTCTACCGTGTCTCCTTCCTGAGTCGGTGACTTCCACTGCATTGCTACACAGAAGTTTCCTCCACATCAATATGGTTGGTTGAGCTGGAGTTCATTATTGAGCTTACATGTTAATGTCACAGTCATATCTGAAGAACGAACCCAAACCTTGTGCTTTTTATTAATTGTAATACCAAATTGGTATCAAATAAATAGTAAGCATTGGTAACACCAATCCTGATAAAGTAAACTATTTTAATTTAGTATGTGTGTCTAGGAGAAGGTACTGTACCCAGTTCCTATGTTTGGCAGTTATAGACTGGGCTTTCGTGTACAAGAGAATAAACTTCTTTTTTTTTTTTTAAATCAATATGGACCATTGCTGTATAATTATCCTTAAATGATGTTATACAAACCTAATAAACATGGCATTTTGAAATATGATGTTCAACAATTTCTACTGTAATTTGTGTGCATATTGTTGGTAACTAAGATGATGTTATGATTTTTGTTTTGTTAGTATGCACATGGACACTTTGGAAATACCTGGAGAAGGAAGAAATGGGTATTCGGAATGATGGTTAAGGACAAAAGGTGGAGACTAGTGTTGAAACTAGTGGAGAAAGATGCCACCTTGTCCCTCTGATTAGACGGCATGTTAAGTCCGGAAGTAGCATTATTAGTGATGAGAGGAGGGCATACAGGAGAGTGCTGAGTAACATGGTACCAACCACTGCACCATAAACCAAAGCAGGTGGTTGGTGAACCTCCAGACTGGCAGTCATACCCAATATAATGAAAGAGCTTGGTTGACCGTCAAAGGACATGTCTGTACACTGAGAGGAAACCGTACAGAGAGTTTGTTGGAGGAACACCTCAAGGTTCTTGAATGGTCATCTTGGCTTGGCTCTGGTCACCCTGATGGACTGCTTGGACGCTTGTTCAAGGATATACACAAAGCCTTTCCAGTCTGAATACCATTTACCAGGTCTTTCATTTATGTCTGAGAAAAGCTTGTATGTTTAAATATGTGTGTCAGTCATACTAAACAGTCATTAAGGCTCCCTTTTACCAATTATAAATGGAAGTAACTCATTAATAAATGGTCATAAAAAGATGCCAAGAAACATCAAGATGGAAGGGGGAGAATCAACTCAGTGAGCAACAGATACCAAGGATGCTGGCTGATGAAGAAGACGAAGGAAGCCAAGTAGCCAATATAAGGCTTAGTACAGATAAATGTGGGCTCACTATTTGGCAAGCAACCGGTCACATTTGCTCTGTTGATCTCAATACACTCTTATAAAAGTGTATTAATGATTTATAAAGTGTTCACAACCTAATTAATAAATTAATTACAAACTATTCGTAAACCCTTTATAAGGGTAGTCTTATTGTAAAGTGATACCCATTTTACATACATTTTGCTCAGCCTCACAGAGCCACTAGTGTGACTGTAGACTTTTATCTGCGTTATTTCTGAGAGACAAACCAACCCTGGCGTTTGATTTGCTTCAAAAGACATTCACCACGTGAGTCTGGATGTTACCGTCAGTCTAACTTTTTGCCTGCCCTTCTGCCTTCTCGACCAAACATGTGGTCCATTGCAATGGTATCTCTAATAACAATTCTTTGTATGATCATGTTTTCTGAACGATGCTGATGTAGCAGAGCTTACCATGGATTGCTAATTCTTTCACACAAACCTAAAGATTTGTATTTACTTTGTCCATTACTCCATGTATTATGAATCATTTTCAGAAAATGGACACTGGTGATCTTGCAGCCCAACATGCTTAAGTCGAGCAAGCTACAAACCTTAGATTTGGTAGCCTTATTCTTAAGTAAACAATAGCTCCTGGAAATATTGTGATGCATCACCATTGTTTCTCCATTTATTAACAGGTATATTGCATAATCTATAGTGTTTTCTAACATTGCTCAAATAATTTGGGGGGATTTTTCTTTTTCATAATTTTACAGTCAGCTGAGCATGAACTAGATGTGTGAGTGTTTCATTGTAAGGCTGACTGCAGAAACCCCACAGCTGCAAGTTTCCCTGCAGTAAAAATAAACACTGTTAATCTTCACACAAATTCCATTCCACCTTTTTGTACATTTTAGGACTAGCTTTATCTGTTCTAAAGCTTTGAGCAGTGGGGATGAAATAGCATGCTTTTAACTTGTCGACCATATGAAAAACCCTTGGCTTGGCGCAGATGGGGGCTTCTGGAGGACAATGTGTGTTTCAGGACATGTTTGCTTACATATGAGGGCAGGCATTCAGTGTCATGATAACACACTCCTGAATAGCTGTCTACATGCCTGTCTGGCTTTACTGACCAACCAGAAAGCCCACAGGACGGTCCCTTCTGCTAACGGCCCCTTCACCCCTGGCCTTTTTTGAGATTTTGTTCTCATTTCCTGTCCATGCCTCCCTCTCTGGATCTCCATCGGTCCCCTAGGCAGCGGCAGGTGCACTTAGGGGGCTATGGAGGGTCTTTGCCAGGAGCTTGAATGAAGCCTTTATAGACCCAGTTTCAATGTCCCCCCTGTTTCCTCGTGGGCCATCATAGGAAAACCGCTATCATCCCTGTTATGATCTACAGCCGGAGCTCCGATCGTGGCTTCTCCCGCCCGGCAAGGGGCTTTCAAAAAAAGACCTCCCAGGGGTTTGTGATGCTCCATTTCAATCATGCTCTTGAATCAGAGCACCCACCTCCTGCCTCACATGCACACACTCACCACAGAGACAGAAACTGCATGTATCTTCAAGGCAGGCAGGCTACAGTGACAGAGAACAAGATAGACACAGGAGTCTGACACCCCAGCTTTCAGAGGAATTACTGTAGAATTAAGCTGGTGAAGTGAGAGGAGAGGAGAAATGAGTCAGCACAGTCTGTCATTGTCACAAGTCTCGCCTAACACATGGGCCTCAGTAAAGTCAGAGATGCAGTTACTTTAGCTCTTTAAAAAATCGGCAACATTTCATCTAAAGAAACATGTTATGCAACCACCGCTGATTGCTATGCAACAGTGAGCCAACCTATTTTCAGCTCATAGAGGTTTTTACATTTACTGTTCTGAACTCCCTGTGTTTTCACTGGCAAATAATGATGTGGATGAACAGGATGTATTGCATTCAATTATATAAGATGTGTGTATGATTACTGCAGGAAATGGATAGTTAGCATAAGCAGGTAAAGTCACCATGCAAGACAAAGAAAGGAATACCGGGTTACTACCCAGTATCCCAAGATGTGTTTCTTCCGAGATCTACAATCTGAAAACACAGTACTTTTTGATTCAATGTTTGCTCTCCCTAGAGATAGAAACAACCTGCCCACCAAACAAACATTGAATGACTGACAGAATATTGGATGATTCTGGTTGTTTTCAGACATGATAGTAGCTGTTCTAGTGTTTCAATGTCAGTCTCTCAGGCGGTCATTCCAACACTTCTAGACAATTTTTCCCGAGTCAGTAGCAAGTTTGTCAACGTTTTCACACAACCAGAACTGTAACATAAACGCCAACACACACATGTGTCACATTTAGACATACAGTACAGTAGATAAATACTACTACCCCACCCCCCCCACACTGATTAATAATACATCGAAAATAGTTATATGTTACATATACATTATATAAATAAGTATAATATTTATTATATACTCCTAATGAGTTTTGCCTCTATTGCTACTTTTTAATGCACCCTACAAATATAATCCCAACCTAAGATGTCCATGTTTGCTTATATCTAAGCAAACTAAATTATTTGACCAGTTTGTCCTTAGAGTTATGAAGAGAAGTGCTGATTATTGACTATTGAACCATCCTTTTTATTTGGACATTACAGAAAATCATCACAATAAAAAACAAATGGGTAAGTGTTATGGCGATATGTTTGTGTTCCAGCAATGCCACGTGTCTTTCAGGCTCCAGTTTAGTCGTCATGGTCAGCTGGTTCAACATGTACTCATGCACCCGAGTGCTCCTGCCCTTATGAGTTTGGGGTCATCTATTGATTGTTACAACCAATGAGAAACTACTGGAGATAAATCAGATAATTCATTGTGTCTTTTTTTTGTCTGTAATGCAAAAATGTTTGATGCATCATTAACAATAATTTCAATGGGTTTTTGTTGAGCCACCTTTGTCTTGAGAGAAGCGACACATGCACCATTTTCAGTTCAATTTGTTATGATCTGGTGTGCTGATAACTTTTAAATGTTTTCCAATAAAGATAGAGCTTTACCTATGTGTTCTGTTTCCACATACTTGCAAAGCGCTCTATACGGGCATAAAGTACAATGAGCAAGCTAATGAGGTACATCTAGCTAACATGAATGCAGTCATAAAAATATTGTTGGAAAGGAAAAATTAACGGAGCGGTAATTCAATGGATTCAACCAGCAGACTCATGCCACAAAATCCTACACACTGGTTAAAAAAAACATTGCTTCACATAGCGTTGCCATGCAGACAGTTTGAGACATATTTGTCTAGGTTTTGACATTTCTGCATCAAACAAAATACATTGGTGGTAAAGATTACATTTAGTAAACTTACAATAACCCATGAGCTTGAATTAAGCCACTTTTTCCAATTTATTTTTCTAAGGGTGAAGTATAAAGTGTGCTTACATTTAAAAGTCAGACTGTATTAACTCAGTAAACTTATGTTTAAACTTCACTGTCTGCAAAATGAGAATACAATAATATAACATCTACCAGTGGGTACATAAATTTAGCTACAAATGTATTAAGGGAACATGGATTATAATAATAATGTTACCTACATTACAACAACAGTCAACTGGGTAAGTAATGTCAGATCCAAACCACAATGGCCGAAACCATTCCTGTTTAAAGACAGAAACTAGAGCAAGTTGGTTTTATTTAAAGGACTTGTGTCTATATCATATACTCTATACAAGTGGAAGTAGCCCCTGTTTTGTCATCCATTGGTTTGTCCCGTAATACTTTTTTATTTGACTTAATCTTCTGGGCCCATTATTTACATTATGGACATCGTGCTATATTGAAATAGACCCCAAACTAGTAATTGAAACCATAAAGTCATTGGAAAAAGGTTTTCTGAGGTAATTAATCAAGTGAGAAGTATGGGGTCTATTTCATAGACTTCTATTCATTTTATACTATAATTTACAAGCTGTGTAGTCAGTGCGTGCCGTCTGCTTGCGATGAAAAAGTATGCCGGTTTAAGGCACTCAAAACCACCTGCTTGGGCTGTGTACTGCAAAATAGTTGCTAAAAATACCAAATTTAGATGGACAAGACTTTCCTCATCCTTTCATTGTAAAGCCTTCTTGTTTTGACTGGCTAAAACATTTCCAAGAAATGTAAAAGTTGTTTATGCTGCAGACATAATTTCTGATTCAGTATTTGAAACAAAGATTTAGTACATTTATAAATAATGTCCTTGAATTACATACTGTAGAGATATGGAGTTAATTCTGATGTAAACAAGTGACTGTTTCACTCCATGCCCGTCCATTTGAAACCTTTCTCCTGAAACGTGCATTCCCGTGATGATTTATTTACAGGCCGTAATAGCCAGAGCAGAGTAAAATGCTCATCATGTGTAGATGCCTTGAGAGCACACATACAGAGAGGGGTTAATCCTGTAAGGTGCCTCCAAAGTCACTTCCTCATTCACTTAGAAATGTTCATTCCCCTTCATCCTTGGTTGTATATTCATGAAGGTCATTTAAGCATATGCAGGGACACTTCCCATTCCATCCTTACCGCCAATGGCATTTTAAAGAAAAAAGCCTTTGGAAGGGCAATTTGTTAATTATTAATTGACCCGTGCACTTATGCACTGTAGTGATGATGAAGAAATGCTTTCAGGAGCCTCTGCTCCCCCCCCCCCCCCCATCACATCGACAACAGGCTTTAGATCAAAAACCTTGATGGCGAAACAATGCAAGCGACAGCCAAATAGCAGAGATGCCCTTTGCACCAACAGAGGGTGGCAAAATATATTGATTTGAACTATCTGGGAACAAATGGCCCCCACCCACCCACAATGATTCACAATGATCTTTTTTTGAACAACGCAGCGGCATTGCCCTCTATCAAATCGGTTACCCATCAGCCATCATTCCAATCCAGGGTTTTTTAGCATTGGCACTGGCACTCAATCAGCGGTCCCTCTTTGGATTTCCCAAATGTACTGATGCTGCCAAAGACTCCATTGCCTTATTAAAGTGCAGTCAGCGAGGCAGTGGCGTCGCAGGGTAGGATGAAGCAGCCTACGGGAGGAGAATGAAGAGCTAGTGACAAGCGAATTCATCACACCACTTTTGTTGATGGTGTTGTAAAATAGAGTGTGAGATGCCGCACAAAGGTCATCCTCTCGCACGCTTTTGTTGTTGGGTAAGGATCTGAATGACTGAGTCATTCAGGGGAGACATTTTGACCCTTTTCGTGCATCCGGCAAGCTTATTGATTTCTCAGAGATTCCTGTTGTGTTTGAACTAGGTGGGCCATGATATGTGACGAGCACCTTGATGGATTTGTGTCTTGCAAGATTCATGAAGCAAAGCCCATGTTTTGCAGCACACAATAGGATGACTGCTTAATGTTCATCTTGTTAACAAGTTATAAAACTGTGCTTTCACTTTGTATTCTAAGAATCAGTGGCAGCAGTGATGTGAAGACACTTCCTCAGCCTTGAAACAAGCACATCTTTTGTTGTCTGGGCACATACTGAGACGACTAAACTAATCAAACATTAGAGTTTTGCCACTATTAGAGAAACTCCCTCTGGAGGGAATGTTGAGGTTTTAGCCTTTGCAGACCATTTACATGCACAAAAACCCATACTCCCGCAAAGGGAAAACTCAACAAAGCATAACAGGGCCCCTTTAAGGTGAATACTTTTTTGTAGCATCATTACCATGGCATATCCAGCAATTATGGGCCATAGGTCTCCAACATCATTGAGATACCTTATTCGTCGAGATATACAGACTTCACAGAGATGTATTCAAAAGAAGATCTTCAAGATTATTACTACGGCTACAGGCCTACGGCTTTGTAGAAACCACAGTATGTTGCAATATTAAATCTGCAATGGATTAAACTGCTCCGGCTGTGGCCCAAACCTCTCATTATATAACAGACAAATGTTGACATTTTGAACACACAGCAAAATATAAATAACAAGGGATTCATTAACCACGTTATGATGCTTAATTGATCCCAGAGTGATGAAAAAACGATTGCTTGTTCTTCTCGCGCTTTAACTCCTTGTACATAAAGTGCAAGTGGAGCAAAATACAGTAATCGCCATGCAGCTGCAATGCAATAAATGCTTAATTGGTCTGTGTTTGCACTGTTACATAGAAGCTCACACATGACATATTGCACAGTGGTGCCATTTTGCCAGAAGCCCAGAACACATCAAGGTGAGTTAAGGATCTAGGCTGCAATTATGGTGTGAACTTCTCACATGGGCTCTCTGCATAATTAATGAACCTTTACAGTATTGGGGTCATCAAGAGGTTACAGTCTTAAATATGCTTAAGGATGAAAAGGGGCCAAGCCTAACCCGGCCACCCATGAGCTTTTGGATTCTTGACTTTAAAACTCCATAATTATGCAATCCTGTAAAGAAACTAATTTGTGAAGTAAATTGGCTCCACTATGGATTAATTGTATTCCACCTTTCAGCTGATAATGCCATTTATTAACACAATTTCAGGTAGTGAATACAATTTGGGTGAATTTCTGGTACATACTGAGCTTTGCAGGATGCTCCATCTGTGTTTCACAAATATGAGGCATGGAGGGGGGGCTCGCAAATGTGAACACCCATGTGTGCCAGCTCCCTGCCGGCCAATAATAAATGTTCAAAGCGGGCGATGCACAATGGGAGCTGACAAGTTTGTTGATGTGATGAATGTACGGAAAGTGTTTGTCATTGTTTACTATACAAATTATGATTCATGCTTTTGGTGAGTGGGCTGCAGAGGGGACCACCGAAGCAGCCTTATGTATTACAATTAATTGGGAAGTAAGTGAAATACAAGACACTACATCAGTGTGTCAAGGCGGATATCAGGAGCTGTCCTTCCAGACGGAACACAGGATACATTCTGTATTGGTAATTCAGTCTGGAAATGAACCAAACATCTGCATAATAATATGCAACTAAGGGGATTTTCTTTGAAAATGCCAAAATATGACAAAAAACAAACAACCCCAGAGCAAAAATAGAGAGTCTGACTCTGGCATGCTGATGTTCATTAAAGAGCTACGCAGTCATTTGTTAATGTAATGTGTACTGGGATTATAATTGGAAAAGAACTAATTGCATTGTAGGTTCAGGCAGTAACTCAAACTAGAGGGCTTGTATTGCTACATAAAGACACAAAATAAAGCAGCCTAATGTGAACTAATCTTCCCAGAAAACCTAAACTCATATTTGAGTTGGGATTTTGTTGTTTGCACTGCATAAAAATACCATTTTAAAATATTGACTTCCGGACTAATTACAACAACATTTTTATGGGCTAGCTCAATAGTTGGTGATTTGAAAGCTTCCATTTAGCTATGTACAGCATCACAAGGTAACATTAAGGAATCTTCTTCACTGATCTCTAAAGATTGAGTAAATTCAGAGGTGCCTAAGGCCAACATTAAGCAGGGGCAATTCCAGAAATAGGTTGTAAAAAGTAGTCAGATTGTATAGAAGTGAAAAAAACACTTTATTACATTATTGTAGGGATGACAATACCCAGCCTATGCTTGGGGGGGGGGCTATCTTGTTATTTAAAGGTTGCTACCAACACTGTGTGGTCTGGTTTGGGTCATGTTTTCATCCTTAAAACTTTAATCCTTTCAAGAATAGAGTGTTTTTGGTTCCCAACAAATGTTTGGATCAGTGTTTGGTTGTACTTAGAATCTTTCCTTCGGCCCATTCCCAAACCGCCCCCTACACCCTACCCCTCCGTTTGCGCGTTCGCGCGGAGGATCCGCCATATTGAGGGCTGTTCCAAACCAACGAGTGTGGAGCGGTGTGGAGGGGGAGTAGGCTATCAAACCCTCAAACAGCGAGTCTGCATCAGGTCTGAAACTGGCTTCAAAGCTATGGTTTTTACCTCCAGTCACTTCTGCACTCTGCTTCTCCTCTTTTAAATTGTATGTCTCTAATCCACTCTGTGTCATGATTCAGTCAAGCAAGATACTAAATTAGCCTGATTGACACTGAGGTAGCAAACTTAATGGGCTTGAAGTAAGCACTGAACTATGCAATTAATGTTGTGAATGTCGAGAGCAGGCTTCCTCTGATTAAGAACATGTTTACTTTGAGAGGATGAGGGACCATCTGACGAGCTCTGCTCTAATCAGTTAGTCATCTTCTTTTGCACCAATTCACAGTCTAAAATATAGCCTGAACTCTTTAGTTTAGTTATGGTTGTTAAGCTGACCTTATATTTTAAAACTTCCAATAAGAAGCTGAGTGAGATGAATGGCACTGCTTTTGTCCACAGGGAGAAGCCAAAATATGTTTTAGAGAGCAGAGAGGCATATCGACAGCCTTGACTGATCAATGCCGCCAAACATTGAACAAATGAACCAAACTTTTGCCTGTGAATGAAAAATGAGTTATTGGGAACTTCTTTTAACTCCACGTTGTTTACTGCATTTTCCCTCCATCTTAAAAGGAAGGGAAGGTTTCTAACTTCCCGGCTGAATCGGTCAATGGAGAGCTGTGGACAGACGTGTGACCTGCAAGACAGCCGATGTATCGAGCTGCCTTTCACCACTACCGAAGAGCTTCACAAGTCAGAAGTCATACTTTACAGACTCACCCTGCAGCACAAAACCAATATTTTGTTCATCATCTTGGTAGCAGTCTTTACCTACTTTAGGACGTATTTGGATTTATTACACGGCTTAGTTGAATACTTAAATCCCATTGGTCAATTTGGATATTTCAGAGGTCGTTAATTCTCGCTAACAGACCGGTGCTAAGAAGGATCAAAGGACTATGTGCAGTCATATCAAGTCACCCAAGTCAGGTAAATGTTACGTCAACTCTGACCAACAAACAATAGTTTTCTCCATCAGTAAAAACAAAATATGGAATACTTTATTTTAATTCATTTTTATATTGAAAGAGATTATGATGGTTTCACGTTGGGATCCTGATCATTATGTTGGTGTTTTTTTTTTTTTTGGAAATGACCGCTTCGCTGCACATTATTTTATCCTTGGAGTTGGTCAGCTTGAAGCGTTAATCAGTCAAATAAAAAGAGGTCAGAATCATTTTTTGATGGCTTTTATACAAAAAAAAGGATCTATTTTTAGCTATGCCTCTGTCTAGTTTACATCTGTTTCCAGTGCGGAGTCATGCTCCCAGACTGACTGACATTTTGAATTCCTGTAATGGAGATGCAGGATCTTGCGAAAGGGGGTTATATAAAGTGCAAACCTCAGAGGTGGTTTGACCGCTCTGCTGAGAGTGCTGGATGACATGGCCTTATTGGAAATTATTCTTGTAGCTGAGTGATAGAAATATCTGCGGAGGTGCTGAAGAAGAAAGCTTGACCTTATTTCTCTGATTGCTAAGGGAATGACCAAGGACAGAGTCTAATGACATTTTAACCCTGGAAAAGTGTTGACATTGTACCTTTATAAACCGGATGGTAAAAGCTAGACAGAGTTGTTTGTTCTGTCCTGCCCTCTATTGTTTTATTCCCTCCTAAACAACTTTCAGAAAACTTGTGATTTATTTTCTTTTCTTCTGGTGTCAAGTGGTCCTGACCTTGGAATATTTTAACATCAGTGGATTAATGAAGTACTTTGCACTTACACAACATGTTTTACATGACTCGGCCTTTATGCAAAGTTTCTGCTTACTGAAAGAGCTACTGTGCATCGATCAGCATGTTTACTGTACCTCTAAAAGAAAGTTGAAACAAATATGTGTTCAAGCAGGCTCTGAATTCTTGTTTATTTTTGTTACAATGGCTGAACTCAGGCATTAAAATTTGCTACGCATTTTACTATTGTAGAATCTCATATACTTGTCATTCGATGCAAGAACCTTGGATTATGAGATCCGGTGTGAATGCTAATTTCATTTTGCCTTAGGTGTTACAAACAGTTGCTACAGTATGTGTGTGTTTGGCCCACAAGGACATCCGCTTGACAGGAAGTATATTCTGGTGGTTTAAGGGTGATGAGGATCCCTGAGTGTGGAAGAGGCTTCATCTGTCTCTTTGGTCGTGGTTGCTGAGCTTTTGGTTTCCACCTTAATAACTCAACCCCTGTGTACGGAGAACCGGACCTCCCTGACAGGGATCAGCTCCATCCAGGGAGCGGAGATGGGGAGGGCAGGGATAAGAGAAATCATGGAGTGGTAAAAAACACAGAATAACTAGAGGGACGTGGCTATAGTTGTGAATTGGATTGTCAAAACGAACAGACAGCAGCAGCAAGGAAACAAGGAGTAAAAGACTGAAAGAGAGTTGTCGCAGGTCAAGAAGTATGACCTGTACCCATTGAAACAGCAGACGACAAAATGAGACACCGGCCAACATCACAGTATCATTAGCAGAAAATACATGAATAGCCTAGGATCCTGTTGTGTTAATGTATTAATGTGTGTTGCTGCAGTAAAGGCAACTATAAAAGAAAGGTTAGCATGCATTGTATTTGTGCTTCTGTGACATGTCTCCATGCTTTAATGATCAAAAAGCTCTTTATTTTTCTCATACTGCCTGTGCTGCAACACCTCTTTTCTCCCTCTGTCTGAAACCAGAGCCTAGTCTGCTCTGATTGGTTAGCCGGCCGGATCTGTTGTGATTGGTCAATAATTGTGAAACGTCTGGTTTTGGAGTCAGGTGTTGCTTAAAGTATAACCATTATCTATCAATATTTTTCACTAAATGTTGGTGATAACTAAAGGAGGGTCACTCAAATATTTAGGAATCATCTTTTGAGGACTATGGATTAGGGATGCTCGATTATGGCAAACACATTATTCTGGTCAATAATAAAAGCACGATTCATGTTTTTTTTCCCATCCGAACTAAACATTTTGTACATGTTTAAAAAGTTAAATGTTTCAATTTGTAGCACTCATGGTAGCAAACTTAGTAGTATTTATGAAGATTTCTCTTGATAACCTAGGAAAAAGCCAATTCAACAATGCATGGTAAACCAGAGGTGGCCAGTTTAGAAAGCCGGGGCTTTGATCCCCACAGGGAGAGAAGGCACAGCGAGCACCAAGATCACAGCCACATGAAGCTGGGCGAGGGATTATGTAAACCACCTTCACCCCACCACACAGCCCTTAGAAGGACGTTTAAGCTATGTGTCACATATTTAGTTCTTAACCCTTTCTTGTTTGGACCCGAATGAGAGTTAAAGAGGGGCCCTAAAACATGTTCAAGGGATATCAGACATATGATTAGGCTTGTTTTGGGCCCAGGTGCTTTCGGCAAATACTGACTGATCTTGGTCAACATCAATGTATAAAAGATAAAAAACAGTCTTTATATATATTGCACATTCCATCTAAATGGAAACATAAATGTATGCACCACTCAGGGTACTGCTGGGTTTAGAAAACTGTAGTGTTGACATCTTCACCCTAGCATTTCAGCGGGACTGCTCTGGGCTGAAAAAAAATGATGACAGTAGAGTCAAAACAAATTGATGCAATACTTATCTGCATATTGATTGGGAACTTCATCAGGCATCCCTAATGAGCGCACACAAGGAAAAAATACTTTGAAGATGAGATTGGTGATTATGATGAAGTTGCCATTTAGAATCCTACGTCGCTCTCCAAATCAAAGTCCCCATGCATTTAAATATAATCAATTAAGATGTTTCTCCTTCAGATCTACAAGACGGACTGCTCTCAGCAGATAATTACAAGGTGGATGAAGCTGATTTAAATGATAACAACCTCATGTCATGTTTAAAATGCTTTAATTAAAATACATCAGTTGAGTGTTGTTTTTACATTTCAGTCAGACAACTCACGTGTTTCTTAATATGTTTATTAGAAGCAGCATATAGTTTGAGTTTGGCATCTAGGCTCGGGCCTCATCACTCCACAGATGTACAAAGAACATTGAGTGATGATTAGATAACTATCCCCCGAGCCTACAGATGGATGCTGAGATGGAAGCTGGGGTGGTGGTGGGGCAGGCAAGCAGCAGCAACATGAAACACAACAGCAGGAACATGAACATGACTTGCAGCAGCAGCAAGTGAACACAGAAGTGGCAGCAGCATAAGCGAGGCAGAGGCAGGCAGATCTGGCAGCTTAAATAGGAGAATGTGTTTGGATGGTTTGTAAGAGGGACGAAGTGCGTGGCATGTTAATGTATCATTGGTGCTCGAGTTAACTGCCTGTACTAGCTCGCAGGCTTCGCCCCATTTGTGGCCTAATCAAGTATTCCAATTCCTTTGTATGAATGCATCAAATAGAATCATTTTATTTAACAGTACTATGGTATCTTTTCAACAAGTCCCCCAACTCATACGACTAAATGGGCCGATTGTTCAGGCCCTTATTACGACCAAATATGTCGTTTGATCAAGCGCTTAATACGTCCTATAATTACGTTTTAAAGTTTTCGCCCTCTAGTGCTCCCGTTGAATGCAAACGTTATATATGGTCGTTTATTCACAAATAACCCTCTCTGTAAAATCCTAAATTGTAGGATAGTTTGGCCATTAAAACGCTTTTTGATTAGATTTCTAGCGAGAAGTGTCTATTGTACTTTTAAAATCCACATCCAGTCGATATGTAGGATCTATAGTTTGATAGATATTACGAAGATGATTTGAGGTATGCGGCAGCCTCCATGTAAAGTGACGGGTTGAAAACAGTATTTCCGGTCTCGACGTTTTCATAATAAAACCAATGATCAAATGATTTAACGGTGATATCTGCAGTACTCATCCACTAAAACATCAGTTTGTCCTTGTTAATTATACGACATTTATTGATTTAAATTATGTTCAATGCTTTTGTGTTTTTCCCATAGGTTTTTCTCTTTCGATTCTTAGAGACACCTTTCTTTTTTCAGAGGTTTTGATAGGCTAAAACATTGATTGTTTTAGCCGCAATGCACGTCGGGATATGGTGTTTATGTAACATGAAATCGTAAAAACATTTTTTTTAAATAAAATACTTTATTCGCAGTGTTCTTGCTTTCCTCTTTGGAAGTCATCACATAACGGCATTGTAATACACGGTTCGGCTGCTTTAAGTATTACATATCTGCCGTAGATATTTATTTATAGAGCCCTGATGAGAAAACTTCTAGACAAACAGGAAGAACTGCCGCCAAAACTGAATACGTGACGTGGATCATAAATATATTAGCAATTAAACAACATCTTCCATTTCTTTTCACACAATACGTCTCCTTGCAGTATCAACACTAATTTGACTGACTTTTATATTTGATCCAATTGGTAGATAGGCTATATTTACACCAGAACGGTGCACAGCTGATAGAAAGGGATTTTTTTGTAGTTTTTAATGATATTATTTACTGAACTACCTTTCCAACTCCTCATGCAGTTTGATACGCAGAGTGAAGCAGGTAGGACCCAAACGCAGATAGCACTTGATAATACCTTTATTTCAAGGACTTAATTGCCCGGGGGCAAGACAGAGTTTGAGGCGGGGCGAAGACCACAGCGGGCGAAGTCAGGGGACCGGGCTCGAGGGCGAAGACTGGACAGCTCCGGAGGCCGGGCAGGCGCCGGTGTCGACAGGATCCGGAGCCGGTGGGACAGGTGTCGGCAAGATTCCCCACGGAAGAGGACACAGGGCCGGCAGGACCCCCGGCAGGAGAGCAGTCGGCGGAACCTCCAACGGCACAGTACATGGAGTTGGCCGGACCCCCAGCGGAAGAGTAGTCGGCGGGACCTCCAACAGCACAGGACATAGGGTTGGCAGGACCCCCGGCAGGAGAGCAGTCGGCGGAACCTCCAACGGCACAGGACATGGAGTTGGCAGGACCCCCGGCAGAAGAGCAGTCTGCGGGACCTCCAACGGCACAGGACATGGGGTTGGCAGGACCCCCAGCGGAACCTCCAACGGCACTTGAGTAGGGACTTGAGTGGGAACTCGAGAGAGAGCTTGAGGGAACTCGAGAGGAAACTTGAGAGTTGACTTGAGAGGTGACTTGAAAGGGATCTCGAGAGGGAACTTGAACGGAGACTCGAGAGGTGACTTGAGAGGGGACTCGATAGGGAACTTGAGAAGGAACTCGAGAGGGGACTCGAGAGGGGACTTGAGAGGGAACTCGAGAGGAGACTTGAGAGGGGACTCGAGAGGAGACTTGAGAAGTGTCTTGAGAGGGGACTCGAGAGGTGATTCGAGAGAGAACTTGAGAGGAGACTTGAGAGGGAACTTTCGAGGAGACTCGAGAAGAAACTCGAAAGGGGACCTGAGAAGGAACTTGAGAGGAGACTCGAGAGGGGACCTGAGAGGGGACTCGAGAGGAGACTTGAGAAGTGTCTTGAGAGGGGATTCGAGAGGGGATTCGAGAGAGGACTTGAGAGGGGACTCGAGAGGGGACCTGAGAGGGAACTCGAGAGGAGACTTGAGAGGGAACTTGAGAGGAGACTCGAGAAGAAACTCGAAAAGGGACCTGAGAAGGAACTTGAGAGGGGACTCGAGAGGGAACTCAAGAGGAGACTCGAGAGGAAACTTGAGAGGGGACTCGGGTAGGAACTTGAGAGGAGACTTAAGAGGAGACTCGAGAGGAGACTCGAGAGGGGACCCGAGAGGGGACTCGAGAGGGGACCCGAGAGGGAACTGGAGAGGGGACTGGAGAGGGGACTCGAGAGGGAACTCGAGAGGGAACTCGAGAGGAGACTCGAGAGGGGACCCGAGAGGGGACTCGAGAGGGGACCCGAGAGGGAACTGGAGAGGGGACTCGAGAGGGGACTCGAGAGCGGACTTGTGAGGAGACTCGAGAGGAGACTGGAGAGGAGACTTGAGAGGGCAGTTGAGAGGGGACTTGAGAGGGGACTTGAGAGGGGCCATGGCTGCTAGCCTGGCCTTGCGACTCCTTCTCTTAGCAGCCGCCTGAATACTCCGTGGACCTCCATAAGCCAGACGAGTTCCAGAATACGACTCCTGGCCAGGAGCAGGAACTGGGGCAGAAGCATGGGTTGACTTCAGACGGAACCCACCGAGGCGTATGGTACCAGGTTGGGAATTGGGAGCCAGGGAGCTAGCATGCCTGGGGCTAGCAGGCCGGGAATCACACACCGGGAGAATCTTTGAAATCCAGCCAGGTAAGAATTTCACTAAACTGGTTTCTCTCTAGCCATCTGGCACGCCTCTGAAAACACAGCCTCTCGCTGCTGAACTCCGGGTGCTCTCTTCCATCGATCCGAGCAGTTAGCCAAAAAAAAGGAAAAATTCAATAATTCCAGCTCGAACGGATCTGCTGGGCCCATTTCTTGGTTGGTGCTTTCTGATACGCAGAGTGAAGCAGCTAGGACCCAAACGCAGATAGCATTTGATAATACCTTTATTTCAAGGACTTAATTATACTTGGACAGACAAAACACTCTACGGTGAACTAGGTCACAAACAAAAGAAGCACCAACACTGAACACAGGAAGAGACAAGACTAAATACAGGGAGGGGTAATCACAAGACGAGAAACAGCCGGGCAGGGGAGGAGAAACACAAGGGCCACAGGTGAACACAAGCAGATAACTAGATACACCAGGGAAACTAACGACAGGAGGAAAAACACAGGGAAAAGGACCAGACAATAAACCAGGAGAAAACATGACAGAGAGAACAGCAAAAACACCCAAACCTAGACATAGAAATGTGACATGACATGATAATCGTGACACAGTTGACTGTTACAGGTCTATACAAGTTCATGGTACAATGCATAAGCTTGAAATCGAGAGATTGAAAATGTATTTTCCTTTACCGTTCTGTGTTAATTTCACAATAAAGTTAATAGTCACATTATGTTTGATATTATTATGTTTATTATTAGTAAAAATACAAGGTTAACATCTGAATTGTAGTGGAGTAGAACAAAGTAGTATGCTGCCGGGGGCTGGACCTGTCCAATTCCAGTTTTGGATAGTCTGTCGTGTTCCATTCCATTTCATAGAGCTGTTTGACGCTCAGCGTAACCTTGTCGCACTGCCATTACAACATCCAATCACAGGGCTTGATGACTAATCACGGGGTTTGTAAAGCAAGGCGGATGTTGTAGTCCCAGACGATAGCTGGGGATTCTGGGTACCGTAGTGTCTAAACTCCGAAAAAACTATTTGTTTCTCTGAACATTACATTACATTGCATTTAGCTGACGCTTTTATCCAAAGCGACTTACAATAAGTACATTCGACCAGGAAGACACAACCTTGAAGAAAACAGAATCATATAAGTACATCAGGTATCATAGAGCCAAACATTTCAAGTGCTACTCAACTGGCTATAGATAAGCCAGTCCTTTATTAGTATATAAGTGCTCTGTTAGTAATTCTATCGCTCGAGGTGGAGTCGAAAGAGATGAGTTTTCAGTCTGCGCCGGAAGATGTGCAGGCTTTCTGCTGTCCTGATGTCAATGGGGAGCTCATTCCACCATTTTGGAGCCAGGATAGCAAACCCACGTGTTTTTGCTGATGGGAACTTGGGTCCCCCTCGCAGCGAGGGTGCAGCGAGTTGTTTGGCTAATGCAGAGCGTAGTGCACGCGCTGGGGTGTACGGTTTAACCATGTACTGGATGTAGGAAGGGCCTGATCCATTCGCAGCATGGTATGCAAGTACCAGTGTCTTGAAGTGGATTCTAGCAGTTACCGGGAGCCAGTGAAAGGAGCGGAGGAGCGGAGTGGTGTGGGGAAATTTTGGAAGGTTGAAGACCAGACGAGCCGCTGCATTCTGGATGAGCTGCAGAGGTCGGATGGCACATGCAGGTAGACCAGCCAGGAGGGATTTGCAGTAGTCTAGGCATGAGGTGACGAAAGCCTGGACCAGAACCTGCGTGGCTTTCTGGGTCAGCTGGGGACGAATCTTCCTGATGTTGTAAAGCGTGTATCTGCAGCAACGGGTTGTAGCAGCGATGTTTGCAGTGAAGGACAGGTTGTTATCTAGGATCACACCCAGATTCCTTGCAGTCTGAGTCGGGGAAACAACAGAGGTGCCGATGTTGATTGTCAGGTCAAGAGTGGGACAATCCCTGGAAGGAAAAGCAGTTCAGTCTTGTCAAGGTTGAGCTTGAGGTGATGAGTAATCATTTGACAGTGAGGGGAATATATCCGGTCTTATTATGAAAAGAGCACCTCTAGTGGTCGTGTAAGAAACAACATACACTTTAAAACGTGTCTCTAGGTCGTAATAAGGGCATGAATAAGGGCCTATATGGTCGTTTTTTTTTGTAGCAGGACAGGCTGTGTCTTTTGGAACATGAATGTCTTTAACACATTGCAATGGCATTATAATCCATGACATGCTTGTTATTTTTATTTGTAGATATCTAGATTAAATTGGTGGACTGGACCAATTTACGTTCTTATCTCTAGAGACATGCTACTACAATAAATAAAAGCTGAGACAGAGCCTTCTTAATTTAACTATAACACCAACAAACAAGAGAAACTAAAACAAAACACAACAACCAATATAGAAAAATCCCACAGCTCTCAGTAAATCCATTGGGGAGTTTTTAAATGTTTTGAGAATTATGAGGATTTTGCCATGCAATGTTGTCGGTGTGTTCTCATTCCCTTGTGCGTTGTAATCCTTTACCTAAAAAATATGTTTCTCACTGGGAATAACTGTCCCTGAGTCAACCCTGGCTGCAGCAAACCAACCCCACCTGAGCGTGAGCCACCATTTTCACTTAGCACACCTTCTACAATGAGACACTAACAATGTGTAAACAGTGTGGTTATACTATTATATACAGTCAGGCCTGTAATAGCACAACGATAGACATGTGTAGAAGAGGTGGACATTATCTCTGTGTCTGGAAAAAAGCGATAGATAGCCAACAAAATGTCCCTTAAACCATAATTATTTATATTTGACAGCAGGGGTTCGTGGCTTGTTTTTTTAATGCTTAAAAAAGATTGTTTGTCTTTTTATTTATGTAAAACTTGTTATGCTGCACATTTGTCGAGGACTCCCTTACAGTATAAACTAGATTCTGAATCTCAATGGGAATATTCTTGGGAAAAAGTAGTTAAAGTAAGTAAAAAAGGAGGTGATCCCCTTTTTCCCAACTAGATGTCAGATTGAAGTCTATGATAAAATGACCCACTATTCACTTGATTCATTACCTCAGGAAACATTTCCCCAATGATTTTCTTTGGCAATCACTACTTTCAAGTTCTTTCAATACACAATGAGACACTTTTCAATGGATTAATGACATTTTCTAAATGATTTTATTGTTATTTACTCGTTACAACTTTACAGCATAATGTGTGAGTGTGAGGTAGCAATTTGTCTCAAACCCCAGCATTAAAAAAAACAAAACTAGATGGCTAAGGTCAAAATGCCCCCCTTTTGAAGCGCGAGACTACAAAATATATGTGGACATCACCATGGCTATTTCAACTTCATATAGTCTACACCACTGAGGGGACTACTATTATCATGGCTTCCTGGTAATAAACTGTGTTACCTTTACCTTATTTTACAAATGCATAAACACGGTAACATGTATCAACAGACAACTTCATTATTTTTTCTGGAATTGCTTCTGACCATAATGGCATCCTTTAATTACGAACAACACACACTGTTGAACGGCTGATGACAAAGTAGTGTTGCTATCTATTGGTGTGTAATTATTTATTCAGTGAGTATTTCAGTTGCAGCTTATATATACAGTAAGCATTGTTAAGATTGAAACAAAAACAAATTACATTCCTAGCAGAAGCTAATTTGCAGAGATGGGGACTCGAGTCACATGACTTGACTCGAGTCGGACTCGAGTCGCATATTTTTGGACTTGAGACTTGCTTGACTAACATTGATAAAAGACTTGACTTGACTTTGACTTGGTATTCATGACTTGAGACTTGACTTAAGCTTGAGACAGATGACTTGAAAGGACTTGACTTTTTAAAATTAAATATTTGCGTTTGTTTTTGTATTGAGATATTACGTTTAGTTTTTTCTAAACGTGATTGGGTGATTATAGCGCCGTGCGCGCACTCCTGGCAACCCACTAGACGGCAGGAGTGTCAGTTAACATGGCAGCGACTAGCGTTACTCCAAAAATAGTCAAGTTTGGATTCAAGGATTATTTTGTCGATGACGGTAATAAGAAGAGAACAGCGGTATGCAGGTTCTGCAGCATAAAGATCAGTGACACGACCACCACAACATCCAACTTCATTCGTCACTACAAACAAACCCACAGAGAAAGGTGCGTGAATGTGTTGTGTTAGCTAGAATGCCAACGTTAAGTTTAAGCTACGTTAGACTTGGTTTCAAATCGATTAAGCACTGCAAAGAGAAGACAAAACGGTAAATTAACACTAGAACCGCCAAGGGATTCATTTGGACTAACCCTGATACTGACGGGCTGTCAGGAGAGGAAAAGAGATGCCTCGTTTATTTCCCCTGTGTTATTATCAGAAGTTACTTTAAACTTTTGAATAATGTAGTTCATCTACTTTTAGTAGTTTGTTTAAATGTTTTAATTATGTTGTTTTTGTTTGTAGAAGTGCATCATTCCTTGATTTATTGTAAAAATGAATCTGAACTTTTTGATCTGTTATGATGATAAACTGAAGCAATTTCTAAATTAACCCAATTAACTGAGTCCTACTTAGTTTATAAGGAAATGATGAAGAGGAACACATTAAATGATTTGAAAATGATATCTATGTAGGTGCTGACGCTGTTGGCGGTTCTGGTGTTAACAGAAATTTAAATTAAATATGTGTAATGGCAAATGCCATATATGATTTTCTTACCTGGAATTCAGCCTTTTTGAACAGACTTTTTGATTGAGTCCTAGCTATATTGTCTGCAGTTCTAGGGTTAATATTGATCTAATATGATTGTCATCGGTCTAAATTAGACTTTAAATTATTAACTGTGTATGTAATGAAGATCATAGTGTGGGTTTAATCCATTTTCATAACCACTGTCTTTTAACTGATTTAAATGTGGAAACTGGGCTTATTCATCAAAATTTCGTATGACTTGACTTGACTTGCTTGACCTGAGCAATGACTTGACTTGCTTGACTCTCATCACCGTGACTTGGGACTTGCTTGGTACTTGTAGTTCAAGACTTGAGACTTGCTCATGACTTGCACATGTAGGACTTACTCTCACCTCTGCTAATTTGTAGTCTGTTCATTATTGGATTTGTACGGGAAGGGGCGCTCATGGCTGCATATCTGATTACCTCCATGAAACTTTTCCAAACTGTATTTAAAATATTCCCATGCCTAATCAGTTTGGAGTTTAAGTCAAGAAAGCCTGACTGGGAGGTTTTGCTATCAGGCACTTATACATTCCCCAAAGAAGCATACATAGTAATTGAGCCAAACCCCAAAGAGGTTTGATCATGTTTCTGAGTGCCTTGGCAGCTTGGGCATGTAAAACATTATACATTAATGTAATGTTTGCAAATGTAAGGACGTTCAAATGTTCAACATCTTTAAGACGTTGAAATGTATTTTGCTCCTACTCCAGAATTTGTATAGCTTAGTATTTAGGGATTTTGAAATGCTTGAAACCATGTTAGTTGATTTTGTGAATATCACTGAACGCGCATACAAATATTCAAAGCACGAATTTGTAGTGTTTTGATGTAACTGTATATACATTTGCTTAAGCCAGTTTGTTTATCTTTTCTTTCGCACATTTTAAAATTTAGAGGGAATGTTGGGTTACATTAAGATGAACCCTTGAGACTTATTATCCCTGTAGAAATGAAGGAAAAGTTAGTTTGTAAAAAAGGACAGAAGGAGCAGCTCAGGGGAAGCTGCAAATTAGATACAGACATATTTAGATTTTCTCAGTTTGTGCACAAAATGTAAGAATCAAAACTCCAAATCCTCTGTTAATGGATCGTGTGCTGATTTGTAGATTGATTTGATGGGCTTTCTAAAGAAGGCCTTTAAATGGACAAACTAACTCAGAGTTTTCTTATCAGTGGGTGTTATCAAATAGTCTCCTGTAGGTCATAAAAAAAGCCAAAGTCGATATGACAGGCATAACGTAATGTTCTGCAATGTTCCAAAAAATGGTAGTTGAGACATCTAAAGCAAACATGTTGATACAGTACATACTGTTCATGTGTATATATCAGTATACAAACCCAGCACAGCAGCTGTATTGGGAGACAGTGCAGGTTAACCTTTCCTTGTTCAGTTTCCGAAAAAAGAAGATAGTGAGCTCTCACATAGGTGATACTTATTCAGCTGGAAGGACTTAAACTGGTAAAAGGTAGGCTAGTTTTGAATTCTTGTTGGCTAGCTATAACAATCCCTTCAAAGTTTCAGGTGTTTTTGAATTGCAGGTCAGCCATTTAAGTGTTTTGTAAAACAATATCCATTAACAATTGCATCCGTTTATTACATATTTGGTCTTCTTCTAGTCTTCTACATAAGTCATTTTACTTTACATCCTTTGATGTTTTTCTTTTGCTGGGGTATAAAAAAGCCAGATACACATACATATTTTTCTCTGATGTGTAATATCAGCACTTTCATGTAGAACGGCAAACCTTCCTCAGAGACATAAAAAGGAGAGAAACTGCAATGTCTGTGTTCTATTCCAGAGGTTAGTTATCCTTATTCAAAACCAGATTTATATTTGTAATTTGCACATCCAGGCATACATCTAAACTTTATTACTGCTTTGGGTTAGGCTGCATGAACATGAGACCAGACGGAGAACCACTGATGTGGCAATCAATCTAATACCCCCAACGACATTGCGAGGCCATGCAGGTTGACCCCAATACAGGATAACCGCTGAACAAATGTCCCACTGTGTTTCAATTGGTATGACATGGTCAAGAATTGCATCATGCATCATTAGTCGGATAACCCTATACAGACACAGGCAAACTCTGAGAGTTGAGCCATTAAGATATGCAGTATTGTCAAATCAAGACCTGGACAGCATTGTGACAAACATACTACAGAACACTCCAAATGCAGGGGAAGCATATGTACTTGGAAGCCTGAGATCACGTGGCCTAAGAGTTCAGCGCTGGCGGGTCAGACAAAGCCTGCATCAAGTGGATCGCATTGGGCGGTCTTTTAGACATCGACATGCTATAAGACGAAGGGTTTACAGTGTTCAGGTCCCCAATCAATCGTGGTAAATTGACTTGTAAACTGCTCTAATGTGTAGGCTTTAAGTACATGCTTACTTTAATGCAGTGGTTGTCAAAGTGGGGGGGTGCGCCACCCCAGGGGGGCGCAGAGGCATGACAGGGGGGGCGCGAGAGACCAGGAGGAAAAATGGTTATTAAAAAAAAAAAAAATCATATTTTGAAAAATGATTGATTCGAAAATAATATGATACAGTACTATTACGTCTGGGTCTCTGTGTCTCATTAAAGCTCGGCTGTGTGTGTGTGGAACGAGCCATTGTGTGTGCGTGCTCGAGAGAGAGAGCGCAACGGTACCGGAGATCGTTGATGTTAGCTTCTGGTGCTAGCGAGCTACGCTAACAGATATAAGGAGTTTTTTCAACAACAAAGTGGTGAGTCCTCTCCTGTCAGACTGAGAGACTCAGTGAACTAAAGGAGTCTCTGTGTTATCTCAGTGGGTCTCAAACGTTTTGGTCATCATTAATGTAAACAATTATTTCCGAGGCACACGTTTATATGATCATTATAGTTATAAAAAAATAAGAGAATAAATGAAAAATAGGTATGAAATACTATATGACAGTAAAAAAAGAATAACGTTTAAAAGGGGAGTGATTTTTAAAATATCCATAAAGAAAAAGTAAATCTGTTTACAGTTCTCTTTCATATGGGTGTTGAGTGATGTATCCATAGATCTCTTCATTTTGCTCTCAAGTGCACCAGATTGATGCTTTTAACTTCAATATTTTAAAATCTTCCCGGAGGAGCTTGCCCCCGGACCCCCCTATGTGAGGTCCACACACCACCTATAAAAATAGCACTTTACCCCTGCTTACACCTAACAGTCGCGGGAACATGGTGTATACGTGGGGATTTTTGCAGTAGAAAATTCCACTGTAGCGACCGGTACATTAATGGGAAACCCTAAATGTTTGAGCACCCTCTATGAAACGTCAAACTACCCCACAGCACCTCCAAAATAAATCTCTGGCGCCGCCACTGAGCCTGACTATTTGTGTTGGGGGGGCCCAACCTTTTTTTTTCTCCAAAGGGGGGGCCTGACTGAAAAAGTTTGAGAACCACTGCTTTAATGTATTGTAATTCTCCCAACAGGCATTTTGACGGCAACCACAAGCTGGTTAGGTGGCGGATGGTCTTTCATGGCTGTGTTGATGGCTTTAGCAGGACTATTGTGTACTTACGGTGCTTGTCTAACAACATGGCTTCACGTGTCTTGTCATTATTTTTAGAATCAGTAGAGAACTTTGGTTTGCCTTTAAGGGTCAGATGTGATCATGGTATGGAAAACATACGTGTTGCCTGTTTTATGTTGGAAAGAAGAGGATTAAACAGTCATAGTGTTTTTACAGGTGTTTCAGTACACAACCAAAGGATTGAGAGACTATGGGCAGAACTAAATAGAGTTGTATCAAGACACTATGCAAAATGTTTTACCTTCATCGAGGAACAAGGTATACTGGATTCATTAAATGAACTTCATCTCTTTTGTCTACATTACGTCTATTTACCAAGAATCGAAAGGGCAGTAACAGAATTTGTCAACCAGTGGAACAACCATGGCCTTTCCACACAAGCGGGGCAGACACCTCTTCAGTTGTGGCATTCAGGTGTAGGAATTCATCCAGTTATAAATGACATTTTTGATGTCGACAACTTTTACGATACTGATGAAAAGGGGCCATTACCTGAACTGCAAACAAATAACAACGTAATAATTCCAGACATCGATGTTACCTTAAATGAGACAATCATGAACAATATACAAGTTAATCCACTAGAAAATGATGGTAACCATGGCATTGATGTTTTCCGTTCACTTTTGCAATATTTTCAGTGAAGTCATTTTGTAGATATCTTGTTTTTGTTTTGAAACAAGAAACTAACATAAATACAAATTTGTTCAAAACTATGAAAAGGAGTTCATATCATTTTCTTTTTTTTTAAGTCATTTTTCAAGAAAAGCAAGTACTGAATTATTAATGTTTGGAAGGTTTTTATGTTAAGACATGTAAACATATCCACACATACACCAACTTTCTCCTGTGTGTTTCTTTTTATAGAAGGAAAACTTTATAACTTTCATCACTTTTAGGACAATCAACTCTCCTCATTGGTATCATCCCACCCATTTGTTAAGGGACTTTTAACAATGTTACTAGTAATACTGTGCTTTCCGTCATCCCAGTAATTAACCCAGAATTGTATACATTCGATTAAGAAATGCTTTAATTCTTCAATATGGAAGAAAAAGTCAAAACAATCTGTATTTGTTTGTTCTCTCTTTTCCCCTCAACACCACTAAATCAATTGCAGAACAAACAAACAAACCAACACCTTTCCTAACACAATCACCTGAATTCAAAATCAACAACCTCTGATTAATGTTGCTGTTACTGTTAAATATGTCACATTATATAATGACTGTTACAGAGACATAATTTTGAGAAAAAGGCCTTTAAAGTTTTCTCTTCTCTGGAATCCATCGTTTCTCATCATCAATCATCATGATTGATTATTAGCGGAGCAAATGATCAAAAATCTACGGAGGGAAGATATTTTTGTTTGGATTACTGCACTCACGAGAAACACCGGCTGTTGTTATGCCTGCTGTGACGTTAAGGTACTCTGTTCTCCGCTTGTAATTATGCCGAAGCTTCAAAGTTGTATTTATCATCTGAATTTGCCGAAACAAATTTAATATTCTGAAAGCCAAGACTTTGTTTATTTGAAATCAGATGAAAACAAACTGTAACGGACCCTGCGGTGTTATCTTTACTTCACGCCTTACATTCATAATTTCAGCCGGAGGGAGGGGGAGCGGCGCTGCGGAAGAGCAGAGTGGCCAGTGAGAGGCGAGCTGTGGTCTTCCCTTTACAAGCTTAAAAAATGCGTGTAGCAAATAAGATTGAATATATAACAATCAAAAATAAAAAAATATACACAGCTAGATCAGATCGCGTTTTAGATGCGACTTTAGAGTAGAAGGGAAATTAAAACGGTATTTGTACAGTGTTCCGCGCCGCATGTATATACGTGTGTGTTTGTGTATTTTTGCGTATGTGTATATTGTGTTTGTTTCCCGGGGAAAACACTCACGAGAAACACCAGCTGTTGTTATGCCTGCTGTGACTTTAAATTACTCCGTTCTCCGCTTGTAATTATGCCGTTACAAGCTTCAAAGTTGTAGGCCTATTTATCATCTGAATTTGCCGAAACAAGTTTAATATTCTGAAAGCCAAGACTTTGCTTATTTGAAATCAGATAAAAACAAACTGTAACGGACCCTGCCGTGTTATCTATGATTACTATTCACCTTACATTCATAATTTCAGCGGGAGGGAGGGGGGGGCGGCGCTGAGGAACAGCAGAGTGGTGAGAGCTGTCATCTTCCCTTTACAAACTTCAAATATGCCTGTAGCTAGTGAGATTGAATATAACAATCAAAAATAACAAAATATACACAGCTAGATCAGATCACGTTTTAGATGCGACTTTAGAGTAGAGGGGAATTATTGAAATGGGATTTGTACAGTTTTCCGCGGCACAGTTTCATGGAAACACATCAGCTTTTGGACAACAGTCAATATGGATTCAGGAAAGATAGATCAACATCTATGGCACTAATAGAATTAAGTGAGGAAATAGCAAACTGCATGGACAATAAAAAACAAGCAGTGGGAATATTTATAGACTTACAAAAAGCATTTGACACCATAGATCACATTATTTTACTGATAAAACTGGAACTGTATGGCATCAGAGGGGTGGGATTAAACTGGGTGAGAGATTATTTAAGCAACAGACAACAATTTGTTGAAATTGGTGAACATAAATCAGAATACATGAACATAACTTGTGGAGTACCTCAGGGGTCCGTGTTGGGTCCAAAGCTGTTCATAATATACATCAACGACATTTGCAGAGTATCAAATATATTGAAATTTATTTTATTTGCAGATGACACTAATATGTTTTGTTCCGTTGACAATTTGAAACAGCTAATGGAAGTGATAACAGCAGAAATTATTAAAGTAAAACATTGGTTTGACACAAACAAATTATCATTAAATATAAGCAAAACAAAGATTATGTTATTTGGAAAACATAAAATAAATCCACAGATACAATTAATACTGCAATATTGGGAAAAGCCAGATACATTCTGGACTATAACTCATTGTATACTCTATATAACACACTAATATTGCCATATTTGATTTACTGTGTGGAGATTTGGGGAAACGCGTACAAACCCAACCTACAGCCGTTATGCACATTACAAAAAAGGGCTATAAGAGTTATCAATAATTTTGGATATCTTGAACACACTAATGTATTATTTTTGAAGTCAAATATATTGAAGTTCATTGATCTGGTTAAATTTAAAATGGCACAAATCATGTACAGAGCCAGATATAATCTACTTCCTAGGAAATTAAAAACATTGTTCATAGACAGAGAGGGTGGGTATAATTTGAGAGGAAATCTACATTTTAAACAACTCAAGGTCAGAACAACTGAGAGAAGTATGTGCAGAACAATCTGTGGGGTGATTTTATGGAATGGTTTGGAGCAGGAGTTAAAACATAGCACAAGCATAATTCAGTTTAAAAGGATGTACAGAAACATTTTTTTGGAAAAATAAGAAAGGTGATTGAAGATGAGAAATTATTGTATATGTATGTATAAATGTAAATCTAAGTAGGAATAACTTGCATAATGATTTAAAGGACAATCATTGATCAAGTAATGGGTGGGAATTAATAAGCATTTGCTTCCTCCTACTCCCTTTCGGACACATATGATTTATTATTATTAATATGAAGACTTTTTTTGTTGAATATACAAATATTACCATGAATGTGGATAAATACTGTATTATAACAATACGGTATTCTGTTTTTCACATTTGTTATTTGTTATTTTTTAATCTTTTTTGAAATAAAGACTGAAAAAAAAATAATAATAATAATCTGATGCTGCGAAAATGTGGGGCAGGGCTGAAAAGTGGGGTAGTTGGGGCAGCTAAGTAGTACATTTTCGCAGCAGCAGATTATTATTATTTTTTTTTTTTCAGTCTTTATTTAAAAAAAGATTAAAAAATAACACATTTTTTCAATGGCCCCCTGGCCCCCCCACTTCCGGCGCCCTTAGGAGGGCCGCCATGCACCAAACTTACTGCAATTGCTCTGCCAGCTAAGTAGTACCGGTCCTCTCGTAGAGCCGCAAAACAATAATTAAAAATAAAAATGTATATTGATAAATAAGTAAAGAATCCCTGCTACAGTTGTGGCCGTTTACAATCTACCTTGCTGACATTTAATAATATGGATGAATAGCCTACATGAAGGGTTAGTGTACTATACAAATGTGTGCCATTCATGTATTGTATCTAGTGCGTATATTCATTTGCTTTTTGTGTGTCTCAATTAAGACTTTAAATCGCGACTCTACAGTTTCGAAGCCAAGTCCCTACAGACTGGGATAATTCCCTGGGCCCCCCCTATCACCCAAGATAGTGGGTTGGGTTAAAATGCTTATGCTTTTTATGTAACTCCCCTTTGAGCTTTGGTTCCATACTGGACTACAAACTTTTCACCTTAGAAAGGTCAATTTCTCCTGACTTCTGGTTAATTTGTCCTCTATTGCTGCGATTGGGTTTAAATTATAGTTATTTGAAAGCCTGGTGCGTCTCATACAGACGCTAAATTAAAGTCTTGTGTGACAGTTTCAAACACCACAGGTGGTGACAAAACTATTCTATCCGATGACATGACAGCCACAGCATTTTCTTCTAGCAAAGACACCAACAACATACTGCTAATTAACGCCTCCTCAGTGAAAGGAATAACCAGAAGGTATGCCCATAATTCATCTTAAATGTCATTGTGTAACCTCATTGTTTGTGCTGCTCCCTTTAAAAGGAACTTAAATAAATATGTATCTGGCTTTTTAGAAATCCCGCAGGAAGTGATGCACTTAAAGGTTACCAGATAAAACAAACGTCCATGGCCAGCAACCGCGGTGGGCACAATGTCAGGAAAGTGGAGGGTTTCTCATACAGAGATAATCTGCTCACCATGGCAACAACAGAGCTGCATAGCTCGAGGCCGGCTTACTGATTTGGCTTCACAGTGCCAGTGTAGTGGGCAGTTATTGCTTGGGTAGAAATAACTGTCACTGCAGAATCACCACTCAATAGCTCTCTCTGCCCACACTCACTTCCTGCTATTCACATGTGTAAAGTGATGTACTGGCACTTGGCAACTGTCAATGACATTTACATTCCATGATAGCTACATGTCAGCTCTGAAGAAATGAAAACATATCAGAATGAATCACTGTCAATATACACGATGCCCATCTACCAGATTAGGATCTATTTTTAATAGGTGTATTTTTTAAACCCATTTTCATTTAGACCCTGCTGCAAGTTTTATATTGTATAATCCCTGCCTTTGTTGATTTTTTTGTGAGCATAATATAACCCTCAGGGAATGTTGGGTTATGAATCATAGCACACCCAGTGTTGTCAAAACTCAGGACTTGAGATTGTCCAGTTAAATATCTCAGATGGCTTACTCTTCATCTCAGGTGCTCCTTATTAGTTCAGTAAAGGTCAAGTGCAGCAAGTCACCTGAACCTAAGTGTCGACATTTACTGCTTTTACAGGATTTAGATGACCTGTATTAAACACATTCTAAAACCTTCCACAGGGAATACAAAACCCTTTGATTTAATGTCCATTATCTCTGTGTTTACCTGACCTGAGGAGACATTTGATTGTAATGTAAAGCAGGACTGCCAGACTATCAACATATCAAAATTAATTTACTGTATCTATAATCTGAACATGTCTATGGCACATTTCTTTACAACAAAATTTGGACAAAGAAATGATCTTCTGACTTCCCAGAAGCCACATTTAATTCCCCCTGTTGGCAATTATTGAAGGGATATGCATGCATCAAGAACAAAGTGGGAGAAGAACAAACATGTCAATGAAGCATGCAATAAATAATATGCACCCCTCATAACAACACTAATTATAACTAGATACTGTAAAAGGTAACAACTCAACTGAGGTAAAAAAAATAAGTAAACTGAATATTTTCCCATGCAAAAATATTGATATGGTGTAAATATGCTAATATTTGCATAGAACTGCTGTTTGTTAACAGTTTGTCAATAATCCAACACATATGGAGCATCATTTTCTTGTGTTTTTCTGTATTTTTCCTTGTGTTTTTCTGTATTTTTCTTTTTGTGTTTGAATGTTTTGTATGTCTGTTTTACATTAATGGTTGAATCTAGCAATCTTTACAATCATGAATCGCATGTATGCGTAACAAGTGACAGGAACATTATTCATTATTTGCTATTATTTCCAGACTGGATGAATTAAAGGGTATAACAATCATTCATTTGAATATCAGGAGCCTATTGCCCAAAATTGATTTACTTCGGATATGGGTTGTTCAACATAAACCTAAAATCATCACACTCTCTGAAACTTGGCTTAATAGTAACATTTCCGATAGTGAACTACAAATCACAAATTATTTGCTTTACAGATCCGATAGATGCAGCAGGGGTGGAGGTGTGGCTATTTATGTCTCCTCTGACCTTGTGACTGAGCTAATTGCTACTTCTATAGAGCCTCTACATTTTGAATGCATTTTTCTTAAAATTATTTTTCATGAAAATAAATGCTTAAAGGTGACCTATCATGCAAAATGCACCTTTGTACGTCTTTTATACATGATTATGTGTCCCCGGTGTTCCAGGGAACTCACCAAGTGTCAGAAAACACAACCCTCTCTATTTTCCTCCTTCGCCAAATCTCTAAAAAAGGGGCTGCAACGGATCTGAAAAAAATGGATCCACATTCCGACACTTTTCTACGTCACAAAGACGTACTCCGCTTATTGGTCAACTCTCCACCTATCAGGGGAATGAGCCACGGCCACGTGCATTGCCAAACCTCTCATTCGCATATAGGCTATCGGCAGGCTACCCCAGTCACATCTGTGTTTTTGCCTGCTCTTGGCAGGATGTCTAAGCCAGTTAAACCACGGACATGTTTATGAACTTCTCTCAAGTCCAACACGGATATGCCTCCAAACTAATGCTACACCCGGGATCAATACCAACCATCCGGGACCAGGCCAGTGAGGACACATCCAATTCTGAAGCTGTAAGTTTTTATTTAGCGGTGTTTTTCCTGATAAAGCTATATCTAGCTTGTAGTATGTAGCATGTAGCATGTAGCATGTAGCTTAGCCGTATCAATGTCGCCTCAACCCCAACTAGTAATCGGTTAGGTGTTTATATGTTCTTGTAACATTTTATTTTGTACGCTCCGCAGTCTTTGCTTTGTCTTTTATTTTAATTATCAGGCATTTGCGAACATGTTCAGACTGCCGTAATGGCGATCTGTGTGAAGGCTGTAAAGCCACGCCTAGCCTAGCCGATAACACAAGTATTTATTCTCCTATGTATTAGTATTTTGTATCCTCTAAAAAATCATATTGAGTAAGTTATAATAACAAACGTAATCTTCTGGAGGTAAGTGCCGTTTTTTCCAGCGTTATGTAAAAGCTTTTGTGATTGTAGTCTGTAAGAATGATCATATATCATCGATCTGTAAGCTAAGCTAAGCTACGCTACGCTACGCTAAGCTAATGAGACATGCCGTTTTTTGCAGCGTTATATGTAAAAGCTTTTGTATGTTTACTTGTTTGCGCACATGAATATAAATGGGGGTGTGTTAGGATACAACACTGTATGTATGTATGCGAGGGGACACACACCACGAGTAAAACGGAGCTAAAGCCCTGGTATGTTGTTGTTGACGACATGCATATACTAATCTAAACCACTTTTTTTGTTGTGCTTTTTTTAACATTGCACAACTTGATGGACCTCATCTTCGACCAAGTCTTTGTGGACCCTGCACCATTATGAGCGACCTGAGGAGGAGGTCATCGCCGGGTATGCCACACGGTTCAATTTGGCTGCTGTCTGAACCTAACATAGACATTTCACGGATCAGAGGACAACGCAGGCCGGAATCACCACTCTGATCCTGTGTCCAAGGAAGCCCCAGCACCAGCTCACAAAGCTCCTGTTTTTTATGGGTTCAAATAACCGTTGATTTTGACAATAAAGTTCCGAGTTGATATCAAGTGTGTGGTGATTATTCTTGTTTGGATGGGTAAAGAATATTCTGATTTCAAAAGCATAAGGTTGTGTGTGGACTTTTTTTTGTCGTACACATGGGTGTGTTATGCCATTGCTGTGTAGTATATAATAGTACATGTACAATGACAGAATGAAAGATTGCATAAAGCCATATACACCAGTATTTATTTCCATGAACAATATTAGCATTCGTTTTACAATTTCAGTCAAAACAAACAAACCACTCAGTGCTCTATTTGCCTCAACTGTAGTCCAACTGTGTTCAGCTCTGTAAATATTCAATGCATTCTGCAGGGACAACACATTTAGGCACACAGGCTCCAATCCAGGATGGTCCACCATACAGGTTACAGAGTCCTCATGTTCCTGCATCCGTCTTTACACCTAGTGTGATAAACATATATTAAATGACATGTGAAAAATGTATTCTCTAAACAGACAACTTAGTGAAGCTAATGTTACGTGTGGTATCTCCATGCAGCACATGCTCCGGTTCAGAAGGCATCGTGGCGCAAGTTGCACATGTACCCCTTTAGAAAGAAGTCAATAACTGAGCTTTTAAAACACATGAAACACACATTGCTGACAACTGAGGTGTTGGAGTTATACTTTTTATCACCCTAAGTTATTGAACTTTCCAACGGTTGTTGCACGATGTTGGAAGAAAAGGACTGTAAACTATTAAACGCAATGAGGCCATTGTATATATGCTGAAAATATGAATGTCTCCCTTTATAAATATATATATGTATCGCTGTGTTTGCGTTACAAACTCTAAGTTACAAACTGTACACATTGCATTCTTGCTAATTAGCCAAAATATGAATGGAATAAGTAGCAAGCATCGTAACAAACAGAGTAAAAATAAATAGGGACAACAGCTTGTCAACGAACCATTCAGAAACGTCCTGCTGCAACCGAGATGTTTGCACCTCCACCAAAACCTCCGCTGCTTCAGTTTCTGGATCAAATTGATAATATGCTTGAACACATGCATTGCTCTGAGATTACATGTGTATTCCACACTCGTAATCACAGCAAGCATGGTAACGTGACTCTCGCCGGCTCTTCTGCAGGGGGGCGTGGTCAGCTGCTGCTCAGAATTTTCATAGGCAGGTTTGGAATAAAGCGAAAATGAGCGAAACGAGGCATGGCTAAAAAATGATCTGTTTGGTATTTTGAAAAATAAAATGTATAAATATACCTTATATAGGTATGGTCATACACTATATCATTTAAATATAGCATGATAGGTCACCTTTAACTATTGGTAGCATTTATAGGCCACCTTCTTCACCTGCAGAGTCTTTTAATCATATAATTGACACTATCAACTCCATTTCCTGCGGAAATGAAATAATCTTGCTTGGTGATTTCAATAAAAATTGGTTGGATAAATCATCTGATAGAGAGAAAAAACTTTTCAGTAGTCTAAATGTTAAACAACTAATTAATGAGCCAACTCGTATCACTCTTAGAACCCAATCTCTGCTTGACTGGACACTGGTGTCACACCCTGACAGAATCTTAAAAGCTGGTGTCATGTCGGATTGCTTCAGCGATCATTCAATTGTTTATTGTGTATGGAAAATCAAATTAATTAAACTGCCTCCAAAACTAGTCAAAATCAGACAATATAAAAAATTGAATGTTGATTTATTTATTAATGATGTTATTGCCCTTAATTGGGACAGATTTCAACTAATACCTTTTGTACAAGATGCTTGGGATTTTCTGCATAAAGAGCTCACTGATGTCATGAACAAACATGCACCTGTGAGAACGGTTAAGGTCAAAGGTCAACATCTCCCTTGGATCAATTCTGAACTCATCAGTCTCTTTAGGGAAAGGGATAAAGCATGGTCGATATATCGTCATTCAAGAACTATAGCCGATTGGGAAGTATACAGGCATCTCCGAAATCTGAGTAAAACCAAAACCCGAAATGCTAAATCTAACTACTATAAAGAATCTCTCACATCGGACTTTAAGAATCCCAAGCAATTTTGGACTAAAATTAAATCTATTTTAAATGAATCAGGTAAACATTCTATTAATAAAATAAGAACTGCTGATACAATAATTCATGACCCATTATCCATTGCCCAAATATTTAATCAGCATTTCGCTAATGTATGTTCCACACTACTATCTGACTCCTATTTGACGACTGGTATTTCTAATAGTAACTCATACTGCAACAGTTCTTTTTCTTTTAAGAAGATTCTACCACACGAAGTTCATAATGCTATCACTGAATTAAAAGTGGATGGCAGTGCAGGACTCGATGGTATAGAAAACAGGTTCATTAAACTGGCGTCCCATATTCTCATGTACCCACTTGCTGATTTGTTCAACCTGTCTTTGTCCACCTGTGAGTTGCCGACTATTTGGAAATGTGCATGCATCATTCCACTGCATAAAGGTGGTGATTTACCTGATACAAATAATTACAGACCAATCTCTATAATCTGTTCTATTTCCAAAGTTTTGGAGAAAATAATTTATAATCAACTGTCACATTATCTCAATACTTATAATATTTTATCTCCGGTTCAATCTGGTTTCAGGCCTAATCACTCCACAACAACTGCCCTACTTAAATTTACGAATGACTCGTACTCTGCTGCAGATGATGGTGAACTCACAGGTGCCATTTTTATTGACTTGACAAAAGCCTTTGATTTCGTGGATCGATATCTGCTCTTGGATAAACTTCACGGCATTGGCCTTTCTAATAATACAGTGTTATGGTTTAACTCGTACCTTCACAGTAGAAAGCAATGTGTGGTTGTTAATGGAAAACAGTCTGACCTGTTGATCCAACAAAAGGGTGTACCCCAAGGATCAACTCTGGGCCTACTTCTGTTCTCTATTTACATAAATGATTTATCTTCTTGTCTCACTAATTGTTGTACTCACCTTTATGCTGATGACACTGTCATATATACATCCAAATCAGATTTTTCACAAATTCAGATCTCTCTTCAATTGGATTTTAATATCTTACAGGACTGGCTATCACACAATAAACTACTGCTTAACAGAACAAAATCTTATACCATGGTCTTTGGTACCAGGCAGAAGCTCAAATCCAAACCTAATGTAGTAACATGTAAGGATGGCACTTCTCTGCATAAAGTTGATAGCTTTAAATATCTTGGTGTATGGCTAGACTCGGAACTTTCATTTAAACTACATATAAAGCATGTAATACAAAAAGTCAATTACGGAATCGGTGTTTTACACCGCTCTCGCAATTGTTTTACGCTCAGTGTCCGAAAGAGAATTGCTTCTCAACTTATTCTTCCGATTATGGACTATTGTGATGTTGTCTACCAAAATGCACATAAATCAGATCTTGCTCCACTCAACATAGCCTACAACAGACTATGCAGATTTGTTCTTGGTTGTCCTTTTCGTACACATCACTGCACAATGTATAACCAACTTAAATGGCCTTCTTTAAATGTAAGAAGACACATGCATTGGCTTCAGCTGATATTTAAATGCATTTATCTTAATTATCCCCCTTATTTAAAGCAGTATTTTGTACCCTACTCGTCAAATCATCAAGTTAGACATTCTGTTCAGATTTATTTCTCTGTCCCCTCTGCAAAAAAATTGATTGGCAGAAGAGCGTTCATGTTCAAAGCTCCAACTGACTGGAATACTTTACCTGCTGCTATTAGATCTTTTGCATCATTGGGTTTATTTAAACATGCATTATCATCTCACTTTCAACTGGTCTGTACTTGTTATAACTGATATTGATGAAACTGATTTGCTTGACTGTCTCAAATTGTAATGATTGTATGCATTGCTTGGATTTCACTTAACAGACTGTATGTGGTTTGTCTTGTGTGTCATGTTTTGCATTTTGTCTTTTTGTTTATGTATGTCTGTAAGTTGTTGCTATTGTCGGGACCCCCTTGAAAACGAGATGGTGCATCTCAAGGGGTTTATCCCAATCAATAATATGTCTATATATTTTCTTAAATGAATAACCACTCAGATGTTTAAAAAATCAGTTTTATTCTTTACACTCATAAGAAAAGTTAGGGAAACCTACGGTGGCACTCAGGTGTAAACGCGTAACAACAGCCCATTCGGAGAAACGTGCTGCAGATTCAAAGATAATGTAAATATAAAAACATAAATGTGTCAAAACACAATGCCAAAAAAAAGAAACACCATCAGAAACTTGTCCAGTCACTGTCACTGGAAACATACCAAAAATGTACGTTTATTGGCTTATTTTAATAATGATTAAAATGATAATGATAAACATGATTCCTTCCGATATTATTGCAGATCTGCTGTGGGCTTGCTAGCTAACGCATCTTACCTATTCAGTTTCGCCTAATGGAAGTGTGTTGGGTCGTTGTATCGCGACTGCTGCCGTCTGCCACAGAAGACACCCCTGTTAAAATCTGCATCAGCTAATTAATTATAGACAATCACATGACTGCAATATCAGTTTTCACAATAGAAATGTATTATTTGGTGCTTGTTATGAGTGCTGTCTCGGAACATTGGTTTCAACTTGACCCAAATTATATCCACTTAAAATATTAAATCAGATCATGGCCAGTGTTCACGTCTGTATTCTCCATCTGCAACAGACTCAAATGTAGCTGTGGGTAAGCATACTTTAACCTAATTCAATGCGACATTTATGCACCTAAGCAGCTGTATACTTTAATGAGCATTGTTTGGAGTTTCCTCTGGCGATTACTGGAAACAGTTTAAACTTTAACCACCTTTTTAGTTACTGCCACACCGCCTTTCTAATAAGGATGAATTAACACAGTCAACGAAACAGAATGAGAGTTTTCATCCGCCAGCTTTGTGACAGCTACAGTGAGCAGTGGCGGCGCCTAAAGCTGCGGGAGGGAGCGTTGAAGAAAAGGGATACTTTTCATGTCCCATTGTTATTAATAGAACCCTATTAATTACTCACTGAGGTATCAAATATAGCACAGACAACAGGCCTTGGCTCAGCTGGAGAGAACTGACCATGCAGCGCTGCTGTATGTGGAGCTGGCCCTGGAACAGCTGCTCAGACCTCAAACACCTGAGTCCACTACATGCCGCTCGTCAGCTGTGGATTAACACTGGATTTGTCCTCTCATTCGATGTGCATGAATCAATTGCACAACCAATCTGTAAGAGTCGGAAGACCCATTAAGAGCATTCATTTGTCGCTTCTGTACACATCGCCTTTTCATAATCTTAATGGCAGATTTAGAGTATCAGCTGACTTTCTGTGGGTTTGCTTCATCAACTACAAAATAGAAAAATATAGTTTTGTTGACGTTAACTCTTTCTCATCCAGACATACTGCCTATCCTGACCATGAAACTATGTTTAATGATCCTTGGGATAATGTTGCTATCGTTTGCGACCTCAAAATACATATATTAAGATGTGTTATCTCTATACATTATAATACATCAATCAAACTATACCATTCAAGACAGAGAGCCACAATGAGCTCTTTGTCAAAAATAAGAAAAACACAATCAAAAATCTGTATTTTATCATATTTATGAACAGAGGTCTCCAGGCTAACCACCCAATGGCCTTCCTTTCATTAATAACAACAATGAAACTATTCAAACGAAACTCAGAAACAATGATGGTTTTGGTTATGACAGAAACTCTTCTGATCTTAAATGACACAAAGTAACCCCACTTCCACCAAAAGCACTTTAGAACTCGTCTTCATAATTCTTGTATGACCGATAGATGTGGCCATCAAAATGCTGTCAGCAGTGATGGTCACCAAAAATGCAGCAGCCCTTACAGCAAATGGTATAAATACACATCTTGCCTCTCAGGTACAGCAAAATGCTTTTATGCTGTGACAGTACTGTATGTACATGTTCCCCTTATCGCAGGGATAATGTGCCAGACTACATTAGCGCTACTCTACAATCTGCATTTTAACTGAATATGCATCAGGCAGATGAGGGCATGTCCTGCGCGGATGCAGCATCTGTGTCTTCTTTGTTGCCAATGAGTGGACCATTCTCTGATGCCCAGTGACAAGCAGCACGGTTCACAACACAGGCAGATTTCCAGCCGTGTGGCGTACAATAGGAAACACTCTCGTTATGCTGTTGAGGAACACAAGGCTTACCATGGCATGAACACGGAGCAGAGAGGCAACGTGTCACACTTGACCTCTGAATTGGACATTGTTGGCGTTTGGCCTGCATTCCACTGTGGTTTTTCCCATACTTTAACCCCCGTCCAAGAGTAGAAAGCAATATAAAATAAAGACTCCTGAACAGTAGGGTAAAAGTCATGTGTGAATACAATCTACAGAAGAGTCAAGTACTCCAACCCAATGGTAGTTTCAATCGATTAAAAATGTAATTGTGTTAATCACTAATAATAATCGGTGATTTAACATGATTAATCACAAGGTTCAAATACTAGATATTCACTTATTTTGGGGAGAGATAAAATAAATACCTTTGCTGTTGTAATAAATAAAGATAGGACAAACGGGTAGAGAAATCAGAGGGTTTTTTACTTTATTGTAGCATCATTATTTTTTATTATTATTACTCTTAGCTAAAGCATTGACAAAGCTGATGTGATTGCCCTCTGTATAAATTGCACTAGACAGGACATGTGGTTATATGATGTTGCTGATAGCGCTCATATTGCGAGCACTGTCTGTTCGTACAGTGATGATCTTGTCTGCTAAATGCTATCCCACTCATATGCAACTTCAAGAAACTGGCTAATGCATGCTTTAGCAAAATATAATTCATCCCTTTCCACCACACCTAAATAACCAGTGGAGATAATGTGTTCATTTGATTCCGATCAGAATATCGAAACACCAGTCATCATAACTGATGTCCAGTGATTCTCCAGTCAGTGCATTACATGTAGCTTGTCCGAGCTCCTTTCCAATGCAATGCAATTCATGGTACATCTCTGTGCTTACAGGAGGAATTTGGTGAACTTGGTTAGTATTTTCTTCCAGTTTTTCAGTTAACTCACAAGCATTAATGCAATAACATTGACACCCTTAATTCTACTAACATTACTTTATCTTGTGAAGGTTCAGTATACTTTAGCAGTATGCAGTGCAGATGTACATTGCCATTGCTTGTTATTTTCACATTTTTGAAAACTGTTTTCTCTAGAATTTCTCAAGCAGCTCTGACCACTCATAAAATACCCTCTCCCACTCATTGAGATTGCCTGCGCGCCGCAGCCTCGACAGTTGCCTCAGACTCCATTTCTGTAACCTTTTGTGGAATGCGATGGAGATCAATGAAATTGCAATGGCTGTAGTGCTCTCAAGTATTGATCGAAGGTTGTCTGTGGCTATAGTCAATAACCTGTAGAAGTAACTTGGGACCAGCGCCGGGACAATCAGCACAGTTCCCTAAGGCCTCTACAAAGTGCTTTCCACATAGGCTCGCCATTAACAGATGATTGCGTGGCTTGTGAAACGCTCAATAACAAATCTAAAGGAGGCAAATAATGATAAAAGTTACTCGGCTGCTTTGGTAGGGTGAAGTTTCACAGTGCTCAATGCCACATTCCTGTAAAAGGAACATACACAATCTGTGTTTACAACGTTTTCCTTCCAAAAGCCTGAAAGAAAACATGTTATGTAATCAGAATAGCACAAAATCTCAAAATGTACCAGTGCATGAAAAACGATGTTTTTGCCTGCCATGTCTCGCCATATGATACCAATGAACTATGCTATAAATGTGTATAAATACATGGAATTTTTGTGTGTGTGTTCCAAGTGAATCCGCGGCCCCCTGGTGGCCAGTACATAAATGATGTGGCCCACACCACCATCAAAGTTGCCCATCCCTGATCTAGAGGTATCAGCTAACCTACTCTGAAATGGTATAATGTAAATGCTATTCAAATGGGTTGGTTTATGTTATAATCTCGTTTAACCTAATGTATAAGTTACTGTTGTCTGTAGGAATCATCTGTGTCAACGCCGGCTGAGACATGCCGGTCTGTGGGTAAAAATCAGTAGAGAAATTTCCAATAACTTTTTACACTAATCCTCACTAAAGGTTGAATCTTACTTATCATCATCCATTGTGGTAAAATGTTATTGTCCATCATTTCGGTTTGAGACCATGTTGGTGACATTCTCCTCCAAGTGTAATTTATGATTTACACTAATTGGAAAAACTGAGATGGCGAATATTGTACCTGCTAAGCATCAGCATGTTAATATTGTAATTGTGATCATTTTTGCATGCTGATGGTAGCAATTAGCTCAAAGCACCGCCTAAACAGAGCCCCTGGCATGGTTGTAAACACTTGTCTGTAGAGCCAGAGCACTGAATTATGTGCACAAATGACTATGTTGTACATGTTGACCTCATGTTTAAATTATTACCTTCACATTTACATCAAGTTGTGACCAAAATGATCCTTTTATAGTACTACCAATGCAAAGTGTCACTGCAGGGATCACACATTAGCAGATGGATAGTTGCAAAGGGAGGCTCTTCCCTTGAGGAAAGCAGGCTTCAATAACATTTGACTCACAACCAGAATAAGCCCCACAATTTACATAACCACATTCATCTTCTTATGAGTCCTGCTAGTTATCAGAGTTAACCATCCTAAGCCTTTCTGATTTAGGCCTCTACCGACTATTCATGTTGGTCAGCACTCTGAAGTTATTAAACCAGCAGTCAATGGATCATCTCAGAGTTGCTTCGAAGCCAGTCATGTCCCTAAAGGCTTTGTCTGAATCCCCCTAAATCTGAAAATGGCAACCCAATAAGTAAGAAATCATCCTTCTGTGGTTGTCAGCTGGTAAATTCTCTGAAAAAGGCCTGAAAAACAAAAACACTGTTTACAGCTTTCATGTGGCCGGTTTTGGCCAGAGAGACCTTTGCTATTTTCATGAGACGCAAAGTAAGGGGATAACCTTAGGTTAATTAGATTTTTAAATCAGACATATAACCTCAGAGTTGTTTATCACCCGAGAAGCGACATGTTCCCTCTAATTATTATGTAGTATTGTTTATGTGAGCCCATGTTCAACAGTGGGTGCATTTTCCCCAAGCAATTATCTCTCCAGTGTGTTTATTTATCTCACTGTTTCTCCAAGTTGAGTCTAATAAATATGTATGATTAAAGAGACCAGGTCTTTTGTTACTTCATGTAGAACCAATTAGAATTCAATGACAGCTTTTAAGGCTGCTGAATCTAGTTGCCGACAAATTAATCACAATTTTATGAGCGCTACATCGCACGTTTATCACTTAGTTCACGATAATATGATTACATTTGTGAAAGATGCTGTTGCTCTTCACCAAGGAAAGCGGTGCTTGAATTACAGGAAGAATTGTAATTGAGCGGACTTAAACAAACTTGAGATAGAAAGATGGTCTAATCAAAAATAATTTTCGATTTCTGTTGTGCTAAAGGTGCGGTTCACACAATCCAAATCTGCATATACTGATAACTCATCCATCTGCCACATCCCAAAGGAATTTCTGTCTCAAATTTCAGAACAACAGCACCTTTCCCAGTCCCTATGGGACGCCCCATGAGAGTTTAAGCTGCTAATTTGTGTCTGTCAAAAAATATAGGCAAATTAAAATATGTCATTCGCATTTTAGAGCATGTAATTATTGTTTTCCTCATTAAAAAACAGTCAGCTTGAAATATTTTCCCATTTTATAGAGATGTTTTATTACACCCGCCCGCAACCCATGCGCCATCAATCAGAAATGTTAGTTTTTTATGACCCCATCTGAATGAACTACAGATTTACCAAGTGTCTGCATTTACAATAGCAATCCGTGCATACGTTATGTACAACAACTCATCAGGTAGGAAGTACTAGATCAAAGTAGAGAAGCAGAACACTTGTCCATTTCATAGATTTTACACACGCATGTCCAAGCCACTGGGGAAATTTGCCTGCCCTCACATCATGAAAACGTAAAACCCGATCGCGTGTGAAATATTGGTCAATGACCCGGTCAATATCACAGCCATGGTTGCAGAACACAGCATGGATAAACTGTTACTGTTGTAGGGGCATATTCTCACCCAGAGAGTAACTCACCAAGCAAATTGCTTTACAGAGAAGGCGGCCGTTTTACACGTTTGTGGCAAATCTTAAGGCAATTGTTTGTTTGTAACAGTGGAGCCCTATGGGAAATATGGAAAAAAGCAAGGGATTCATCCTATTGCTCTGACTACCTTGCACTTTCACAAGGTCTTTGAGTGCTTAGACTTGTCTTTGTGAATTTAAGTCCACAATTGGCCTCAAGCTGCCTGGGGTGCAGACTAGAACAGAGGTTGTTAAACACTTAGGCATATATCTTCAGTAGGACCAGACATGGCAAAAGTACACACATCCTTTACTCAAGTAGAAGTACATACTCGTGTTTAAAAATACTTTGGTAAAAGTAGAAGTACTGACTTAACTTATTTACTCAAGTAAAAGTAAAGAAGTATGGACTTCAAAATATACTTAAGTAAAAAGTACCCATAACTACCAACTGTTTAATAGAGTAACTGACCTCAGTTTATATTAATAGAACAATAATGTCATTGTTAGCGAAGGAATGTTTCAATGCTGAACAATGGCAAAATGACAACGGTTTCATTGGTCCCTCTTCTTTAGAGAAGACCAGGAAATTATGGATATATATCGTGTTAAAATCAATAGGCACGCAATGACACACATTCAAACTAAAGGAACCAGCCTGTTTTGAAAATGTAAGAAGTAGAAAGTACAGGTATTTGTGTTAAAAATGTAAGAAGTAAAAGTAAAAAGTCGTCAGAAAAAATAGTAGTGGAGTAAAGTACTGATACCACAAAACATTTCTTAAGTACAGTAACAAAGTATTTGTACTCCACTACTTCCCACCTCTGAGTAGGACACAGTATAGTATTTTGTTTATAAACTCTTGGCCTGCTAACTAGCATTATTCAGAACTTTCAACCATATCTATGTTCAAAGATGGTTGTTTGCTTCTGATGTTAACGGAAAAGACCACAGAGTTAAGGTTTAACGATTTCCATCAATAAAGGAGGTATCACATGACAACAGTCCACAAATAGAATAAATGGACATCTGCAAACATCCAAAGAGTGGATTGTAGGCAGAGGTAGGAAAAGTATTCAGATCCATTACTAATAAGTACAAGTAAAAATACTATACTCTGTTAAAAGTCAAAGTATGACATTTAAATTGGTACTTAGGTAAAAGTATTTCAGTATGACCAGAGATATACACTTAACGTTTAATGAGTAAAATTACACATTGCAGAAAAACAAAGAAAAAAGTAAAGAATATAAAATATAAATGAAAAAGCTGCAAATCTTTTTGATTTACTTTTATGGAGCTGGACCAATTACATGTTTGTTGTTGCCCAAACAATAACGTTATCAACAGAATGGCTGCCAATTTATTTTCTGTCTGACTCATTGTTTTAGTTCTAGTTAATTATAATGTTGGAAAGTTCTATTTGTACCTAATTTTAAAGGTTCTTCATAAGTTTGTGTGCAAAATCTTTAAAGTAACTAAAGCTATGGAATGTGTAGTTGGTAAATAGTATGTATTGCTTTGAATTGTAGTGTATAATTATGAATTGGCACAGTAAGAAGTTAATCAAGGAAGGTACCTGAAATGTGTACAATTTCACATCACTCCTGTTCTGAAGTCTTTACACTAGCTTCCTGTGTGCCAAAGAATAGATTTCAAAATACTGCTGCTGGTTTATAAAGCTTTGAATGGTTTAGGCCCAAAATACATTTCTGATCTACTGCTAAATTATGAACCATCGAGATCTCTGAGGTCTTCAGGGACTGGTCAGCTTTCTGTCCCCAGAGTCAGAACTAAACATGGTAAAGCAGCGTTCAGTTATTATGCTCCAAATATCTGGAACAAACTCCCAGAAACCTGCAGGTCCGCTGCAACTCTGACTACTTTTAAATCCAGGCTGAAGACTTTTCTTTTTGTCGCTGCTTTTAATTGAACTATTCATATTTTAGACTGCACTGTAACTTTTATCCATGTATTTCTTCTTTTAATATTTATTTTATTAGCTTTTCTTTTTAATGACTGATTTTAAATGCCATTTTCTTAATGTCTTTCATTTTTTGTAAAGCACTTTGAATTGCCTTGTGTTGAAAAGTGCTATATAAATAAACTTGCCTTGCCTTGCCTACAAGAGTACCGTACTTATGTAATGTACTTAGTTACTTTCCACTGCTAATTGTGGCGTATGTGAGAGAAGGACTGAATTTGAGCCAATGATGGCACAAATACAATTGGGATACAGGGGGGATGTAAATGTAAAAGACATGTACAAGGCGAGTTTATTGCCTGTACCACAGAGCATGATCACTTAATCTGCCAATAGGTTTTATTGTAGGGAGTTATATTTGAGCAAAATTAGTTTCTTCACCATAACAATTGTCATTCAATCATTTCTGGCTAGCATTTATAGTTGGAGAAATATAATGAACAGTGGAGGCAGCTGGTTTTATGGACAGTTTCAAGTTGCTGGCAGCTACACAGATATAAACAATGCGTGTTTGAATGGCTTGATTCACTATTGCTGTGGTAGCATATTTTATTACGGACATTAATAATGCATAGTCAGATGATGTTGGCAGTGCAGTTGTTTGATTGGCTGTAAGTGGATTGAATAAGCTTGAGTGTTAATGTTTGGGCAGCTGTGTGTTGTGATGGTGCAGTTCTAATCATATGAAAAAGGCCCAATGTGGAGCAGGGTGTTCAATCAATGGTCACTGATTCTACCCCTGGTAGATAAAGGTTAACAAAAACTGTAAATCTATGAGTAATGATTTTTCTGCACTACAGTCTCAATCGCTTCAGTGCATTGATCCATGTACAGCATAGCAGAGGTGGGGACTCGAGTTGCATATTTTTTGACTTGAGACTTGCTTGACTAACATTGATAAAAGATTTGACTTGAGACTTGACTTAAGCTTGAGATAGATGACTTGAAAGGACTTGACTGTTTAAAATTAAATATTTGCGTTTGTTTTTGTAGTGAGATATTACGTTTAGTTTTTTCGAAAAACGTGATTATAGCGCCATGCGCGCAAACCTGGCAACCCACTAGAAGGCAGGAGTCTCAGTTAACATGGCAGCGGCTAGCTTTACTTCAAAAATAGTGAAGTTTGGATTCAAGGATTATTTTGTCGATGACGGTAATAAGAAGAGAACAGCGTTATGCAGGGTCTGATTAGTTGCATTTTTTTTCCAACACAAAACCACTGAAATGCGTAGTGCATGGACCGAGAAAGACAAACAAATCAATGTAACACTAATATTACAGATCAACAACACAGATACGATTCTCATTTATTCATTTTATTTACATTTTATTAAAAACGATTTATATAATTAATTCCATTTTTTGTTGTTTTTATCTGAGTGTGTTACAAAAAGGGTTGATGAAAAAACTAGGAATTAAATAAGATGGCTAGAGTCAAATGTATCTTTAAGTGCTTTTATTAACAGCCAAAATGCAACACAAAGTAAAAAGGATCTACAGTCCAAAATAGAAAGAAAAACAGTGCTGCAATTAGTAAATCCTCTTGATAATAGAGATTAACTCATGTTAAGAGTGTTGCCTGGGTTTTGGTTGAAGTGCATCCAAATGCTGCTGCGTTTTCGCGTTTGGCTAATTTTCCTTCCGAAAAACACGTTGTCTGCCTGTCCGCGTCTATAGTTTTTCCAACCCAGTTTAGATTTAACCACGGCCACTTCCGCATTACGCAAGCATCGACGTAGCTCTACGCGATAGCGTCATAGACTTCATCTTAGGCAGTTATAGCGGTCGCGGTAAAGCAGGATATTGAATAGTTGTTTTTTGTCTTTCCAAAGGATTTGTTGACTGAAAGTAAACGATCCTATAATCAAAGCCATATCGAAGAGTCCTGAGATTGTATTACTGGTGTTTTATTATCTATAAATAGCCTGTGTGTATCCTCAAATGTCGTTTTCAGGACAAACAAAAGACGTTTTAAATATCTTATCAGAATAGCCTGTGTGTATCCTCAAATGTCGTCTTCAGGACAAACAAAAGACATTTCTACACAGATTTGTACACAGATGTATTCATTTATACACACACTCACATATATACACTTTATATTAATTCATTTGTACACACACACATAAATATATATATATATATATATATATATATATATATATATATATAAACAACACAATATAATAAAAACAGTTGCAATAATAACATAATATGGTATGATCAATTCTACCCTTTTGTTTTTGCTCCCATATTTCAATTAAAAGATATTTTTCAGGCATGTGTGGGTCTTCGGTCCTATAACATAAATCAATATATATATATCAATATTATGTAAAAAAAGCAAAACGTGAAATAATAAGTATGTGGATCTGTAAACTCACTTCATTTCCCCACGAGTACTCTTGAATGTTGTGTGCATTTTTGCTTGACAGCAGGTGTTCTTGCTGCTTTTGGCTGCCCTCGGGTTCACCCTAGTGATGGCAAGATGAAGCTTTGAATGAAGCATCGAACCACTTGGACAATTGTGTCGGAAATAGGTTCATTTCTCGAAGCTTCAGTTACAGCGACCTCTCCTGGCGAAGTGCAAGGCTGCAGTGGGTTTAACGTATCTTTGCCTTGAAAAATATTCGATGCACACACACACTAAGACTGAATATCATGTTCTATTTGCAATTAAAGATTGATAATTGTGTGTATTGGGTTATTGAGAATAGTCTAGAGTGCTGGACATTTTTTTGGGTGGAGAGTGCCTTTTATCAGTTATTAAAGTTGTAAAGCAATGATTAAAATACATCCATCCCGGGCTTTGAACCAGCTGCGCGGAGGACATCGCCGCATTCGGGCCGCCAGCTCTACCCACTGGGCTATCTATTCCTTGAAATATTGGACTGTTTTTATATTACTGATAATTGTCTTTTTGTTCACAACTTCTCCACATTTCGAAGTGTTTCCAGAGCCAGAATGACCTCTTTCTTCCTGGCTTGCTCTATAATGATCCAATTTAAATGCAATACCAACAACTCAACAGCAACAACGCAAACTACGACAACAACCCACACATTGCGCATTGTTTAGAGCGTTTATAAAGTGTTGAAGCGCTCAAATTTGAAACTGTTTCAACCTGTCACCTGTCAGAATCGAGACGATGCAGTGCATTGAATTGCGTGAATGGATCGCGAACCAGTCAAGTGATTCATTCAGGAAATGAAGCAGTTGCTGGTTCGGACGTCACATGTCACGTGATTTGAAGCAGTTACTGCTTCGGACGTCATATGTCACGTGATTTGAAGCAAGCTTCGAAGCACTGCTTCTATGGAATAGGAAGTCCAGGGTTGAAGCTCCGTTCGAAGCTTCAGTGTCAAACTGACATCACTAGTTCACCCTATGCTGACACTTATGTCGACTCAGGCAGTCGCAATTTCTACAGGCTCGCACTACCCGTTAGCATCTGGCATCTGTTAGCATCTAGCTCTCCTGCTTACAAACTTTTAGCCATCCCTGCTTATACAAGTAGTAGTTTTAGTTGTCTGCGATCTGCGGAGGCCTACTCCCACCTGTCGAGTACGGCTGTACTGAGGTGTTTTTCCTCCGGAGACGTCGCAAAGAGACGGAGCGGCTCCACCTGTTGCTGCCTGCGATCTGCGATTTGAGGCCTGCTCGTCGCGAAGAGACGGAGCGTCTCCACCTGTTGCTGCCTGCGATCTGCGATCTACGGAGGCCTGCTCCCACCTGTAGAATACGGCTGTACTGGAGAGGTTTTTACCCCGGAGTCGTCGCGGAGAGACGGAGTGGATGATCTGAGTGATCACTGTGTTGTAGCCACAATAGACCTATCGCTAAACCACGCCCCAAATAGAATTTGTCCAATCATATCACAGCGAAAATCCCTCGTGGCAGAAAACTCGGACATCGCCAGAAAAGCCGTTTGTGGGGCGCATCAAACCAAAACCAGACGTCTGTGATCGAAACCACTGTGAAGAGTTCAGTTTCTATGTTTATTATCCAACTAATATCTGATGGTGAAACGCTGTGCGTGGGGTACCTGTAATTCGGACACCAGGTACCCTGAAAGACTGGATGGTGGAGTATATTTCGTACCTTTTCCGAAGCCCAAAAGAAAACTCGACAAATGCAAGCGGTGGATTATAGGGCTGTGTCGTCGACCACATACACAACTGAATGTGAAGACAATTACCAAGGACACTTCTGTTTGCTCAAAGGTAAGGTCAATTCATAAAGACATCATATTTGACGGCATGTATTAGAAACGTAGACCAAACTATTAGTTTGCTAACGATTGACTTTGACTGCCAACTAGCTAGCGTATATCCAGCCCAGCTAGCTAACGTTAGCTGCCAACTTGTTAGCCAGCTAACTAGCTACAGTGTTATCAACATCAACGTTTGCTGTCTGACTTTTCGTCCTCGCTAGTTAGCTGGTGTTTTTAGCTAACTTTTGATAACTGTCTTTTCACCTCAAAGCACTTCAGAGATGGGAAGCCAACTCTGGAATATCCAGATCCCATCCGGGCTCTCGTGTGTGCTGCTCCGAAAAGACACAGACCCTCGCCCAAAAAAATGTTACAGTCAGCCAGGTGCATAACAGTGAAAATGATGACCAACAAGGACAGTTATAGTAATAGATTTAATGTAGTGACCACCACTGCTAACATTCAACATCATATTATCATTTCAATGGTTACACAACAGTCATCACTACACACGACAGGCAACAAGATTAGATATTTTATATAAAGAAATACATGGCTACCTTTTTACTCTTGCTTTTATCTGTTAACTTTCATCTGCTGTTGCTTTTATTAGCTTTTGCTTCTATTTTAATGTTGTTCCTTGATTTTACTGTACTTATTATTGCTTTTATCAATTTTTAGATATTTTATTATGCATTTTAGGGAAAAGCACTCATATACAGGACATCCTAGCTGACAACATTGATAGTATAAAGAACTGGCTAACAGACAATAGGTTGTCACTGCATCTAGGCAAGACAGAATCCATATTAATGGGTTCAAAAGTAAGGCTAAGCAGGGAGGACAAACGTGTTATAACCACCGGAGGCACAACCATCACATCACAGCCCTCAGTAAAATATCTAGGTTGTATCTTCTAGATGAGACTCCAGGAGGTGCCCACATGGCCCTAAATGTCCTGGGCAAGATAAGCGCCAGAACAAGGTTCCTAGCTAGGAAGTCAATTTTTCTTAACTTTGACTGCCTAAAAACCCTTGCCTCATGTCTGGTCCAGTGCCATTTCGACTATGCCATCAGCTCATGGTACTGGAGCCTTAACAAACCCCTGCAACATAAACTCCAAACAGCACAGAACAAACTAATCAGAGTAGTATTAGGCCTAAATTCCAGAACCCATATAGGGAGGACTCAATTTACACAACTCCACTGGCTACCAGTGGAGGCCAGAGCCAAACAACTACAGCTAGGGATGGTCCACAAGATTTTAAACAGGAGAGCCCCAACATATTTTAACAACCACCTTGAAATGATTGCACACACACACAACACAAGAGGAAGCCTGAGAAATGTAGTCCCCTTAAACACAACAGGAAGATAGGTCAAATGTAATTTAGATATAGAGGTGCAGTGGAGTGGAACAAACTACCACTCAATATTAAGGAAACCGAGAGTGCTGCAGTGTTCAAATCAAGGATACGGGAGCAGCTGTTTAGCAACCTGCCACTGTAATGTTGGTGCGACGGTATTATGTGTTGAACCTCTGGTGAACGATGAGTAATGTCTCTATGCACTTTGTTGATGAAAATAAGTGTTTTTAATGCACCAATGAGCATGAATGATGCTTTTTTTATAATAAAAAAAAACTGAAACATGAATATTACTACATGCACTTTAGATTATGCACTAAGAATGCTCGATGCACTTCAGATGCCATAGTGCCACTTGAAACCAGTAACAACAGGGACAACGATAGAAATAAGTCCTGGACTTTTCGTTTTATCCCTGACCAGGCAAATACAAATGTTGATCTGTCAATGTTGTTATGTTTGTTGTCAATAAAATCCACTTTGAGCTGCATTTTATGTATGAAAGATGCTCCATAAATGAACTATTATTATTATCTGTCTATGCTTAGCTAATACTCAGCTTTTTGTGTTTTTTTCACAGAATGAGGTGTGCTGGAGATGTGACTGCCCTCACAGAGACGACACAAGTCAACCCAAGACAGGACATGAGTGAAAATGAAAGGTCTGATTTATGTCTTTGGACTAAAGTGAGCATCATGGAATGTGTGCAGCTTTACAATCATGTCATTGATGAACTGAATATCTCTGAACTCTCTCAATATATATATCTCTTGTAAAAAGTACAAAGTCACAGAAGTCGAGTCCGCTAAGTAGTAGTTGCCCTTGAATTTGGTAATAACAGTTATGCCTCTCTGAGATGTGCATGTCTTCTCCGTCTTTACGCACATAGAAATCTTTTATGGCTGTGGCTGCCTCTGCTACCGTCATGTCCCTTGCTGCAAAGGGACATTTCACCTCAAGCAAGCCTGTTTGACCATTGTCACATACTATAGCATCTGGTGTTGCCCCAAGGAAGGGGAGATCTGGTTGCCAGAGCTATGAACATGCCTATCTGGAAAATGTATGGGATTAGTTTTGTATCATAAAGATAAAGCAACACTTTCTCAGAATAAAGCAAAAACTATGAGTTTAAAAGCAAAAAAAACTAAGTCAAGCAAAATAAAATAAATTTCAAAAATAAAACTATAAGTTGCAAACAAATCATTTGTGTAATCATGTAAACTATAAGTATTTTTTCATTGTTTTAACATAGGTTTTTGTTTGCAGTTCTTGTTTCTTCTTTCTCAATGATCAGACTTTTGCTCTCGCTGCAGCTCTCTCATTTGCGCTCCCTCATTTTTTGTTTGAGATTTTGACACAAACATCTTTTACACACCAGGTTTGGTGGGCGGGACTTTCAGGGGTGTGTCCCCATTGGCTTTCAGGGGTGTGTCCCCCATTGGCTACTCAGCTTTTGAGTGACAACCCACTACACCACAGATCATACAGTGCAACTCATGCAGCAAACTCCGGAGTCCACTCGGCCACGTTACTGTTGGTGTCTCCTGGGGAGTTTTCATGAACATATCCGACATATCTTATGGATTGCTGTGCATTATACTTGTGATGTGTAGTGTATACTTTATTCCAACTTTAAATATTTTAATACCTGAACACACAGCATACACTCTTTGACTGTCTCTGCGTCCGAAAAAGGCCTTTTCTTTTTGCCTAATATCCAGGCCACTCGTAGGGACGCTGCGGTGGCTCTCTCTTGGTCAGTGCAAGCCCGAAACAGGGAGCCAAGTCTTTGGTCATAGCTCGAAGTTAGCCCCAAAATCTTCTGGCGGCGAGCATCAGAGCCCGCTGGAAAAGTGGCGTCAAAGTTGGCGTGAGCTGTCTTAAAATGCCTTCTCAAGTTGTACTCTTTACACACCAATAAACACTCATTACAGATTAAACACACGGGCCTCCCACTGACATTTACACACAAGTACTTCTCTTTCCACTCGCTGTTGAATTGCCGGTTTTCGGTGTCAACCTCTCGTTTTTTTAACGTAGAAAGAGACATTTTGATATCCAACTATGCTGACCAGGTTTGATTAATCGTACCATTGGCGCGAAACCGTCGAAGGTGCGCGAGCTTGTAGTGAAGGGCAGCGCGAGCCGTGTGCACGCACGCAGAGACGCAATAAATGACAGGAGTTGCTAGTCGGTGGGTTCGAAACCCGAGCCCGCCAACGTTTTCAGGCAATGTCTTCCCCTCTATCTCTCAATGTAACACCCTCTCAGGAATAAAGGCACTCTGGCCCAAAAAAAAAAATGTTAAATGAATTTTTTTTTTTTAATTAAACTTTAATTTTCTTTTTTACTTTTTAACATTATACTCAAAGGGCCAGTAAATATCACCCGGGGGCCGGATTTGGCCCACGGGCCGCCAATTGAATAGCCCTGGCCTACAGCTTTCATGTGCGGAGGCGATTCACAATCAGACCAGCTGTAGAGAAGACCCTTTCAGCTGGAACGGAGGTTGCGGGTATAGCAAGGTATAGTATGTATATAAGTTTAATTTGGCATAGTTTGCACTCTACACCGCACTCACTAACCTGGTCGAAATATTTCCACACATTACTCCTTTTTGACGCCATGTCTGTTGTGTAGGACTCTTCTTATAGTGTAAATAATTACCGGACTATGACTGGTAAAATATGTTGAATACCGGCAAAACTAAATCTCTCCTGTCAAAATGTATATGTACTTTGCCGCCACACACGGTTGCCAAGCAGCGCTGTCCACTCATGTGTCGCGAGTGTTGACAGGGGGCGGGGGAGCACGCTCATGAACTGTTAGCGCCAGAACCTCGCAACGGCTGCGGTGCGCATTTGCGCCGCATTTGGGCATAAGATGAAGTTTGAGTCTGCGTGATCTGCGTGTAGGGAGGGGCAGCAGCCATATCATTAGTTAAAGCTAGATCCAAGCGGCAAACTCTGGGGAAGAGCCGGGACGCCAATACGGAAGTGCCACACACTGCAGTTCATATATTGGCCGATAGGGACTGGCTGCAGAAAGGAGCAATTTCCATACATACATGTTTCTACCCATGGATGCAATACATATTATTATGAATATAGTTAGGTTCCACCTTCATGATTATGGATCTGTGAGTGAATTGTTTTCTAACATGACCCTTTTATTTATATTAGGTCTTAAAGTTTTTACATAAATTAGGGCGTGGTCACATTGAGTGACGGTGTAGGTACCAGATGTGTTCGGGGTACCAGATGTGTTCGGGTGTATTTCCGTTGCATCCGTCATCCGTCATATCCGTCATATACTCACCTCCCTCTGCTCCCAGCGCTCTGCTGCCATCACATCTACAGATCAAGATGAAGCGAATGGAAGTACTCCCATACTCCTAGCGTGAACATGTTTGTGAAAACGTGTGCAAAGTCTCCGAAAATCCTAAAAATAAGCTCATATTTGAGTTCCCCATTAAAAAAAACACATCATTCAGTAAAAACAAGGCCCCACTGATCATCTACTCTCTGAGACGATTCCAGGGATGTCTGGCTTGAGTTTCTACCACCAGGGAAAGTGGACAAAAGTGCCCGAGATCAGACTCTTAATTTACCCAGGGCCTAGTGCTTGGCTTTGGGCATGAAAATTCAGGAAACTCCCCTGAGTATTTTATTAAATATCTGAACTTTGGAGAGGAGTTGGGGGACACATCAAATCACATCTACAGATCAAGACGAAGCGAATGGAAGTACTCCTAGTGTGTGAAAATGTTTGTGAAAAACGTGTGCAAAGTCAAAGCAAAGCAGTGGCTGTGATGCTAGCTTTGTGGCTAGCGGTTAGTTGTTATTGTTTGAAGTTGTTGCTATGGAAACAACATGACGGAGAAAACATTTATATCTTCTACATATAATAACGGACAAAGTAAAGAATGAAGTGTAGGCTATGCCTTTTTGAAGTTGTTGCTATGGAAACAACACGACGGAGAAAAAGTATAATCTTCTACATTTTCTTTTTTTTTTATTGAACATTTTTAAAACATACAAAAGCTCGGTGAGGATATCATCAACTTATCAACATAAGTGCAAGACATTCATTCACAATAAGACAAAAATAAGAGCCAGGGGGAGAGAAAAAAAAGCATAAAGGCACAAAAACATTTGAGAGGCATTAAGCTTACTTAAAATAATAACCATTTGGAAATGTCATTGCAAATCTTTATAGACATGTTACAAGATTGTATTTTCCTAAGGGACAGAAAAAAGGACTTGAACTCATTTATGAAACAGGGAAAGGAGGGCTTGCCTCCTCTCCATTTACTACAATGTAAATGGTATTGACCCAAAATAATAATTATATTTACCAAATCAGATATGGGAGAATCCAAATTATCAATATAATATAAAATGTGATATATTTTGAAGGCCGGAATGTTTGTTAATTTAAGTAACAACCAATCTCTCACATTCGACCAAAACAATTTAGAAAATGGGCATGAGAAAAATAAATGTTCCAACGATTCATCAGATAAATTACAAAAGGAACATGGTTCCACTTCAAATTTAAATCTTGAATTTAAAAAAGTAGAAACCGGGTAGATTTTATGAACAATTTTAAAATGTGTTTCTTTTGCTTTAGGAGAAATAGGCCATTTTATAAAATAAGATAGAGCTTTTTCCATTACAGATAAAGTGTCTAAATTGGTCCCTTGTGGAAATAGGCCTCTGTTCAAATTGTGAAAAATGTGGGATTTCAAAGAAGCATTAATAGATTTGTTATTCTTAAGAGTATCGCCAATAAATTCCAAACTAGGTAAAACTGATACAACATTTGAGTACAGTAAAGTATTATGAATCATTTCAATAAGTGGTACAGGAATTGCTTTACAGATTTTGTTATAATCTTTAGCAGTACACGTTATTTTGTATTTCGTTGAAAAAGCCAAAACATTTAGCAGTTTACCATTACAATCTAGAAAATCACTAACAAACAAAATACCCCTCTCATGCCAATCACTCCTAAACAAGGATTTGTTCCACTCTATTGTTCCATAAAGTAGATCCATGAGGAGAAAAATTGTGGGTAAATATCATTTTCCAATAATGAAGTATCTGCTTATGAAAATTTGACAATTTGGTCGGAATCTTATTAACCTCAAAATCACATTTTAAAAGAAAATCAAACCCTCCTAGACGTTTAAATATCGCCTTTGGAATATGGAACCACATGGATTCTGGCTGGGACAAAAAAGCTTTCAACCATTTTATTTTAATTGTTCCAATCATCGATTCAAAGTCTAAAGCTTTAATTCCGCCTTCATCATATTCTTTAACAAGCTGTGACTTTTTAATGTAGTGAGTTTTATTTCTCCACAAGAATTGGAAAAAAATTGAGTTGTTTTTTTTAATATTGGCCGAAGAGACAAAACATGAGTGGCATGGATAAATAAGTTTAGATATACCTTCTGCTTTAGTAAGAAGAACTCTGCCAAAAATAGTAAGATCTCTAGTTAACCAACGACTGAGAGATTTCTTCATATCTGTGATACGGTTACACATATTAAGATCTTCTCTCCTGATATAATTTTTAGATAATGTTATTCCTAAATATTTCACTTCAGGTACCACTCTAATAGAGTCAATAATGGAATCATCACATGAATGGATAGGGAGTAATTCATTTTGAAAGATTAAGAGATAACCCTGATGCTTTTGAAAAAAATTGAAATTGTGTTAAGAGTTTCCTTTACCATGGATTTATTCTTTAGGAAAATGGATGTGTCATCCGCAAATGTTCTAATTTTAAATTCTTTGTCAAAGAGGGTAATACCTAATATTTTGTGATTCTTTATAATAAGCGTTGTTAAAACTTGGGTGGTCAGAATAAATAATTTTGGGGAAATAGGGCAACCTGGTCGAATACCACGTAAAACCTTAAACCGAGGGCTCATTCCAGGGTTCAAAGATACAGAACTATAGATGTCCGAATAGAGCATCCTAATTATGTTGGAGAAATGTTCACCAAAACCCATAAATGTTAGAGTTTCCATTAAAAAGGAATGTTCAACAGTATCAAAAGCCTTGTATCAATAAACTCCTGGTAATCGAGCATATCCAATATCAGTCTGGTATGGTTATGAATACTTCTGCCCTTAATAAAGGCTGATTGACATTCATCTACTAGTTGATTCAGACCTGAGTTTAACCTGTTAGCATAAACATGTGCTAACAGTTTGTAATCATTACATAGTAGGGTCATAGGTCTCCAATTATCCAACAAAAGATTATTTTTATTTGGTTTTGGAATTAAGGTAATAAGGCCATGTTTCATGGTTGGCGAAAGGTTTCCTGCTGAAATGCAATCTGTGAAAGCCTTATAAAGCATTTTTCGCACATCTGACCAAAAATATTTGTAAAACTCTATGGTTATACCGTCCAGCCCTGGTGATTTGCCACCAGACATTTACAGTAATGCACTATCTAATTCTTCAATTTTTAGTCGATCGTCCATATACTGTTTAAAAGGATCATCTATTGTCTTTTTGAATTCTGTAATTTTACTAAAAAAAGTTATCACAATTTTCTTTAGAAAACTTTGAGTTATATAAATTGCAATAAAAAAGTGTAATTTCTTCGTTTATCTGGTCTTTATTTTCAATAGTGACATCATGAACACTCAGTTTTTGGATTTTCTTTTTCACTTGTCTTTGCTTTTCAAGATTGAAGAAATAAGAAGTGTTTTTCTCTCCTTCCTCAATCCATCGGGCTCTCGAATGAATAAAAGATCCCTTAGCTTTTTCCAAATACATATTGTCTAATTGAGTTTGTAAATTGTTCAGTTTAATTTGCTCATCCAATGATAACTCAGCTTTAAGGTATAAATTATTAATTTCACTTGTCATCTCTTGTTGTTTTTGTTTCTTTAATCTAGAGGAGTATTTACTGGAATTTATCGCAATCTGTCTCACACTAAATTTAAACCATTCCCATTTACTGAGAGATGACATATCCAAAGCCAGAGTTTCTTTTATCAGGTGTTTGATCTTTTTACAAAAATCTGCATTCTCCAAAAGACTATTATTGAATTTCCATATAGGTTTAAGATTGGGACTGAAGTTGCATAGTACAAAGGACAAAGAGATGACACAGTGATCAGTCAGAGGTGATGCTGAAATGTCACACTTTGAGACATTATTAGTTAAACTAATAGAGATTAACCAATAATCGAGCCTAGAACACTGACCATTGACCAAGAGTTAAACCAGGTATATTGTGACTTTGAGGGATTATTTATTCTCCAAACATCAGTTAAATTAAGTTTAGAGGCCAAGTGAATAATAAAATCATTAAAATTATGACAATGTCCCCTTAAAGCAAAACGATCTAACCACTCATCAGGAACTACATTAAAATCCCCTCCGATTATAATCTTATCAATCATATAAAGTACTTTCCATTCCTCTAATTTTTGGCACAAGATTGAAAGAAAATTATTGTTTTTAATCTTTCTGTTATATCCATAAACACACACCAGTATGTAATTAGTCCCCTTAACATCAGTCACAACCATTAGCCAATGACCGTTTGTATCACTCCTGTGGTCAATTATATTTCCAGGTAACCTGTTAAATAAAATCATCACTCCAGCCGAATGTGATGTTCCATGGCTGAAAAAAATGTTGTCTCCCCATTGTACTTTCCAGAACTTAGTATCTGCCTCTGCAGAATGAGTTTCTTGCAGAAAAACACAATTTGCCTTTTGTTCCTTACAAAAAAGAAAAATTGCCTTACGTTTCACATTGTTTTTTAGCCCCCTAGCATTTAAGGATATGAACAATAACATTGAAAGAGCAAAGATAGAAACCTTAAGAAAATGCGGTCCTCCTTGGAGAAATCCTCTTTGAAACGAATGTGCATCTCGCTGCAGACTCTCGCATCTTTGGACTTTTTCCAGATCTCGTCACGAACAGTCCTCATCCCGAACTGAATGATGATTGACCTCGGTGTGTTGTTGGAAGTAGCTGCATTACCCTTCATACCCAGCCGATGGACAGTGTCTACTGAGTCACGCAGCTTTTCCACAGACAGCGGAACAACTCTTGTGAGTTTCCCGATCACAGCTTCTCTTGTGTTTTCTCCTTCTTTTTCAGGCAGACCATTCATCCTCAGATTCCACCTCCGTTTGTAGCGGGCTTGCTCCTCGCCAGACTTACGTAGTAAAGTGTTATCTTTCAGAAGATCATCAAACTTTTTCTGAAGAGCAGAAATGTCTTTCTTATTTTCTTAAGCTGTTTCAGTGTTTGCTTCAATGCGTTTTTCAAACTTTTTTTCTGTTCATCCATTTTTCCGGATAAGACTTGTATTGCCTGGAGAATGATGGTGCTGCTGCTATCCTCTGCCATTTGTGTTTCGCCATGAACCTTTGATTTCTTTGGATTCGGTCCTTTAGTTGGTGTGTGGTCCCAATTTGTTGTGTGTCCCTTAGAGTTGTCCGCTTCCATGTCCTCAATATCCGAGTCGTCACACGCCTCACGGAGAACTTTTAAGTTGTAATCGTGGTCGGTCATGCTAGCAGGCACTTTATATCAAAAGTGTTGGTAACTGAAGAGTTAAAGTAAAATGTGACTATTTAAGCTTCTATAATAACTTAAAGTATATCATGAATAAGCTATTGCCTGTCAGTTTTGCAGTCAAGGACTCAAATCTAAACTTTTTTTACGAGCCTGCAATGTTGCTGCTTCTCACTCCGCCATCTTGAAGATCTGCCATCTTCTACATATAATAACGGACAAAGTAAAGAATGAAGTGTCGGCTATGTTTAAATGTTCGGAATTTGACCGCGATGGCCCTCTTGAGTTGCCGTAAAATATGATGGATATGACGGATGCGACGGAAATACACCCTTTACACATCTGGTACAAGCCCCCAGGAAGTGCGCCGGAGTCTGATGAGAATATTCGTTGTGGTCAAACGGCGGTACTACACTTCCTTTAGGTTGCTGGGCCCGGAAACACTTTTTCCCATTGACTTACATTGGGAAAGAGTGGTCTGTAACTCGTTGGATACTTTTTTTTAAACTAAATAAACTACCCAGTATGAACACTTGTATAGCCCTTATTAAAAACATTCGTTCCTCAAGTTGTAAAAATGTGCTAATAACGTTATTCTGAGAGTTATTTCCCTCGGCATTATGAACGCGCATCTAACCCACGGGACCGCGCGGCCCGGCACGTTCATGTCACGTGTTCAGCACTACATGAGTTTCTCTTTACCCATGGATGCACAATAACAACGGACCATATCGCCTTACTGCCAGCCCACGGAGCTGTAATAATGGATATATTGCACATGTTTGCTGTAATTCATCATTTGTAAAATATTATACTACATGGGCTGTATGATGTAAATCTTGTACCGTAAATGTTGTATTAAATAAAGTTAATATTACCGACGTAGATTAACGTTCCTGTAGCTTCTTGTTGCACTTGCAATTGTTTTAGTTACTTGTGGGCTACTTAACATGAATAATCACAGTTACTATCCTTTTACTCCATCACATTTCAAAAAGAAATTGTATTATTTATGTTATTTTAACTCCACCACAGTAATCCATCATCAGCTTTACTTTTTAGATAAAGTTTTAACTCACAATTGATCATAACAGGCTTCAACATATACATTTTTATATATTACCAAGTGGTTTCATGTACAACCCACACAAGTATCATGCTAAATGAAGCTCTGTTGCTTGGATATCACTAGATCCTGATGTCAGCGTAATATAAAAGTACATAACGATTGATGTTTAACTTAGCATCATTTACTAGCTAGCCGCTAGCTGCTAACTGCCGCCTCGTTAATATAAATCCAGTACCATGCTGTCATGAATGTGCGGTGCATTGGTAACACAACTTCCAAAGTTACAGTAAAATAAAAAGGACCCTGACTCGGACAATACACAATCCAACATGTTCAACAGAAGATAATCAGTTATATTGTTTGTACACATGGTACTTTACATATATATATATATATATATATATATATCTGTTTGTTTAAGGTGTCCATGTGATGCAGACAGGCTGGACCAGAGAGTGAGAGACAGAACTGGACTCCTCACAGCAGTGAACTTCAGCTCAGGTACAAAGACTCTATTTTTCATACTGTACAAATAATCAAGAAAGATATTGGTTTAAATGAATGAAGTATTGACTTGAATACACTGATATGTGTTCCATTAAACAATACTAAATACTAGATCATCAGTTTGGTTGAGGGTTTTTTCCATGCAAAAAGTTACATTTTAGATATTTAGCAATATGATTTTGTCAGCTTTCTAATGTAATGTATTGAAGGCAAAGATATTTAAAACATAGTGAGAACTGCTCCTATTTATCTCTCAATATTGTCTGTAAAAAACGTGGTAAAAGTGATTCTTTCAGTGAGACAACAGAGCAAGCTTCTACAGTTGCACTACGTTTTGATAACAGTTAAATATTATTTTGATAATAACATATATTTCAATGTTGATGAACTTCATACTGTTCATTCATAATCTGATTGTCTTTGTAGCTCTGTTGAAATAAAAAAATATTACAATTACAAAATAATTATATATACAGCCCCTAAACACACAAACACACCTCTTTCATAAATAACACACTTGTTCTGCAATAATATGTTTTATGTTTCCTGTCATTTTTGTTAGGAAAGGACATGCCTGAAAGACACAACATTTTCTCCTTCTCTGAGGGTCAAGAAGAACATCCAAGAGGAACATTAAAAGCTGATGTTATGAGATTTTAAGACCAGTACTGGACATTCACTAAGAAACTACTTTTATTGTGAAAACACAGTCAGCTGATCAAATGCAGCTATTTCCACATCTACACTCCATCAGCTGATTATTTCTATTTGCCTCACTTTATGAGCTTCACATCACCTGTGCCTTGAACCGCAGAGTTTGCAATGTCACAAATAAATAGGGCCAATCTTTAGTCAGATGTGAATGTGTAATCTAACATTTTCGGTAAGAATAATGGACAAAAGGAATGCAAATACAAATACAATTTATTGAAATAAGAACCAAAACTTCATCAAATGTTTTAAATAAAAAGCACATATGGACAGAAGGTGTATTAAATGTATAAGTGAACACATTTAGTCAAATAAAGTGACAGACTAGGCCTGTGCAGTTGGTATCAGCTATGCCCAGCATGGGCTCCTCCATCAGGCCTGGTCCTCCTCGCTGAGGAAAGACCCTCAGTCCTCTCCAAACCAACAGACAGGACGTCCATCACACGGAGGTTTCTCCCTGAAGTCTCTGCTGCTCTCTGGACACCAGGCTGTCTCAATCCGTCCACACTGAATATGAGAGGGGGAAAATGAAAATAATAAATGCTTTAGACAATAAGAAACATAAAGTTGACTGTTGAGTTGCTCAGTTTTTTTAGATTGTCAATACTATTACTGTATAACTAATATCTCAGGTTAAGAGGCACATTCAAATAAAGATTGGTCTTTAAATACATGTTGTCTTTTGAATTGTTTGTCTAAAGTCAAGGATCTAGATCTGGTACTTTGGACATAAACGCGAGTGAAGTATACGGCCCCTACACAGGGTGGCGTGCGTTGCCGCTTCAACGCTTCTGCCCATTCACTTTGAATGGGCAGAATAGAACCGTCCTTCGGGCAGCAGAGCGGAAATGGTGGAAATCCAGACACCGTGACGACCTCCTAACCTATCAGGCTCTCCTCTCCTCTTTCTCTGCCTCCATCTCTCAGGCAAAGAGCACTTTCTTTCAAGATAAGATCCAATCTTCCTATTCCAATCCCAAAAAACTATTTTCCATCTTCTCCACCCTCTTGGACCCTCCCAAAGCCCCTCCCCCCTCCTCACTTCTGTCAAGCGACTTTGTTAACCACTTCGAAAAAAAGGTTGATGATATTCGCTCTTCTTTTTCTGACTCACCTTTACTGACCGCTGGGTCACCAGACCCTCCTTTCAACCACTCACTAACCTCCTTTTCCCCTCTCTCTCCAAGTGAGGTTCTTACCCTCATTACCTCTGCCAGCCCTACCACCTGTCCTCTGGACCCCATCCCTTCAAACCTCCTTCAGACTATCGCTCCTGAAATTCTACCGTTTCTCACCCATTTCATCAACACTTCTCTAACTTCTGGTCACTTTCCAAACAGTCTCAAGGAGGCGAGAGTAAACCCTCTCCTAAAGAAACCCACTCTCAACCCGTCCGATGTTATAAACTACAGGCCTGTCTCTCTCCTCCCGTTCCTGTCTAAAACACTTGAACGCGCTGTCTTTAAACAACTCTCCTGTTATCTCCACCAGAACAACCTCCTGGATCCGCACCAGTCTGGTTTCAAGGCAGGTCACTCCACAGAAACGGCCCTCCTTGCTGTCACTGAGGAACTGCACACTGCTAAAGCTGCATCCCTCTCCTCTGTCATCATCATGTTGGACCTGTCAGCTGCATTCGACACGGTGAACCATCAGATCCTCCTTCGCACTCTCCAAGAACTTGGAGTTTCAGGCTCTGCACTCTCCCTCCTCGCCTCATACCTCAAAGACCGTACCTACAGGGTAACTTGGAGAGGGTCTGAGTCTGACCCTTGTCAATTAACTACAGGGGTCCCTCAGGGCTCTGTTCTTGGTCCCCTCCTTTTCTCTCTGTACACAAACTCGCTCGGATCGGTCATTAGCCCGCATGGTTTTTCTTACCACTGCTATGCTGACGACACCCAATTGATTCTGTCCTTTCCCCGCTCAGAGACTCAGGTCGTCGCACGCATCTCTGCTTGTCTAGCTGACATCTCTCAGTGGATGTCTGCTCATCACCTCAAGCTCAACCTTGACAAGACTGAACTGCTTTTCCTTCCGGGAAAAGATTGTCCTACTCTTGACCTGACGATCAACATCGGCACCTCTGTTGTTTCCCCGACTCTGACCGCAAGGAATCTGGGTGTGACCCTGGATAACAACCTCTCCTTCACTGCAAACATCGCTGCTACAACTCGTTGCTGCAGATATACGCTGTACAACATCAGGAAGATTCGTCCCCAGCTGACCCAGAAAGCCACCCAGGTTCTGGTCCAGGCTCTCGTCACCTCACGCCTAGACTATTGCAACTCCCTCCTGGCTGGTCTACCTGCATGTGCCATCCGACCTCTTCAGCTCATCCAGAATGCAGCGGCTCGTCTGGTCTTCAACCTTCCAAAATTTTCCCACACCACTCCGCTCCTTCGCTCCCTTCACTGGCTCCCGGTAACTGCTAGAATCCACTTCAAGACACTAGTACTTGCATACCATGCTGCGAATGGATCTGGCCCTTCCTACATCCAGGACATGGTTAAACTGTACACCCCAGCGCGTGCACTCCGCTCGGCATCAGCCAAACGACTCGCTGCACCCTCGCTGCGAGGTGGACCCAAGTTCCCATCAGCAAAAACACGTGGGTTTGCTATCCTGGCTCCAAGATGGTGGAATGAGCTCCCCATTGACATCAGGACGGCAGAAAGCCTGCACATCTTCCGGCGCAGACTGAAAACTCATCTCTTTAGATTCCACTTCGAGCGATAGAATTACTAACAAAGCACTTATATACTAACATAGGACTGGCTTATCTATAGCCAGCTGACTAAGCACTTATATACTAACATAGGACTGGCCTATCTATAGCCAGCTGAGTAGCACTTGAAATGTGTGGCTCTATGATACCTGCTGTACTTATATGATTCTGTTTTTCTTCTGGGCTGTGTCTTCCTGGTCGTATGTACTTATTGTAAGTCGCTTTGGACAAAAGCGTCTGCTAAATGCAATGTAATGTAATGTAATAATGTAATGAATGGGGTGACGTCATGATTCGCTGAACTGCATTGTGGGAGCAAAGCGTAGCTTTTCTCGCGGTGCTCGCTGCAAAAGTAGAGCAATGTTCTACTTTTGACGCCTCGACGGAGGCGTCAAAAGTAGAAGTAGCCAATCAAATCCCGTTTATGTAAATCTGCCAGTACAAGCACTAGCCAATCAAACCGTGTGTATGCTGGGAGAGCCAGACCGCAGTTCATTTACTCATATGCCAAAAAATGGAGGAGAAAATTAACGTAGCGGTAGGGAATCACCCGGTGCTTTATGATCAGTCTCTGTTCACCTACCGGGATACAAACCGGAGGAGCCAGGCATGGAGGGAGGTGGCAGAGACAGTGGGTGAAACTGGTAGGTTTTCGCCTGTTTGGGGAGTTTATATCCGGTGTACTTCGTTTGAATGGACAGCTAGCAGGCATAGACAATATTTAGCCAGCATGGAATGTTGCGTAAAATAGCACCATAGGCATTAATGTCATAAATGTTCATCATATAAAGTGTGACATGTAAAACCTTTTATGCAATTGACAAGAGAGATTCATGTGATTGGTTGTTGGTCGCGTTGCTCGCGTAAACTCCCCAAGCTCAAGACACGCCCACCTCCAAGTGGCAACGCACGCTGCCGTGTGTAGGGGCCATAACCGGACGCGAGAGAGAGAGAGATCAGCACCTGCAGCTCTGCCCGCTGTGAGGGACCGGTAAGCGGAGCAAAACACACCTTTAGACGTCACCTAACACATTTAGCTATGGCACTGTCGTATACATTGAATTATTCAATTTGATAATATGTAATCAACTTAGGCATCCCTCCCAAAAAAAAAAAATTATGAATACAAATATTAATAACTCATATTCGAATACCTGAATAATTATTCGATTCCTGAATAATTTCGAATATTCGATTAATCGTTCCCATCCCTACTATTGGCAATGACCAAGTCGTTTTTATCTTTTAAAGACCTAGAAAGGGTGATTAATGCCTTTGTTACCTCGAGATTGGATTACTGCAACGCTCTATACGTGGGTATGGACCAGGCGTCAATTAGACGCCTGCAGCTAGTGCAGAACGCTGCTGCACGTCTTCTCAATGGCCATAAAATGCATAACCACATCACCCCAATTCTGGCCTCATTGCACTGATTTTTATTTTTGCTGTTGTAATTTATTGTCTTCTGTTTGCTATTGTAGAAAAGTGTTTTTATTGCATGCACAGCACTTTGGCTCGACCAAAAATCATTTAAAAAATGTGCTATATAAATAAAACTTGATTTGATTTGTAAGGTATAAAGATCTATTGCTTTCTGAAGGAATCTCACCACAGTGGGCGCTGTTTTCTACAGTCTTATCATGTTCGCCATGAGGAAATACACTGGGGGACACTGTCCAAGGATTTCTTCACATGTTATTAAAAAAACGAGAAGAAAAAAAACCCAACTCCCCGTGGATCTGGGCAAATCTATTGAAGTGTTTGACGACACGCACCAAACACACTGCCTGTGCTTTTCCCTGCATTTCCCCCGTCAAAACCAGCAGCAAGTCCCCATTAAACATGACACAGTGTATGGCTCTGGTCATGGAAAATGTGCCGTGAATCACCCAGTAGGGGGCTGGGATGTGGGAAGATAGATGAGGAGGGTAACCAACACAATACACTGTGAGAGGACTTAAGGACCTAGTGATAGACACGGTATTACTGCAATCCATCATCGAGGCCATTAGTTTGCACCCATGATAAATTGAGATACTGAGTAAATTAGATAATAAAAGACATCTCATCTGCAGTGTAAACACTCATACATGCATAATGGCGGACTCACAATGCAATGGCCTTCTGTTAATGACAGTCATTGTGGGAGAAAGTAAATGCTAAGATACTAATTAGGCGTCCAATTGGGTTTTAAACTAGGACAAATAATCAATGATGCAAAATGGGTATGTTATTCAGTTGGTAGCCCCTGCAATTTTAGAGATACCTCACATATTCACACATTTTAACTTTAGCACGGAAATGTTTCAGTCTCTATCTCAAACACACACAAACACAGTGTATTCTCACCCTGCTATGAAATCCTATCATCCCTCAGAGACTGCAAAGGACCAGAGCAAACGCATCACAACACTCACAAGCAGACTTCGCCTTTGTGCGTGGATCCTCAAACGTCGAGTTAGTTGGAAGCTTGACTGACCCCAGTTACTGTACTTAGCAAGGAGAGCACACTAAAAAGACGAACTGCTTTTTAAAGGTTCGCCCTGAGGGCCGGGAAGGCAGATGGGGCTCAGAAGAGGTAAAATGAATGGAATCTGATAGAGTGGAAAAAGTCTAAAAAAGACATTTAAAAGAGGCAGAGATGCAAAAGCCCCATCACAGGGGCGGGATGTGAGACGAAAAACACCATGAAAAACGCTACATTAGCTCCGTATCTGCTGCTGGTGGAGGCAGTAGCCATAATCATTTGCCAGTCTAATGGCAGGAAGGTGCTTATGAGAGCTAATGCGTACTGTCACAGGAAATGAAAGGCAGGGATGCCATTTTGGGGAATAATTCCTTCAATCCACACCCCCTTTTTTCATGGTTACTTTGATTGATAGTCCTCTAAATGTTACTCTACATTTAGATGTAATCAGGACAGTCTTATCAGGAAAGATGAAAGACCTCTCTATTCTGGGGTTCTTCCATTTATATTCCGCAAATGACACAGCCACTTAATTTTCCAGTGAAACATCTCAGCTCCCGCCACAATGGGAAAGCGGCATAATCCACGTTGCCAAAACTGGCGGTAGGAATGGCGTCCATATGGGTGAGAATTATATCATGAATGAATAATGCAGTGGTGTGTCTGAATATGTCAGCGATCCGACGTAATGCAGCAGCTCTAATTATATTTCCTTGATTTTGACGTATGTTCAGCAGTATGACTGTTGTTTTCGCTACCCGGCTTGATAAAATGTTTCATTTCACAGGCGTTACATCAAATTCAGTTTTAACCAAAAAAGTAATAGGTGTGAAAAGTTTTGATTGAAGAACACTGCATACCACGAGGGGGCAAAAGGGGGCATTGCCCCCTCAGTTGTATTTTTTGCCCCCTCACCTTGAGCATCATTCATCCATCAAAATGTACAGTAAATGTCACAATTACTAAATAATAACTTTAAATAATTATCTTCCCCAATACACGTTACTATGTTTGGATCAGATATGTGGGCCGGCAGCCAAGCAACGTGTAAAAAAAGCCTCAACCCCAAGTGAGCTTGTAGTCTTAATGTTAGCGTGTGTGCTTAGCTGTAAACACAGTCGGATGGGTGACCAAAACGTCCCCGTTTTTCGGGCAAAGTCCCCGTTTTTTTGGTGGCCGGTACTCGGTTGAAAAAATGGGAAAAAATGTTCCCATTTTTGAATGTGCGTTTAAAAACATAGAGCAAGGTGAAATAAAATGTTACACGTCGTCAGTAAAAACAGAGTAACAGAGTTACATATTAGTGAAATATAACATCGGGGCGTGTGATTGTAGCGGGTGGACGTGGTGAAATGAGGATATCCATCTTGGAGTTCAAGCTAGTATAATATAGTTGACGTAACACAATAATAAGGAAGAGAGCTATTTTTGTGATACATCGCTATTGATATGGATTTAGAGTGGATATTTGAGACTTCTAAACAGTAAACAAAAACATAACTTATGGGTCAGTGGTTTTAGCAGAGTCATATTATGTCTTTGTGATTCTGTTGATTATTACCTGTCTGTATTATGTTGCAGCTCAGCTGATTTTGGATTGATGGCAAAGGGAGAAGGATTTAAGTGAGAGTGAAAACACATGGTACGTTTAAAATAGGTCAGCAATTTCCCATCCTATAGGTTGCTAGATGTATCTAACCCTTTCTCCTGTCTCCCTCTTTCAGCACAAGAACCCCGGGGGGATTCAATGGAGCCTGAAGACCTGCAATGAGAGACTCACCCTGCACCTGAGTCTCAACTCCCAGAGCTTTGCAAGCCTCTCCCTGTTCCTTATTTTTTATTAAACAGACGTTAAGCTTCCCAATGGTGTGGTCTTTGTTTTGTGAAAAATATGATTACCTCACATACAGGACTGTCTCAGAAAATTAGAATATTGTGATAAAGTTCTTTATTTTCTGTAATGCAATTAAAAAAACAAAAATGTCATACATTCTGGATTCATTACAAATCAACTGAAATATTGCAAGCCTTTTATTATTTTAATATTGCTGATTATGGCATACAGCTTAAGAAAACTCAAATATCCTATCTCTAAATATTAGAATATCATGAAAAAGTATACTAGTAGGGTGTTCAACGAATCACTTGAATCGTCTAATTAACTCGAAACACCTGCAAGGGTTTCCTGAGCCTTGAAAAACACTCAGCTTGGTTCAGTAAACTAAATCACAAGTATGGGGAAGACTGCTGATCTGACTGCTGTCCAGAGGACCGTCATTGACACCCTCCATCAGGAGGGTAAGACACAAAAAGAAATTTCTCAAAGAGCAAGCTGTTCACAGAGTGCAGTTTCAAAGCACATCCATAAAAAGTCTGTTGGAAGGGGGAAATGTGGCAGGAAACGCTGCACAACCAAGAGAGATGACCGCAGCCTTAACAGCATTGTGAAGAAGAGTCGCTTCCAGAATTTGGGGGAGCTTCAAAGACAGTGGACTGAAGCTGGAGTCCAGGTATCAAAAGTCACTGTTCACAGACGTGTCCGGGAAATGGGCTACAATAGCCGTATTCCCATGGTCAAGCCACTTCTGAACTCAAGACAACGGAAGAGGCGTCTGACTTGGGCTAAGGAAAAGAAGCACTGGACAGTTGCACAGTGGTCCAAAGTCCTCTTTTCAGACGAAAGCAAGTTTTGTATTTCATTTGGAAGTCAAGGTGCCAGAGTCTGGAGAAAGGCTGGAGAGGAGCAAAATCCAAGTTGCTTGAAATCCAGTGTGAAGTTCCCACAGTCAGCGATGGTTTGGGGAGCCATGTCAGCTGCTGGTGTTGGTCCACTGTGTTTCATCAAGCCCAGAGTAAATGCAGCTGTGTACCAAGAGATTTTAGAGCACTACATGCTTCCGTCTGCTGAAAAGCTCTATGGAGATGAGGAATTCATTTTCCAGCATGATCTGGCACCTGCCCACAGTGCCAAAACCACCAGTAACTGGTGTACTGACCATGGCATTACTGTCCTCGATTGGCCTGCAAATTCCCCTGACCTGAACCCCATAGAGAATATGTGGGGTATTGTGAAGAAGAAGCTGAAAGACACCAGACCCAACAATGCTAATGAGCTAAAGGCCGCTATTGAAGCATCCTGGGCATCCATAACACCTCAGCAATGCCACAGGCTGATTGCCTCCATGCCACGCCGCATTGATGCAGTAATCCGTGCAAAAGGATTCCCAACCAAGTACTGAGTGCATTAATGGACATTTTCAAATGTTTGATTGTGTTTTGCTGTTATAAATCTTTTTTTTTTACTTGGTCTGAGGAACTATTCTAATTTTTTGAGATAGGATTTTTGAGTTTTCTTAAGCTGTATGCCATAATCAGCAATATTAAAATAATAAAAGGCTTGCAATATTTCAGTTGATTTGTAATGAATCCAGAATGTATGACATTTTTGTTTTTTTAATTGCATTACAGAAAATAAAGAACTTTATCACAATATTCTAATTTTCTGAGACAGTCCTGTATGTTGTTGCTGTTGTTGTCTTTTGTGATAGTTAAATGGCTCCTGCTGACTTGAGCCAGACATTCTTTCCTCCTCTCTGTGTCAGTGGGGAAACCTTAGATTTGTACTCCTTTCTCTGAGCGATTGGAGCATCCCCCGGCAGCACAGCAAACCATGGGGGAGACTATATGCCAGGACAACACGGAGGAAAAGGCACAGACAAACTGCATGCATGCTATTCAATGTTTATTGAGTTCCATGTATTTGCAATGGATGTCCCTAAAACAACACATTTAACATCATCATCATCATCATCATCATCATCATGCTGCTGCTGCTGCTGCTGCTGCTAGTCCTTAGTCACCTGCCAGTCTCCTGTCCTTTCTGAAAGCCATAAAGGTGACATTAGTCATTTAGATAACTTGTGTCCTCAATTACCATGGGATTACTGAAACTACCATGAATTTAAGAAAATGGTAGAAATTAATCTAATCTGAATTTTAAAGCATTACTTTAGATCCCCTCCCTCTAAATATATCAATAAACATTAGAAAGTGATGCTCCTGACTACCATACAAGTTTAAGAAGATAATATTGGTTTTAAAGAATTCAAAGCTATAAATAAACAGCAACAGGCTCTTTAACCAAGGCACTGTTAGCCTAACATGTAAACTAGTTGTTCACACTAATCCTAATATTATCACTTAATATTAACAAATTCTATTTTACTTTTTAAAACATATTGATGTAAATACATACACATATCGATTTGTTGTATAAATATTGCAAATCAAAACCTTTATTCACTAATAATTACCAAAAATCGTAGTTCTATCTCCTGTTATCAATCCATTCACATTGCCCGCCATGAACTTCCGGGGAATGATCCTCGTCTACATGAACCACGTGACGATAACCGTTTTTGGACTTCCGTTGTCGTAACTCTTCTATATCTATATCTATATGGCGCTGGGTATCGCTACGTAGGGATATCCAGTAGCCACGCCCAGAGCTATGGCCGCACCCTCTGCCAGCCTTTCATGAAACAAAGCTTCCAAAACCTTTCATCAATTCATGCCAGATATGTACAGCGTAGGGCACTGAAGAACAATATGTCATATTTATTATGCTACACAAACATTATATTGCAGTTTTGGTGTCATCAACTCCGTTATCTAATATGCAAAAAGACTGCAAAAATGCATCTATGATTATTTTTAGTATTTTCGATCTTCCAATCCTGACGAGAGATCTCTCTCGTCTGTGTGCGAGGGGGCGGGGCAGTTTGCACACATGCGGCTGCTACATGCCACACACACACACACACACACACACACACACACACTACTCCTGCTTTGTTTGGACCAGTGGGAGATTCGGGCACACGACCTGTAAGTATTCATTGTTGTTTGTGTATTTATGATGTTTAAAACAAACAAGGTATCTACCACGACTGTTCAAATGGGTAAACGTTTTTCGGACTGCTAAGTTGGGATCGCGGAGAAATGCTCTCCGCAGACCCATGCTCACAGCGTTATAAACCTTTTTCTTGCTCAATATCAAGCCACACTTATTGTTTTTACTTCGGCTGTGAGTGTTTGTGTGTGCTCAGGATGAATTTCGCTTGTTCTCGCTGTAAATTGAGGGAATCAATGTTAGTCTGTTAACCAAAGTGCAGCCATCTATCTATCTATCAACTATCTGTTATTAAAGATCAGAGGAAAAGAACAGAATGAGAGGGGTACATCCAGAATAAAAAATAAAGAAGCAAAGAGATTGTAGAGCAGTGAGAAGGGAAAAAGCTCGGTGTGTCAATTTATTACATTGCCAGTATTTTTCGTTGTTGTGAAAAAAAAATCGCCCCCTCTGATTTTTTAACAGCCCCTTCAGTCATTTCATCCTGGAGCCGGGCCTGCTGAGGTTTCTCCCATTTTTCCCTTTAAACTGTGTGTTTTCTCCGGAAGTTTTTCCTTGTACGATGTGAGGGTCTAAGGACAGAGGGTGCCATATTGTCATACTGATATTCTGTACAAACTGTGAAGTCCACTGAGACAAATGTAACATTTGTGATGTTGGGCTATATAAATAAACATTGATTGATTGAAATAATGTAATTGCGACCAATGAAAAATGTGCTTCGTGTCTGGTGTGAATGCACCATGAAAGATTTGCCGAGCGTTTTAAGGAGAACACACAAGCCAGAGACATCTTTACCCAGTCATTGCATTAATTTAAACAGACATGATGATGGATGAGAAAAACCCGTCAAACACAACTGAAAACAAATTAAATGCCCAAAGGTACTTGGTGAGAGCAGTTCTTGTTATCGTTCAATCATTGGTCCGCACTCACTGTCTGCCAAAATCCCAACAAGTCCTCCAACTCATACGACCAAATAGGCCGATTGTTCAGGCCCAATTATTACGACCAAATATGTTGTTTGTTCAAGCGCTTAATGCGTCCTATAATTACGTATTAAAGTTGTCGGCCTCTAGTGCTCCCGTTGAATGCAAACGTTACAGATGGTCGTTTATTCACGAATAACCCTCTCTGTAAAATCCTAAATTGTAGGATAGTTTGGCCATTAAAACGCTTTTTGAGAGAAGTGTATATTGTACTTTTAGAATCCACGTCCAGTCGATATGTAGGATCTATAGTTTGATAGATATTACGAAGATGATTTGAGGTATGCGGCAGCCTCCATGTAAAGTTACGGGTTGAAAACAGTATTTCCGGTCTCAACGTTTTCATAATAAAACCAAATGATATCTGCAGTACTCATCAACTAAAAAACATCAGTTTATCCTTGTTAATTATACGACATTTATTGGTTTAAATTGTGTACAATGCTTTTGTGTTTTTCCCATAGGTTTTTCTCTTTCGATTCTGAGAGACACCTTTCTTTTTTCAGAGGTTTTGAGAGGCTAAAACATCGCCGCAATGCATGTCGGGATATGGTGTTCATCCAATATGAAGTCGGAAAAACATTTTTTTTGTGTGAGTGTTTTTGCTTTTCTCTTTGGAAGTCATCACATAACGGCATTGTAATACACGGTTCGGCTGCATTAAATATTACATATCTGCCGTAGATATTTATTTATAGAGCCCTGATCAGAAGACCTTTTGACAAACTGTAATAAATGCCGCCAAAACTGAATATAGGTGACGCGGACCATAAATATATGAGCAATTAAACAACATCTTCCATTTCTTTTCACACAATACGTCTCCTTACAGTATCAACACTAATTCGGCTGACTTTTATATTTGATCCAATTAGTATATAGGTTATATTTACACCATAATGGTGCACAGCTGATAGAAAGGGATTTTTTTTATAGTTTTTAAAGATGTTATTTACTACCTTTCCAACTCCTCATGCAGTTGACTGTTACAGGTCTATACAGGTTCATGGTATAAGCTTCAAATCAAGAGACTGAAACGGTATTTTCCTTTACCGTTCTGTTTTAAATTTCGCAATAAAGTTAATAGTCATATTATGTTTGATATTATAATGTTTTATTAACTACACCACTGGTTTTTTAACCCGCACCACCTAGTGGTTAAAGCACGTTATTGAATTTATTACATTACATTGCATTTGGCTGACGCTTTTAACCAAAGCGACTTACAATAAGTACAATCGACCAGGAAGACACAACCTTGAAGAAAACAGAATCATATAAGTACATCAGGTTTCATAGAGCCAAACATTTCAAGTGCTACTCAACTGGCTATAGATAAGCCAGTCCTTTATTAATATACAAGTGCTCTGTTAGCAGTTCATTGTTAGTAATTCTATTACTCGAAGTGGAGTCGAAATAGATGAGTTTTCAGTCTGTGCCGGAAGGTGTGTAAGCTATCTGCTGTCCTGATGTCAATGAGGAGCTCATTCCACCATTTTGGAGCCAGGATAGCAAACCCACGTGTTTTTGCTGATGGGAACTTGGGTCCCCCTCGCAGCGAGGATGTAGCGAGTCGTTTGGCTAATGCAGAGCGTAGTGCACGCGCTGGGGTGTACAGTTTAACCATGTCCTGGATATAGGAAGGGCCAGATCCATTCGCAGCATGGTACGCAAGTACCATTGTCTTGAAGTGGATTCTAGCAGTTACCGGAAGCCAGTGAAGGGAGCGGAGGAGCGGAGTGGCACATGCGGGTAGACCAGCTAGGAGGGAGTTGCAGTAGTCCAGGCGTGAGGTGACGAGAGCCTGGACCAGAACCTGCGTGGCTTTCTGGGTCAGCTGGGGACGTATCTTCCTGATGTTGTAAAGCGTGTATCTGCAGCAACGGGTTGTAGCAGCGATGTTTGCAGTGAATGACAGGTTGTTATCTAGGGGCACACCCAGATTCCTTGCAGTCTGAGTCGGGGAAACAACAGAGGTGCCGATGTTGATCGTCAGGTCAAGAGTGGGACAATCTTTTCCCGGAAGGAAAAGCAGTTCAGTCTTGTCAAGGTTGAGCTTGAGGTGATGAGCAGACATCCACTGAGAGATGTCAGCTGGACAAGCAGAGATGCGTGCGACGACCTGGGTCTCTGAGCGGGGAAAGGACAGAATTAATTGGGTGTCGTCAGCGTAGCAGTGGTATGAAAAACCATGCGGGCTAATGACTGATCCGAGCGAGTTTGTGTACAGGGAGAAGAGGAGGGGACCAAGAACAGAGCCCTGAGGGACCCCTGTAGTTAATTGACAAGGGTCGGACTCGGACCCTCTCCGAGTTACCCTGTAGGTACGGTCTTTGAGGTATGAGGTGAGGAGGGAAAGTGCAGAGCCTGAAACTCCAAGTTCTTGGAGAGTGCGAAGGAGGATCTGATGGTTCACCGTGTCGAATGCAGCAGACAGGTCCAACAGGATGATGACAGTGGAGAGGGATGCTGCTTTGGCAGTGTGCAGTTCCTCAGTGACAGCAATGAGAGCAGTTTCTGTGGAGTGACCTGCCTTGAAACCAGACTGGTGTGGATCCATAAGGTTGTTCTGATGGAGATAACAGGAGAGTTGTTTAAAGACAGCGCGTTCAAGTGTTTTAGACAGGAACGGGAGGAGAGAGACAGGCCTGTAGTTTATAACATCAGACAGGTTGAGAGTGGGTTTCTTTAGGAGTGAGTTTACTCTTGCCTCCTTAAGACTATTTCGAAAGTGACTAGAAGTTAGAGAAGTGTTGATGAAATGGGTGAGAAACGGTAGATTATCAGGAGCGATAGTCTGAAGGAGGTTTGAAGGGATAGGGTCCAGAGGACAGGTGGTAGGGCGGGCAGAGGTAATGAGGGTAAGAACCTCACTTGGAGAGAGAGGGGAAAAGGAGGTTAGTGTGTGGGTGGAAGGAGGGTCTGGTGACCCAGCGGTGAGTAAAGGTGAGTCAGAAAAAGAAGAGCAAATATCATCAACCTTTTTTTCAAAATGGTTAACAAAGTCGCTTGACAGAAGTGAGGAGGGGGGAGGGGGGAGGGGCTTTGGGGGGGGGTCCAAGAGGGTGGAGAAGATGGAAAATAGTTTTTTGGGATTGGAATAGGAAGATTGGATCTTATCTTGAAAGAAAGTGCTTTTTGCCTGAGAGATCGAAGCAGAGAAAGAGGAGAGGAGAGCCTGATAGGTTAGGAGGTCGTCACGGTGTTTGGATTTCCACCGTTTCCGCTCTGCTGCCCTAAGGACGGTTCTATTAGCACGCAGTGCGTCATTTAGCTAGGGCGCAGGAGGGGACTGACGAGCCTGCCGAGATGTGAGAGGACAGAGAGAGTCCAGAGAGGATGAGAGAGTACAGAGGAGAGTTTCTGCAGCAGAGTTTGGAGGCAGGAGTTGGAACGAGTCAGAGGAAGGGAGGGCTGAGAGAACCGATGACGCAAAGGTAGAGGGGGAGAGGGAACGAAGGTTACGGCGGACAGGTGCAGGATGAGAAGCGATTCGTTTGTTATGTTTGGAAAGGGGTAGAGAGAATGAAATGAAGAAGTGATCGGATGTGTGGAGCAGGTTTACAGAGAGGTTATGGATGCAACAACTACAGAGAGATGAAACACTCGGCTACTAGGAACATTCGTATTCGTAGGAGGACAGGAGAGGACGCTGGCGCTTGTTTGTTCGCCGCTTCTCCTATGCCTCAGAGTTTTTATCTGCTTTTAAGCTATTTTATCTGCTTTTAAGTTATATGGCTAAACTTTGAGTCTGTTTAAGTGCTTTTATATCTTAAACCTCGTGATTATTGACGGTTTTGGACCTGACGACTGTCGGGACTCACCTGCTGTATCGCCCAAATTCGCCGACTATCTCCGGCTGACTGCTTGCCTCTCTCCCATCCTCTGTTTCACTCCCAGACGTGAGGTATACTATCGGGATAGCCTTCCAGCTGTCTCGTTGCTGTTAGCCCTCGCTGCTAAGCACCGCTACCAAACTTCTTCGGCGCCCGACCTGTTGACATGTTGAGGTTTTCTATTCCCCAACTCCTGAGTTTCAACCACTCCAACGCTCCAACCAGCACCTCAGTCATTAAACAACTTGGACTTCTTCGTCGGCCTCGCTATATCCACCGAAGCCAAAGAAGAAGACAAACTGTATATTCCCAGCACGGAGTTGCAGATATTCCATCCATCCACTCTGTCTGCCGTCGTGTCGCACATCTGACGAGTCATCAGAGCCCGTTCATGGCGGGGTCAAATCACGCCAGAAACATCGCGAGACCGCTGCATGAATACACGGAGAGCATCGCGAGACCGCCACACACGAAGGAGTCTGGAAAACGTGGAGTGGATTACAGCCTACTCCGGCCCCTACAGAGATTCACCACATCTTCCAAAGCCAAAATAGAACTTCTGAATACACAATCTCTCAGTAATAAAGCATCCTTCATTCATGACCACATCACTGATGAGAAAATGGACCTCATGTGCCTCACTGAAACCTGGCATCAGCCAGAGGTTTACTCCACCCTCAATGAAGCTTGCCCTCCTGGCTACAGCTACTTGGAGAAAGCCCGCAGCACTGGTCGTGGTGGAGGCCTAGCTGTTATCTACCGAAAGGAATTGGAACTGTCACTCCTGCCCCTGCCTGTATTGTCCTCTTTTGAATGCCTTGCATTTAAATGTAAACCCCCCTTCGCCCTGACAATACTTCTGATCTACCGGCCACCCAAACCCAACTCAGCTTTCATCCCAGAGATACACGACCTTCTCACTACGCTATGCACAACCTCTGCCAATATTATCATACTTGGAGATTTTAATATTCACGTTGACTCCCCCTCCTGCCACTTTGCCACTGAGTTTCTGCTACTTCTGGACTGCCTCAATCTGACACAGCATGTTAATGTCCCCACACACGCCAAGGGCCACACGCTCGACCTGGTCATCACAAACTCCGCCCCCATCAGCAATCTGCTAGTGTATGACTTGGGGGTGTCTGACCACAAGACCATCTCTATGGAGCTCTCTTTCCAATCCCCACTCAGCATGCCCAAACGCCAAATCCGCTTCAGGAACCTGAGGAACATCAACCCGGACACCATGACCCTGGACCTCCAGCATCTATCTTCCGCCAACTTCTCATCAGTAAATGAGTCAGTTGCTTATTACAACCAGTCCCTTAACAGTCTCCTTGATCTGCACGCCCCCCTCAAAACCAGGATGGTCACCTTCTCGCGCTCAGCCCCTTGGTACACCGGCGAACTGCGGAGAATGAAGACAGCTGGGCGGGTCCTTGAGCGGCGCCTCAAGGCCTCAGGACTCACTGTTCACCGGTTAGCCTATCGTGAACACCAGAAGGCCTATGCACAGTCCCTCAGAGATGCACGGTCCCAATACTACTCCTCCCTCATCAACAACAGTACTGGAAACTCCAAGCAACTCTTCTCTACCATAAACCACCTCCTCAAACCCCAAAGTCCTCTACACTCCGACTCCACTGACAAGCAGTGTAGCAACTTCGCCGCCTTCTTCAATAACAAAGTTGCTACCATCCGCTCCCTCCTCTCTAGCCCCTCTGCACCTCCAGTTACAACTGCTGACCCACAGCCTGGGACAACCCAGCCTCTTCGCTGTTTCTCGGACATCTCCCAGCGAGAGGTTGATGGCATCGTTAGGAGGATGAAGCCCTCCACCTGTGTCCTGGACCCCCTTCCTTCAGCTCTTGTAAAATCTTACATCGGTACCATGAGCCCCATGATCACTAAGATCGTAAACCTCTCACTCCAGGCTGGCCATGTCCCCTCTGCCCTAAAAACCGCTGTCATCAAACCTCGTCTCAAAAAACCCTCCCTTGACCCGGGAGTCCTGGCCAACTACAGACCCATTTCCAACCTTCCTTTTCTATCAAAGGTGCTGGAAAAAGTAGTTGCTGCTCAGCTCCATGACCACCTAAACTCCAACAATCTATTTGAGAAGTTCCAGTCTGGTTTCCGCTCAGGCCACAGCACAGAAACTGCCCTGGTCAGGGTCACCAACGACCTGCTGATGACGGCTGATGCTGGCTCTCCCTCTCTCCTCATCCTCCTCGATCTCACTGCAGCTTTCGACACCGTCGATCACGGCATCCTCCTCCATCGTCTGCACTCCACCATCAGACTCTCTGACTCTCCCCTTGACTGGTTCAGATCATACCTCACCGGGAGAACAGAGTATGTCTCGTTGGGCGAGGCAGAGTCGGGTACCCACAACGTCACCTGTGGTGTCCCTCAAGGATCAGTTCTCGGCCCCACCCTCTTCACACTCTACATGCTCCCCCTTGGCTCTATCATCAGCCGACATGGAGTATCATTCCATTGCTACGCTGATGACACCCAACTGTACCTCAGGATCAACCCTACCTCCTCTGCAGCCCTGCCTTCACCCACACTCACTGCCTGCCTGGAGGAGATACAGGCGTGGATGAAGCAAAACTTCATGAAACTCAACAGCGCCAAGACCGAAGCAATTATAGTTGGCACCCCACACCAGGTTCGGTCATCCACCATCACCACCATCACCTTCTCCGGCCAGGACATTACCCTCTCCTCAATAGTCACCAACCTGGGTGTTAAAATGGACGCCCATCTGACCTTTGAGGCCCACATTAAACAGCTGTGCAAGAACTCCTTTTATCACCTCAGGAACATCGCCAAACTCCGCCCCACACTCACTCTGTCTGACGCCGAAAAGCTGGTCCATGCCTTTGTCTCCTCCAGGCTGGACTACTGCAATGCACTCCTCATCGGGATCCCTAACAAAAGCATCCAGAAGCTCCAATACATTCAGAACAGCGCTGCTAGGATCCTGATGAGAGTGCGCAAATATGATCACATCACCCACATCCTTAAAGCACTACACTGGCTACCCGTGAAACTAAGGATCGAATTCAAGGTCTCCGTCCTCACCCACCAGTGTGTCCATGGAACTGCCCCTCCCTACCTCAAGGAACTCCTCACCCCCCATACCTCCTTACGGACCACCCGCTCCAGCAACTCCAACTTCCTCAAACCCCCCAGGACTAAGCTCCGTACTATGGGAGACCGGGCCTTCTGCTCGGCTGCTCCCAGTCTGTGGAATGCTCTCCCCGACCAAATGAGAGCACCACAGACCGTGGAGGCTTTTAAAAAAGGCCTCAAAACCCTTCTCTTCAAAAGAGCCTTTGCCTAGACCTTTTTATATCCCTTTTATTTATTTTTTTATTTTTGTATTGCTTTTTTCTTAATTCTACCGTGTTGTGTAATGTTTATTTATACTGTTCTTGCTGACTACTTGTAGCACTTTGGGATCTGAGATCAGATATTAAGTGCTTTATAAATTGAATCCATTATTATTATTATTATTAGAAGTAGTGCAGTTCCTTGAGAATATGAGATCAAGGACATTGCCAGCTTTATGAGTTGGTGGGGATGGAGACAGTGAGAAAGCAAAGGTGGTTAACAGAGATGTTAGTTCGTCTATCTTCCCTAACTGGAGGTTGAAGTCTCCGAGAAGTACAGCGGGAGGGCCAGTTTCAGGGATGTGTGAGAGGAGATTATCTAATTCCTCCAAGAAGTCTCCCAAGGCGCCTGGTGGACGGTAGAGAACAACAATGGTTAATTGTATAGGATGCGTTACTGTGGCGGCATGGAATTCAAAGGTGGAAGGAGTGAAGTTAGGTAGCTTGAAGAGGGAAAAGCTCCATTTGGGAGAGAGCAGGAGACCAGTGCCACCTCCTCTGCCAGTGGGTCTGGGTGTATGGGAGAAGGAATATGCTGTGGAGAGAGCTGCTGGGGTGGATGTGTTAAATGGAGTAATCTAGGTCTCAGTGAGAGCAAGGAAATCCAGAGACTGTAGGGAGGCGTAGCCAGAGATGAAGTCAGCCTTAGGAACAGCTGACTGGCAGTTCCACAGGCCACCTGAAACTAGATGTTGGATGTCAGTGGAGCATGTGGGATAGACGAGAGCAGGGCGGTTATAGCGAATAGGAGATACACGGGGCCAGCGATGATTGCGAGAAGACACGTGAACAGGAATGGAGAAAATACACATGATTATAGCATGAGGGGCTAGAAAACTAAAGAAAAGAAAAGAAAACACCAGTGGTAATTAGCTCAGTCAGAGGAGGATTTGCCTCCTCTTTGCTACCCTCGTGACTCCCGCAGGACTCCAATGTCTTTGTCAGTCTTACTCCCGCAGGACTCCAATGTCTTTGTCAGTCTTCGGCTGTCTGACGCTGAAGCTGACACTCCAGGAAAGAGCTACCTAAAATCGACACCTGATTGCTGAGTTCTCACAGCTGTGGGGCCACGCCCCTCTAATTAGTTAACTCTCTACAGCTGATGGGCGACAGCAGATTGGCCCTGCCTATATTGTAATGCAGGGTTGAGTACCCCACTGAGACCTGTGTTACAGGTTCCCTTTGAGCAGATCTGAGATTTAAAATCTCTCAAAAGCGCCGTTTTAGCTACAGTAACTACAGAACAATTATACAGACTAGAATATTTTGTTGTTGAATACGTTTTATTTGATGAAAACATTTAAATATTAATAGTAGCCTACAAACAAAATTTAAAATATCAAGAAGATACTGTAGTGATCTCTACAATAAAACAGTTTAGTGCAGGACGTCCAAAGATATTAACAGGAGGGTATGCAAAACAGACGAACTAATAAGGCTTTATTTAAACATTAAAGATTACTTTAAATTAAGGTCTTCTTTTGAATAAGAAAATAACGTTGGGGTTATCCACAGATAAATATGAAGTCTGACAAAGTAATTAACGTCCAATATATTGCCTAGTTTATTTTGGCACTTGACAATCACCTTCCCTGAATTTGACTTAGGTGTAACTAAAGTCTGATTTTAGGGTTTCACATCATTAATCAGAATCTGCAAAGTAACTAAAATGCATGTAGTGGAGTAAAAATGCCAGGTTAACCTCTGAATTGTAGTGGAGTAGAACAAAGTAGTATGCTACTGTAACAAAAACATTTCCCAACTTGGGATCAATAAAGTATATCTTATCTTATCTTAAAGGGCACCTATCATGCTAAATGCACCTTTGTACGTCTTTTATACATGATTATGTGTCCCCGGTGTTCCAGGGAACTCACCAAGTGTCAGAAAACACAACCCTCTCTATTTTCCTCCTTCGCCAAATCTCTAAAAAAGGGGCTGCAACGGATCTGAAAAAAATGGATCCACATTCCGACACTTTTCTACGTCACAAAGACGTACTCCGCTTATTGGTCAACTCTCCACCTATCAGGGGAATGAGCCACGGCCACGTGCATTGCCAAACCTCTCATTCGCATATAGGCTATCGGCAGGCTACCCCAGTCACATCTGTGTTTTTTCCTGCTATTGCCAGGATGTCTAAGCCAGTTAAACCACGGACATGTTTATCAATCAATCAATCAATGTTTATTTATATAGCCCAATATCACAAATGTTACATTTGTCTCAGTGGACTTCACAGTTTGTACAAAATATCAGTATGACAATAAGACACCCTCTGTCCTTAGACCCTCACATCGTACAAGGAAAAACTTCCGAAGAAAACCCACAGTTTAAAGGGAAAAATGGGAGAAACCTCAGGGAGAGCAACAGAGGAGGGATCCCTCTCCCAGGACGGACAGTCGTGCAATAGATGCCGTGTGTAAATTGAAAAGATAATACATTTGCAACATAGGTAGTCCAAATGTTTGGAAATGCATGTGTGTGTAATAGGAAGATGGATCCACGAGGATATCCATCCAGGACCTATGATCCAGGACCACAGCCACGACTCAAGATCCAGGGCTCGTGATGCCGGACACAGGACCGCAGGATCATCCATGACTCCGGATCCCAGCGTATATAGACACCAAAAAGAAAGAAATTTGGGGAAGCTGGGTTAATCGGAACATGGGAGTACACAGGTATAGACAGAGAGAAGGAAGAAGTAAGATGTCCCCCGACAAACTAAGCCTATATCAGCAAAACTAGGGGCTGAATCTAATCAGCCCTAACTATAAGCTTTATCAAAAAGGAAGGTCTTAAGCGCACTCTTAAAAACGGATAGGGTGTCTGCCGCCCGAACACAAACTGGAAGCTGATTCCACAAATGTGGAGCTTGATAAGAAAAGGCTCTGGCTCCCATTGTACTTTTAGAGACTCTAGGAACAACCAACAACCCTGCATTCTTGGAACGCAATGCCCTAGTAGGACAATAGGGTATAATGAGTTCTTTAAGGTAAGATGGCGCCTGCCCATTAAGGGCTTTGTAGGCGAGAAGAAGAATTTTAAATTCTATCCTGTGTTCTATAGGGAGCCAGTGTAAGGCAGCCAGAACAGGAGTAATGTGGTCCCTTTTCCTAACTCTGGTTAGGACACGAGCTGCAGCATTTTGAATTAGCTGAAGCGACTTGACTGACTTCTTGGTACACCCTGATAATAAAGAGTTACAATAATCCAGCCTTGAAGTAACAAATGCATGGACTAGTTTCTCTGCATCGTTTTGAGGCAAGATATGCCTGATTTTTGCAATGTTACGTAGATGGAAGTAGGCGGTCCTTGAAATTGATTTTATGTGGGCGTTAAAGGATAAATCCTGATCAAATATAACACCAAGATTCATTACAGTCTCACTGGTTTATGAACTTCTCTCAAGTCCAACACGGATATGCCTCCAAACTAATGCTACACCCGGGATCAATACCAACCATCCGGGACCAGGCCAGTGAGGACACATCCAATTCTGAAGCTGTAAGTTTTTATTTAGCGGTGTTTTTCCTGATAAAGCTATATCTAGCTTGTAGTATGTAGCATGTAGCATGTAGCATGTAGCTTAGCCGTATCAATGTCGCCTCAACCCCAACTAGTAATCGGTTAGGTGTTTATATGTTCTTGTAACATTTTATTTTGTACGCTCCGCAGTCTTTGCTTTGTCTTTTATTTTAATTATCAGGCATTTGCGAACATGTTCAGACTGCCGTAATGGCGATCTGTGTGAAGGCTGTAAAGCCACGCCTAGCCTAGCCGATAACACAAGTATTTATTCTCCTATTTATTAGTATTTTGTATCCTCTAAAAAATCATATTGAGTAAGTTATAATAACAAACGTAATCTTCTGGAGGTAAGTGCCGTTTTTTCCAGCGTTATGTAAAAGCTTTTGTGATTGTAGTCTGTAAGAACGATCATATATCATCGATCTGTAAGCTACGCTACGCTAAGCTACGCTAATGAGACATGCCGTTTTTTGCAGCGTTATATGGAAAAGCTTTTGCATGTTTACTTGTTTGCGCACATGAATATAAATGGGGGTGTGTTAGGATACAACACTGTATGTATGTATGCGAGGGGACACACACCACGAGTAAAACGGAGCTAAAGCCCTGGTATGTTGTTGTTGACGACATGCATATTCTAATCTGAACCACTTTTTTTGTTGTGCTTTTTTTAACATTGCACAGGCTACGTGGCCAACTTGATGGACCTCATCTTCGACCAAGTCTTTGTGGACCCTGCACCATTATGAGCAACCTGACAGGGAGGAGGTCTTCGCCGGGTATGCCACACGGTTCAATTTGGCTGCTGTCTGAACCCAACATAGACATTTCACGGATCGGAGGACAACGCAGGCCGGAATCACCACTCTGCTCCTCTCTCCAAGGAAGCCCCAGCACCAGCTCACAAAGCTCCTGTTTTTTATGGGTTCAAATAACCGTTGATTTTGACAATAAAGTTCCGAGTTGATATCAAGTGTGTCGTGATTATTCATGTTGGGATGGGTAAAGAATATTCTGATTTCACAAGCATAAGGTTGTGTGTGAACTTTCCAACGGTTGTTGCACGATGTTGGAAGAAAAGGACTGTAAACTATTAAACGCAATGAGGCCAAATGTCTCCCTTTATAAATATATATATGTATCGCTGTGTTTGCGTTACAAACTCTAAGTTACAAACTGTACACATTGCATTCTTGCTAATTAGCCAAAATATGAATGGAATAAGTAGCACGCATCGTAACGGAGTAAAAATAAATAGGGACAACAGCTTGTCAACTAACCATTCAGAAACGTCCTGCTGCAACCGAGATGTTTGCACCTCCACCAAAACCTCCGCTGCTTCAGTTTCTGGATCAAATTGATAATATGCTTGAACACATGCATTGCTCTGAGATGACATGTGTATTCCACACTCGTAATCACAGCAAGCATGGTAACGTGCAGGGGGGCACGGTCAGCTGCTGCTCAGAATTTTCATAGGCAGGTTTGGAATAAAGCGAAAATGAGCGAAACGAGGCATGGCTAAAAAATGATCTGTTTGGTATTTTGAAAAATAAAATGTATAAATATACCTTATATAGGTATGGTCATACACTATATCATTTAAATATAACATGATAGGTCACCTTTAAGATGATCAATGGCTACTGCCATATTTGCAAAATTTGCCTCTGAACCTTGACAAGTGCATGTTTCAGGCTTATCAATGGACAACAGGAGGGGTCTCAGACATAAGACCAGCTGTTAAATAAAGCTCTTCTGACCTTCTGACTATAATGTGTATTCTACTCTAGTTCTAAGTAAAGTCAGTACATTTTAAACCTCATGGTCCTCTTTAGTTCTTCAGATCATGGCAAAACTCTTACTGGTATTCTGAGCTGACACAGTATTATGTGTGTGGATTTTAATTAATAGTTGTCTGTTTCCTTGTAGGATTGGCTACCAGGTGAGTTCAGATATCACGTGTGCCAGTATGAAGAGGTGGTTTCACTGGGGGACCACACTGGTTTTGAGGCCACTTTGAGGCTGGATGTCCACACTGTGGAACAGGTCAAGGAGTGGGTACACAAGCTGAAGGAGTCATCAGGGGTGACATGGAGGGTGGATGTTACTCGACCCAGGTTGGGGAAGCGGGTGCTTTTCAAAGTAAGTGTTGTCTTGTTGATATTTCTTGAAGTTACCTTTTAATGATCCTTTTTACTTTGGCCTTTACTATAATAAATCTGCTTTATTTTGTTCAAGCAAGTTATAAGTAATTTCAAACCTTTATTTATACAGATGAATCCCATTGAGATCATTGATCTCTTTTTCAAGGGAGACCTGCTCAAGTAGTTCCACATGAAACATAAAAACATAAATAGAACAACAAAAGGACATCATACAGCATCATTTACATAATTATCCACATAAACAGGTACCAATAGCTTCCGATTGACTAGCATCCAACCGAGCTTTAAAAACATTTAGTGGCACCAGATTGTTCAGTTTCCATTTAATTTGCAGACTATTCCAAGACAGAGGAGCTGCGCATCTAAAAGCTGTCTTCCCTAAGACAGTCCTAGCAGTTGGCACATTTAATAAAACCACAGCATTCGATCTCAGGCAGTAGCCACTTAAAATTTTCCGTGAGATCAGGGAGCAGATGTAGGATGGAAGTTTCCCTAACATGGCTTTGTATATAAAAATGTACCAGTGACTGAGCCTCCGTACAGTTAGTGAAAGCAAACCAGCCCTTGCATACAGGGTACAGTGATGGGTTAATGCTTTACAGTTTGTCACAAATCTTAGTGCACTGTGATACGCAGCATCTAACTTGACCAGGCAATTGGCAGGTGCATTCATATACATCAAATCACCATAGAGCACAGGTAAAAAGGTCACAGTGACTAGCCTTTTACTGGCCTCAAGCGAGAAACAGGACTTGTTCCTGTAGAAGAAACCTAGCCTAACCCTCAGCTTTTTAAGTAGGTTATTGACATGAAGTTTAAAAGTGAGACAATAATCAAGCCAGATACCAAGGTATTTGTAACAGGTAACCACTTCAAGTTTTATTCCTTGCATAGTTACAATATCTAAAACAGGCTCTGGTGTCTTTTTAGCTTTAGAAAAGAGCACTACCTTGGTTTTCTCAACATTTAAAAGAAGCTTTAGTTCAGAGAGCTTCAACCACATTTTCACCTAAACTGTTGATGGAGAATAAAAGTGGACCTAAAACAGAACCTTGGGGAACACCATTTGCAATGTTCAACCACTCAAAAGACAGCCCATCAAAATGAACACATTGGGACCTTTCAGAGAGGTAGTTTACAAACCACCCCACTGCATGGCTGGACATGCCTATACTGGCTAGCCTCTGCTTTAAAATGTGATGAGCGACGGTGTCAAATGCTTTTGAAAGGTCAATAAATGGAGCTGCACAACTCTGCTTATTATCTAAAATACTCGCCACATCATTCACCACTTTCATTGTGGCAGTGATGGTGCTGTGTTGCTTTCTGAAGCCTGAGTGATGTTTAGACAGGATGTCATTTGTACATTAAAAACACCTTTACCTGTTCACTCACTAAGCGTTCAAGAACCTTAGACTGACAACTTAGAGATTGGCCTATAGTTATTTAATAAGGTGGCCTCCCCTCCTTTTAGCAAAGGCAGGACATACGCTGACTTCCACAATTTTGGAATTGTGTTTGTGCTGATGGAGAGGTTAAAAAGAGTAGTGAGAGGAGGAGCAATACAATCTGCAGCTATCTTTAAAAAGAAAGGTTCTACGTTGTCCGGGCCGGCCGGTTTCTTAGGATCTAACTTGGTTAAAGCTTCACGAACAACATCAACAGTAAAAGGAGTAAAACTAAAAGGGTTTTCCAACACACATTTTTCAGAGTCACATACTGTAGTGTTCACAGAAGCAGAGTTAGTGACAGAATCAAATAGAGAACCACAGGACACAAAATGCTCATTAAAGCAATTTAGCATAGTAGCCCTGTCCGATATAGAGCCAGAAGCTGTGGTAATGCACGGAGGTAGCTCATTACGGATATCGCCGGTGGATAACGATTTAATGGCTTTCCAAAATGTTCCAGGATTATTCAGATTCTTTGTGGTTACTGACAGATAGTACTTTGATTTAGCACTTTTGATATTTGAAGTGAAGCTATTCCTTAGCTGCCTAAAACGCAGCCATTCTACCTCTGAGCCTGATTGCCTAGCCTTTGCCCAGGCCTTGTTTCTCTCATGAAGGAGACTGGACAGTTCAGCAGAAAACCAAGGATTGTCTCGTCCCTTCACTCTAAATTTACGCAGGGGTGCATGTCTATCAATGATCTCCATAAAACCAAGATAAAAATAAGACCATGCAGTTTCTACATCAGCACACAGATCGATTTTTCCCCAATCAAACCCAAACAGATCATGAACAAAACCCTACTCCACAAAATGTTTTATGTCTCTCTTAATAATAATACGAGGTTTAACCTTTTGAACCTTAGTGTCCCTAATAGACCTATCGCTAAGCCACGCCCCCTTTGAAAACTCGGACAAACAAAGCCGTCCGTGAATGACTGTTGACAATGGCCGCGGGGGGAGTTCAAGTTCAATTGTCAGATTTACCACAGCAGGTAATAGACCTGTTTTTTAAAGATGACACAAATATTTCGTCTAGAAGCAGACAGAGAGGGTTACAGTATGCAGTGGAAAAGTACGTTCATGAGATACACATTTACAGAAAATAAACCATTAGAATCGAGGCCAAATGCTACCACTCGCAACTAAAAAGTGAGAAACCCCACAGGCTCTGTATCAATGTTGCTGATGACAACACCATCATGGAGCAGTGTTGTTTGTGTATTGCAGGGTAAGTAATTTCTAACACATTATTACCTTAGACCTCCATGGTGATGCAAGCATTAGCTATAGATAACGTTAGCTAGCTAGCTACTCTCAAGCATTACTTACAGTTGATTTGATTGAAGATTACAAGAACTATGACGATAATCCATGATTACTACTATTATTGCTGATATTTTAGTTTAGGCTAGTGGTCCAACGCAGTATACGAGCTCTCTCACTCACCCGGTATACTGAGTGGGTGGGGCAGGGCTAAAGTCAGGCAGACATTGGATTTGCATATGTCAAAGCCACTGTGTATGCCAGTAGCTAGACCCGACAGCTGTGTCATTTATGTAACGTTCGTGACAGGCAGGCTACATTAAAGTAGGTTGCACCAGGTTCAATGAGTAGCCTAGTCCCACTGCACTGGGGAGCTATATACAAGTAGCAGCTAGTACGAGCAGTGTTCAAAACAGTAGCCTATTTATTTTCTCTCCTTCTCATTGCTGTTGAAACCATAGGGCACCAGGTTACTGTTCGCACATCATTGGGCTCATGTACAGTTTAGACATTTCTCGTGCCCAAAATGAAGACACTGCCTCCTGTACAAGTCGGCCACAGCAGTGGCATAAACCCAGAGGGAAGAAGGTAGCAGGTCAGCCTATATCCTCTGCAGTGGTGGCAAAAGCCAAACTGAACTGCAAACAGAGACCAGTGATCCCCACCTACACTCCTAACAGGTAGTTTCAAAGCACAATAAAAACACATACAGTGGGGCAAAAAAGTATTTAGTCAGCCACCAATTGTGCAAGTTCTCCCACTTAAAAAGATGAGAGAGAACTGTAATTTTCATCCTAGGTACACTTCAACTATGAGAGACAGAATGGGGGGAAAGAATCCAGGAAATCACATTGTAGGATTTTTAATGAATTAATTGGTAAATTCCTCGGTAAAATAAGTATTTGGTCACCTACAAACAAACAAGATTTCTGGCTCTCACATACCTGTAACTTCTTCTTTAAGAGCCTCCTCTGTCCGCCACTTGTTAACTGTAATAATGGCACCTGTTTGAACTTGTTATCAGTATAAAAGACACCTGTCCACAACCTCAAACAGTCACACTCCAAACTTCACTATGGCCAAGACCAAAGAGCTGTCAAAGGACACCAGAAACAACATTGTAGACCTGCACCAGGCTGGGAAGACTGCATCTGCAATAGGTAAGCAGCTTGGTGTGAAGAAATCAACTGTGGGAGCAAGTATTAGAAAATGGAAGACATACAAGACCACTGATAATCTCCCTCGATCTGGGGCTCCACGCAAGATCTCACCCCGTGGGGTCAAAATGATCACAAGAACGGTGAGCAAAAATCCCAGAACCACACGGGGGGACCTAGTCAATGACCTGCAGAGAGCTGGGACCCAAGTCATTTCATTTCATTTCAAACCTTTATTTAGACAGATTTGAGATCATGGATCTCTTTTACAAGGGAGACCTGCATCAATTTAGTTCCACATGAAACATAAAAACAACATAAAAACAAACAATAGAGGACATCATATTTACATATTCAACAACACTTACAAACACCCATAGTGTCATAAAGCATTTCGTGCAGACGTGCCTTAAAAACATTCAGAGAAACAAAATTGCACAATTTCAATTTGGACTATAGGCTGTTCCAAGCAAGTGGAGCTGCGCACATAAAAGCTGTCTTACCTAAGACAGTCCTCACTCTTGGTACATCTAATAAGACTACATCCTGTGATCTCAGACAATAGCTGCTTTCAACTTTCTGCTTTACCAGAGAACAGATGTAATACGGGAGTTTGCCCAACATAGCTTTATAAATAAAAGTGTACCAGTGACTGAGCCTCCGTACAGAGAGTGATGGTAAACCTGCCTTGGTATACAGTGTACAGTGATGTGTAAGCGTTTTACAATTTGTGAAAAATCTCAGAGCACTGTGATATGCAGCATCCAATTTGCTCAGGTAATTGGCAGGTGCATTCATATACAACAAATCACCATAGTCCAGCACAGGTAAAAAGGTCACAGTGACTAGCCTTTTCCTGGCCTCAAGCGAGAAACAGGACTTGTTTCTGTAAAAGAACCCTAGCCTAACCCTCAGTTTTTTAAGCAGGTTATTGACATGAAGTTTAAAAGAGAGACAATCATCAAGCCAGATACCAAGGTATTTGTAACAGGCAACAACTTCAAGTTTTGCTCCTTGCGTAGTTACAATATCTGAAACAGGCTCTGGTGTCTTTTTTTCTTTTGAAAAAAGCATTACCTTGGTTTTATCCACATTTAAAAGAAGCTTTAATTCAGAGAGCTGAGTCTGAATAATGTTAAAAACAGCCTGTAAATTAACAACAGCCTCATTAATGGAGGGACCTGCACAATACATCACAGTATCATCCGCATAAAAATTTAAAGTAGCTTCATCCACATTTTCACCTACGCTGTTAATATATATGGAGAATAAAAGTGGTCCTAAAACAGAACCTTGTCAGAAGACAGTCCATCAAAATGAACACATTGGGACCTTTCAGAGAGGTAGTTCACAAACCACCCCACTGCATGGCTGGATATGCCAATACTGAGTAGCCTCTGCTTTAAAATGCGATGATCAACGGTGTCAAACGCTTTGGAAAGGTCAATAAACAGAGCTGCACAACTCTGCTTATTATCTAAAATACTAATAATGTCATTTACCACTTTCATTTTCGCAGTGATGGTGCTGTGTTTCTTTCTGAATCCTGACTGGTGCTTAGTCAGGATATCATTTAAACATAAAAACTCCTTTACTTGTTCACTCACAAGTCGTTGGAGCACCTTAGCCAGAACTGACAATTTTGAGATTGGCCTATAGTTATTTAAAATAGTTGCCTCCCCTCCTTTCAGTAAAGGCAAGACATAAGCAGACTTCCATACTTTTGGGATTGTATTTGTGCTGAGGGAGAGGTTGAAAAGAGAAGTAAGAGGTGGAGCAATAAAATCTGCAGCTATCTTTAAAAAGAAAGGTTCTAAGTTGTCCGGGCCAGCCGGTTTCCTAGGATCTAACTTGGATAATGCTTCATGAACAATACCAATAGTTAAAGGAGTAAAGCTGAAAGGGTTTTCCAGACCACATTGTTCAGAGTCAAGGATTGGAGCGTTTACAGAAGCAGAGGTACAGTCAGTGACAGAATCAAACAGAGAGCCACAAGACACAAAATGCTTATTAAGGCAATTTAGCATAGTAGCCCTGACTGATATAATGCCAGGCATTGGTGAGGCACGGAGGTAGCTCATTTGGGATATCACCAGTGGAAATCGATTTTATGGCTTTCCAAAATTTCCCAGGATTATTCAGGTTTTCTGTGGTAACTGACAAATAGTACTTGAAGCTATACGTGAAGCTATTTCTTAGCTGCCTAAAGCGTAACCATTCTACCTCTGAGACTGAATTCCTTGCCTTAGCCCAAGCATTATTTCTCTCATGAAGTAGACTGGACAGCTCAGCAGAAAACCAGGGATTGTTTCGTCCCTTCACTCTAAATTTACACAGAGGTGCATTTCTATCTATAATTTTCATAAAACCAAGATAAAAATAAGATCATGCAGTTTCTACATCAGTACACAAATTGATGTTGAAGTGTTTTTTGTCTCTCTTTGTGATGATACGTGGTTTAACCTTTTGGACCTTAGTGTCCCTAATTGTGGCTACAACACAGTGGTCACTCACATCATTAGCAAATACTCCCACAGATGAGTATTTATGTGGAACATTTGTTAAAATTAGATCAATTAAGGAGGATTTATTTAGGGACTTAATATTTGGGAGAGTAGGACTGTCTATAATCTGGGTAAAGTTCAAAGAGGTACACAGGTTTTTAAAATCCTCTGACACAGAAGTTAACCAGTCCCAATTAAAATCACCAAGCAGCACTATTTCCTTGTAGGAAAGTTGTGATAACAGTGTTGCCAATGACGATAAAGAGTCCTTGACAGCCGAGGGGGCCCTGTAGCAGCCCACCACCATGAGCTGTTGACCCTTTGTTACCTCAATATTCACGGCTAAAAATTCTAGCTGTTTACTAACAGATTTGGAAACCATATTAGTTACACAAAACTTATTTTTCACATAAATGGCAACGCCACCACCTTTTTTAGGCCGGTCAGTACGATATACACTGTAACCATTTATGTAAATGTCAGAGGCCAAAATGGATTTATCTAGCCACGTTTCTGATAAGACAATGACATCAGCATCAGTCGAACTCTCCCAAATACAGACAAAATCTAATTTAGGTAACAGACTACGCACATTTAAATGAATTAAACCTTGCCCAGATCTAGATATAAAATCAGCAGGAGTAGCTATTTGACTAATACTGCTAGGTGGACCTGGATTTGGCTGTACATTTCATGGTGGAATGAGCTCCCCATTGACATCAGGACAGCAGAAAGCCTGCACATCTTCCGGCGCAGACTGAAAACTCATCTCTTTCGACTCCACTTCGAGCGATAGAATTACTAACAAGGCACTTATATACTAATAAAGAACTGGCTTATCTATAGCCAGTTGAGTAGCACTTGAAATGTTTGGCTCTATGATACCTGATGTACTTATATGGTTCTGTTTTCTTCAGGGTTGTGTCTTCCTGGTCGTATGTAAGTCGCTTTGGATAAAAGCGTCAGCTAAATGCAATGTAATGTAATGTAATAATGTAATTTCCTGATAGTAACAACAATAAAAATACCAAGCACCTTTTCCTCTTAATCAACACACATACATTGTCAGCTGTTCTAGAGTCACCAGCAAACTTCGCGAAAGTGAGATTAGAGTTTAAAAAACAACTCTGAAGGACCATCGTGGCAGGCATGTGAGAAAGACAAACATTTTCCGAAATGAATGTCCACGACAGTGCAACCAGCAATTGTTTGTGCAACACCTCCGAAACTGAACAGGGGATGTCCACTGCAGGCGGCAGAACATACCCGAATCCAGTAGATTTTTCAGGATGACTAGCGATCTTCTCCTTGTCCAGCACAGCCAAAAAAAGGCACAGCAGAAACACGACACCCGCCATTCTCCCAGTCCAGCACAACAGTATCCACGCTGTTCCCGGAGCAAGAACCCCGTCAGGACAGCAGCAAGAGCCAGTCAGGGAGGCAGCAGCGTAGCAACTCTCCAGGTTTCTTCGCAGTATCTCAGATCAGGCCTTTGCATCCGTAGAAGCAGAAACAGGCCTTCACACCGGAACCAAGACAGGTGGATGGCACCAGAGCAGGCCTCCGATTCAGCAGAACACGGGCCCTCCTCCGTGACTCGTACAGTAGACTCGTACAGCAGAGCAGAGCTGGTCCCGGTTCCTCTCCGGTCCGAAGCAGCGACTCCTCTCCCTCCTCTTCCCCCGCCTCGACACGCTTATTCCTGGCACTAAATCCTTCCAGTGTTGTAATAAGTAAAGCGAACGCACCCGCAAGGACACCTGGCCTCCTATTGGTTGAGGGATTTTGACAGGATTGTTGCACAAAAGTTTCGAGCGCGCACAGAATAAATCTGAGAGCAGAAAAAATCTGTAAACAGCAATATATCTGAGTGCAAGCATACAGTATGAGCAGAAGCAGAGCAAATCTAAGTGCAAGCAGGCACTATTTGAGTGCGAAGACAGGGTTTGAGGGAAAGAAATCAATAAAGTATGCTCTCAAATTTAAATACCACGCTCTTGAATAAAGATAGGGAATAACCCCCATATTCATGATTCTGTTTAGATATTCCTGGCACTAAATCCTTCCAGTGTCACTCGGGGGAAGACTTCAGATGTTCCAGAGTGAGTTTAGAGTTCAATCCTGCCCGTTAACAGCCGGTTTCTGGGGTCTTCTGCGGATATTTCTGAGAGTCTCCGCCGCGGAGTAACAAAGGCTACCATCAGTAACACACTACGCCGCCAGTGACTCAAATCCTGCAGTGCCAGACGTGTCCCCCTGCTTAAGCCAGTACATGTCCAGGCCCGTCTGAAGTTTGCTAGAGAGCATTTAGATGATCCAGAAGAGGATTGGGAGAATGTCATACGGTCAGATGAAACCAAAATAGAACTTTTTGGTAAAAACTCAACTAGACATGTTTGGAGGAGAAAGAATGCTGAGTTGCATCCAAAGAACACCATACCTACTGTGAAACATGGGGGTGGAAACATCATGCTTTGGGGCTGTTTTTCTGCAAAGGGACCAGGACGACTGATCCGTGTAAAGGAAAGAATTAATAGGGCCATGTATCGTGAGATTTTGAGTGACAACCTCCTTCCATCAGCAAGGGCATTGAAGATGAAACGTGGCTGGGTCTTTCAGCATGACAATGATCCCAAACACACCGCCCGGGCAACGAAGGAGTGGCTTCGTAAGAAGCATTTCAAGGTCCTGGAGTGGCCTAGCCAGTCTCCAGATCTCAACCCCATAGAAAATCTTTGGAGGGAGTTGAAAGTCCGTGTTGCCCAGCGACAGCCCCAAACATCACTGCTCTAGAGGAGATCTGCATGGAGGAATGGGCCAAAATACCAGCAACAGTGTGTGAAAACCTTGTGAAGACTTACAGAAAACGTTTGACCTTTGTCATTGCCAACAAAGGGTATATAACAAAGTATTGAGATGAACTTTTGTTATTGACCAAATTATGTCATTTTCCACCATAATTTGCAAATAAATTCTTTAAAAATCAGACAATGTGATTTTCGGGATGTTTTTTTCTCATTTTGTCTCTCATAGTTGAGGTATACCTAGGATAAAAAAATTACAGGACTCTCTCTCATCTTTTTAAGTGGGAGAACTTGCACAATTGGTGGCTGACTAAATACTTTTTTGCCACACTGTACATTTGGTAATAAAGGCAAAATGGTGCTCCTTCACAGTTTATTGAAAAAAAATGTTTGCACCGTCATGCAGTTTGATGTGAAAGAATAATAGCCTAGGCACAACATCAGATACATTTTTACAGTGAATAGTTAATACTATGCATAACACAGTTAACAGTAACATGTATCTTTCTGCCTTTAGGAGTCATGAATCTGAGGAAATATATGAGACACTGAGATGAATGAGAGGCACACCTATAAGCTACATCGTTCACCAGACCCCTATACAGGTAGCAGTAGGTGGAAAGGACTACCCCATTGGTTGTGGCTTGAGCTATCAGTTAATGGTATTCTTGAGGATGCAAGGCTGGAAGTTAGACAGCATCCTCACAACATACCAGATCTGGTTGATGTTTCTCAACCTTATGTTAGGGATCCTCTCTGACACAATTTTAAATTTCTTTATCTTAGATATAGCACGTTCAACATGTATCCTGTGTGCAGCCACTTTTTTTGTCAGGCAGACATCTGTAGAGGGCATCTGCCTTTTTCCTCTGATGAAGGGTGGGATGTTTATTTCAAGTCCAATTTCGTGTAGGTCATTTTCAATTAAAAAGCCCATCCCCTTCCTGCAGATAGCCATGTTTAAGCAGATGTTTCATTAGCTCAATAAAGTTGCTCTGCCTAACTATTTATTTGTCAGACATAGATCCAGTGAAAAGAGTTGAACAAAATATTACTGAACCTCGTGGATCACATGCTATGAGGGATTTCAATGTGTTTGCAGACTTGTAGGTTGAGTAGCTTTGGCTCTGCAATACAAGTGAAGTTGGGGTTTGAATGTGTAATTCTGTACAGTCTAATATTGCCATCGTTGTAGGAAATTCCTCTCTGTACTTTCCTGGCATTTGTGCCATTATTATGTCTATATGAGGCCATGTGGGTAGTTCCCCTAGAACTGTGAACATGTAGTCCACCCATGCGTTGAACAAAGTACCAACACTACGTTCATCAATCATAAATCTAAATGCCAAATCTTTTAAATCATGATTTTGTCTCAGTTTCATAAGAACAAGCAAGAGCTGCACACGCAGGGGCATTGTGTTAATTTGCCAATCAGTTCTGCTATATGTCAATGGGACTGAAGTTTGCTTTGCTGTTTCACTGCTAGGTATACTAAACACAGTACATAGATTGTTGAATTGACCATAAGTGAATCCAGTGGCATATTTGAAATAGGCTGGTACACGGCTGTGCTGCAAGACCTCTGGTGTTAATCTATTTGGTACATGATTATGTCTCTGAACAGTATTTATACTCGTCAGTGATTCGATTTGTGCTTGTTGATTTCTCAATCTTTCATCTCGCTCCTCTTGTCCACCTTCCATTGGGGGAGGCTGCTCCACAGGCCGGCGCTCCTCATGTGGAGGCTCCTCCACACCCTGACCTTCTTAGAGAAGAGAGAGGAGTAAGAGGGGAGGAGAGAGGGGTGATGGATAAGGAGAGAGGGGTGATGGATAAGGGGAGAGGTGAATGAGGGGAGAAAGGAATGAGAGGAGAGAGGGAAAAGAGGAGACAAATGACTCCTTGATGTTTCTAATTTTTTCTCTCGGTGCAGCTCCCACTGTTGCAGCTCCCACAGACCAACCCAGCAACATCCCTGCCTGTATCCTCTTCCTGTACCAAGACCATCCCCATGCCCCTCTCTCCAGACATAGCCATACCAACACCACAGCACAAGCAGAGCTTTGATCTGGAGGAAGCAAGAATACTAACTGCAAACCACGGGACAGGCTGCATGTCCACTGTGGCACAAGGAGCGAGAGGGCAGGCTGACTGCATCATAATTTGGCACAATAGTAAAGAGAAAGAACATTTCAGATGCCTTCATACAGTCCACATATTACCCCAAGCCCTTCACTGCTACTGCAACAACCTATGGCTCTGCCAATGAGTCAAAGGCCAAGCAGCTGTACCAGGAGACATTTCTATGGGATTAGTTTTGCATCATAAAGATAAAGCAACACTTTCTCAGAATAAAGCAAAACTATGAGTTTAAAAGAAGAAAAAAAACTGACTCAAGCAAAATAAAATACATTTCAAAAATAAAACTATAAGTCGCAAACAAATCATTCGTGTAATCATGTAAACTATAAGTATTTTTTCTTTGTTTTAACATAGGTTTTTGTTTGCAGTTCTTGTTTCTTCTTTCTCAATGATCATCAAGATCACCAACGATCTCCTCATTGCTGCTGACTCTGGCAGCCTCAGCATCCTCATCCTCCTGGACCTCTCTGCAGCATTTGACACCATCTCTCACAACATCCTCCTCACCCGCCTCTCAGACCTCCTGGGTGTCACTGGCACAGCGCTGTCCTGGTTGACTTCCTACCTTCACAACAGGAAACAGTTTGTCTCCATCAGTGGCTCAAACTCACCCCCCGGCCCCAGTCCACCACGGTGTACCCCCAGGGCTCTGTGCTTGGCCCCCTCCTGTTCACCATTTACATGCTCCCCCTCGGTCAGATCATCCGACATCATGGACTCAATTTCCACTGCTACGCTGATGATACCCAATTGTATCTCAGCACCACTCCATCCTCCCAGCTCCCCCCTCAGTCTCTCATCAACTGCCTGCATGACATCAAAACATGGATGTCTTCCAACTATCTCAAACTGAACAGCAGGAAAACAGAGCTCATGGTTGTGGCACCCAAGGCCCTGCTCCAGAAGGTTGGTGACTTCGTCCTTGAGGTTGACGGCTGCTCCATCTCCCCATCTCCTGAAGCCCGCAACCTGGGTGTCATCCTTGATTCCACCCTTTCCTTCCATTCCCACGTCAAGTCTGTGACCAAGTCGGCATTTTTCCATCTGAGGAACATTGCCAGACTCCGACCGTCACTCTCGGAGTCGGTTGCCGAAACCCTGGTGCATGCATTTGTCACCACACGCTTGGACTACTGCAATGGTGTCCTGTTCGGGGTTCCCAACAAAACCCTGGACAGGCTCCAGTATGTCCAAAACTGTGCTGCTAGGGTCCTCACACACACAAAGCCGTGGCAGCACATCACTCCCACCCTCATCCACCTACACTGGTTGCCGGTCAAGTCCCGCATCACCTACAAATCCTCCTCCTTACCTACAAGTCCCTCCATGCCCTTGCCCCCCAGTACCTATCGGACACCCTTCACCCACATGCCCCACCCCGGAACCTGCGGTCCTCAGACTCCGGCCTGCTTACCCACCCCCCGCACCAAACTGCGAACCTTTGGGGACAGAGCCTTCAGCGTGGCAGCCCCCACCCTCTGGAACGCTCTCCCTGCGGAGATTCGCAACATCCCCACACTCGATGCCTTCAAAGGGGCCCTCAAGACCCATCTGTTTGCCAAGGCTTTCGGCCCCTAAATCGATCTGTTGTTTTGTCTGTCTGCCTTTTGTTTTGTTATGTTGTTTTTTGCCTATTACTTGTAAAGCGACCTTGGGTCCCTTGAAAGGCGCTATATAAATTCAAGTTATTATTATTATTATTATTATTAATGATCAGACTTTTGCTCTCGCTGCAGCACTCTCATTTGCGCTCCTTCACTTTTTGTTTGAGATTCTGACACAAACGTCCCAGGTGGGCGGGACTTTCAGGGGTGCGTCCCCATTGGCTACTCAGTTTTTGAGTTACAGCCCAGTCCTCCAGCGATTGTACAGTGCAGGCAGCTGCGGTGCGGTAGCTGAGCGTGGATAGTGCAGTACATGCTATGTTATAAAGCCGTGGAGGGCGGGAGTTTATAAACCAAAGAGTTACCGCCCTTACGGGACGCTGTAATAAGTAAAGCGAACGCACCCGCAAGGACACCTGGCCTCCTATTGGTTGAGGGATTTTGACAGGATTGTTGCACAAAAGTTTCGAGCGCGCACAGAATAAATCTGAGAGCAGAAAAAATCTGTAAACAGCAATATATCTGAGTGCAAGCATACAGTTTGAGCAGAAGCAGAGCAAATCTAAGTGCAAGCAGGCACTATTTGAGTGCGAAGACAGGGTTTGAGGGAAAGAAATCAATAAAGTATGCTCTCAAATTTAAATACCACGCTCTTAAATAAAGATAGGGAATAACCCCCATATTCATGATTCTGTTTAGATATGCAAGTATAAGCCATGATAGCTTATTTTATTAACACGCTAATTTGATATGAAAATCAATGGAGGCTGAGTTAACTTTGTAGGAAAACATACCGTCCATGACTGCCCCTGAGCTGTGTTTTATTTGTTAACTTCATGTTTTTAATTTCCTAAAACATTTATTTTCCTCTCATATTAACAGTGTGGATCATTGAGACAGCGTGGCGTCCAGAGGTCTTATCCCGTGCGTTTTCCCACTTCCTCTGAGGGGACAGCATTAGATCTAGGAGGGGGGGCATGAAGAAAGACCTGCACCATCTTCATCCATGCTGGGCGTTGCGGTTATCACTGGCTCAGTGTCATTTTATTTGACCAAATGTCTTTACATATACATTTCGTCTACCCAGGAGACACCGACACTAACGTGGCCGAGTGGACTCCGGAGTTTGCTGCATGAGTTGCACTGTATGATCTGTGGTGTAGTGGGTTGTCACTCAAACTGAGTAGCCAATGGAGACACACCCCTGAAAGTCCCGCCCACCTGGGATGTTTGTGTCAAAATCGAAAACAAAAAATGAGGGAGCACAAACGAGAAGAGCTGCAGCGAGAGCAAAAGTCTGATCATTGAGAAACAAGAACTGCAACAAAAACCTATTTTAAAACAAAGAAAAAAATACTTATAGTTTACATGATGACACAAATGATTTGTTTGCAATTTATAGTTTTATTTTTGAAATGTATTTTATTTTGCTTGACTCAGTTTTTTTTCTTCTTTTAAACTCATAGTTTTGCTTTATTCTGAGAAAGTGTTGCTTTATCTTTATGATACAAAACTAATCCCATAAATAGCTTTATGCAACGTGTGTGACGCAGAAAGAGAGAGAGAGAGATCAGGATCAGCTGCTGCTGACGGAGACAGGCAGCTCTGCATGATCACCTGCAGCTCCGCCTGCTGTAACGTAGCGTTGAGCGGAGCAAAACACACAATTCAAGTTAGACCTAACACACTTAGCTATTTTATCTACCCCTAGAACAACCTAAACTAGTTAAAAATATGTTTATTCTTAACTGTCGGGTCACTCATTACTGGATCATGGAGCTGCATGAGACGGATACGGACCGGCTGTCTGCTTTTCGATCCGTTACGATTATAAACTGAAGCAATATAAAAAATGAGCCCCATTAACTGAGTTTTAAACATCAGCATATATTACCGGCCATAGTCCGATAATGACCTGCTAACGGAAATTCTGCTAGATAATTATTATTATTATTGAAACATTACCGGTAAGTTCAGTCAGACAACTCACGTGTTTCTTTAACATGTTTATTAGAAGCAGCATATAGTTGAGTTTGGCGACTCGGCTCGGGCCTCATCACTCCATAGATATACATAGCACGATGAGTGATGATTAAATAACTAACCCCCGAGCCTACAGGTGGAAGCTGGGGTGGAAGCTGGGGTGGTGGTGGGGCAGGCAAGCAGCAGCGACGTAGAGGTAGCTGCAGCAAAGAAGCAGCAAGCAATGCATGGAGAGAGATCTGGCAGGTTAAATAGAGCGGCATATTAAGGAGACTCTGTTAGGTTGGTTGTAGACTGGCAAGGGGGCGTTATGTATGAATGCAGCATAAGTGCTCGAGTTGACTGCCTGAACTAGCTCGCAGGCTTCGCCCCATTTCAGTCAGACAACTCACGTGTTTCTTTAACATGTTTATTAGGAGCAGCATATAGTTGAGTTTGGCGACAAGGCTCGGGCATCATCACTCCATAGATATACATAGCACGATGAGTGATGATTAAATAACTAACCCCCAAAACTGCGTGGAGATTAGATACTATCCCCCAAAACTGCGTAGCCCGAGTCTGACGCTGGTGATGTAAGACTGATAAGTAGAGGGCCTGGCGAGCTGCCATGTGGCCATTCCCCCTAAAAACAGCGGCTTTAAGGGGAATATACTACTTAGCGAGACTGCTATGTGTAGGCCTGAGGAATAGCCCAGAGCCAATTCTTCCCTGAGCACAGCGGCTTTGAGAGGAATATACTACCTATATATGCTACCTAATGAATGAGCTATGTGAAGGCCCGGGAACAGCCATCCCCCTTAAAGGTGACCTATCATGCTATATTTAAATGATATAGTGTATGACCATACCTATATAAGGTATATTTATACATTTTATTTTTCAAAATACCAAACAGATCATTTTTTAGCCATGCCTCGTTTCGCTCATTTTCGCTTTATTCCAAACCTGCCTATGAAAATTCTGAGCAGCAGCTGACCACGCCCCCCTGCAGAAGAGCCGGCGAGAGTCACGTTACCATGCTTGCTGTGTTTACGAGTGTGGAATACACATGTCATCTCAGAGCAATGCATGTGTTCAAGCATATTATCAATTTGATCCAGAAACTGAAGCAGCGGAGGTTTTGGTGGAGGTGCAAACATCTCGGTTGCAGCAGGACGTTTCTGAATGGTTAGTTGACAAGCTGTTGTCCCTATTTATTTTTACTCTGTTACGATGCTTGCTACTTATTCCATTCATATTTTGGCTAATTAGCAAGAATGCAATGTGTACAGTTTGTAACTTAGAGTTTGTAACGCAAACACAGCGATACATATATATTTATAAAGGGAGACATTCATATTTTCAGCATATATACAATGGCCTCATTGCGTTTAATAGATACAGTCCTTTTCTTCCAACATCGTGCAACAACCGTTGGAAAGTTCAATAACTTAGGGTGATAAAAAGTATAACTCCAACACCTCAGTTGTCAGCAATGTGTGTTTCATGTGTTTTAAAAGCTCAGTTATTGACTTCTTTCTAAAGGGGTACATGTGCAACTTGCGCCACGATGCCTTCTGAACCGGAGCATGTGCTACATGGAGATACCACAGGTAACATTAGCTTCACTAAGTTGTCTGTTTAGGGAATACATTTTTTACATGTCATTCAATATATGTTTATCACACTAGGTGTAAAGACGGATGCAGGAACATGAGGACTCTGTAACCTGTATGGTGGACCATCCTGGATTGGAGCCTGTGTGCCTAAATGTGTTCTTCCTGCAGAATGCATTGAATATTTACAGAGCTGAACACAGTTGGACTACAGTTGAGGCAAATAGAGCACTGAGTGGTTTGTTTGTTTTGACTGAAATTGTAAAACGAATGCTAATATTGTTCATGGAAATAAATACTGGTGTATATGGCTTTATGCAATCTTTCATTCTGTCATTGTACATGTACTATTATATACTACACAGCAATGGCATAACACACCCATGTGTACGACAAAAAAAGTCCACACACAACCTTATGCTTTTGAAATCAGAATATTCTTTACCCATCCCAACATGAATAATCACGACACACTTGATATCAACTCGGAACTTTATTGTCAAAATCAACGGTTATTTGAACCCATAAAAAACAGGAGCTTTGTGAGCTGGTGCTGGGGCTTCCTTGGACACAGGATCAGAGTGGTGATTCCGGCCTGCGTTGTCCTCTGATCCGTGAAATGTCTGTTAGCTTCAGACAGCAGCCAAATTGAACCGTGTAGCATACCCGGCGATGACCTCCTCCCTGTCAGGTTGCTCATAATGGTGCAGGGTCCACAAAGACTTGGTCGAAGATGAGGTCCATCAAGTTGGCCATGTAGCATGTGCAATGTTAAAAAAAGCACAACAAAAAAAGTGGTTTAGATTAGTATATGCATGTCGTCAACAACAACATACCAGGGCTTTAGCTCCGTTTTACTCGTGGTGTGTGTCCCCTCGCATACATACATACAGTGTTGTATCCTAACACACCCCCATTTATATTCATGTGCGCAAACAAGTAAACATGCAAAAGCTTTTACATATAACGCTGCAAAAAACGGCATGTCTCATTAGCTTAGCGTAGCTTAGCTTACAGATCGATGATATATGATCGTTCTTACAGACTACAATCACAAAAGCTTTTACATAACGCTGGAAAAAACGGCACTTACCTCCAGAAGATTACGTTTGTTATTATAACTTACTCAATATGATTTTTTAGAGGATACAAAATACTAATACATAGGAGAATAAATACTTGTGTTATCGGCTAGGCTAGGCGTGGCTTTACAGCCTTCACACAGATCGCCATTACGGCAGTCTGAACATGTTCGCAAATGCCTGATAATTAAAATAAAAGACAAAGCAAAGACTGCGGAGCGTACAAAATAAAATGTTACAAGAACATATAAACACCTAACCGATTACTAGTTGGGGTTGAGGCGACATTGATACGGCGAAGCTACATGCTACATGCTACATACTACATACTACAAGCTAGATATAGCTTTATCAGGAAAAACACCGTTAAATAAAAACTTACAGCTTCAGAATTGGAGGTGTCCTCACTGGCCTGGTCCCGGATGGTTGGTATTGATCCCGGGTGTAGCATTAGTTTGGAGGCATATCCGTGTTGGACTTGAGAGAAGTTCATAAACATGTCCGTGGTTTAACTGGCTTAGACATCCTGCCAAGAGCAGGCAAAAACACAGATGTGACTGGGGTAGCCTGCCGATAGCCTATATGCGAATGAGAGGTTTGGCAATGCACGTGGCCGTGGCTCATTCTCCTGATAGGTGGAGAGTTGACCAATAAGCGGAGTACGTCTTTGTGACGTAGAAAAGTGTCGGAATGTGGATCCATTTTTTTCAGATCCGTTGCAGCCCCTTTTTTAGAGATTTGGCGAAGGAGGAAAATAGAGAGGGTTGTGTTTTCTGACACTTGGTGAGTTCCCTGGAACACCGGGGACACATAATCATGTATAAAAGACGTACAAAGGTGCATTTTGCATGATAGGTCACCTTTAAGCACCACGGCTTTGAGGGGAATATACTACCTAGTGACTGCTATGTGAAGGCCCGGGAACAGCCCGAAAAGCCATTCCCCTTAAGCACCACGGCTTTGAGGGGAATATACTACCTAGAGAGACTGCTATGTGTAGGCCTGGAAGTGACCAGTGCCGACCCCTCCCCCAGCACCGCGGCTTTTAGGGGAATATACTACCTAGAGAGACTGCTATGTGTAGGCCTGGAAGTGACCAGTGCCGACCCCCCCCCCAGCACCGTGGCTTTGAGGGGAATATACTACCTATCAAGACTGCTGTGTCTAGGTCTTTGAGGCAGCGACAATGAGCTTTCCCCCCCAAGCATGCAGCTATGAGGGGAATTTTCTATAATGAAATAAATATAACCCAGCAACCACCTGGTATGCAATAACAGAATTCTACAGATATACATCTTTGAACGTTACTCATCATCGAGTAGTGCAAGAGCTCATGGTTGTTTGTGCTGAAAGGATCTCATTCCTGTGAGGCATGACATAGCGCTGGTGGGCAGAAGATGACCGTCGGCCCAGGATACTCCGGGTTGAGGTAGGCGGATATAGAGCTGCGGTTGTGGCTGTGCAGATTCTTAAACAGTGGGAATAGCGATCTGGGGGCAGATCGCAGCTTAGGCAGAGATCACGCAGCTTGGAAGAGAACCCTCGTCGTTGGGTTTGCAGCCATCGAATAAACATGGGTGCCGACCCATGTGTCAGAGGGCAATGATGCGAGAAGTTCAGCATGGAAGATAAAGGATTACATAACAAAAATCATCCATTCCCCATCAGTAGGTGGTGCTCGTCCCAAAACAGAAGCAATACAAAAAAAACACCTCTGACAAATGTTAGTTTTAGCAATGATTATTCGGGGTTCATTGACTCCCAAAACAGAACTGTCAGACATTGAATATTTCAAAAAAGTGTGTATATTTGATCTCCAAAGTTAATTCAGTAAGGGAGAGATTATGCTGAGGATTAAAAGGTGAGAGGTCTGTGTATATTCGCCACCTGAGAAACCAATAGAAAGCTGTAACAACTGCATCTGACGTTTATCAATGTATAGTGAAACCCCTTTTCCTGAACTTATACATTAACCTTTGCACGGGTGCAAAGTTAAGAGGCAGTCTTTGTCATTGCGTGGAGGACGTGCCTTCTTAAGGCCCTTGAGGAGCAAATTAATGAACTCTTGCGTGGCTTAATACTTAGCACTTAAAGATTGCAGGATTCGAATGAAAATACAATTAATGCATGAACAACTATTATATCTATTGCATAAGTACACAGAGGCGGTTGGGACAGAAGAAGATAAAGTACCAAGCTGAATTGTATGCTTTGAATCATGCTCTTGGTTGGAGGCAGAATATGGGAAATCCTTGAGGGGCTTGACGTGTAGATCCAGAGTCATTTGGTTGAACGAAGGGCATGGCAAGCTGGTGGGGCAAACCACTCATTGTGAAATCCCCCGAACCAGCAGAAGGCGCAGCATCTGTAAGTAACTAGAGAGGATCTGAAGACACCGCAAGGTCATTATAAAAGAATGGACATAACATTCCACTCGTCGCAGAGGGGCTAAGGAGCAAAGATCTGAGCAATAGCCATCTCTAAGATTGCATTCATGCCGAATAGCCCGCGTCTTTACACCAGACGCAAGTGTATTACATCGTTTAATTTGCAGAAGGTTGGGTTTGCATTCACCCAGGCAACCTCAAACAGACTATGAACTGTAAACTAAAGTCATTGTACGGAGATGCTTTTTCAACAATTGGCGGGACATTAAGCGGATAAAATGCAGATCCCAGCAATTTCTACAGTAGCCTGCATCATGGAGCATTGGCAGGTTATTTTAATACTGCTGTTAATCTGGAGAGTGTATCAATAGACTCTGCGGCCGGCGTATAGGATTATAAATCAGACCACGTGAATTAAAAACATTATAACACATAATGAGACGTTATGCAGTGAGTAGGTTTCACCGATGACAGGTGGCTCCGATAAGATTGTACCACTGCCTTTTCTCTGTACACAGGGGACCAGTGAGGTAAGCAGTCACCAGAATGAATGCATGACCCTATAGGTTACTGGATGTTGCACACAGCATAAATAGCAAAACAAGCGATGACGCGCAAATAGTTGTTTCCCATGTTTGATGCGGACTACGTCACACCAGCAATGAACCTCTCCAGAGTTTACTAGCGAGCGACCCGAGACCACCTCTTTTAGGCGGGGCAGAGGTATCGGATTGCTTCCACACCAATCCAACGAACCGCATCAAGGGGTTAACGCTACAGGGACCGATTCAATAGTACTAACCAAGCAGGTGTGAACGTGACCTAAGTCTATGGTGCCTTAAGGTTTGGACAGAAAGGCTAGCGCTTGTTCTTCATAAATATAAAACATCTCTTTTAGAGAGACTACCAGTGCGAGACCATGATTGAAGGCAGTAATCAGTATTGAATGTATTACAAGTCTAATATGTAGTATAACGTAGAGCACTTTGAACATTTGGAAAGGCACTAAATAATTAACATGAATTGTAATTATGGCAGTTATGATGCGGGACAGCTTGTCTGGTGGCAGTGAAGCTTGCATCAGCACACTATCGAGAATGATACCGATAATTCTAGACGTGTGGAAGGGCTTCCAGTTCCTGTTCTGAAAGAGGTAGGCCTAGCTATTGAAAAGTTTTATCTGGGAAAGTTAACAACTAGGAAATGGTTAAAAGATGGACACCAAGGGGTGCTTGCAGGTGTTGCAGAGAATCCAGCATAATGCTTCTGATGAGGGGTCAAAGAAACGTGGGCTACTATGGCAACCAAATGCACATTTGATTGTAAAACCTTACAATATATATGCCTATGTATATATATATATACATATGGGATGTCTGCTTTCCCTACCATGTCATCTACAGAGCATAGAACCAGGAAAAAACTTTAGTAGTTATTAATACTCGACAGAATAATCGTGAGGAACCAACAGCTCAAGAAACGTTGCTAGAATAATTCCTCCTAGCACTAGGCTAGGTGCCTGTCGTGTTTTTAAACGTTTTTAAACGCAATAGCAAGTGAACACAGCAGTGAGGTAGCTGCAGCAGCAAGCAATGCATGGAGAGAGATCTGGCACGTTAAATAGAGCGGCATATTAAGGAGACTCTGTTTGGTTGGTTGTAGAGTGGCAAGGGGGCGTTATGTATGAATTAAGCAATCATACACGAGAGGCCAGGCGTACGGACCTCGGCGCAAGCGCCTCGGTCCTGCCGCAGTACTGTCGTACCAATAATGACGTTCAAGAACGGCCTCAAGTGTATGATTGCGATTCTATAACACAAACTATCATTGTAATCAACAATATTGTAAAATAATGTCATAATGTGGGCTAATTTGCTCCCAAACCTACGCTTTCTGCTTGAGTTAATCTCCGTCAGAAAGTAGTTCCTGAAAGTAATTCCCATGGTAACGATAGCCGATCGAACACTCCTGCTACCCCGCTTACAGTTATTGATATAATTATAGTAAATAATATATTATTAACCAATTTATTGAAAACAATTTATTGAAAACAATTCTTGAATTAGGCTATTTAAATATGTGAGTAATCACGGTGTGGGATTAGCGGAACAAATCAAATCAGGCTCCGTGGTGCTGAAACATTTTGGGTTCAGAATGAAGGTGGATGTTCATGCTGCCATTAAAAGTGCAATTCTTGAAACAGCTCTCCATGAACTCCATGCCAGACTTGTTTGCAGGTGCTGCTGTGGTGTTCACGGGTAGGACTACGTTATAGGAAGAGCTTTCCTCCTGTGGCCGTTTCATGGTGTGTCCCGGACCGGCAAAAAGCGCGTTGCTCCACATCTTTCTGTTGTCTAGAGATGGAGCCCAGTAGCTGCGAAGCGATAACTCGTTTTTATGTCCGCTAACGGACATGATTTCTCTGGCCTCCAACCCTGCCTCCGCCAGCCACTGTATGCAGGTGCTTCTGACATTTTGTAGCTACCGATTTCCAACGAGAGACAATGTATAACCGTGTAACGGCTGTGTGTCGCTAAACGTCGCTATGGAAACCACACGATGTAGGCTCATGGAAGTAGTTCCGGTAGGCTAGTGGCGTGTGTAGGCCACTGGATACTTTGTGATTAGGCACGTTCTATTTGATCGTTGTTTGATCGTGGAATCAAACATGCCTATTGACCAATCAGAGAGCTTGCTCAAACCTATGTGTTATAGAATGCAGCATAAGTGCTCGAGTTGACTGCCTGAACTAGCTCGCAGGCTTCGCCCCATTTTAGAATTTTTCCGGTAAAATAAATTATTTCCGGACACTTGACCGGCAAGAAAAAGTATTGGCGGAAACCCTGCAGTGTTTATACCTCTGTAAGTAACAGACACATTCACCTAAAGTCAACCTGAAGCTTTCATTGCATATTAAACTCTATATTTAGCAATTATTGATATTTCTCTGTCCGTCTGCTGGATGTTTTCACTATTTGCTTTAAAGGTCCCATCATATGCTTTTCCAGTTAATACCCGTCCCCTTGTGTGTTATGTAGTTTTTTCTGCATGTAAACCATCTGCAAGTCACAAACCCTCAAAGTACACCCTGTAGCGAGTAAAACTCCATGGGACCTTATTTCGGACAAATTATGTATTGAAGTCAATGGCGAGAGAAAAGTTATTTTTCGATCCCGTTTGCATTGTGCCATGAAATACACATATGATGTTTGTCAATTTAAAAGATAATGTTGCAAGTTATAAAAAAAAAGAATTGCCGTAAAACTGTGAAGTAACACTTTTTTTGTGTGAAACCGCTCAATGAACTACATCTCCAACCCAGTCTCATGGCATTTCGTGTTCACCAACACAATTTCCCCCTTTTTTTCGTGTTGCAAAGCACGATTTTAAAAGCAATGTATTTCTACTAGTAATGTGTTTCGTGCCTGCAGCACGTCTTTTTCTCCTGTCGGGTCGTGCAAGACCGGAAGCTGTGTGGTTCATAAAAACATGTTCTTACTCAATATCAAGCCACAATTATTGATTTTATTTTAAATCGTGTAATTTCTGACTTTTGTTGCCGTCTGTGAGGAAAATAAATGGGGCTCAGAGCCTCAGGATACTGAAATCTGTATTTTTTTAAATATTTTTTTCCTTCTAATTTGTTATTCTTTTCAAAATAACACACTGTTATTTACTCACCAATAACACACAATTATCCTTGCTTTTATTTATTGGTTTAATTCCATAATCTCGGGCTTTGTTGGCGTCCGTCAGGAACTGAATTTCAAAATAAAAATAACCGGAAACAGACGTAGGCCTCTAGGAGTTTAGGATGGCCGAAGACACTACACTACCCATAATCCCCAGCTATCGTTTAGGACTACAGTCCCCGTGATTAATCTTCAAGCTCTGGGATTGGATGTTGGAGTGGCAGTGCGCCAAGGTTACGCCGAGCGTCAAACAGCTGTTTGAAATGGAACGAAACCACGCCAGACTCAAAACTGGAATCGAACGCCCCCCCCAGAACTACACATGCTGGCTATTGTGTTTCGCAACATGTTGGGACGTCTCTACTGAATGTTTTCGTTTTTCCCACAATTTGAAGTTGCCAGTATTAAACACATTGGTGTTATCAAATGTAAAACATGTAATTCATAAATGGGTGAAAATCACTTGTGTCCATAATGTGCAGCATTAATATATACCCACATGACAGCTCATTGTTACTTTATAATTCTACTCCACTACAATTCAGAGATTAACCTGATATTTTTACTCCACTACATTTATTTGAGTTACTTTGCAGATTCTGATTAATGATGTGAACACCTGAGATTCAGTGAAGGTGATTGTCAAGTGCCAACAATCAGGAGAGATACAGTATTTGAGAGTTGGTGCTTGAGAAGACTAAACATTTATCTGCAATTGACATGAATGAAAACGAGTAATAAAGTATATTCATAATACATTGTGAGAATTCTGGTCTACTGGTATGGCCACCAGACTATGCAAGTCAAATGGGGCAATAGGGTCTCAGCCCCATTTGGGGTTAGCAATGGTGTCAGACAAGGTGGAATTATGTCCCCAGTTCTTTTTAACCTTTATATTGATGATCTGTCCAAGCAACTGAGAGCCTGTAATACTGGATGCATGATTAGTAGTACTCTAGTGAACCATATTATGTATGCAGATGATCTTGTTGTGCTGAGTCCATCTAACGCTGGTCTCCAGCAGCTTCTTGCTGTTTGCTCTGTGTATGGTGTGGAACATGACATCAAATACAACGCCAGTAAGAGTGCTGTCATGATCGTTAGAACCAAAGAGGATAAATGTCTTAAATTTCTTGATTTTAAATTGTCTGATATTAATCTTAGTGTCTGTAATAAGTTAAAATATCTTGGACACTTTATTACAGAACAAATGACAGATGATGAAGATATTTATAGGCAATGCCACATGATGTATGCACAAGCAAACATTCTCCTACGTAAGTTTGGTGCATGTACAGATGGAATGAAGATGTCTCTGTTCAGAGCATATTGCACTCCGCTCTATACTGCACATTTGTGGTCAAACTACAGAAAAGCAAGTTTACGGAAACTTCAAGTAGCTTATAATGATGCCATGAGAATATTGCTGAAGAGACCTCGATGGTCTAGTGCAAGTGAAATGTTTGTGGCTGCAGGAGTCAATACTCTACAAGCTGTTTTAAGAAATCTTATGTATAAATGTATTTGCCGGCTTAATGACTCTGATAATGAAATCCTCTTGGCCTTATCGAACATAAGGTACAGTACTACACGCTACAAATCACAGCTGTGGAGACATTGGTATAGTTGTCTCTTTGTAGGACACGATTTAAATTATTCTTAAACTATGAATTCTTTTTATGCTGTGTATGTAATTTATTATATGTAATGCCTTGTCTTTTATCTATGTAATGTCTTGTCTTTTATCTGGGCCCTGAGTCTGTAATAAAGTTGTCATTCATCACTTGTTATTCTCTACTAATAGTTAATTAAAGACTGTATATTATGGCTATTTTGCACATCCCTTTCAAGATTTCAAGATTTTCAAAGATTTATTGACATATCATACACAACTACGGTGGATGCAATGAATGAAAATCTTGGGTCAAATTAGGGATGCATATCGTTGACTTTTTTACGATACCGATGCATATCGTGATACTTTGAACATTTATCATCCCACAATTACTCCCATGAAGCGCTTTACGATATAGTTAACATGTCAAATTAATATTAAATTCAATTGTGGGACTTCTTGGACCTTTTAGTACTGAACAAACAATGAAAGACACATAAAAAATATGAAGAAAACCGATTATGGAATATCTTTTATAACACCCGCCATCAGGTGTGCCGCGTGAATAGCACATCTTGTCAATGCAAACAGACCGTAGCACCATAGCACCGTTATAATTAATGTTAAACCTGAGATTCGACTAGAGAACAAATACATAATAGAATAAAGGTCATGAGATCACAACAAATCTCTTGAAAATCAACATTTACCTTCATTGGTGAGAGAAAACAAATCCCATCACAGTCCTTTTTATGGGACTTTTACCTTTCTAGTATTGAACAAACAATGAAAATACATAAAATATGAAGAAAAACGATTATGCAATCTAATTTATAACACTTTTAAAATAAATGTATTAATTTTTTTTTTTTAAAGTATCGAAACCGGATCTGATTTCGGTACGGTATACCGTAGCCACCAGTAACCGGTATTTCGGTAATACCGGATACCGGTCTGCATCCCTAGGTCAAAGGTCAACAGCGCAAGGTCAACAGCGCATTACAAGACATCTATCAATATGTGTGTATACCTCCACCATTAAACTGTCATATTCTGCACATTTCTTATACTATCTGCATACATAAGAGTATAATATCAGTTAAAATAAGTGCTTCAACATAGTTAACGTGGTCACTTTGATGGACATGTACATGCCTCACTGTAAGCTAACAGCAACTTGTCCACTCTGCTAGGCTACAACCATAGAGGCTACAACGTTAGTTAGTCATAGTACTGTACTTGACCCTTTAGCTTTAGCCGTGTTCGTGGTGATTGTGCCTTTTAGGGAATATTGTTACAAATACCAGACAATTAAAATGTTGTGCTGTGCGCTTGAATGTACTAACAAGAAGTCTAAAATTATAATATTATACATGTTAACCCCGTTCGCAGGTGTTTGTGTGCTTGTAGCTTAGCTTGTTACTTATTACCCAGCTAAGGCAGGGTTGACAACTCTCACGCATCTGGCGTGTGACACACGCTTTCACTCTCAATCTCACGCTCTCACGCTGCCCAAACTATTCTCACGCCAAAAACAAGAATACCGAAGACTAGAAACGGTTTTGAAAACTTTTGTCAGGTAGTGATTGTCTTCTCAATAGAACATCTTTGATAATGTCTTCTGGCCAATCAGAATCAAGATAACGGCGTGGTGTTGTTGCAGGAAGTCCCCACGGAGAATACTTTTGCTGTAGTATCTCTATACGTCGATACAACATTACGTGTTGATAGAAATCAACACGTAATGAAATAAGACCCCACGGTTTGATGATTGATAGGTGTGTGGGCTGTCTTTCATTTTGACACACAGAACAATGGGGGATATCCACCCTTATCCACAATGTAAAGTAATTCACACAGCCTCTTCTCTCTTCTCTCTGTGAGGAGCAGCAGGTTCAGCTTTCAGAACAAAGTAACAAAAAATTAAATACCATTCATTTTTTTAATTATGTTGTGTAGTAATAGATTTATTTATTTTTCTTCTCAAGAGAGTACCAGAATGTGTATTTGATGTTAGTATTTCAAAAAATCTGCTGGGGGAGAATCCCCCCAGACCACCCTGCAGAGGTTGGGCTTTCAGCATGTCAACTCTTTCACCTGTGTGGAAGTTGCAGGATTGGCTCCAGGTCGCCCTTTTATTTACTACAAGACAAATGTGCCTTTTTATTTCATACAGTTCAATTTGGATTGAGACAGGGAAATAATCTAAATCTCACGCATGGCGTTTCACTGTCAAGGGGAGCGTGTATGTAATTACAATGCAAATACTGACTTGAGCCCCACCACTGTATGGGTTAGCCCTTCCATAGATTACCCAACAAAAATACTCTCTCGCAACTGCCGACCCGTATTGCGCATGCGCAGATCTAAGAACCAGGAGAAATGATAAAAAAGTAAAAGTCTGCTGCTTATTGTTCTACTAGGCCAAAAATAGAGTCAAAGGGTGTATGAGAGTGATAGTGTGTTAATTAATATGTTTGGCAGTTTGGAGTAAGTCTGTAGATTTGTTTGTGTGTGTGTTTCATGTATAGGCCTCTCACGATAATTAATTTTGTTGGATACATTTTCCCGGAAATTATTGCGATAAACGATAATATTGTCGGCACCGTTGTATGACCATTTTAGACCACTGACATAATGATAATATATAATAAATAATAATTCAAGTACATCCTTTCAAACGGCTAGTCACATCCTCATGTAAATGGCAATTTATCGAGTTCATTTTTATTTATCGTACGATAAGTCAATTAATTGCTTATCGCAACAGGCACACAATAAAACAGTGGAAACAAACATGTGTTTGACTTTCATTAGTGAATGAATCTTTGTGTCCTTTATAGTCTGTGTCCAATATTGTGTAGATTGTCTCATGAATGTAACGTGTATATAGGGGAACTACACTGTTAGCAGTAACTTGGTATGCATGTATTTCATGTTAGCTTAGCTTCTTAGCCTGAGCTAGCTCTGTTTACTTCCAGTTCGGAGGCAGCAGGTCCCGCCTCGGCTCCACCTCTTTGCCCTTATTTGGAGCCGGCGGGATTAGACTCTGACGTCACAGTCGAGCCGTTAGTGGCCGACTCCGCCTACTAAGGGCTTCTCGGCAACTCTGCAAAATTCTATGGGTGACGTCACGGACCCTACGTCCATTTATATATACAGTCTATGGTACACACAGCCATAATAACTTTGTATTATTTATAGGGATGTAACGATATTCCGAATATCGCGGTAAATAAACGTCCCAATACCGTCGTGAGACTGACAAAATCTACCGCGATAAAAAAAAATTTTTTTCAAAAGAAATATTATTTTTTTTAAACACTTTTTTTTTGTTTTAAACCTCTATTTAACCAGATGGTCCCATTGAGATCATCGATCTCTTTTTCAAGAGAGACCTGTCCAACATGGCAGCAAGTAGGTTACAACATGAACATAAAACAACAGAACACAAAAGGACATCATATTTATATGGGGGTTATTCCCTATCTTTATTCAAGAGCGTGGTATTTAAATTTGAGAGCATACTTTATGTATTTATTTCCCTCAAACCCTGTCCTTGCACTCAATAGTGCCTGCTTGCACTTAGATTTGCTCTGCTTCTGCTCAAACTGTACGCATGCTCTCAGATTTATTCTGTGCGCGCTCGAAACTTTTGTGCAACAATCCTGTCAAAATCCCTCAACCAATAGGAGGCCAGGTGTCCTTGCGGGTGCGTTCGCTTTAGTTATTACAGCGTCCCGTAAGGGCGGTTACTCTTTGGTTTATAAACTCCTGCCCTCCACGGATTTATAACATTGCATGTACTGTTCACAAGAGAGCACGCTCGTGAACTGTCAACGGGGGTGGCGGTGTGTGCATGATGCACCTTGCGGGAGTGCGCACAGCGTAAAGCAAAACCCGCCAGACATGTATTGATCTGTACGGCAAAGTACGGTTTGGAAACTATATAATTTCCTTTTGGAGGGCATGCATAACACGGCATAACACCAGAGCCTCGCTGCGGGGTAACGTTGGCGCTGTTCCGAGTTTGTTCTAATCTGTCAAAATGACAGACTGCTTTCAGATGTTTCCGTCATTGTTAAAAAAAATATTCGGTTAACGCGACCACTGCTGTCCCAGCAACATCAGTACCAAGCGAGAGAGTTTTTTTCCAGAGCAGGGGATATTGTATATGCCCAAACATCCCAGTTTATAAATACCTGGAAATGTGGACATTCTCATATTCTTAAAAACCTGTCTGATGATGCCGAGTGAGTGTCTAGTTAGTTTGAGTTGAGTTACGTGAAAAACTAAAGTGAAACTTGATTTATTTTATTGCAGGGTCTGATTATTAAATGTCCTTGTTTATTTGTGAGATGCAGTGGCACAAAGAAAATGCCTACTTTGTTTGGTAGTACTAGTAGGTACAAAAACACTGGTTTTCTTGTTCCAGTTTGTTACTGTCACTTTGTTTTTGACAATACTGCTATCCTACTAAAATGCTGTACAAATCAGATTTATTATTTAATAAAGAAACATTTTCCGAGTAAAATAAATTTCTATTGAAAAAAAAAAATTAAATGTTGTTTCCCCTTTATTATTCAATATCGCGATAAATGTCGTACCGTGGACTTGTTATCGTGATATTATTGTACCGTGAGTTTTTGGTATCGTTACATCCCTAATTATTAACGTAGGACACTTATGTATGTACAACATCTGAAGATGTGTAGTTTTATTCATGCTTTCACGTAATTTTACAGCATATTGCTATACTATTTCAGACTCAGTATTTACATTCTTATATTCAAAGAAAATCAGTAATATCTTTAAAAACGACAAGTCCTTTTATATCAGCTGTGTACCGGTATGGTGTAAATATAACCTATCTATGAATTAGATCAAATGTAAAAGTCAGCCGAATTAGTGTTGATACTGCAAGGAGACGTATTGTGTGAAGAGAAATTGAAGATGTTTAATTGTTTATATATTTATGATCCACGTCAAGTATTCAGTTTCGGCGGCATTTCTTCCAGTTTTTCCAAAGGTCTTCTCATCAGGGCTCTATAAATAAAGAACTACAGCAGATCTGTAATATGTAATGCAGCCGAACCGTGAATTACAATGCCGTTATGTCATGACTTTCAAAGAGAAAAGCAAGAACACTCAGAATTAAGTATTCTTTTATTCTTTTAAAATGTTTTCCGGATTTCATATAAACACCAAAATCCCAGATCCCAGCATGCATTGCAGCGAGCTTAAACCATAGCTGAGGATCTTGGGTAATCGCTCGAAATGCCTATGTCTGTTTCCGGTTATTTTTAATTTGAAATTCAGTTCCTGACGGATGCCAAAAAAGCCAGAGATTATGGAATTAAACCAATAAATAAAAGCAAGGGTAATTGTGTGTTATTGGTGAGTAAATAACAGTGTGTTATTTTGAAAAGAATAACAAATTAGACAAAAAAATACAGATTTCAGTATTCTGAGGCTCTGAGGCCCATTTATTTTCCTCACAGACGGCAAGAAAAGTCCGAAATTACACGATTTAAAATAAAAGCAATAATTGTGGCTTGATATTGAGTAAGAACGTGTTTTTATGAACCACACAGCTTCCGGTCTTCCACGACCCGACCGGAGAAAAAGACGTGCTGCAGGCACGAAACACATTACCAGTAGAAATACATTGCTTTTAAAATCGTGCTGTGCAACACGAAAAAAAGGGGAAAATCGTGTTGGTGAACACGAAATGCCATGAGACTGGGTTGACATCTCTGGTCTCGCACAACACACTTCACCAAGATGGCCGTCACTACTGTCTTGCCAAAAAAGGGATTGACTCACCCTCACCACAATGAAACACGTCCAGAAGAATGTCATGCAAAGCTGCCTGCCTGCCTGCCTTCCTTCGATTCTCCCTGAACTGCCTGATCTTTTTAATGTTCAATGTCAACCATTTGTGCAGATAGCATGAAGTAGAAAATATCGCCGATGCTAATGTAGCGTTAGCATGTCTCCCCGGGGGCATCCAGGCTTAAACGGTGTATTATAGAATGATCACACCGGTGTGACATATACTGTACTCTTCAAAGAGTTCACAAAATATGACTACTACTCTTACTGTTTAACAATTTGGGTTACTTAATGTTACTTCATGTTAAGGCTGATAAAAATGACAAGGCTAAGCCGGCTGTAATGCTAACTAAGGTGCTTGCTACTAGCTAGGTAGCTAACTTGATCCGGCCACTCCTGGTCCTTTCATCAGGCGGGAAGCGAAAGAACGAGCAAGACCCATTGCTGGTATGATTACAACCTGTTACAAAGCACACAGGCATCTTGTTAAAGTTATCTTATCTTAGCTATCTCTTATATTTAGTGGAGGAAAACAATTATGACATCAGTTATGACATCACTTAAACGACTCTGGGATTTGTAGTCTTTCAAGTTGTGTATTTTTCATAGACTTATATTTCAACAGTTTTACGACAAACTGACTTTTTTGACGTGGAAATTATTTTTTAAGATTGACAAACATCATATGTGTAATTCATGGCACAATTCAAACGGGATCGAAAGACAAGTTTTCTCTCGCCATTGACTTCAATACATAATTTTTCCGAAATAAGGTCCCATGTGTTCCAGCAGAAAGGGAGGGACTTAAACTCTCTATAGAATCGAGGGGAAGTTCCTAAATCCATCTAAACATTACCATTGGTGAATGAGTGATAGTGACAAAATAGCTGTCGATAAGTCTGTTGGGACTGGCAGTAACCCTGCTTTTGTGTTCCTACCAAACACATTTAAAAAACGTTATAACGAACATAGGTTAAAGAGGCCCTACTACATGCTAGGAGACAGTCAAAAACACACAGTTACAATCCTACTGATAAGAAAGAGCACTGAGTTGATCACTGTAAAATATCCAGTAAATTGTGAGTAGTGTGGTTAGGGAGAATGATCAGGCTGAGTCATTGAGCAGAATAGTTTGACTGGAAATGTGAATGTAACGGGCTTAGTGGTGCATTTAGGCAGGAGGGCTCGATGAACTCTAACAATTATATTACTAACTGGATGACTCATGCTTCCATCTCGCATACCTGCATTCTTTCAGTGAATCAAAATGTCTTTATATGTTTCTCTCGGGGACACCATGTTGTCTCTGTTATGTATTATAAATGTGACAGTGCCTCGCTGTTCTATTCAGCCATCATCCGGCTGATAGGTAGGGGACATCATTATGACTGGCTTCAAAAGGAAAAGGGGAAAAACAACATGTCTCGCCTTTGAAATACAATTTCACAGGCGGTCAAAAGTGAAACCCCTTAACACCAGCGAACAGAGACATTTTAATCATCATATCCACGTCTCATATCTCTTGTCATGTATAGCAGATAATAGAGATGGCAACAGCTGCCACCCAGGGGTATGATGTTGAGCGCGCGCCCTCAAGCTCGTTGAATACACAGGGATAACAGAGTGTGACAATGCGAGAAATGAAGAGCAATGAATGTGACTTCAAAGCATGAGGCAGACATACGACCCTCAATTACGGAGAAGGGGCGAATGTCTGAACGGGACCAGAATGCTGCTGGTGGCAGCGGTGTAACCCAATGGCTGTGTTTATTTATCCACTTTTTTCAAACCCTCTTTGATAAAATAGGACTTTAAATGAAAAACATATACAATAATGGTCAATTGGAGATTCTGCAGTCATCTTTAAAGATTTTAAAATATCTATGTTTAACATTTAAATACATAGAATCACAGAATCCGGATTAATGCAAAGTAGGTTCACACATAATCAAAGTGTCCCTATTATGCTGATTTTCAGGTTCACATTTGTATTTTGTGCTTCTACTGTGAAATATTTACATGCTTTATTGTACAAAAAGTGCTTTATGTTTCTCATACTGCCTGTGCTGCAGCGCCTCTTTTCACCTTCTGTTTTAATCCAGAGCACAGTCTGATCTGATTGGTTAGCTGGCAGCTCTGTTGTGATTGATCAACCTGTTAGAGATGTGTCCAAAATGTCCCACCCCTTAGACTATCCCGTACAATGTGTTTCAGCGTTAGGCAATAGAAGTTAGTGTTACATAATGATGTCACAATGTCCAATGAATGTGCAAAGGTTCACAATACGCAGTTAAAAGGAAGAAGTACAGATATACAGTATAGTCCTTAAAATGTGTGGTATTGTAATCCATACTGACAGGAGTAGAAATGTTAATTTAATGTGTAGTGTATATAAGAGGAGTTGAGATACATGTTAGTGTTATTTGTCAGTATTATATTTGCTTACACTTAGACAGGAAGTTAAGGCTCTGTTAAGTGTGTTTGTTGGGGGGGGGGGGGGGCGCTATCATTTATCGATGTTAACCTGTTTAGCCCTGAGCCTGTTTTTCAGGTCTCAGGCTCGAAAATGACATTCCCAGAACAAATGACCATATCTTCCCTTCTAAAAGGGTTAAATTAATAATCTTTTTTCTCAAAGTAATGACAAACCTGTGAGTTGGATGTAGAAAAGCCACAATCAATATAGATGTTTTTTATTTTAAAGAAAATTCAGATTGAACATAGTAAAAAAACTGTAAATTATAGTGTCCGTCCAAAAAGCATTTTTTACTTATAGCGAAAACTACCCTTGAATGATGGGTTAGTAGACTAAAAGCTTTAGGAATCCAAAGTACAACATATAATAAGTACCCTGTATCAAGATTGATGCAAAACAAGTGAAATCTGACCTTTTTAGAGAGATTTAGCACAAAAAAAACACTTCTGGGGTCATTTGGGTGGATTTTCCATATCTCTGGCCCCCCTTGGTCGATGTTGCTGATTAACATCTCTTTCTGACCGTTAGAGCCAATAGAATCGAAGGAGGATTTCGACACACACACACACACACACATATGGTAAAACAAAAAGGTGGGGGCTTCGTACATGCAGTTTTGCTTCAGAGCGAACCTATCTCTAGCTCTGACATCTGGAAACGGAAAAGCCGGTTTATTGCTTATGGATTATCAGAAATCATTTCAAAAGGACACAGACACATTGGATTAACCTATGGATTAACTTCAGCAGCGTTTTTATCGTTTTAATGCCATTGAAGACCACTTTTGACCAGACTACGACACAGGTCAGCCATGTTAGCGTTTTTAGCTACCTAGCGCCACATGTTTTGATGTCTGTTTTTGTTTATAAAGTCGCAAGTTCGTATCATTGAGTGATAATATCTGTATCCATCGATTCTGTGTCATCTCACGATCAGATCGATGGGTTGGATGTGCAGAATGGATAAATAATAAGGTTTTGAGTGAATTTCGGTGCAGTAAATCTGTTAGCATTTTTCGCTCGTTGCTAATTCAGAGGCTCAGCGTTATGGCTTTTTTAAAAAAATAAAAACGATCAGTTAGATGAGTTTCTTCCCGTTACATGGAGATAAAACATTCATAGTTTATTAAATGAACATGCCCTCAGACACTGTTTCCTGCAAGGAGGGTACCGGGGTCTCTCGGGCTTAACAGGTTAAAACCTTTTACAGAATGTTGCACCTTTAATCTGTTCAACATATTTTGCAACAACTAAATCTAAAACTAAACCTGCTTGCATTAAGGCGCTAACAAATGGGTACAAATTAAACACTGCAGGCCAGACCTTTGACCCTGATGGGGGCTTTTGATCATCTTTTATAGTTGGCCTGCAGATCGCCAATGGCAAGGACATTTAAACAACCAAATGCAATTCTTGAAAATATGCTGACAACAAAAACACACATAAAAGAAGATCGGTACATGAGGCAGGTCAGACTCTAAAAATATATATTGGTACTACGGGAGTTTCTCCCCTTAACCTCTTAAGCCCTGAGCCTGTTTTTCAGGTTTCAGTCTCGAAAATGCCACTAACACAACAAAGACTATATCTTCACTTCTAAAAGGGGTTAAATTAATAATCTTTTCTCTCAAAGCAAGGTTACATCTGTGAGTTGGATGTAGAAGTGTCAGAATCAATATAGATGTTTTTATTTTAAAGTAAATTCAGATGGAACATAGTAAAAACATGTAAATTCTAATGTCCACCTAAAAAAAACCCATTACTTATAGTGAAAACCACCCTTGAATGATGGGTTAGTAGACTAAAAGCTTTAGGAATCCAAACTATAACATAAAATAAGTACCCTGTATCAAGATTGATGCAAAACAAGTTAAATTTGACCTTTTTACAGAGGTTTAGAAAAATAAAGTAATCTGGGTAATTTGGGAACCATCAGTTCCATTTGAACTTTTTCACTGTAAAAATCATTGTATTACTTTGAATTATCACTATAGGTATTCATTCCATCCAAATACAACTGTTGTGAAAAATAAATAAAAATAAAACCCGAAATCGCGTCATTTGCAGGAAACAACGTCTAAGGAACCTTAATATTTAATAAACTATGAATATTTGATATCCATATAACGGGAAAAAACTCATTTAACTGATCTTTTTCATTTATTTTTTCAAAAAAAACACACAATGCTAACAGTGAGCCTCCGAATTAGCCCAGAGCGAAAAATGCTAACCTATTACTGCACCGAAAATAACACCTAGCTCCCTTATTACTTATCCTAGCACCACATCCAACACATTGTTTATGATCGTAAAGACACAGAATCTAACGGTGCCCACCTCAACACTGAAAGATACAAACTCGCGAGGTTATCAACAAAAACGTACATCAAAACAAGTGCCGCTAGGTAAGACGTAATTATTGTAATATTTTGAAACCGGATGTTGTTTACTTTCTCTTTTCTGGCTGATAGCTCCAGGAATTCAGGGTCGTACAGTGATGCCATTACATGTGTGGAATCTGTGGAGTCTCAGCTTTAATCGGATATCTTCTTTGTGCAGTTACGATAAGTAATAAGGGCATTTCTACCATGAGTGCTGTGCAAATGTCCGTTAGCATTAGTTAGCATTTTTTCGCTCCATGCTAATTCAAAGGCTTGGTATTACCCTTGTGTTTCTTTTAGCTAAAAATGGTTCACATTGTCAGTTAGCTGAGTTTCTTACCGTTAAAAGGGTATGAAACATTAATAGTTTCATAAATGTTAAGAAGCCCTGAGACATAGTCTCGTAAAAAAACGGTGGGAGGGGTCCACTGGGGGGACCCTCGGGCTTAAGAGGTTAACAAATAAGCCTCAGTGTATTCACGGTAATAGACAGAGCCCGGGAAAATTCAGAGAAAGTGGAAAATGATTGTGAGTGCACCAGAAAATAAGTATAGTATTTCGAGCCTGCAAATCCCTGGCCACCCTTTTTCTATTTCCATGGACAGTAATGATATCTGCAATGCATGTGAACCGCCCAACATTACCACTTCACCTTGATATCTCTTCATTTCATTAATACCTTTATTAAAAGGTGTAGCAGTGTCTCATGAGTCCCAATAATCACAGCAATACTTCTTGTTTCTGCCCTGAACCCCTCTGTTCTCTGGTAATTGTGGCCATGCATCTCTCCTCCCTGTTAATCTGTGGACTCGCTCTCTGGCTGTGCCTTAATGGGGATTTTCAACTGTGACCAGGGCAGAGGCCTCAGATTTCACACTTCTGTCAGCCAACATTACAGCATTCCTAATAACTGTCTCACTTGCAACAGACACTCACGGCAGCTACTGTATATATATATATATTTTATAGAGGTAAAATGTGGAGGCCAGTAATAATTAAATTAGCCATGAGGATTTAGAAAAAAATGGAGCCCATGGTTTTATACAGTATGTGTCACATGTGAGTTCTCCCATACTCAAAGGTGGCATTGAATTGATTCTTCATACAGTAAGGGCTGCAAGAATATGGCAATGTGTATCGTAATAAATAATATATTATATAATGATATATATATATCCGGTCTTCTCTGTGCTTTATAAGGTGTTTAGTTGCTTGTTTTTAGTTCATGTTATTCTCTGTATGTATTAAATGTGTTTTTTCTTATGTCCAAATGAATTGTAAGTCTTTCTGTTTATTATTATTATTATTATCATATGGTGGTACTGTAAGTAATATATATAAAAACATATATATACACTGAACAAAAATATAATGCAACACTTTTGTTTTGCTCCCATTTTCATGAGATTAACTCAAGATCTAAAACATTTTCTTTATACACAAAATAACCATTTATCTCAAATATTGTTCACAAATCTGAAAAAATCTGTGATAGTGAGCACTTCTCCTTTGCCGAGATAATCCAGCCCACCTCACAGGTGTGGCATACAGTATCAAGATGCTGATTAGACAGCATGATTATTGCACAGGTGTGCCTTAGGCTGGCCACTCTGAAACGTGCAGTTTTGCTTTATTGGGGGGGTCCGAAAACCAGTCAGTATCTGGTGTGATCACCATTTGCCTCACCCAGTGCAACACATCTCCTTCGCATAGAGTTGATCAGGTTGTTGATTGTGGCCTGTGGAATGTTGGTCCACTACTCTTCAATGGCTGTGCGAAGTTGCTGGATATTGGCAGGAACTGGAACACGCTGTCGTATACGCCGATCCAGAGCATCCCAAACATGCTCAATGGGTGACATGTCCGGTGAGTATGCTGGCCATGCAAGGACTGGGATGTTTTCAGCCTCCAGGAATTGTGTACAGATCCTTGCAACATGGGGCCGTGCATTATCATGCTGCAACATGAGGTGATGGTCGTGGATGAATGGCACAACAATGGGCCTCAGGATCTCGTCACGGTATCTCTGTGCATTCCCAATGCCATCAATAAAATGCACCTGTGTTCGTCGTCCATAACATACACCTCTCCAACGTAACAGACGCCATCGAATGTGAGCATTTGCCCACTCAAGTCGGTTACGACGACGAACCGGAGTCAGGTCGAGACCCCGATGAGAACGACGAGCATGCAGATGAGCTTCCCTGAGATGGTTTCTGACAGTTTGTGCAGAAATTCTTTGGTTATGCAAACCGATTGTTGCAGCAGCTGTCCGAGTGGCTGGTCTCAGACGATCTTGGAGGTGAACATGGATGTGGAGGTCCTGGGCTGGTGTGGTTACACGTGGTCTGCGGTTGTGAGGCCGGTTGGATGTACTGCCAAATTCTCTGAAACGCCTTTGGAGACGGCTTATGGTAGAGAAATGAACATTCAATTCACGGGCAACAGCTCTGGTGGACATTCCTGCTGTCAGCATGCCAATTGCACGCTCCCTCAAAACTTGCGATATCTGTGGCATTGTGCTGTGTGATAAAACTGAACATTTCAGAGTGGCCTTTTATTGTGGCCAGCCTAAGGCACACCTGTGCAATACTCATGCTGTCTAATCAGCATCTTGATATGCCACACCTGTGAGGTGGGATGGATTATCTCGGCAAAGGAGAAGTGCTCACTATCACAGATTTTTTCAGATTTGTGAACAATATTTGAGAGACATTTTTATTTTGTGTATAGAGAAAATGTTTTAGATCTTTGAGTTCATCTCATGAAAAATGGGAGCAAAAACAAAAGTGTTGCATTTATATTTTTGTTCAGTGTATACAGTATATAGCGATCCTCTATTTTGATATTTTCTCCCACCCCTATTCTATAAAACATAATCCATCACTGATTTCTTGCTTATAGTTCATTTCTGATACATCCTGCCATTCACTCTTCTCACACAGTCATTCATAGTCATTTCCTTGCTGTCATTGTCTGGGGCTGTCAATCACCTGCATTGTTATCATCTTGCTGCTGTCTCTTTTAAAATACGATTCTCTCATGGCCTTTCCAACATTAATTCTGCTGTGACACGCGCCCCTCCACCTCCCATCCCTGCTCAGTCTTTGCAGTTTCATCAGCTTCATCAGCCTTCCTGTCTCAGTGGAATCATCATCTACCTCCATCACCAGAGCCTGGAGTCCATGAGGGGATTTATCTTGACGCAGACACTCTTAGATTACAAATCTCCTCGTGGAGTCTAATCGCCAAATACTTTCTGTCAAGCCTTTTATAATCACATATCATCTGTTATAATAAACAATTATATTTTCTTCATTCCCTCATCTCTGGGTATTTAGAAATGTCCGTGTGTCCTTTTCAAATGTATCCCATCATGTTTCCTATGAGAGCAAATGCACGTTGTTTTACAAAAAAAGCATTTGTTCATTAGAAATGAATTCTTACAATAAAGTCAATAAACTATATTGCTTCAGTTACATGGGTCAAATCTTATTTTTCCTCCTGTCTTGGCAAGAAAATCAATCACCCATTACTAAAAATTCAATTTTGTATTATCTTCTATTAAAATGAAAACCAATTCAGACTCTTATTCTCTATCACTTCAGTTTATAACTACCTTCAGTTCTCTTAACTTTCAGTGACTGAGTGCAATGATCATTGTTTTTATAAGAGTACCGCCTTCCTTTACTTTATGTATTAATTTATAAGTATGTAATCCTTAATGAAACAGCAGCCAAGTCTGGATCATGCTCACATATTGTTTCAGATCAGTTACCATCTGTCTGTTCCTCTACTATAAATGTTAAAAAAATAAGAGGAATTATTTTCGAATCCCTCATGATATCCCTAATTAAGCTGAATCAATATTAACTGATCTTTCGCAGCACATGAGCAATCACATATGCTGGATACTTCAAAATAAAAAAGAAGTCCGGAGTGTAAAACTTATCAGCATTATGGAAGCACTTAAAAAGGGCCAGATGTAACTTTAAGGCTATTTCAATATTGATATTCTTTATCACATTACATAACTGCCTCTGCATTTGATTATTATTAGCTTTTGTGATAACTTAACAGCTCTGAAAGCAGAATTCTAGGGATATAACTGCATTTAATTGTAAGCAAACTTTTACTTTTTTACTCCACTACATTTATTTAACAAGATTAGTTTACTTTGCAGGTTTTAACCTTAAATCAAAAATATAAATCATCTAATGAATTATAAGGGATTGCCATACCTGGCACTATAACAGGTAATTTAAAATAAGCTCCCCCTTTAAGAGCTGCACAATTAAATTGATATACAAAATAATTGGTCAATTATTAGAACCCTGAGAAACATTATAGATGATTATTAGACAGCTTGGTTGAATACTAAATTCTGATTGATCAATTTGGACATTCCAGAGGTCTGCTACTTTTCGCTAACAGACCGTTGGAGTATGATCAAGAGACTATGTGCAGTCATATCAATGGGCAGAAAGAAGCCCAGTAAATATAATGTCAGCTGTGGACGACAAACATTAGTGTTCAGACAGATAGAAAGTAAACACAAACATGAACCGGGTATGGGCTCTGGCAGTGTTTAAAGACTTTAATAGAAAAGATAATGTGAACAGTCACACTCAACATCACTGATGTGTAGGTGATCTAGTATTTAGTGATGTTTTTAATGGCATATATATCAGTGTATTAGAGTCATTACTTTATTTTTTAAAACCAATAACTTTATGCATTCTTTGTAAATTATGAAAAAGTTATTATGTAGCTTGGAATCCGTGCTAAAATTCTCTGCTGTTAGGAGTCCAGATCTGTCTCTCATCCTCTGGTCCAGCCTGTCAGGATCACCTTAAGGAAACTTTGAAAAAACAGATGTAAAGTTACATGTGTGGGTAAGGTTACCGACTTCTTTACATGCAAACCACTTGTTATCTTCTTTTAAAAACAGGTCATAATCTTATTGTTATACTTAAGAAATTGCTGGATATCACAGTCCTTATACTGTATCTTATCAGTTTGATTGTGTATCATTGTGTAGGTCCTTTTTATTTTACTGTTACTTTGGATGTGTCAGTCAAATTAATTTGTTTTAATATGCCATATTCATATGTATCACACACGTAAGGGTAAGACACAAACCTATTTAACAAATGCAATGCAAAAGCTTAATTTTCAGTGAAGTCATAAATAACGTCATATCTAATATTTAAACAAATCATCGTCCTTAAATGCAGGCATTAAGTTACATGTTCCTTTCTACAGCCACAATAAGGCTGTTTCTCAAGTGTGATGATAATAAAATGAAAAGAGGCATTGGTAATAATATTAATAAAAACAACAATGTTTGGGTTCGTTCATCAGATAGGCGGTTAGCTGCAATAAATAACTCCAGTTCAACAAACCATATTACAATATCGAAGGACCATCTTGAAATGTGACATTCATATTTTAAAGATATACACATTTTATTGTGAGGTTAATTTAATATACACTAAGCCTCTCTTCAACAATACGTTGACGTTAGCTAGTCTATTTTATGCTATAGTAGAGCATAGCGAATTTATATTAACCTTAACAATGCATACAGTAACCTAACTAGCAAACTAACTATCTAACGTACAAGGATCACCTTATTTTACCAACCTCACACAGAAGCCTTTTGGTATACAGTAGCATCCCACTCAAAGTTTTACACTTCTCTATTACATTTTAACTTGGATGCTACGCATAGCATCGTTAGCACAGCATACCTGCCAACCCTACTGATTTGGGCGGTAGTCTACCGCTTTTGACATGTTTCTACCGCCTACCGACTTAGCTGGCTTTCCCTACCGATTTTCAATCTTCCCAAACTATAACAAATAAAAATGACACGACATAAACACTGGACTCGACTTTTGGCGGACACCGTTTGCAGCATGTCTGTGATCGCATCATAAAAATAGTCCTTTGTGTTTCTGAAAGAGAAACAACGTGCATACCGGGGGTAACGCTGCCTCTCCTCTGCACCCCCGGGGCTGATGGGTAATCACTCCCAAATGAGTTGAAGGGAACGGAGACGAGGCATTTGAGTCCTGCAGGATTTCCCCGCTATATCAGTGTCTCGGAAACACATGTTGGCGACTGAAAGACATCCAGTGTTTGGTCTTTTCCTGAAACATCCTTCACCTACAGTGTCTCAACTGAAGGAGGAACACAAACACACACAAAATATAATACAATTTTGAGATTTGGGGATATTCATCTCCCAGTCTTTCACTTTTTCTGACATTTTCAACACCAAACATGTCGTTAATGTCTCTGTTTAGTGAACTACAGCAATCTGAAAGACTGTACATTATGTATATCACACTTTATCAGTAGAATAATGCAGGAAATGACTTTTTTAATACAGTATTTTCTGATTTATGGCGCAACACAAAGATATTTCGCTCGGTGCAAACCTTTGACTCTAATATGTCAACAACATCAAACCAGAATATGAACCTAGCTTTATCCAGTGTTCACACAAGAGTTATACATCCTGACCATAGACTGTATATATAAATGGACCTAGGGTCCGTGACGTCACCCATAGGATTCTGCAGAGTTGCCGAGAAGCCCTTAGTAGGCGGAGTCGGCCACTAACGGCTCGACAGTGACGTCAGAGTTCAACTCCCGCCTGTTCCAGCCTGCTCCAAATAAGGGCAAAGAGGCGGAGCCAAGGCGGGACCTGCTGCCACCGAGCTGGAAGTTCCAAAGCTAGCTGAAGCTACCAAGCTAAGCTAACATGCTCCCCATCTGCACACTGCCATCACATTTTACGTTTCTAAGGTAAGCGGATATGAAACTATTCAGCAAAACTATAAATAATAATCTAAGTTATTGAGTTTTTAGCATAATACTTCAAAATCTTAAAACCCCCTTAACGTTTGTATGCAATTGTGCTAAATTCAACACTGGAATCAAGCAAATATGAATATGTTTGCATGACATTAGTTATTTATATTTTTATATCACTTAATTACACGTTTAATACATTTACGTTAAGCTAAGGTACATGTGATGGTAGCTAGTTAGTGCTCTTACCTGTGATTCCTCCTCCAAACAGCATAATAACCAGACTGTATCATTAAAACTAAGTACCAGTTCTAGATCCTTGACTTTAGACAAACAATTCAAAAGACAAAATGTATTTAAAGACCAATCTTTATTTGAATGTGCCTCTTAACCTGAGATATTAGTTATACAGTAATAGTATTGACAGTCTAAAAAAACTGAGCAACTCAACTGTCAACTTTATGTTTCTTATTGTCTAAAGCATTTATTATTTTCATTTTCCCCCTCTCATATTCAGTGTGGACGGATTGAGACAGCATGGTGTCCAGAGAGCTGCTGAGACTTCAGGGAGAAACCTCCGTGTGATGGACGTCCTGTCTGTTGGTTTGGAGAGGACTGAGGGTCTTTCCTCTGCGAGGAGGACCAGGCCTGATGGAGGAGCCCATGCTGGGCATAGCTGATACCAACTGCACAGGCCTAGTCTGTCACTTTATTTGACTAAATGTGTTTATTTATATATTTAATAGGTGTACACCTTCTGTCCATATGTGCTTTTTATTTAAAACATGTTTGATTAAGTTTTGGTTCACATTTCAATAAATTGTATTTGTATTTGCACTCCTTTTGTCCATTATTCTTACTGAAAATGTTAGATGACACATTCACATCTGACTGAAGATTGGCCCCATTTATTTGTGACATTGCAAACTCTGCGGTACAAGGCACAGGCGATGTGAAGCTCATAAAGTGAGGCAAATAGAAATAATCAGCTGATGGAGTGTAGACGTGGAAATTGGTGCATTCGATCAGCTGACTGTGTTTTCACAATAAAAGTAGTTTCTTAGTGAATGTCCTGTACTGGTCTTAAAATCTCATAACATCAGCTTTTAATGTTCCTCTTGGATGTTCTTCTTGACCCTCAGAGAAGGAGAAAATGTGTCTTTCAGGCATGTCCTTTCCTAACAAAAATGACAGGAAACATAAAACATATTATTGCAGAACAAGTGTGTTATTTATGAAAGTGGTGTGTTTGTGTGTTTAGGGGCTGTAGATATAATTATTTTGTAATTGTAATGATTTTTTTTTATTTCAACAGTGACCTACAAAGACGATCAGATTATGAATGAACAGTATGAAGCTCATCAACATTGAAATATATAATATTTAACTGTTATCAAAACGTAGTGCAACTGTAGAAGCTTGCTCTGTTGTCTCACTGAAAGAATAACTTTTACCACGTTTTTTTACAGACAATATTGAGAGATAAATAGTAGCAGTTCTCACTATGTGTTCAATATCTTTGCCTTCAATACATTAAATTAGAAAGCTTACAAAAACATATTTCTTTAGCCTTTTTTTATACAGGTGTAGATCTCATTGAGACACAAGGTCTCATTTTCACACAATCATATTGCTTGTTAACATCTAAATGTAACCTTTTGCATGGAAAAACCCCTCAACTTAACTGATGTGTAGGTGATCTAGTATTTAGTATTGTTTAATGGAATGTATATCATTGTATTCAAGTCAATACTTCATTTATTTAAACAAATATCTTTCTTGATTCTTTGTACAGTATGAAAAATAGAGTCTTTGTACCTGTTCTGAAGTTCACTGCTGTGAGGAGTCCAGTTCTGTCTCTCACTCTCTGGTCCAGCCTGTCTGCATCACCTGGACACCTTAAACAAACAGATATATATGTAAAGTACCATGTGTACAAACAATATAACTGATTTTTTTATCTTCTGTTGAACATGTTGGATTGTGTATTGTCCGAGTCAGGGTCCTTTTTATTTTACTGTAACTTTGGAAGTTGTGTTACCAATGCTTACTGTTTATTTGATACCTATTTGGTAATGCAATTAATAAAAACAACAAGGTTTGGGTTCGTTCTTCAGATGACTGTGACGTTAACGTGTAAGCTCAATAATGAACTCCAGCTCAACCAACCATATTGTAATATCTAACCTAATCCTCTTGAAATATGACATTATTATTTGTAATATACACACATCTTATTGTGAGGTTGATTTCACATATACACTACTTCGACATGAGCTTGTCTACATACTTGAGCATAGCCAATTTAAATTAACCTTAGCGATGCATACAGTTTCTACGTATAATAAAATATCTCTCTAAGTTACAAGGATGACCTTATTTTATAACCTCAAACAGAAGCCGTTTGTTCTACAGTATTAGCCCACTTAACGCTTAACACTTGTCTATTTCGTTTTAACCTTTATATATACAGTCTATGGTTTTAACTTGGAGACTACGATTAGCATCGTTAGCACCGATGTAGCTACCACTCACTTACACGCTAACCGAAGCCTTAACATTCATTACGTAGCTGATTCAAATCATAAACACATCAATAACTACTCGAATTTCACTTACTGCAAAAACCGAATTCATGCACCGTCTGTTTCAACCGCAGAGCGAGTCACAATAGTCCGATATATAAGCATGAAGAACAAACAATCACGGCCGGCTTCAAGTTGTGTTCCCTGGATGAACTGAGCAGGCAGAGTCCCTGTAGCTAGCTTCAGGGAGCAGGTAGCAGAGAGACAAGAAGCTAGCTTGACAGAGCTGTCACTCAATGTGACCACGCCCTAATATATGCATAACTTTAAGGCTTAATATTAATTAAACAGATGAGTTGAGAAAAAATTCACCCCCACACAGTAGTCATGAAGGGGGAATCTAACTATACAGAGAATATGGTGTCGGAATGTCTCGCTATGTTAGTACATTCAACAAAACACCATTTCATTTCGGGTTAAAATGTGTTGTAACTGCGTTACTGAGCATTGTAACTGGTAATATATTCAGTGGCGACAGGTCATTAGGGGCAGGTGGCACTTTTGTACATATAAAAACGCCACTGAATATATTACCCACATTTCATTAGTAATGCGTTACATTACTTCGTAAAAGTAATATATTACTGTAACTCCGTTACTTTTGTAACGCGTTACACCCGTCACTGCTGATGACAGGCCAATGCCCAAACTGGAGCTGTGTACAGAGAGGAAAAAAGGAGCGAATCAGACGTAAAACTTCAAATAATAAACAGCGGATTTCTAACATTTGATATTTCATGTGGCCGGACTGGGTCAGTTTCCAGGGCTGAATTTTAGTCCCAGTCCGCCCCTGCTCTCAGATGACAGTGACTCAGACTCTAGTGTGGGTAATCCATTTGGGATGTTAGGGAAAGATCCTGATATGGACTCTAAGCTAACTGCAACAGGTACTACAACCAGGGCTGAAGCACTAATCATGATTATGAGCCTTGCTGCTCGACATAATATTACAGGTTCTCAGCTCAGTGATTTGCTCAAACTCATTAATCAGCTGTTTGGAAAAGATGGTGTCCCCATATCTAAACATTCTTTTAACAAGATCTTTAAGAATAATTCTGAGATGGTAGCATTTCATTTTTATTGCGACAAATGTAAAGCAAACATTGGCACAAAGGAAGAAATACAAGATAACAATATAACAATGTGTGCAGAGTGCCTAGTCCCAGATGTGGTCAGTACCCTTAACAGTGCAAGGTTTTTCATCAATGTACCAGTTGCTCCTCAAATACAGCGCCTGCTTGAAAATCCTGAGGTAAACAATGAGTTGAGCTACAGGTTCGATCGCCCATGCAATGGAGACAGAGTCATTTCAGACATTTATGATGGTGAATCCTACAAAAAATGGTCAGCAGCTGGTGAGATTGTATCGGATGTTAATAATTTCTCATATAACTTTAACTCTGATTTGGCCCATTCAGCTTCATCTGAATGAACTTCCACCAAAAATGCGATTCAAACACATTATTCTGGCTGGTTTATGGTTTGGTTCAAGTGAGCCTTGCATGCATGTTTTTCTTAAACCTTTTGTTGATCAGTCAAAGTTACTTGTATCCAAAGGAGTGTCTTAGAAAAAAAATGGAATGCAGGTCAATAGCAAAGTTATAGGTGTCTGTTGTTGTGTTGACTCAAAGGCAAGGCCCACCATGCAGAACACAAAACAATTCAATTTTTACTTTGGCTGTGGCTTTTGCCTCCACCCTGGTAACCTTGTGGAACGTCAAGTAAAGTACACAATGTGTGAACATCCAAACAGTGACAGAGATGCAGAAGGAATGTTGGCTGATATGGAGTTGGCATTAATTGAACAAAAAAGTGTCCGGGGTGTCAAAGGCCCATCTCCCTTGATCAACATGCCACAATTTGATATTGCGTGGGGATTTGTGCCTGATTATATGCATGCTGTGTTATTAGGTGTTGTCAGACAAGTGACAGAACTCATGCTAGAGGGCACCAATCAGCCATATTACATTGGCAGACCTGCAACATTGAGGGTTATTGAAAACCGAATCAGATGCATTCAGCCACCACGTCTAATCACTCGGTTACCTAGACCATTGAGTGAGCGGAAATTCTGAAAAGCTTCTGAATGGCGGGCGTGGCTATTGTTTTATTGCTTGCCCTGCCTTGAAGGTGTACTAGATGGTCGCTACACCAAACACCTTTGCCTGCTCGTTACTGCCGTTTTTCTCCTTTTGAAGGACAAGATTCACTTTGATGACGTGAACAAAGCAGATGTAATGCTCCTTGAGTTTGTTGTGAAGTGTCAGTCTTTGTATGGGGAGAGTGCAATGACATTCAATATGCATCTCCTGACTCATCTGGCTAAGTCTGTGAAACTGTGGGGTCCATTGTGGGCACACTCCGCTTTTGTGTTTGAGAATGGAAATGCAAAATGAGTAATGAGCCGTCATTATGGTAAAACTGTCCGGTATCTCTCTTTCCCCTGTACTAATTTTCTCCTTTTTGATGTTGTTTAATTGTTCGTCTTTTTTTTTTGAAGGGGCCCTAATGTGCTAATTTCTTGTTAATATTGTTTACATAATAACCTATATAACACACTACAGGAAAGAAAAAACCCAAAACGAACCACCCTCAATGAGACACTAAATACAAATGATCCTGAAAATTAGCAAATTGTGTCCTTTTTAAGTAATTATTGTATCATTCATCATAACACTCTCATTAATCACAATGTGGCCACCTGTCATCTCCACCAGTGACATTTAAATTAAAACAGTGTTATTTATAGAGCTTCGTATACTACTGAGTTTGTATGTTATGTCTCTTAAATAAATGAAATGGAAACATGCATTGCATTGAAGCAATTGGATGGAAAATATATGTTTTTTCTTAACAACAGAGCTGGAAATGGAAGCAATACAAATATTACTTTAATGTTACTATGTGTTGCTTGTGTTCTGATGCACTTCACAATGCATGACATATTTTTTTACTAGCATCATCAAAACTGAACTGAAAATATATGTATTTTTTTGTTGTACATTTATATTACATTTTGAAGTCAATGTCATAATTATTTTATGCTGCAAGATAGATCTAATATTGTGTTTTTTAACAGGGTAATCTTTTGGGTGTGAGTGAATACATGTATTTAATATAGAGATTCTATGAATTTGCAGTTATTTATGTTCTGTAAATGTATATAAACTGAAATATTGGTATGTTTTTGTATTTCATGCCATCTTAATAATAATAGATTTTTTTCTTTTTTCATACCATGTTACAGCATGGACCAGCATGAAGTTCATGGTGGTCCATGCTGATATAACGGTTTTTGCGCCAGCAGACCAGCATAATGACCAGCAGTCCATGCTGGTCCATGCTGGGGTCCATGCTGGGGTCCATGCTGGTGTCCATGCTGGTGTCCATGCTGGTATACCAGCATAACGACCAGCATGGACCAGCTTGAAGTCCATGCTGGTTTTTTCAACAGGGATATATATGAAATGTTTTATAATGATTGATCATTAAAGTGTTCTCAAAGCTGGTAAAGGTGCAGCTAGTTTGAATGATTTAAGGTGCATTCACACCTAATAGTCCGCTTCTCTGGTGCACACCAATGTGTGTTACATTGTTTCATTTTTCAGAAGGTTCGGTTTGCTTTCACACGGGCAAAACTGAAACGGACTATAAACTTTAAACACAAGTCATGTGCACGGAAATGCTGTTCAACCATTGGTCAGACATTAAGGGGGTAAAAACGCAAATCCCGGCAATTTCTACCGGAGCCTCCGTCATGGAGCATCGGCACCTTCGGCAGGTTATTCTCATGCTGCTGTTAATCTGGAGATCAACAGACACTAGCGGCCCGCGCATATGATTATATAATCAGAAAACGTCCGTTAAAAAACATTAACACACATAATGAGACGTTCTGCAGTAAGGAGGGGCGTTTCACCGACGACAGGTGTTCTTACTTTTATGTAGTTGACAGAGTATTGTTACTTTACACGACACTGTTCAACACTTCATTCTGCTTCACTCTTTAACCAAACAACCGTGGATGTCTTAAAAGACTCTTTAGCTAAAGATTTTGAAGATATCCGCGTTCTTGTGACACGTAAATACTACGCTTCCTATGTTTTGGTGCTGACTGCGTTCACACCAGCAATGAACCGCTCCAGAATTCGCAAGCAAGCGCTCCGAGACCAACTATTTTAGCGGACCAGAGTCCGGTTGTTTAGTTCACTTAAGAGGTCTCGGATTGTGTTCACACCGATCCAAATGAACCGCACCAAGCGGCTAAACGCACCAGGATTCGATTTAACCGGACTATACAAGGCAGGTGTGAACGCACTACTGCAGGGTAGCTTGTGAATTTACTCCAGGTAGAACTAAAGTCTGATTTAGCACTTGATTATATTTCACATCATTCATCCACATCTGTGAAGTAACTAAAGGTATTAAATGTTATGGTTATCTGAGAGGACCCAAACGCAGGACACGGAAGTGTGGTTACAAAGGTTTTATTTGGAGGAGAAGGAGCGTGGAGAGTAATCCGGATGGAGAGTATCCACTGGAGAGTAATCCACTGGAGAGTAATCCACTGGAGAGTAGTCCTGGAGCACAAGAAGAACAGGTAAGAATAATATTCAGGTGTAGCGGAAATCGTAACTATTTCTAGGAAGGCTGAGAAGGCTGAGAGTTTTACCACTGGGGTTAAACAACGATCTGGCGCTGACAGGTTGTGGAGCCTCTGCTGGTATGCCATTCGTAATGGCTGATGGAAATCAGGTGTGTCGCAGAGGAGGGTGCTCAACTGATTGCAGCAGGTGGAGATTTGAGCCGGGAGCCAGGAGTTACAGGCACCACGCCCACACAGACAGGGAAAGGGAAAACACACACAAGGGAGGTGGCTGGAGAATACAACCACCACATTAAATACATGTAGTGGAGGAAAAGTACACCAGTTACCTCTGAACTGTAGTGGAGTAGAAGAACAAATAAACTCAACAAGTATAGTACTTGTTGAGTTTATGAACTTAGTTACTTTACACCACTGGCTATACAGATACAATACAATACAACACAACTTTATTTATAAAGCACTTTAAACCTCCAGACCAAAGTGCTGTACAGGCAAATAGATAAAACAAAGCATACAAAGAAGTAACACAGCTCAGCTCACACACCATAGAACAAGTACAAGTAAAAACAAAAAACAATTTAAAAGCAAAAAAGCAACACTGAAAGATGTTGAAACGCCAAATGTTAAAACGCTAAGGAGAAGAGGTGGGTTTTAAGAAGCGATTTAAAAGCAGGCAGTGTGGAGGCCTGTCTGATCTCCAGGGGCAGAGCGTTCCACAATTTGGGAGCTGCTACAGAGAAGCAACGGTCCCCTCTGAGCTTTGACCTGGTTTTAGGCACATTCAGGAGCAGTTGGTCCGCTGACCTGAGAGGGCGGTTCGGCGTGTAATGCTGTAGCAGCTCAGTTAAGTATGGTGGGGTCATGCCATTTAGGGATTTAAAAGTAAATAAAATAATTTTAAAATGGATCCTAAAATAAATTGGCAGCCAGTGGACAGAAGCTAAAACAGGGGAAATGTGGTCATACTTCCGTGTGCCTGTTAAGAGCCTTGCTGCGTCATTTTGCACCCGCTGCAGTCGTGCGAGGGAGGACCCACTGACCCCCATGTAAAGAGAGTTACAGTAGTCCAGCCGGGTGGTAACAAAGGCATGGATTACTGTCTCAAACTGCTGTCTGGAGAGAAAAGGTTTTACTTTGGCTAGCTGCCTCAGGTGATAAAAGCTCGTTTTTACCACCGACTTAATCTGACTCTCAAGTTTGAGTTCACGGTCCATTTTAATACCAAGGTTTGTAACGGTGGGCTTGGTGTACTGATGCAAGGAACCCAGGTCTACAGAAGTGGTGTCAGTGGTGCTACCAAAAACCATTACTTCTGTTTTTCCTTCATTGAGTTTAAGGAAATTGCACGCCATCCAGGCCTTTATGTCATCTAGGCACTTTAGCAGTGGGCTAATTCAGTAACCACCCTTCTTTGTTAGAGGGACATAAATCTGGCTATCGTCAGCATAGCAGTGGAATGCGATGCCGTGCTTTCTAAAAATGGACCCAAGAGAGAGCAAATAGAGGGAGAATAGCAGGGGGCCTAATACTGAGCCCTGTGGGACCCCATACAGGAGTGGAGCAGAGGATGACTCGGAGTCACCAAGGCTGACAGAGAAAGTTCTGTCCTTCAAATATGACCTAAACCACTCCAGGGCTTTTCCCTCAATGCCCACCCACTTCTCCAAGCGGGAGATCAGGATGTCATGGTCGACTGTATCGAAAGCAGCAGTTAAGTCAATAAGTAGGAGCACAACGCAGTCCCCAGAGTCAGTAGATAAAAGGATGTCATTAAAGACTCTTAAAAGCGCTGTTTCAGTGCTGTGCATAGTTTTAAAACCGGATTGGAAAACCTCCAGTATGTTGTTCTCTTCCAGAAAAAACATAATTTGACTGTAGACAATCTTCTCCAGGATCTTTGACATAAAAGGCATTTTGGAAATGGGCCTAAAATTAGCCAGAACTGTGGGATCCAGGCTGGGTTTTTTTAATACGAGGTTGCACTACTGCATGCTTCAGGTTTTCGGGGACCTTCCCTGAGAGCAGGCTGCGGTTTAAAACTGCCAGCACAGATGGTCCAACAGTGGGGAAAACCTCTTTAAAAAGTCGAGGCGCGACAGGGTCATTTGGAGAACCAGAGGGCTTTAACTTGGAGACAATCTCCTGTACAAAAGACAGAGCTACATGCTCAAACTGATTAAAGACAGCAGAACACGGTGCAGGAACTGAGGGGTCAATTGCAGGAGCAGAGATTTGAGCTCTAGTGGAGTTTACCTTATTAATGAAAAAGTGAAGAAAATCTTCACATATTTTGGCATAATTTCAGCCAAGAAGTCCGAGAAATCGTTTAAAAATCCCTTATTGTATTTGGGAGGTCTATAGACCACAGCACACAGCACTGTACGAGAGCGACCAAGCTCGAACACGCTCAGTTCAAAGCTGCCGGGTGAGAATGTCAGTGAAAGCTGCTGGCATTTATAGTCACTCTTAAAAACAGTTGCTATACCTCCACCTCGGCCTGACGTCCCCGGAGAGTTAAAATAACAGCAATGCTGCGGTACAAGTTCGGTAAACGCACCGGACTCACCAATATTGAGCCATGTCTCAGTCACGAAGAGGAAATCCAAGCCCTTGGAAGTGAAGAAATCCTTTAGGACAAAAGTCTTGTTTGTTAGCTATCTTGCATTGACCAGGCCAAACCTGGCAGGGGCCAGACAGATAGAAAGACTAAGCCTTGAACAGAGACATGAAAATACATTTTTAAAATGCTCAACAGTCCTGTCAAATTTATAAACTGACTGTTACACAATTAAAATAAATGCTTTTATATTAGATGTGACTCTTTGGCATTTCTGTTATTATTAACACTGCTACTTTAGTTGTTCCTCTGTTATTCCTCATTTTAAAGCCGATATTCCGTGGGGTCGGGGGGCTCGGATCCTTGTCACCTTTTCATACCTGATGAGTTTGCATCCCTGATATATATATATATGCATATAGCCTGTGTTGTATATTTATACACACAAATGAACAACCTTTGTTGTCAAAAAACAAATAACAAGTATTTATTATCTTTTCTTTTTAATGACTGATTTTAAATGCCATTTTCTTAATGTCTTTCGTTTTTTGTAAAGCACTTTGAATTGCCTTGTGTTGAAAGGTGCTATATAAATAAACTTGCCTTGTATTGTAGTGTTTATTTTAGTGTTGTTTTATGCTTATCCACATTTTGATTTCAGAGCACAGGACAGGAGAATGCTGGGCACAACATAAAGCTTGACAGTGAAGCTGGCAATGCTGAACACATTAGCATAATTACTAGCTAGCCGCTAGCTGCCGCGGCCGCCTCGTTCATATCAAATCCATCATAACAATCCAGTACCATGCTGTCATGAACTCGCGGTGCTGTTATGTGTACACGTGTGACGTGCTTGATGTGAACGAGCCTTTTGGGGGGCGTGGTTAAAGTTGCGCATGCTCCGAGCGCACATACGGGTACTTCTCAGGCATGATGGGTAATCTGTGGCGTTTCGCTCTTTCAAAAGTTGGGCCATTTTATCTTCATGCGACAATGAGCAGTTCTCATAGGAATGAATGAGGCCCCGCCTCCCACGCTGTATCCAGTTCTTATTATACATCCATGGGTAGCCCGGATGATGCTCCCTCGACATTTTTTACATCGAATTTTAAGCACCAAATTTGACCATTCAAATTGTATTAACTTGAATTGTTTGGGATCTGAATTTGACCATTCAAATTTTTACATCTGAATTTGTGAACACTGAAACAAATACATTGAAATTCAGCTTTTGAAATCGCGTGTCAAGATATTTCAGATTTTTATTTCACATAGGTAAATTCGGGGCACAAACATTCAGATACATGACTTTCAAAGTAATTATTTTCAATGCTATATATTCGGTGTCTGATACAATTAAAATCATTCTGTCATAACCTCTACTGGAGAGAGTATGTGTAAAAAAGCAGGATATAAAAAAGGTACTCACCTTGTGGTAAACCTGCAAGAGAAAAAGCAGTTGAGCTCCATACTGTTTCAGAAATAATCCTTGATGTGGTTTTGAACATGATATGGCGTTTCATCACGGCAGCATTTAGCTGAGTATCTGGGTAGAATTGTTCAAATTATTATTTTTTATTTTTTAAAGCTACAGACCCAGAATCATCACTACTGTGATGTGAACGCGCCTGCATGGGCACTGATTAACTGAACTGGGAACAGGTGTGTTAATCAGCTGAGAGACTCACAGCGGAGAGACAAAAGGCCGTGGAGAAAGGTGAATTGAGGTTGGAGGACACTACATGTGACTCGGTACTCTTTTAGGTGGGAGGGTGTCGTTCGCAGCGGATTGAGCTGCCGGTGACCAAGACAGCCAGCGCAGGATAGACGTTAGAGTGTCAGGATTGGGAGGTCTGCTACCTCCGACATATAAATAATCAGGGCCCGGGGATTTAGTGAGTGCGAGCCGCAATCCCTCCTTACGCACGGCGGTGCCAAAGCAACAAAGACACCAGCTTCTAACCCTTTTAGAAGTTAAGTTATAGTCATTTGTTTTGGGCATTTTCGAGCCTGAAACCTGAAAAACAGGCTCGGGGCTTAACAGGTTAAGAGATACAAAAATTGCCAACGCAATTCCCGCCCTGATTGCGGTGCTGATGTAATCACCAGATTGACCTGCTCCCGGTAACTTTGTCCCTTCTACTCCCTGTCAACACTTTATTTTCTCGCTTGAGCCGAGTGGCAGCTACTTTGCCTTCTGCCACATGCTTGTCAGCGAAAAGAGACTTGCAGTGTCAATATCTCTTAGTCCCAAGCAGATACACATCTAAAGGGCAGCACTGTGAGCTTGGGGGGTTAATCAATTGTATCTGACCCTAATTTATACACAGTAAATAATGAACTGGCTTCACTGTATTAAACATTAACAGATAAATCATTGAGCGATGGGGCGGGGTGGCTTCAGGTCAGCCATGGTGGGAATTTATTTGGCTTTTATAAAGGGAGGCCAGCAAGTCCCTGTAGCTGTCATGTTGCTCACATGAGCTATATGTCAGAATCTACTTTCCCCTCATTTCAAACCTTTATTTATCCAGGTGTATCCCATTGAGATCATTGATCTCTTTTTCAAGGGTGACCTGCTCAAGTAGGTTCCACATGAAACATAAAAACATTAACGGAACAACAAAAAGGACATTTTACAGCATCATTACAGGGATTACAATAACTATCCACATGGGCAGGTACCAACAGCTTCCGATTTAGTAGCATCCAACCGAGCTTTAAAAACATTTAGTGGCACCCTAGATTAATAAACACTCAATACTTTACTTCATGGTGAGATTCTCCAGCACTGTTTTGCACCCACACTGTCACATAACTGTTATTTTCACATCGATCAAAGGCAGAGCATTTTAGGATAATTTCTAGTTCTAGTCTGGGAATCTTTGAGGGCATCGAAAATAAATATAGTGTGCAAAGAGGGAGTGATTTCCGACCGAGCCACCGTTTCTTCGGTATAGCCTTTTCTCAGGTTTGACTTGTCATAGCAGGTAAAGCACAGTCAATTGAAAATGCTCCTTCTAAGTGCCCAGCCATGCAGCAAAAGAAGTGTATGCAATACCAGGGCCTTAGAACAGGCAACATAAATGGAATGAAGCCATCTTTCATAATATTAATAACACTGGTTATTGCAGGTCATAGATTCAAAATATTTTTTGTAATGTGTACAATAGCTTAATTAGCAGGTTCTCCCTACAATGCAGCATACAATATATTTAAGACATAAAAGAAAAAAGGCATAAAGAAGTGCAAGAAAATGTAACGTAAAATATATACATGTAAAAAAAGAGTAAGATTAAACCTAATGGAAAATTAATGAAAACACATTTGGTAGTAATAGTAATGAAAATAGAGTTCATTTCAAGATGTCCACAAGGTTGAACCACTATTACATAATGGTAGCAACAAGGTTGGAGTTTGAATGATAAACATATTAAAATATGAGCATACTTTATCTGATTCTGTGGCATCCCCAAAAATATTTAGAGCTAGTTCTGTGGATAGGAGAAGAAGTTTCCTGTGCCTCATAAGAAATTCATCCTTTTTTTAAATGGGTGGACCTTCAGTCACAATAACCTCTTTAAGAAACTGTGTCAGGATGACATAGAACAGATGGTAAAGTGTGTGTTGGGATCGCCAATGGACTGAAGAAAACGCGTGCAGATCTGATCTAATTGCTTATAATTCAGACTAATAGCCACAGTCAACATGTTTCATTTCACTGATTAGTGGAACAAGTTGGCAACATGCAATAGGCAGAGTTTACACTTCCACTGACAGTAAAATAAAAACGACCTGACAGATTTGATGGAGCTCAGGGCTCATGCATGTCATTGATTTTTCAGTAACATGTGAGCAAAATTAGAAAGATGTATTATTCTCGACTTGTACAGCAAAAAATAAAATGTTTTTTGTCTCTCTCTTGGAGGCAGCTAAATACACATTAGGGAGTAGCTTTGTGGCTCTGCCCCAAATCCAACATAATTAAGTTATCCATGCACACAAATAAGCAGTATCCCATTACAGTATAATAAGATTTAAAATCATATAGTTAAATAATGCTAGGTGATTATGCATTGACTATTCAAAAATGAAAATGTAGTTATTAAGAATGTTAATTGATAGAAATAAAGATGTAATAACAAGAAGAACTCAAGAAAAGAATATCCCTTCCTCTAACCCTTGCTATAGCAGAGTGAATAATAGATTACAGAAAGCTTATTTGTAGAAGAACCCAAACAATGGTTGGCAACATGTAACAGTGGTTCCGTTGTGCTTTGAAAGTGTGATTGTATGTTTAAGGGGCTTTTATTAGCTTCTGTGAGAACTGTGTTGTATATTTACAAGATGAAAGGGTAGAGGAGTAGAAAGTCAAATATGAAAGGGTGAAAACCATCACAAAACAAAGCAGCATATGGGGTGGCAGGACATCAAATTGTGTGGTTGGGTATGTTTGACTCATACGACCTTGGTCCCCAGCTATAATTTAGCATTTTGACTCGCCTGAAATGGCCAGCGCTCACTGTGGAATTGGATTTCTGTGTAATATCAACACAGAGCTTGAAAATATGTACCTAAAAGTTTACTTGTTTATGACACTAGAAGTATTCACACTCAAAAGTAAGGACTTTGCACACAGTGGTCACATAGTATTCATATATTGAACTGTGGTTTCCACTGATAAGCAAACAAATTGTGTTCCTGGACCTTATCCCGTGTAGAAAAATATATATTTTTCCATTGCTTTAGCTGTTTAAGATTCATGGCAGGATCACAGCATTCACTGATATCAGTCTCAAGGCAACATATCCGCTTTGGCGTATCACCTTTGCCTTTACTGCTACAGTAGCAATAACTGTAGTCAATTCAATTACTGAACAATGACAGAAAATGTTGTTGGCAGAAGTGCAAACATAGGTTAACACGGCTAACTGGTCCAGCAGATGCTCTCAGTTTGACCAATTTGATCACTGTGGTTATGTTGGCAGCACTATCCGTGTTATCAAGGACTTCTCTTCATCTCAGACAGTTATTGAAAACTCACACAAGTGGTTGCAGGCTATCACTTATGGTAGAGGTTGACGGTTTCATCTTCAAAGCAAGCCAAGAAAAAGTCTCCTAGGCATTTTTTTCACTGTTGAAAGTTTCCATATCTTAAGTTTCTGAAAATTGGAAGTGCTTGGCTTCAGTGAGGACTGACCAAAGTATATTCCTGGCCACATGCCAGGGTACATGTAGCATGACAATGTAAAGAGGAGAAGTAGAGCAGAGCCAGCTTTGGAGGGAAAATCAAGGAAGTTTTTAATTGAACCATTTATCATAGCTGTAAAGCTTTCAACACATGTCCAGTTCTATAATCCTGGATGAATACAATTAAAACATTTAAGAGAAGTTTAAATAACTTTTTTTATGCATGTCTAGCCTAAGCAAGGCCAACAACACTCCTCTGTTGGCCAGCCGGATGGCCGCACCAGATAAGCCCTAGATTTGTACTCCCCGAGCCAGAAGCCTTGGCCGGCGTAACACGCTTTAACTCAAGTTCTAAATGTACTTGTGTTACGTCCCCACTAAGGTCAAGGGGACCTGGAGACAATAACATACAACCAATAAAAATGAGGGAGTCACCGTAACAGTTGACAAAAGGTTTATTTTGTATAAACCCCAGAACCGAACGGACATATAACTGAAACACTCACTGTTGGTGAGGAGGAGGAGTCAAAGGATTGTGCCAAACAAAAGAAACAAGCATAACAAAACCAGGCCTCTCTCTACATCTATCCTTTGAAACCAAAACTCAAACAAAAAAACTCTCATTAACTAAACTACAAAGAATTTGACAAAACAATCAGGGGTGGCAACAATCCGCTAACCTAGTGTGTCTAAACATTAGTTAGCTACGTGGTGAGAAATGTACAGGGTACCCCAGACTTATCTAACTCCTCCACCTCTCAACACACACACTTTCAAAAACATCAGACAATACAAGGAGAATGAGTTGCTAAACACTGCAGGCTCCTTCATCAGCAACAGGCCCAGAGTGAGAGAGCGAGAAGACTTCCTGGGTGCCTCCTTTATGGTCGGCGCTGGCTGCTGATAGGCCAGCTGAGGGTGAGAGGATCCAATCAGCCATCAGACTCAGGTGCACATGCAGATACCGATCAGCTGCTGATTAGCTGTGCAGAAGACAGGGAGAAGAGAGAAACACAGGAGGGAAGGAAAACGACACAAGTACAGCCTGCCTGGCACGTAACAACTTGGAAGAGATCAGAGTGAGCCAGGCTGCACAAAGACATCATTAATGTAGATGAAAGAGACCAAACGTCCAGTGCCCTGACAGGGTTGCAGGCGAAAGAAGACAGGTCACACCCTGATGACAACAATGGTGCTTGTCCAGGCTTTGGATCCATCTCCGTCTTCCTGAGGAACGTTGTCTCCACCCGTGTCATGAGCGGATGTGCCACCAGGATGTCAGAGTGATACATAGGTCTGGTAACGTGCCTGAAGAAGCTGTCTGCCTGTGTTTTTTTGCAAGCAGAGCCCGTCAGATTGAGCTCTGAAGCCAAACAGGCTTGTAGCTACTTGTACAGCAAACATTATATAGGCATATGAAATCATTTTTTAAATCTTGTACAGTCAATGATTTGATCAGATATGAATTGTTTGTTGTATATTATTTGCCAGTGATCAACAAAAGTATGTTTTCTATGAGAAACAGCTAAATATGAACTTGTTGCAAATGTCAGTCATTTTATTCTTAAATCAGCATTATACCAAGCCAGTCTCACGGCATTTCGTGTTATAGTCATGACATTTAATCTATTGATTCGTGTTCAACACGATTTTCCCCTTTTTTTCGTGTCACACAGAACGATTTTAAAATCAATGTATTTCTATTGGTAGTGTGTTTCGTGCCTGCAACACGTCGGGTCTTGGAAGACCGGAAGCTGTGTGGTTAATAAAAACATGTTCTTTGTATATACAGTCTATGGTTCTTACTCAATATCAAGCCACGATTATTGTTTATAATTTTAAATACGGTTTTTTAATCTTTTTTTCCTTCTAATTTGTTATTATTTTCTAAATAACACACTGTTATTTACTCAACAATAACACACAATTATCCTTGTTTTTATTTATTTGTTTGATTCCATAATCTCTGGCTTTTTTGGCGTCCGTCAGGAACTGAATTTCAAAATAAAAATAACCGGAAACAGATCACAGCCACTGAACTGATTACCCAAGATCCTCAGCTATGATTTAAGCTTGGTGATTGGATTGTTTAGCCGCAATGCAGTTTGGGATATGGTGTTTATGTGATAAAGCTACACCAATGGGGTTGCAATGCATATAATTCACTCACACTAAAGACAAGGGGGACCAAAGTAATTTGCATCGAAAGAATAAGATAGAAGGAAGAATGAATTGAGTATTTTCTGGAGGAGTTTGCAGGGCGGTTTCTCTAAGGGTACTCTGCGTGAAGGTCCAATTTGAACCTCTTGTTCTGAAACATGTTTGCTGGAGGTTGGAAACAGGTAATATACCCATGACAGGAGAACAAGATGAAGACAATGCTTTAACAAAAGGAGGCAAACATTAAGTGCTAAAATATAAAGCCCATGCTGACCAAACCCATGGCAAAGATGCGTTGGTGCACATCTTTCTTGGGGTCATGAATCTGTTAACCTGTTGAACCCCAAGCCTGTTTTTCAGGTCTCGGGCTCGAAAATGACATTTCCAGAACAAATGACCATAACTACTACTTCTAAAAGGGGAAAATTAATAATCTTTTTTCTCAAAGTAATGATAAACCTGTGAGTTGGATGTAGAACAGTCAGAATCAATATAGATGGTTTTTATTTTAAAGAAAATGTAGATTGAACATAGTAAAAAACTGTAAATGATAGTGTCCGTCCAAATATTATTTGTTACTTATAGTGAAAACTACCCTTGGATGATGGTATGGTAGACTAAAAGCTTTAGGAATCCAAAGTACAACATATAAGTACCCTGTATCAAAATTGATGCAAAACAAGTGACATTTAACCTTTTTAGAGAGGTTTAGCAAGAAAACTCCACCTCTGGGGTGATTTGGGTGGAAATGGGCGTTTTTGCCGTTTTTCTGGTACCCATTGGTCAATTTGGTGATTGACATCTCTTTTTAACCATTAGATTCAATAGAGTCGAAGGGGGATTTCCACATACGCACCAACGTTAACTACAAAAAGTGGGGGCTTCACGCATGCAGTTTTGCAGAGCGAACCTATCTCACGCTCTGACACCTGAAAACAGAAAAGTAGGCTTATTGCTTATGGATTATCAGAAATCATTTCAAAGTGACACAAACACTTTATATGGATTAACCTTCAGCAGCGTTTTTATCGTTTTAAGGCGAGACACCCCAGGTGAATAGGGTAATTTTTTTAACTTAAAGGTATCAGCTAGAAATTTCTCCAGTTAATGTCTTACAATAAGGCAGTTGTCTGTTGTATTACAAGTTTTCTGAAATAGCATGTTTAAATATGCAAATTAGCCATTATCTCATTAAATATGCACATATTTTAACACATTTCAGGAATCGAAATCTGAACTTTGGATAAAGCCAGGTTCCAAATTCTTGTTTCATTTTGTAGTCATATTAGTATCTAAGGCTTTTACAGAAGGGATATTGGATATCTCTTTTTATCACTCAATAAATCAGAAAATACTGTCAACAGCCCTAAAATATCCATTTTCGCCATGTTTTTAGGTATACAATGTTGTATAATTCAGGCTATGAATTATATATGAACAAACCCTTCTGTAAAAGCCTTCATAATATTGATAGGAATATAACTGGAAAGTTTGGTGTCTCTACATGCTTCTGAAGTTGAAATTTCGAACTCAGAGTAGGAGAAAAAACTCATTTTGAGAAAACGACCTTTAAAGATTGCAGTGAGGCGCTAGCTAAACCCTCCTGTTCTCTGGATGACAGCTCGCGCATCGACGCACTCCGTGAAGGTGTTTCATGTTCGGGGTCATTTGTTTTTTGTATAACCTTGCTTCGTGCAAGTGACAATTGTTGTCGTCTTCTCTGTGAACGTTTTTTTCGCCGTTCTTTTGCGATTTTGAGATTTCAATTTCTAGCGGAAAGCTAAACAGGAAGTGTTTTAGCACACCACGTGACGCATCTGAACGAATCACGTTGTCAGAAATTGACACCAGCCAATGAGATTTCGTTTCTTGGTTTAAGACCCCTTTGTGCTTTCACGATTGGTTGCTGATACAAAGGAAATGACCATATTTGGATCCGATGAGATTGTGCAGGAGAGACGGAGCTTTCCAACGATATCTCTGTTGACATGGTGCACACAGCGGTCGCGGTACTTTATGTTATGTTAGAATGCTAACTTTTGGTGAATTTAGGAGAAATCTACAGACGCAAATAGACAAACTATAGTAAAATAAACACTTAAATGTGTATTTTGTACGTTTTCCTTCCAAAAGCCTGAAAGAAAACATGTTATGGAATCAAAATAGCACAAAATCTCAAAATTGACCAGTACTTGAAAAACGATGTTTTTGCCTGCCGTGTCTCGCCTTAATGCCATTGAAGACAACCTTTGATCAGACAATGACAAAGGTAAGCCATATTCCCGTTTTTGCTACCTAGCGCCATGTGTTGTGATGTCTGTTTTAAAGTTGCGAGTTTTTATCATGGAGTGATGATGTAGGTACCGATCGATTCTGTGTCTTCTCATGATACTTGTCCATATGTTGGATGTGCAGTTACCATAAGTAATAAAGGTGTTAAACCGTGTTTTCGGTGCAAGCGCCGTTAGCATTTTTTCGCTCGTGGCTAATTCAGAGGCTCAGCCTTAGCTTTGTGTTTTTTTTTGCAAAAAATAAATAAAATTGATCAGTTAGCTGAGTTTCTTCCAGTTACATGGATATAAAACATTCATAGTTTATTAAATATTAAGAAGCCCTCAGACGGTGTTTCCTGCAGATGATGCGTTTTTCCGCCCGGGGGCGGGGGGATGGCGTTAAACAGGTTAATGATCATATAAACTCCCTTTTAGATTGGGTGAAGTTGAACTGGCTTAAAATTATTTAAAGTACACTCTGTGATAGCTGCAAGTGCCATGCTGGATGGGGGACAACAAATTGAACTTACTTTACGTATTTGTAATGACTAGCCATCAAAATCTAAAGTGTTCGTAACTCAATATTCAGTGTTGAAGCGATTTTGTGTTTGTTAGTTTGTTTTCTTCTAGGGTTCCATCTACCCACACAACTGGTGTGTGGCTAGATGGTGTTCATAGGGAAATCTACTGGATTAAAGGAAGATCACTATGGTTAAAATGGTTTTTGGTCTCACTGTCACATTGGATGAGTGAGGGATCAACTTTACTGTTCCACTGACAGCACCAATAAAATAAATCCTTTATAGCTGTGTGCAGGAAATCATCCAATCGTCACACGGGCAAAAACATAGAAGAGATAAAAAGAAGAATCATAGCGCCAAACACTCCTTTTGAACCGAACTCCCCATGTGTTCCAAAAAATCTTAACTCGTGATTTTCAATGCGAAAATGTGTGGTTTGCAAAAGAGGGTTTTGTAACACCTTTTATATCTTTAGAGATATATTCATGTCAGAATTCATATTTGTCTGTTGCTTTGCTTAATGACCAAACAACCTGCAAAACTTGGATGGTCAACAAATTGATAATATACCTCAAAAACACCAACATGTATTCTGACTTCAACATGTAGCTCAAAGCTCTGCTGTAACATTGTACAGCCTCAGGGTTGCTAGCATTGTCGAAGTCTTCTAAAGTTGTTTCAATCCATTTTTATTATCTACTTTGTTTAACAAGAGTTTAAAGTGTGTGCAACAGATTCAATCATTTTTGTAAAAAGACCAAGACAATGTCCATTTCTGATATCCTCACAACAGTGTTGTTATGCCTTAAACAACTTGAATGCCAAGAATAGTGTGTGCTTGACTTGCAATACTAAAAATACGACCCCACGAGTTCCAGATAAAGGCAGCATTTATCCTCTTTGCAAAAGGAAACGCTGGGATTTATGAGGATCATTTTTCTGCTGATTCTGAGACATTTCATACAGTTTTAAAGCTGTTGTTTACAGCACCATGAGGGATCTATTTCTGTGTCGAATAAATTGCATACATTTTGCTTATTTCACCTGAACAATATGATGTTAGAGCACCTCCTAACCTTAAGAGAAAGAAAGCAAGTGATTTCAGCAGGACAGCAAAACCACCCCACTCTCAACCCCTCAAGGCTTTCCGTAACAGACCCAGATAGACTGTCTCTGCTTAATAGCCACCCATACGTTTCCATCAGGAGGCAGTGACAGAGACATACAAGGCCAGGTTAACCGTGCAGTATTTCCTTTGGGGTTCACATATCTGACCCCAGACAATTCCAAACACTTCCCAATTACCGAATCAACTATAGCGATCTACTTTTTCCACCCCAGAGGAAATCTTTTTCCCCCAAAGGTTTAAATGCATATTGAGTCCCTGAGAGGTAAAGAGATGGTAGTCAGAGGTGGGCCTTTTTTTATCCATCAGCAGCCCCTGTGCTTAAGGGATTCATTATGGCTCCGATCAGACCAGTGTTTGCACTCTGTCTGATCCCGCAGAAGTGAAGGTAGCTGGGAAAAAAATCTGCTGTGTGAATGGAAGTTGATGTAGGCTTCAGTGGAATAGATAAATAACCCCTTTTGCTCTTTCAAAAAGCTCCAATTGAGCACCAATTAAAAAGTTAAATTAAGAGATCCTTGGTGCGTCAAATTAGTTGCATATTAAGCTAAGCCCTTTTTAGTTTCCTGTCACTTGGATCTATAAATTGAGAATAATTTATTTTAATCAAATTCCAAATCTCCTTCTTTAATTATTTATTTACGGAAACTAACATGTCACTTTGTGTTGCATTATATTTTTTCTATATTTGTATAAACAAATGCACTGCTGTCAGCAGCCTCACTAATTAGCTGCCACTGCTTAACGCTATCATACCTTCAGAAAAGCTTGAGGCAGGCCGAGGAGTTTGACTCCATTAAACACTTTTAACAATTTGACTTGACATGTGTATATTGTCTTCCATGGGAAATACAAATACATGTACTGTGGAGCTACATACCCATCATTCATCACTCAGGATGTTTAGCATTTTGCTGCATCATCATGCTGTCAGTCACATGTCGTCCACATGACAAATAGAAAAAATAGAAGTATTACAGAGCTGTTTGTGCGTCACGCTGCTTTATCCCAGCATTTATTACGGCGAGGAAACACGAGGTGCCATTCACAGGTGCAAATATCTGTTTCCTATATTAATCAGAAATCTATTCAGCACAATGAGTGAGGTCACAATGATGCCATCTTTGCTGCGTTGGGATATTCATGTCAAGTCACAAATACATTATTTATTTATTTTAATGACTATATACATACCGTATCTTCATATTGTCAGTCTGCAGTTTAAGTGTCTCATCCTCCTTTCTTGAATAGTATTTTTTATAATACAGGGAGCAATGGTGAATACTAACTAACTATACTGTATGCTACAAGATAACAACAGATCTGGACATAAGTAGACCAGCAACCCCCATATTATGCAAGGTAAAATGACTGTTTCTGTAAATAGATTCTGTCGGCATTGATGAGTAATTGACAATTCCCGATTGAAAAGGGTTGTTTGACAGCAAATTAAATCGGGCGAAATTGCTAAACTACAGCATATACTTAAACTGATATTAGGTTTAGGTAAATATAGTGTCTCAAAAAGTATTAAACTGTAACTCGTGGCTGTTTCTCCAAGCTGGAGGTGTACTGACCTTCATCTACTGTTTCTAGTACACTGACTATGCATTACTACCTCATTACAACCCCGCTTAAGAGAATCCAAAATATCTATTTAAAGCAATACCAAGGCTGTTGATGGTTGGCCCAATCGACAGTAAGAGGACGACATAATGGCGTGGAGTAACAGTGAAAATCAGAACAACTCCCACCCCGCTGACATGGTCTTCAGTGCCACATGCGTCTTCTGGATAGGTCCTCTGGTGGCCCCCCTATTTTCTGCCTCTCTAAAGTATAATGACCCTGAATGATAAAGCTGGGTTATTGGCGGGAAATGCACAACACTTTACCTACCACCTGTTAGGGACAGAGCTGATGAAATTAAAATAAATTGGCTGTCCTTTCAAAACTGTCTTTGCCCAGTTTGCTTTAGTTTTTCACTTTAAACAGTTTTAGAGTAATGTTTAAGTGTACAAAAACAACAATTAGAGTAAGTACAGCTTTTTGTAAAATGTGAGTCTCTTCCTGTCAGAAACTAGAATTTTTTCTAAACTAGAGTTTTCACTACCAAAATGGCAACACAACTGCTCAGTCATTTGTTATATTTGACGGCTGAGGCTGCACAATGCCCTTCATTCATCCCCTGTCAGCACTGGCTATTGTAATACAAAATAGCTTTAATAACTTTCAGTGCAGGGGTGGTGGAGATGGTTGTTGTGATTATAATCAAGGGGGCGTTCAGCACAACATCAGGGTCTCCAGGCTGGAGAAAACTAAGCCAAACGAGCAAAGCAAATTACTGTCATTCTCTTTCAAGTCTGTGCTTTTGTGTGTGTGTGTGTGTGTGTGTGTGTGTGTGTGTGTGTGTGTGTGTGTGTGTGTGTGTGTGTGTGTGTTTTTTTCCATCCACCTGCCTTAGTCACTGTAATTCACTCTGTGATCAATGGAAAGGCACCGTGTGTGTGTGTCTTTGTGTGTCCAACCCAATCTCACGGCATTTCGTGTTATAGTCATGACATTTCATCTATTGATTCATTTTCACCATCACGATTTCCCCCTTTTTTACGTGTCACACAGAATGAAAAGCAATGTATTTCTATTGGTAGTATGTTTTGTGCCTGCACCACTTCTTTTTGTCCCGTCGGGTCTTGGAATACCGGAAGCTGTGTGGTTCATAAAAACATTTTCTTACTCAATATCAAGCCACGATTATTGTTTTTATTTAAAATTGTATAATGTCTGACTTTTTTTGCCGTCCGTGAGGAAAATAAATGGGGCTCAGAATACTGAAATCTGTATTTTTTAAATCTTTTGTTCCTTCTAATTTGTTATGCTTTTCTAAATAACACACTGTTATTTACTCAACAATAACACATAATTATCCTTGTTTTTATTTATTTGTTTAATTCTATAATCTCTGTTTTTTTTGCCGTCCGTCAGGAACTGAATTTCAAAATAAACTATCCACAAAATTGCGTTGCCAGGCAACAGCTTCGGGTGAAAACAGTATTTCCGGTCTCGAAGTTTTCATAGTAAAACCGAAAGTATTCCCCTCAATGTCAACTAAAAACATCAGTGTATCCTTGTTAATTAACAAAGTTTAAATTGTGTACAATGCTTTTGTGTTTTTCCCCTTCGATTCGGAGAAACAAATAGTTTCTTCGGAGTTTAGGATGGCCGAAGACACTACACTACCTACACTATCATCCTCAGCTATCGTTTGGGACTACAGTGCATTTGCTTGACAAACCCCGTGATTAGTCTTCAAGCTCTGTGATTGGATGTTGGAGTGGCAATGCGCCAAGGTTACGCCGAACGTCAGACAGCTCTTTGAAATGGAATGAAACCACGGCAGACTATCCAAAATAGGACTTGAACGGGTCCATTAATATATACCCGCATGACAGCTCAGGTCAGAAGAGCTTTATTTAATAGCTGGTCTTGTGTCTGTGACCCCTCCTGTTGTTAATTGATAAGCCTTGATACATGCACTTGTCAAGGTTCAGAGGCATATTTAGCAAATATGGCAGTAGTCATCGATCATCTTAAGATAAGATAAGATATACTTTATTGATCCCAAGTAATACACACCAGCATGTAAAACATGCAATTTTTGTAATTCTACTCCACTACAATTCAGAGGTTAACCTGGTATTTTTACTCCACTATATTTATTTCAGTTACTTTGCAGATTCTGATTAATGATGTGAAATATAAACAACTCTTAAAGCAGACTTTAGTTACACCTGAGTAACATTCAGGAAGGTGATTGTCAAGTGCCAACAATCAGGCGAGATATTTGATAATTGGAGCATGAAAAGACTAAACATTTATTTGCAGATCCCTATAAAGTATATTCATTACTCGTTATTCTCTACTAATAGTTCATTAAAGACTGTATATTATGTCTATTTTGCACATTCCTTTCAAGATTTCAAGATTTTCAAAGGTGTATTGACATATCATATACACAACTACGGTGTATGCAATGAATGAAAACCCTGGGTTGCAGGTTCCTCAACAGTGCATTACAAGACATCTATCGATATGTGTGTACCTCCACCATTAAACTGTCATATTCTGCACATTTCTTATTCTACCTACATACATAAGAGTATAATTAATGTGTATAATATCAGTTAAAATAAGTGCTTCAACATAGTTAACATTGCAGGAAAGCAATATATTAGACGTTAAGTACTTTGTCAGGCTTAATATTTATCTGTAGATAGATACCCCCAAAGTGTTTTTCTTATTTAAAAGAAGACCGTAACCTAAAGTATTCTTTAATGTTTAAATAAAGGTTAATTAGTTTGTCTGTTTTGCACATCCTTATATTAATATATTTGTACATCCGGCACTAAACTGTTTTATTCTATATATAATTTACAGTATTTTCTTGATATTTTATATTCTATATTTCTACAATTGACCTTCTACTTTCCCCCTATTTTGTATGTACTCTTAATATTTTTTCATCAAATATTATAACATATTCAACAAAAAAATTCAATAATGTGCTAATAACAAGGATAATTGTGTGTTATTGTTGAGTAAATAACAGTGTGTTATTTAGAAAAGAATAACAAATTAGAAAGAAAAAAAGATTGAAAAAATACAGATTTCGATATTCTGAGCCCCATTTCTTTTCATCACGGACGGCAAGAAAAGTCCGACATTATACAATTTAAAATAAAAACAATAATCGTGGCTTGATATTGAGTAAGAAAATGTTTATATGAACCCCACAGCTTCCGGTATTCCAAGACCCGACCGGACAAAAAGACGTGGTGCATCCACAAAACATATACCAATAGAAATACATTGCTTTTAAAATCGTTCTGTGTGACACGAATTAAAAGGGGAAAATAGTGTTGCTGAACACGAATCAATAGATTAAATGCTGTGACTATAACACGAAATGCCGTGAGACTGGGTTGGTGTGTCTTCTGGGAAGTCGGGTAAACTTGTGTGCAGTTACTCTGTGTGCTCTCATATCTTGGATTATTCCTCACAGGTGACTGAACATGTCCATCCATTGCAAATGATCTAGGAAAACTAGCCTCTCTAAAGGGTCCACCACGGTCCGGATGATGACTTTGGCTCATTAAACCCCCCCGCTATGACTACCACCCACACAAGACAAACACACACTTGCACACTTTTGTGAGAGAAATTGAGGTTGCTGTGTCGGTGGCCAGCCTTGTACCAGGGGAGTAATTGAGAAGGTTGCTGAAAAGGGGAGCGAGGCTTAGACAACCATCCACACAAGTTCCTGGCTGCCGTCCAATTATACCCAGCAGCCCCTGCAACCTCCTGAACTCCAATTACGGCCGGTGAAGCTCTGCTGGTCCGAGAAGCTGTCACCCGTCCCTGCTTACCATCCTCCATTTCTCCCTTCCTCCCTTCCACCTAACCACAACTGCCTGCAAGAAATAGCAAAGTCAAAGCAATGTGTGATGTCATCTGGTGCCTCACTATGTCAGTATGTGTGTGTTCCGGAGAGAAATCTAAAATAGCACCTGCACCTGATGAACCGTGGCCACTTGTTCATTCAGAAATAGCAAAGATGTTCCAAATGTATAGGATGAATGAACGAAGGGAATGCACAAAAAAGCACGTTTTACAGAAATATGCTCAGATTGTAAAGCCAAGTTGTATTTCAGAGAAACAATAGGCGACTGAGAAGGCCATTATATGTAGATGACATTATTAGTGAATGCACTGTTTTTGTAAAACACAACCTTTTTATCAAGACTCATGACTAAGTTGAAAATTCATGGGTCTGGCCACGATGACATTAGTTTGCCCCAGCTTCTTAAGTGGCTCAAATGCTGTACTGCTCAAGGATTTGTATTCAACCGGTCAGCAAACACAAACAAATCTAAAGGAAAAGTGACTATCGGCTTCACAACAAGTAATTTACACAGTTAGTTAGTTAGTATGTCTTTCTTAACAATGACGGGAATCCTGCAATTGTTGCAAACTCCTTCAAAAGTGAGACCATGGAGGAAGACTATATGTATATATACTGTCTCTAAAACATATATAATAGTGTCACCTGTCTCTCTAAGGGTGTCACCTGTCTCTCTACAACGGACTTCATGTTTGTTTATATGCTGCACAGTGTGGGAAATAATTAAGGTAGAGTGAGTCAGGACTTCTACTTATATCATATATTTGAAAGATACTCCATTACACAAAATAAGTCTATATTTTTAAATAAATAACAGATGTCTATATGTGTGTATATGAAGCTTTCCTCAGCTCTAGGAAGCTTTTTAGCCTTTATAGGCTCTTCATTTGTTCCTGGGAACTTTGCTCTCATAAGCATAAAGCAGCTGTTTTTAAAAGAAAAAAGAAGCCGCTCATACACCTGCTGCATACTGCCCGACCAACACGAAAAAGCAGATTGGCGGTGGAGCATTTAGCTGCTACAGCGCCAGCTGTTTCCCTCAGAGCTAAAAAGGAGAGGGACTATTGGAATTAGATCCCTCTGGTGGATACAAACACAACGATAAATGAATGATAATGTTTCTCTGGGAACATTTTTCAGCCATGTCAAATTCAATGGCTGGTAATGTTGCCACTGTCCCCACAAACATTTTGACTTGGAGTGTTCTTTGCAAAAGTTCTTCCATTGGTGATCAGCAATGCAAATCCACACCAATGACCTGGCAGCACCATTGCAAAGCTGTAAAGGATATTTGATGAATGCAGTGAAAGCAGTGAGAGCCATGACTGGTATGACATATACTAATGCCCAATGCTTTAAAGCACAACCAGTAATACACAAGGCAGATCAACAGCAGCAATTTGAGATCCAGTATTCGCAAATGTAAATGAGGCCCAGATGCAAATTGCTGAATCCATGTAAATACCCTTGGGAATTCCGAGGGATTAGAATGAGCCGGAAATGCACAGCAATCTCGCAAAGTGTTAAATTATGTCATTTGCAACTTCACAAAAGTTGCTTTATTGCTTTGTTGTTCTTTTGTGCGGACAAGGTTTATTGTTCTATTACCTCTCCTCCTTCCCTGACTTCTGTTTTCTTCCATTGAACAAGATCTTTTAGTCATGGCCCGCGGACTCTTTGGAGATTGCCATCTTTATCAAATGTATCGTTTGCTGTGCATTGTTGTGTTATCGTTTGGTTGTATGGTTTCTTTTTTTTATTCCCCTGTTGTGGGTTTCATTTGTCCTTTGGGAATCATAACCGATCCCAATATTTTTGATTGATGCATTCATTTCTCAGTTTCCGCTCAAGACCCTAGGCTAGAGCGATACTTGCTCTCCTTTTATTCTTACCCAAAGCACCCTGCCATCAGCACAAGCCGTAGCATTTGTGCATCAATGAGATATTATTCAAAACAGGTTGAGGCGATAACTCCAATCTGGAATAAAGTAGCTTGGCCTCAATTTGGAGGAGTATTATTACTCTTGCCATTGCTATTCAGTAGTTTTCAAAAATGATGGTCAAAATGTACGCTGAACTGAGACCATTTTAAAGTTATTGGCTCTCCAAATACCTTGGGGTACTTTTGGATTCCTTGCCTCCATGTGTGTATGTGTGGTACAGAAATGTTTATGACTTCAAGCATATGGCTACAAATGCTAACAGCACTTATGGCTTTGCAGTTCAGATACCGTGGACAGTGCCTCACAATGTGTTCAGCACTTTATACAGCTCCATTGACTTTGCACATACTGTACAGCACTGAGCCTGAACTGGCCCATTTACTCTTAAGTACCAGAAACTTTGGATACATTTTGATTCTTTGAAGCTTTTTTTGCTGAAGGGCCATGTTGGAGTACTTAGAATTTCATTTTTAACACCACCTGGAAGCAGCAAAAAGAGCAATATCTGACTCATGGAGGGCATTCCGTTGTTGGTTTCTCTTGAGCTGTATTTAAATGTGACACCGGCGAGGGCACACTTTTAGGTCTCACTCTGTTTTCAATAACACATTGCAAAATGACACCCCTTCTCTCCAACAGCTAGAGTAGAACATCCATTTGTGTCTTCCTTCTACTACTGTAATGCCAAGAATCTGAAACGACAAAAAACTTCTGCTGCACAAATACCTAAAACTTCCAAGCATTCCTATATCACACTGCTCTTGGCTTTGCTATATAGCCACCAAAACCACCTAATTCAATGACTGCAGCACTGGGAATACCGAGGTGTCCCATCCAAGTATTGGTATGGTAGGTTATGGTCATAGGCAAAAAGTGAGCGTGCAAACATAACATCTATAGCAGGTAAAACACTGGAAATGTATGTTTCTGAAACCATTATTACCGATTTATTATTTTAAATAATAAAATATTTCCTTTGAACCTAATTGTCTTCGATAGCAAGAGCTTGTCCACAGTACACAGGTCTTTTTTATTTCTGAAAACTCCTTCCACACATCCACTGTTTTCAAAGGATCTCCGTCCACAATAACAGAATGAAAGCACCGTCAAGGCCAGTGGACTGGATGGAACATACACAAAGGCATCGAATTTCTGAAAGAATGCCTCTGTATGTGTGGACTAGGCCTTTCTTACTAATGTATACTCTTCCTTTTTTGACTGTGAAACACTCTGGAAACTTTTTTTTTTTTAAGTGTTATATAAATAGTCCACTAAGCTTAAATGCTGTTCAGAGCACTGGTAGGAATGGGAACGACTGTCGAAAATATTATACTGGATGACTCAATGAATTCTGGTATTATGCGGTTGAGTGTTATGACCTGGCTCAAAAGGCCACAACAAAGAGGAGACACACCATATCAACGGTTTAACAAAAGATGTTTATTAAAGCAAGTAGTCCAAATTAGCCAAATTAATAAAATGCAAAACAAAAGAAGCATGAGATGTGAGGGTGAGGATTGCATGGACATGTATGAGTGTGAGAGTGTTGAAGTGCACAAAGTGAAGCAACTGAACATATTCAACCAAAACCGGGTGCCTGTGGTGAAAGCAGAGGGAATAAAGAGAGGAGCAGAGGCTTTAAATAACTGCAGGCCACCAGACCCAGACGCCCTGAGTTACTGCAATCAAGGCAATCAAGGAGGCTGGATGCAGCACAGCCACACCCTCTCCAGATGAACCCACAGGGGCATCACATTGAGTAATGTTGCTTTCAGCAGATAAACACGCACAATAACATTTTGAGAATCATCATTGGTGATTTTGGAGTCAGCCAACAATATTTTAGTCAGAGCCATTCATTGTGATTTTTACTTGCCTAGAACAAACTTAATGAAAACTGTTAACAAGGGTTTGGTTTTAGAAGTGATGAAGAGACAATGAAGTCCAGGCTTCTTTGAAAAACACAATATGTGACCCGCTCTATCGAAATCAGTCGGAAGTCGCAACGGCTCATTTAAAAATAAACGTGGATTTGCGTAAAAAACTATTTTTTTGGAGTTCGGGGGTTTTGTTTGATTTTAAACAAACAAAGTCTTGGCTTTCAGAATATGAAACTTTTATTTCCAAAATCACACGATAACTACATTTTTTAAGCTTGTAGGGAAGATGACAGCTCTCACTCGCCACTCTGCTGTTCCGCAGAGCCGCCCCCCCTCCCTCCGGCTAAAATTATGAATGTAAGCATATAGGAATCTTAGATAACACGGCAGGGTCCGTTACAGTTTGTTTTCATCTGATTTCAATTAAAGGTGACCTATCATGCTATATTTAAATGATATAGTGTATGACCATACCTATATAAGGTATATTTATACATTTTATTTTCCAAAATACCAAACAGATCATTTTTTAGCAAGTGACACGAGGGACTCACAAGAACTCAAATGCACGATTCCTTGGACTTCAAAAAATATCTTTTATTAATAAAAGATGAGTGAAAAACAAAGAACGCTAGGATCTACTAGGACCTTACACCAGATCTCTAGGTTCCACTAGGATAATTTGAACAGTGTAGAAGATTCCAGACATGGCTCGCCGTGGAGACAAGACGAACCGACAATAGACAAAAGGAGAGCAGGGCTATAAATACACACAACAGTTAATGGGGCACAGGTGAAAACAATCAGGGGCGGGGCTGGTGATGATGAGCACACGAGACACACAAGCTGGCAGGTGACACACAAAGACATGAAGTGTAGACACCTGGAAAGAGAGAGTAGAGTCAATAACAAAATAACATGTAAGGCCACAATAACAAACACAAAACAATAAGCTCACAGACTCTTAACGCTGAAACCTTACAGTACCCCCCCTCTTACGGACGGCTCCAGACGTCCCTGAAAGCTGAGACTGCCCTCTATCGAAGTCCGATATAAGGGTCTTGTCCACAATAAAGCTGCCTGGGATCCAACACCTCTCCTCTAATCCATACCCCACCCAGTCGACCAGGAACTGTCTACCTCTGCCCCTCTTCCTTTCCGACAGTATTTTGTCCACCGTGTACACTTGACCCCCGTCGACAACCCGGGGAGGTGGAGGGGACGTGGAGGCGGGGACCAGTCTGCTTTCTTTGGCTGGTTTTACCTTGCTGACATGGAACGTGGGGTGGACCTTGATGGATTTCGGAAGACATAAACGGACAGCAACAGGGTTAATCACTTTGGCTATGGGAAAAGGACCAACGAACCGGGGAGCCAGCTTCCTGGAGGCGACATGAAGAGGAAGATCCTTGGTGGATAGCCACACTCGTTGTCCGGCCTGGTACTTGGGGGCTGGACGTCGTTTCCGGTCGGCCAATGCCTTCATGCGAACGGCACTCCTCTGTAACATATGGCGAACTCCCGCCCAGACCCGACGGCAGCGTCGAACCAGAGCATGGGCTGATGGTACCGTGACCTCCTTCTCGAGCTCCGGAAACAAAGGAGGTTGGTACCCATGGACACATTGAAACGGGGAGATACCGGTGGCTGATGTGGGTAAGGTGTTGTGTGCATACTCCACCCAAATCAGACTCTTACTCCAGGTGGTGGGTTTCTCGGACGCTAGGCATCTCAAACAGGTCTCCAAATCCTGATTCATCCTCTCTGCTTGTCCATTTGACTGTGGGTGATATCCGGAGGTCAGACTAACAGTGGCTTGGATTAGGCGACAAAACTCCCTCCAAAAGCGTGATACGAACTGTGGGCCTCGGTCTGAAACGACATCACTAGGAAAACCATGGATCCTGAACACATGGGACAACATGGCCTCTGCTGTTTCCTTGGCGTTAGGTAACTTGGGCATGGCGACAAAGTGTGCCATTTTAGAAAAACGATCAACCACAGTGAGTATGGTGGTATTACCTGCCGATGTTGGTAATCCTGTCACGAAGTCCAATGCAATGTGAGACCATGGTCTGTTGGGAATGGGCAGAGGTTGGAGAAGACCTGCCGCAGCTTGCCGAGAAGTTTTGTTCCTGGCGCACACAGGACACGCTGCTACATATTCTGCAACATCCTTCCACATCCCCGGCCACCAGAATCTGTGTCTCACCATGAAAAGGGTCCTTTTGTTCCCAGGATGACAGGTAAGTACCGACGTATGGGCCCAATGAACAACTTGCCCTCGAAGTTGCTCTGGCACAAACAAGCGATTCTGAGGACACCCTCTAGGGACAGGATTCCCAACGTTAGCCTGTTTGACCTTGGCTTCAATGGGCCAGGTCACACTCCCTATCACCCGGTCTGGCCGTAGAATGGGATCTGGACTCTTGGGGACTGGCTCAGGATCATACATTCTGGAGAGTGCATCCGGCTTTCCATTCTGTGAACCAGGTCGATATGACAGAGTGAACCTGAATCTATTAAAGAACAATGACCATCTGGCCTGCCTAGAGTTCAGACGCTTAACCCTCCTGATATATTGCAGGTTTTTATGATCCGTCCAGACCAGGAAATCCTGCTCCGCTCCCTCCAGCCAGTGCCGCCACTCCTCCAAAGCAATCTTCACAGCCAACAGTTCCCGATTTCCCACATCGTAATTCCTCTCAGCAGATGATAGCTTACGGGAGAGGTACGCACACGGATGAAGCTTGTTGTCCCCTGCTGACCTCTGGGACAGTATAGCTCCAACGCCGTCGTTGGAGGCGTCCACTTCCACCACAAACTGTCGGTGGCGATCAGGTACAGTCAGGATGGGAGCTGTAGTGAACCTCCTCTTCAGTTCCAGGAAGGATTTCTCTGCCTGTGGATTCCACACAAACTGAACCTGGGGAGAGGTAAGGGCATGGAGAGGAGAGGCAATCGTACTGAAATTGCGTATGAACCGTCTGTAAAAGTTAGCAAACCCCAAGAATTGCTGAACTTTCTTTCTAGAGTCTGGCGTGGGCCAGTTCTCCACGTCACTGACCTTAGCTGGGTCCATTTCCACCTTGTTAGGGGAAATCATAAAACCCAAAAATGCCACAGATTTCACATGAAACTCGCATTTTTCGGCTTTTACAAACAAATGGTTAGCCAGGAGTCTCTGAAGAACAAGGTGAACATGGTTAACATGAATATTCTCATCTGGAGAAAAGATGAGGATATCATCGAGATACACAAAACAGAAAATATTCAGGAAATCTCTTAACACATCATTAATGAGGGCTTGGAAAACAGCAGGTGCATTACAAAGTCCAAAAGGCATCACCAAATATTCATAATGTCCCGTAGGTGTATTGAAACCTGTTTTCCACTCATCCCCCTCCCGGATGCGCACAAGGTGATATGCATTCCTTAGGTCAAGCTTGGTAAATACCTTGGCTCCCTGTAACAGTTCGAATGCCGTAGAGATGAGTGGAAGGGGATATCTGTTCTTAACTGTGATCTGATTAAGTGGACTGTAATCAATACAGGGCCTTAATGAACCGTCCTTTTTCCCTACAAAAAAGAAACCTGCTGCTGCTGGGGATGATGATGGCCGAATCAAGCCAGCTTTGAGTGAAGATCCGATATACTCCTCCATGGCCTTCCTTTCCGGACCAGAAAGAGAATACAACCGTCCTTTTGGGATAGTAGAGCCCGAGAGAAGGTCTATAGGGCAATCATACGGTCTATGGGGAGGCAAGGAAGTAGCTCGTGTCTTGTTAAACACCTCCTTAATGTCCAGGTAACACTCTGGCACTTTGGATAAGTCAGGAAAGTCAGATGGTTTAGCAGACGTGACACTGTCCCTATCTGACGCCTGTTTAAAGCTCCCAGGTCTGTGTGGTCTACTCGAAGCTGTATGAGAGGCTAAACAAGAACGAGAGCACTCACTCCCCCACCCCTTAACCTTTCCTGTAAGCCAGTCCATGTGCGGGTTATGTTTAACAAGCCAAGGGTAACCCAAAATGAGAGGCTGTTGAGCTGAGTTAAATAAATGAAAGCTAATATGCTCACGGTGCTCCTGATCTATGACAATTTCTATGGGTTCCGTGCGATGAGTAACTGTACATAAAAGGCGGCCATCCAACGCACTAGCTTCTAATGGCTGATCTAAGAGGACAATGTTTAAGTTCAACTCTTTAGCCAGCTCCCAGTCTAACAAGCTCTCATCAGCCCCAGAGTCAATTAATGCATCCTGAGTTACAGTTTTATCCTTCAGTTTCATTTGTACCTGAGTCAGTCTTCTCGAGGAAGGGTCGAAAGAAGTCATTCGGCTCACCAGCGTCCCCCTTCCCACTGATGAGCCTGATCTTTTGCCGGACAGGCTGCCAAAACATGACCCTGCTGGCCGCAGTAGAAACACCTCCGCTCCCGTAGGCAGCGCTGTCGCTCCTCCGGGGTGAGTCTGGCTCTTCCGAGCTGCATCGGTTCCTCCGCGGCGCTAGGGGGCGATGGTCGCTCTGGAGACGAAGTCCGGGTATTTCTCCGCCAACCGTAGTGCTCCTTCTGTAATCCCCGTCCGAAGAGTGTAGTGGAAGCTGCTCCCTCCTCCCTCTCCCGACGTCTCTCAGCTAGACGTTGGTCCACCCGGATAGCCATGGCAATGAGTGAGTCCAACTCTACAGGCAACTCTAATGGAGCTAACTGATCCTTTATGGGATCCGCTAATCCATGCAGAAACGCATCAAAAAGAGCCGCGGAGTTCCATCCGCTCTCCGCTGCCAGGGTCCGGAATTCGATCGCGTAATCCGCCACCCTCCTCTGCCGTTGTCTGATGTTTACCAGGGCTCTCGCTGACTCTCTCCCAGGTGCTGTCTGGTCAAAAATGTTCTTCATTGAGTCCATGAAAAACTTTACCGACTGGCAAACAGGCGAGTCTCGGGCCCATTCTGCTGTTGCCCAGGCTCCTGCTCTTCCCGTCAAGTGAGATATCATGAAAGCTACCTTAGCTTGATCGGTGGGAAATGCTGCGGGCTGATGTTTGAAGTGGAGGTCGCACTGAATCAGGAATGGACGACAGTTTCCCGAATCCCCGGAGAACTTCTCCGGTGAAGCGAGGCGGAGTGAAGACGATGGCATGGATATTGGCACTGGGATCAACGGAGGGGCAAACCCGACCTCTGCTGGACCGGAAAACTCTGCCGCAGGATTAGCAGGACGTCCCTCGAGGTGCGTAAGTATGTCCCGCATTTTCTCTGCCAGGTGATTTAATTCGGTTGTCACTGTTACCTGGAAGTTGTGCTGACGAGCATTTACGTCTTGAACCCCCTGTATCATTGTTGTCAGCTGCTCCTCCTGCTGACGCAAGCGTGTTCCTTGCACTTGCAAAGCCGTTTTGAACACGGTGGAATCGGCTGAGTCCATCTTGTTAGGTCGGTTCGTTCTGACACGAGGGACTCACAAGAACTCAAATGCACGATTCCGTGGACTTCAAAAAATATCTTTTATTAATAAAAGATGAGTGAAAAACAAAGAACGCTAGGATCTACTAGGACCTTACACCAGATCTCTAGGTTCCACTAGGATAATTTGAACAGTGTAGAAGTTTACAGACATGGCTCGCCGTGGAGACAAGACGAACCGACAATAGACAAAAGGAGAGCAGGGCTATAAATACACACAACAGTTAATGGGGCACAGGTGAAAACAATCAGGGGCGGGGCTGGTGATGATGAGCACACGAGACACACAAGCTGGCAGGTGACACACAAAGACATGAAGTGTAGACACCTGGAAAGAGAGAGTAGAGTCAATAACAAAATAACATGTAAGGCCACAATAACAAACACAAAACAATAAGCTCACAGACTCTTAACGCTGAAACCTTACAACAAGCAGTGAAGTGAAAAGTAATGTACACAATAGACAGAATAAAATATAGAATGAATTGAATGATGAATAAACAGTGAGGGGTATGAATACACTAGATGTCAGCCTGTGAGCAGTACAGATGTAGCACTCCAGATAGGACTCACATGGGTGTGTCCCAGTCAAAAGCCCAGCGGATCCCAGTGGCTGGGGGTGTTGCCAAATTGCTAGAGAGCGTTGCCAAATTTCCCCATTTGTTCAATTACAGGATTTATCCATGAGATGGCGCTTCATTCACAAATACACAAAGACAACTGGGTGTTGTAGAACTTAGTCTGTTTGCAATGTTTGCAGCTCTGCAGTTGTGTTTGTTGAATACTGTAGCATTTAATCACTTATTTGTTATGGTTTTCACAGGCTACTATAATGAAAAAACATCAATGTTTTAGATCAAATAAAGTATATAGTTTGCTTTATTGTTGGGGTGTTTTTACACAGTACAGTAGATTGAAGTAAATCAACTTATACATTAAGATAAGATGGACCTTTATTAATCCCCGTGGGGAAATTCAGTAGTTCAAACAGCAACAGGGTAAGAGTGAAAAACAGGATAGCACAGATTCACACATCAAATATAAGATGAGCGATAAAAATAATAATAATGAGAAACTATGTAATAAGAAATGAATAAAACTAAAATATAATTATCATATCATATGTTATAATGTATTGTATTATTAAGTAATATCATACATTAACATTATAGCAGATGCCACATTGAATGGATGAACACATTTATGCATCAATGATTACAACAGAGTATTTCTAAATACAAGTTGTAAAAATACTTATATGTATTTAATATTAATAACATAATGATTAATTTCAGATGATAATACTTTTCAGGGTTAGGTCCGGTCTGACAGCGCTTAGCTCTCTGCTGCAGAGAAGATCACTGCTCTAAACAAAGTCAAAAATCCTACATCCAAACGGAATAAATATAATTAATTATGATGAATACGTTAAGTCTTGTTCATTGTTTTTCACTTTTATTAAATGTTTGATATTTTCGGCACAGACCCTTTCATACCGGCAAAGCGATAGAAACAACAGAAAGTGCGACAGTTTAAATATGCCAGTGTTAATTTCGTCAACGAAAACTATGACGAAAAATGTTCGTCAACAAGCTTTTTTACATGACTAAGACGAGACGATGATGAGCTATATATAGATTCTTGATAACGAAAACTATGATGAAATGTATATTTAGTTTTCGTTGACGAGACGAGACGGGACTAAGGTGTTAATGGTGGACTATCGGACATTCAAAATGCAGCATATTTTCCCCTGTCAAAATGCATCTTACGTTTCTAACTTGCAATATCATTATTTCCGCTCTCTTCACTCCAGAAGAGCGATCTCCCTGTGTCTCTCTGTGTGTGGGAGGCGGGGCCTAACAGACATGCTGCAGCGGACACAGAGATCTGCCGGGGACGGAGCGTTCAGAGAGTATAGAGACACATTTTGACTAAAAGTTGACTAAAATGTAATTTTTCATTGACTAAAACGTTTTGAGTTTTCGTCGACTAAAACTAGACTAAAACTACGAAGGATAGGAATGACTAAAATGTGACTAAAACTAATAACCATTTTCGTCTAAAGACTAAGACTAAATCAAAAACAGCTGCCAAAATTAACAATGACATTTGCGAACACAAACCTACAGACTGGGGGTTGGGAGATCACAGGAGGGGGGGGGGGAGAGCTGTGGAATGTGACCTTCCCCCTTTGGAGACTTACTCCACACATTCCGATGGCCAATTAGTTTTAAACAAAGAGTTTGCAGCATACAGCACAGGCAACATGGGGGGTGGGGGCTTCTCAAAAGATTTTTGTTTGTTATTGTTTTGTGTCAGTTTTACGTCGCCACTTCCATTCACATTTTTCATCATTGTTCCACAATGTTTATCATCATGAAATTAATATCCATATATTTTATACTATACTTGCACTGCTTACCGTTTTCATACTTTATATATATTAGCATATTTATACACACTGTTAATACTGCTCACAGGCTGCTAGTGTATTCATACCCAAGCTCACTGTTTATTCATCTTTCAATTAATTCTATATTTTATTCTGTAGATTGTGTACACTCTTTCGTTGTCAGGGCCCTGTTGTCAGTTGTCAAAGGTATTCTTGGTGCGGACACCTGGACCCGATACGGTCGTTGTTGCTCCTTCCTTCGAAACCCCACTCCCAAACGTCGGAGGTCGCCACTTGTTGGAGTCTTAGTGGTTTTAAAACCCACCTCGGCTCCGCGTGTTCGTTTGGTGAGCATCTTGTAAAACCATAAAGGAAGGAATTCAAAGCACCAGATACAGGGGTTAAACAATAATCTGTTTTAATGATAAACGGTAAGAATACAATACACTTCTCAAAGGGGTACGCCCACCCCTGCCCTGGTCCAAACACCCGGGAGAACCTCATCATCTTTCATTTCATTTCATTTCAAACCTTTATTTAAACAGATAGGTCCCTTGAGATCATGGATCTCTTTTACAAGGGAGACCTGCATCAATTTGTTCCACATGAAACATAAAAACAAACAATAGAGGACATCATATTTACATATTCACCAACACTTACAAACACCCATAGTGTCATAAAGCATTTCGTGCAGACGTGCCTTAAAAACATTCAGAGAAACAAAGGTGAACAATTTCAATTTGGACTGTAGGCTGTTCCAAGCAAGTGGATCTTGACGGCAGGAGGAAGAAGAGAGCGAACCCAATACAGAACACGCTTATATATTACAACAGAAGGGAGCAGCTGAGTCAGATGCTCCTCTTTTCAGGTTTATCTCATTGGGAGATGTAAAAAGATGGCGTGTGGTAGCGAATCAGCACGAGCCAGCCAGATAATAAATAAGTGTCTCTGAGGTGGTAGCAAAATACATCTGGTGTCCGTTATCTTCACATTCTGGCATAGACTTTCACACACACCCTTTCTTCCGACTTCCCTCTCCCTCCCCCATCATTCCTAGTCTCCTGTCTTTCAAACCTGCACCACCTCCCCAGAGTAATAAAACCTGTTTACCCCAACCACCCCACAATGTTTGGAGCAATTTTAGTCCTCACATTTATGAAAGAATAAAGCAGAGAAGTCAATATAAAACACAAACACCAGTATAATTGAGCAGTTATTATACAGCCTTATGGCTCCTGCAATGCATACACTCATGAATATATAAAAACACACTTCATATCAGGGGACATTAAGATGAATATACCAAAAATACGCTGTATCAAACTTTCACTTCAAACTTTCAAGTTATTTCAATTTTCGCTCACTACGTGCTACTGAAGTTGAAATTTCGAACTCAGAGTAGGAGAAAAAACTCATTTTGAGAAAACGACCTTTAAAGATTGCAGTGAGGCGCTAGCTAAACCCTCCTGTTCTTTGGATGACAGCTTGCGCATCGACACACTCCGTGAAGGTATTTCATGTTCGGGGTCATTTGTTTTTTGTATAACCTTGCTTCGTGCAAGTAACAGTTGTTGTCGTCTTCTCTGTGAACGTTTTTTCGCCGTTCTTTTGCCATTTTGAGATTTTAATTTCTAGCGGAAAGCTAAACAGGAAGTGTTTTAGCACACCACGTGACACATCTGAACGAATCACGTTGTCAGAAATTGAGCCAATGAGATTTCATTTCTTGGTTTAAGACCTCTTGTACTTTCACGATTGGTTGCTGATACAAAGGAAATGACCATATTTGGATCCAATGAGATTGTGCAGGAAAGACACAGCTTTCCAACGATATCTCTGTTGACATGGTGCACACAGCGTTCGCGGTACTTTGTGTTATGTTAGAATGCTAACTTTTGGTGAATTTAGGAGAAATCTACAGACGCAAATAGACAAACTATAGTAAAATAAACACTTAAATGTGTATTTTGTACGTTTTCCTTCCAAAAGCCTGAAAGAAAACATGTTATAGAATCAAAATAGCATAACATCTCAAAATTGACCGGTACTTGAAAAACGATGTTTTTGCCTGCCGTGTCTCACCTTTTAAGAGGGATTACCTGAACTGTATAAATAAATATATATTTTTTTATATTCAACACTTTGTCTCTGGATGGTGCATTTGGGTTCATCAGTTTGTGTCGAGGTCCTGACAACAAGTTGGGGGCTACTTTTACTCCTCTTTTTTTAGCACATTTTAACATTATTATATGCTTACCTTTAACCTTTGTGTGCTGTTTGGGTCTGTGGGACCCATTTTCAGTGTTTACCAAATGAAAATGTATGCAATTTAATTATTTTAACCTGCTATATTCGGGGGTCACATCCTCTAGGCTAGGGGGGTCTGGGGGCATACAATCCCGGGAAGATTTTGTTTTAAATGTTGAAGTTAAATGTATCAATCTGGTGCATTTTGAGCACAACATGAATGTATGGATACAACTCTCAACACCATACTTGCCAACCCTCCCGATTTTCATAGCCCTCTCCCGGTTTCCTCCCGGGGTTATATTTCTCCCGATTTCTGACTAAATCAGATTTGCTCACGACTGTTTCCACTCAGACTTTAATACAGCTACACCATTGTTTGGTTTGCATGGTAGCGCGTAGCTTTAATAGCAGCTGAAAGCCAGAGGGTGAGAAAGATAGTCACAGAACAATAATTGACAACTCGACCCTCTGCTCACTCCTCTCCTCCAGCCCACACATATGCACAGGTGCGTAGGCTGCAAGGCATTGCACTTAGAACTACAATTAATGTTAATCTAACAGCTCCGGCGATCCACTATTCCCCCTGCTCCACATTGCTTTTCTTCCCGACTGCAACGCTGGTCCCGCAAATCAAGCAAGAACATGATTGGTCGATATTCATTGTGGGGGTGGGGGGAGGAGGGGTGTTAGATAGATATAGAGTTGTAGTAAGTAGATAGAGTTCGCTATGATTGAGGTTTCGTTTTTGCATAGGGTAGATTATTTTAATTACATTTCCTTTTTTGTTTTGTGTATTTTATACATTTTGGATTTGCTTGGCAAGCTATTTTTAGAACATGCCCGGCAGGCGACTCACGTTGCCCCTGCGGGCAACTAAGTCCCCGCGCGGGCACCGTGTTGGCTACCCCTGGTCTAGATCAATAATGGAGGCATGTGGTGCAGTGGGTTGAGCATTGGTGTTCGGATCAGGGGGTCACAGGTTCAAACCCCACTGCAGTCAGCATGTCGTTGTGTCCCTGGGCAAGACACTTCACCCCAAATTGCTCCTGTGGGGATTGTCCACAGTATTGAGTATGTAAGTCGCTTTGGAGAAAAGCGTCTAACAAGTGACATGTAATGTAATGTAATAATGGCCTAGGAAAGTACTTAAAAATAGCATTAGCAACAGAAAGATTGTTTTTTTAACCCTGAGTTTTGTCTGAAGGTATTGTGATCAGACACCATACTGGACATACAGGCCATTTCTCAATCGCGAGGAAACTGGCTTCCAAGCCAATATTTCAAGGATACTACGTCATCGAGTGCCGCCGAAGGACTGTTCCAATCTCCAGCAAACTTGGAATTCCACCGAGGCCGCGTCCTTGGTTTGGGGGTAATTTCGAGGTTGCACATGGGTAGACCTTGCGTCCTTCAAACAATCCCCACAATGCTTTGCGCACGGACCAATTTCCCCAAATCTGTGGAGGAAAATGTAAGCCGGGCCTCAGTAGTTATAAGGATGCTGTTTCAATGACATTAGTATTCATAAAAAGTGACAGGTGATACGCCCCCAATTATGCAAATTAGCTAAGTCCCGCCTCCCATTGTTCGAGATCCTTTGATGTGAGTGGGTACAATTATGTTAATGACCTAAGTCCCGCCTCCCTTTGTTCGAGATCCTTTGATGTGAGGGGGTGAGGTGTTATAACAGGTAGGTGTGAAAAGCCCCCCTGTGTAGTGCTTTTGTTGTCTAATTCTTTGATGTGTTGATTAAGGCAGTCTCTTTGAAGTTATGTTGTCTGGCCCCTGTCCCCTCACACCCATTTGTAGTCTAAGCCTTTGATGTGAGTTGTTATAACAGGTAGGTGTGAAAAGCCCCCCTGTGTAGTGCCTTTGTTGTCTAATTCTTTGATGTGTTGATTAAGGCAGTCTCTTTGAAGTTATGCTGTCTGGCCCCTGTCCCCTCAGAGTTGACTAATCTAATTAGCCTTTGATGTTTTGCCCTTTGATGTGAGGTGTTATAACAGGCAGGTGTGATTTCACACTGGTGTGTTATAAGCCTTTGATGTTAATCTAGGTGTCTCTTGGCCGGCAGATAGTGGGGGGTGGAATTAGGTGAAAATAGAAATCCATGCAGACTAATTAAAAAGACAGTAATTTCCACTTACCAAGTCACCTTTCAAAAATGAAAAATGGCCAAGAGACGCCTCGATACGGATTTAATCAGCCTGTGACAACTTACCACCATCCGTCCGTGCTCCAGTCAAGAAACGAATGCCGCATCTGTGCGGGGTTCAGACTCCTACAGCCGAAGATCTGTTCACAAACTTATCTCGTGCCCTCTTTTGGTCATGTGAGCGCGTTCATGTGTGCTGGAGGAGGGGCTCTGTAAGGAAGTGGCAGATTTTTCCCGGTTGTGTATTTTCTAATTCTAGCTCACTCGAGCTGGTTTCTCCAAAATGACCTACCCCTACCTTTAAGAACAATTAACACACACACACACACACACACACACACACACACACATTGGAGTTGGCCTTTGATGTGGGGGTTAGAGATAAGCCTGGGATGTTAATCTATATGTTGATTAAGACACTCTCTGTGAGGTGAGAAGCAAGGGGATGGAGTTAGTTTTTAAAAAAGAAATACGCTCAAACTAAATAAAACAGCCATTAATTTTCACTCACTAAGACACCTAAAAACGTTATTGTCCTCTCTAGATTTGATTCAGGGTTTGTTTTAAATGATTTGTGCTTGCTAAGGATGTTTCTTTTCAAGTTGTTGTGAAACTGTTAACTATAAGGAAGTATCTGTTTGCAAAGAGGGTATTCATATTAATTTAAAAAATATCTTATTCAGGTTTTAATAGTGATAACCAGTGTTGTGCTAGTTACTGAAAACTAGTTACCATTACTAGTTACTTCATTTAAAAAATAACTCAGTTACTTTACTAATTACTTACACCAAAAAGTAATGCGTTTCTGTGAAAAGTAACGTTTTAGTTACTTAAAAAAAGGGCTCCCATTAAGGCCCTTATAGCCTTCATTTCAGTGTTATTGCATTGGAGAATAATACAATCTGTTGATCAACTTGACATGCATTATATGCAATCTGGATTGCATCGATATTAGCTGGCTTTCCATTTTTGTATATTCTTTCTCCAGGTAGTTGGAAAACGTTTTCCGTCCCATATGCCGTGTGCTGCCCGGACATGGTATCATGCTAACTAGCTCCCTGAAAGCGGGTGACTCCACTGTAGCAATAGCCTGCATGTGTTCTACAACATACCGTGCAATGGCTTTATCGACTTTTCCCTGGATAGCAGTCCTTTGGTTAAAATCCAGCCGCTGTTGCTTACGTAGGTGGAGGTGGAGTGGCGTCGGCTGAGTCTGGGTCTGTGCCGGTCTTAGTTACTAGCTTCGTCCCAACATGTTGTTTTTGCAGATGTTTTAAGAGATTTGAATTACTGGTTTGGGCTATAGATAGGCTCTTTGACCCGCCAGGACACAACTTACATTTAACAGAAACTTTCTTTTCTTTGTGCTCGACAAAAGTGAAATAGTGAGAATATCTCCAGGTGGAGAAACTAGACTTGAGCTCCGCCGCCGCCATGATAGTCTGTACTTAAGTACAGTTCTCATCTCTGTTCGCCTGGCTGTTGACTATATAAAAAAACTAACGCAGTAACGGAGTAACGCACCATGTAGTAACGGTAACTGAGTTACTGAGTTTAAAAAGTAATGCGTTAGAGTACTAGTTACTACCAAAAATAACGGCGTTACAGTAACACGTTAGTCCCAACACTGGTGATAAATAAGTTTCACTCTGTGGGGGGCAAAAGATGCATCGTTAATCACCTGGATAAAGGACTCTTTAAAGCAGAGACATGGCGACCCGCATACCTGATTATCAGCAGGAGAGGACTCTTTAAAGTAAATACATTATAGGGTTAAAATAAGATATATATGTGGTGGAATTAGTTTAAAACAGTCACCTTACACTTTTTAGTTGTCCTCTCTAAATTAGATGTAAGGTTTTTTTAAATGATTAGTGTTAATTAAGGGCTATTGTTATTTTGGTTTATAAGGGGATAGGAGTTCAACTTTTAAAAATGGCACAGGATCATTCTAAGAAGAGTGAGAGGGCTAATGAGCCAGCACCATACCTCCTCTATGCATTTTCTTGACCTGCATCTGATCTTGAAAAACTCTGGTAAGTACTTTTTTATTTTATTTTATAATATCATGTAATTATTAAATGGTTTTTTTTTTTGGTAGGGGTTAAACTAGTATATTATGTGGATAGTATATTATTAGATACTTAAACATGTTATGTTTTTTTCTGTTTACAGTAGAGACCCTGTGTGCTGAAATCTACTCAAACAGAGTACTTCATGGTAGTGGTCAGCTTTTAAACACAAAAGTGTATCTTTCAGTAACTTTCTCAGAGAATGTAAGCATAAATCTGTCAAATGTTTCAAAACAGCCTTGTTTCACTGAAATAGCCTCAAAATCACAAACTGCCATTAAGAGTCAGATTCGTAACGAAATCTGATAAAAACAGAGTACTTCATTATCTACTTTTCAGCTTGTATACACAAAGGTGTATCTTTCAGTAACTTTCTCAGAGAATTTAAGCATAAATCTGTCAAATGTTCAAAACAGCCTTGTTTCACTGAAATAACCTCAAAATCCCAAACTGCCATTAAGAGTCAGAATCCTAACGAAATCTGCTCTGAGTACTTCATGGTAGTGGTCAGCTTTTAAACACAAAAGTGTATCTTTCAGTAACTTTCTGAGAGAATTTAAGCATAAATCTGTCAAATGTTCAAAACAGCCTTGTTTCACTGAAATAGCGTCAAAATCACAAACTGGCTGAAACTGTACAGTGACTTGGAGAAATTATAGCACAGAGTTTTCTACTACGACACAGATAGTATAATCTATGTGACAAGACAGGGGCAGTCTCAGTACTTTCATGGTAGTGGTCAGCTTTTAAAAAGATAAGTGTATCTTTTGGTAACCCCTTTGAGAGAATTAAGCATAAATCTGTCAAATGTTGAAAACAGCCTTGTTTCATTGAAATAGCCTCAAAATGACAAACTGCCATTAAGAGTCAGATTCTTGACGAAATCTAATATCTTTCTTTAAAAGATGGTATTATAGATAACCTTTATAGAAATAGTATATCTCATACCACTCGCCAAGATTGCAAACGACAATTAGCAGAAAAGAAAAAGTAAAGAGAAACGAAGAAAAAGAAAAAGCAAAATGAAAAGGAGAAGAACAATGAAAAGCAAACGCAGAATGCGAATGAAAAGAAAAGGGGCAATAGGACGGAAAACGAAAAAGACAAAAAGAAGGAAGGTGAAAAGAAAAAGGAACAAAGTGAAGAAATGTAAACTAGAGGATGGTGTTGTAGAGCCATTACCGGATCATAATAATAATCTTATAGATCATCTACCGCTAACCGACTGCTGCGAATGTGTTGAACAAATACTAAAAGCAATGGCAGAGCTTTGCTTCAATATAATGAGAGAAAAAGCGTGATACTATGGATTTGCCCAAATTGGCGACAGTGCCAGAACATGTATTAAAAGACTGTTGGAGGATCTCTATTCTAGTATCGGTTGTCATTACATCGAAGGATACGCCAAAACGTGTGACGACATAGACAAAGCTTTTTGAAGACAATTATATGGTACCTGTCCTTACAGCTAAACCAATCCTACACCAGGTATTCAACAGACCACAAGAAGCACAAGAAGCCCCAGAAAGGATTACATTCAGAGCTAATAATGGTGAAACCGAAGAAGAAGCAAAGCAGATTATAATCGTTGCGGGTGAAAGGATAGAGAATTTGCATGTGATGTTAATGCATTTATCTGATATAAAAAATGCATTCATATACTTCCAAGAGACCCCTAAACATCTACTTGGGCAGTGTGAATTGAACGATCAACCGATCAGTGTAAATGAAACGCGGAGAGAAGCAGCAGTGCAAATCGTTAAGTCTATTACCTTGTATGCACTACGACATTATCTTGGTAAAATGTAATGTGTTTTTATGAAAATGTGGTGAATGTTGTGTTTTCAATTAAACAACCATTACAAAATGAAAATGTGTTTTCTTTTTTTTGCTTTCATATATAGTAATAGTATTGTAAACGAAACATTTAAAGTGTATCATGTGCTCTCATTGTATGCTCTGTTTTTAGATGTAATGCATCTTTGTGTCAAAAGACTCTTAATGGCAGTTTGTGTTTTGAACACAAGCTGTTCTGAACATTTGACAGATGTATGCTTAATTCTCTCAAAAAGTTACTGAAAGATACACTTTTGTGTATAAAAGCTGAAAAGTAGATAATGAAGTACTTTGTTTTAGTAGATATCGTTAAGAATCTGACCCTTAATGGCAGTTTGTGATTTTGAGGCTATTTCAGTGAAACAAGGCTGTTTTGAAACATTTGACAGATTTATGCTTAAATTATCTGAGAAAGTTACTGAAAGATACACTTTTGTGTTTAAAAGCTGACCACTACCATGAAAGTACTCTGTTTTATTAGATTTCGTTAGGATTCTGACTCTTAATGACAGTTTGTGATTTTGAGGCTATTTCAGTGAAACAAGGCTGTTTTGAACATTTGACAGATTTATGCTTAAATTCTCTGAGAAAGTTACTGAAAGATACACTTTTGTGTTTAAAAGCTGACCACTACCATGAAGTACTCTGTTTGAGTAGATTTCAGCACACAGGGTCTCTACTATAAACAGAATAAAACATAACATTTTTAAGTATCTAATAATATACTATCCACATAATATACTAGTTTAACCCCTACCAACACATTTTTTTTTTAATAATTACATGATATTATAAAATAAAACAGTTTTTCAAGAGCAGATACAGGTCAAGAAAATGCATAGAGGAGGTATGGTGCTGGCTCATTAGCCCTCTCACTCTTCTTAGAATGATCCTGTGCAATTTTTAAAAGTTGAACTCCTATCCCCTTATAAACCAAAATAACAATAGCCCTTAATTAACACTAATCATTTAAAAAAACCTTACATCTAATTTAGAGAGGACAACTAAAAAGTGTAAGGTGACTGTTTTATACTAATTCCACCACATATATATCTTATTTTAACCCTATAATGTATTTACTTTAAAGAGTCCTCTCCTGCTGATAATCAGGTATGTGGGTCGCCATGTCTCTGCTTTAAAGAGTCCTTTATCCAGGTGATTAACGATGCATCTTTTGCCCCCCACAGAGTGAAACTTAGTTATCACTATTAAAACCTAAATAAGATATATTTTTTAATTAATATGAATACCCTCTTTGCAAACAGATACTTCCTTCTAGTTAACAGTTTCACAAAAACTTGAAAAGAAACATCCTTAGCAAGCACAAATCATTTAAAACAAATCAAATCTAGAGAGGACAATAACGTTTTTAGGTGTCTTAGTGAGTGAAAATTAATGGCTGTTTTATTTAGTTTGAGCATATTTCTTTTTTAAAAACTAACTCCATCCCCTCGCTTCTCACCTCACAGAGAGTGTCTTAATCAACATATAGATTAACATCCCAGGCTTATCTCTAACCCCCACATCAAAGGCCAACTCCAACGTGTGTGTGTGTGTGTGTGTGTGTGTGTGTGTGTGTGTGTGTGTGTGTGTGTGTGTGTGTGTGTGTGTGTGTGTGTGTGTGTGTGTGTGTGTGTGTGTGTGTGTGTGTGTGTGTGTGTGTGTGTGTGTGTGTGTGTGTGCGTGTGTTAATTGTTCTTAAAGGTAGGGGTAGGTCATTTTGGAGAAACCAGCTTGAGTGAGCTAGAACTAGAAAATACACAACCGGGAAAAATCTGCCACTTCCATACAGAGCCCCTCCTCCAGCACACATGAACACGCTCACATGACCAAAAGAGGGCACAAGATAAGTTTGTGCACAGATCTTCGGCTGTAGGAGTCTGAACCCCGCACAGATGCGGCATTTGTTTCTTGACTGGAGCCCCGGACGGATGGCGGTAAGTTGTCACAGGCTGATTAAATCCGTATCGAGGCGTCTCTTGGCCATTTTTCTTTTTTGAAAGGTGACTTGGTAAGTGGAAATTACTGTCTTTTTAATTAGTCTGCATGGATTTCTATTTTCACCTAATTCCACCCCCCACTATCTGCCGGCCTCATAGCCAAAGGAAGGGGTGGAGAAAGGGGGGAGAGGCCTGGGCTGGGAGGGGGCGGGGGCTAGACAGTCTCACGCATAACTTCAAAGAGACACCTAGATTAACATCAAAGGCTTATGACACACCAGTGTGAAATCACACCTGCCTGTTATAACACCTCACATCAAAGGGCAAAACATTAAAGGCTAATTAGATTAGATAACCCTGAGGGGACGGGGACCAGACAGCATAACTTCAAAGAGACTGCCTTAATCAACACATCAAAGAATTAGACAACAAAGGCACTACACAGGGGGGCTTTTCACACCTACCTGTTAATACAACTCACATCAAAGGCTTAGACTACAAAAGGGTGTGAGGGGACAGGGGCCAGCCAACATAACTTCAAAGAGACTGCCTTAACCCTCTGGGTGCGCATAATTTTACGCAATTAATCATATATTTTTGATTATAAGGAGTAGAAATATGATTCAGATATCCGCGGAATCGCTGGAAGAGTATCTTGCCAGCGGTATCTCCTGTGAGACTGTAACCAGGGCACAGCAGCCAATATGGCCGCTCAAAGCAGCTTGACTTTACACTGTGTGCGATTGGTAGATTTGTGTGTCCGTCAAGGAAACCTCGGCCGGCAGCCATCATGGTCTGAAATGACCAATGGACATCGATAAATCACTAAGGGCCTACCCACCAAGTAAAAAAAACATAAACCACGTGTCTCCCATCAGTTTACTCTGTGAGGAGAGAGAGAGAGAGAGACAGAGAAAATGGCTAAAAAAAACTTTACAGTTGCCGACTTCGCTCGAGATTTTTTTCGCTAGCAGCAGTGAAGATAGAGCCTCATAACCTGAAGTCTTCCACTCTTCTGAAGAAGAAGAATACAAAGACAACAACAAGGATCCATTTGGACATGGGTAAGTGTAAATGTTACAGTAATAGTGTACTGGCAATGTGTGGGGAATACCGCGAAAATGAACAATAGGTTTATTGATATATATTTTTTATCGATAGTCATGAACTTTTTATTGGGACAAAATAGACTCTCTATTAGCAAACGTTTACTCTGTGTTAACGTTATTTTGGTGTGTAAAAGTGAGATTACATGTGTAGATGATTAAATTAATCATTTATTCATCCCACGACGGAGACATTTACAGTGACATGTTTTTGCCATCGATTATTGTATCATACTGTTCTGTAGAGATGAGACTTTGTCATAGATTTATTGATGTGTGCCTGTTATTATTTTACCGTCCTGTACAGATGAGACTTTGTAATCAGATGTAGCCTATGTATATGTGTGTCTGTGATTTTATACTGAATGTAAAGTAACTGGAAATACCTGTGTGTGTGTGTGTGTGTGTGTGTGTGTGTGTGTGTGTGTGTGTGTGTGTGTGTGTGTGTGTGTGTGTGTGAGAGAGAGAGAGAGATCGAGAGAGACTCCTTCTCCAACCTCCCAAACTTTCTTTTATGTGTGCATTGTTATTTGTGCTTGAGCAACATTTTACTTGCACTTTATTTCAATGAAATTAATTGTAATTATTGTCCTACATTTTAATTTGTTTTACAGAGATGTTTCCCAGCTGTCTGGGCCTAGTGGCCCACAGGCGCCGTTTATCCAGCAGCCAGAACATCCATCTGTGCCGGCCCCCAGGTCAAGATCTACTGTGGCTCAAGGGCCTTCACCAGAGCCATCACCACCAAGGACCAGCAGACCAGCATCACTACAGCTGCCTCCACCTCCATCTGCGGCTGCCACGAGGTCAAGATACACCTCAGCACAAAGGCTCCACCACAGCCATCACCTTCAACCCAGCCAGCAAGGAGGTCTCGTGGAGGTCTCGTATAGCACTTGTATACCCCACCTACACAGCAGCCCATGCACCATCACCCCCATATTCACAGCAGCCAGACCCACTGTCTTGGAAGACAGACAAAGACCTTGACACTGTCTTGACATGTATAATGAATAGTTGGTTGAAAGTTATGATGTTCAATATTGTAAATAGTTAGATTTTCCAGTTTCTTATATTTATATAAATAGTTGGTTGAAAAAAACATATTTATAATAAATTGTTGGTTGAAAAAAAAGGTTGAATGCTCCATTTGTATTTGTACACATCACATGAACCTTGGTATGTAATATGAAGTCATTATTCAGTCCTAATGTATCTCAGTCCCTGCTGTGGTGAAAGTAGAGTGATAAACACCGATTTTACTAAAAATTTGAATTTAATTTATTTTATTTTATACATGAATAACACATTTATATACAGTGTAATTCAAATATTTCACTGCTTTTGTGATCCTAGGACTTTGGTAACCAAATCTAAAACACCAAAACAATTCGATCACATGAGTAAATGTGTGTTTTCACAAGAGTTTTGAAGATTTTCCGAAAATCGGATGTCAAATCTTAAGCTTTTGAGCTACCTATCTCATAAAACAGTGCTCTAAGGTGAGTAATATGCATATATAGCAATACCAGAGATTGTCCTGAACATTTTGATATGTAACACATGGGGTGCCATGTTATAAGAAATACATTTAAAAGGTGATTTAAGAAAACATCTAAAAATCGAGAAAATACCCTTAGACTCCAGAGGGTTAATCAACACATCAAATAATTAGACAACAAAAGCACTACACAGGGGGGCTTTTCACACCTACCTGTTATAACACCTCACCCCCTCACATCAACGGATCTTGAACAAAGGGAGGCGGGACTTAGCTCATTTGCATAATTGGGGGCGTGTCACTTGTTCTTTTTATGCATACTAATGTGATTGAAACAGCATCCTTATAACTACTGACCTCTCATATGACGCACACCTGCACACTTGCTAGCCTGTTCCACTCTTCGTTTTCCGAATGCCAGGAAGGATTCTTGCCTAGCTTCTGAAGGAAGTGACTCGGAAGACATGTGCTACCAAGCAAGTGTTCTCGCGATTGAGAAACGGCCACAGTGTAAGGTGGCCTGCATGCGGCCTGAGAGGCAAAAGTCGGGGCAACAAACCCCCTTAAAAAGGATAAGAAAATAATATAATTGAGGTAAAACTTTACAAACACAATATTTGGAATAGAACCGAGTTACATGAAAGAATATAATATTTGTTCTCTTTTCTCTGGTCACAACATTTAGAATTGATGGTGTTTAACACCAATAAACCAATATAAGTCTTCTTTAGTGAATAAAAAGCATAAAACATTCACAATGCAGGCATAGGACAACTTCACACAGAAGCAGAAACTGTAGAATATGTCCTAAAAGTATATGAGCTTTGTGCAACAGATGTGTAAACTGTTATTTTAGTGCTGCATTTTCCAGCATTGGAACACTGCTGTATGTTTAATGTCAATATTTGCTGGGAGGCCTTCTCTTGTAATGAGGGGGTCACACAGTTCAATCTTCAACATCATGTTATTGTGCATCATTTTCAGAAATGTCACCACAGTACCTGTTGTTTATGGTCTTTGCGGTCCCAGCTTCCCTGGTAGACGTCCCAGCAGGAGCCTAAGTGCCTAGTTTGCCAACTGGCATGTTTCTGCTCACTGCCTGGACTGCAGCCTGATTTTGCATCTTAGGTTTGTTGTTTGCATGTTGAGTCACTGAGTAAATTCTCCTCTCAGTTCTCATTTTAATTTGCTTTTCACTGATAGATACTGACAGGCCAACTGGTGTGAATCTAGTTAAATCGGTCTGATGGGCATAAACGTATAGAGATACTCTCTTTTCTCCCACAAGGTGACCTTTCCAGCATATTCAGGAAACAGAGGACAGGGCAAGTTGTGCAGCTTGAGATGAGCATTGAATGCTGACTTATTTTTAAAGCACAAAAACACAGAGATGAAAAATCCATCTGGCACTCTTTTGAAGTCAAACCCTTTTCAGGATCTTAGCGAGTTCAAACTTTTCAAAAAGCTGCTCTCTGTTGTGTCATTTCTGACATATTCACTAGTGCTCTCGATATATATGTAATACTTTCGCAAGGCTTCTGCTGTGTCATCCAGGCTGCTTGACTCCCATAAAGTCAAGACTTGTTTACTGCGACCTTTTCCCTTGCCCTGGTGTCATCTATCTTCACGCTTTGATATGTTTCAGTTGTTAGTGTCATTGAAGGTCATTTCGCTACAATAAATGAGGCTAATTTGGGCGTTGGATGCATCAGCGTCTGCATGGCTGCTAGTTATGATTTCCAATGTTTTGAGAAAATGAATGCTATATTGAATTCAATTAAAAACTTTTCTTCCTACGTGGATAGAGAAACAATACCCACCTTCAATTTAATTTTCACAAGAAATAAAGAACTACCTTTTCAGTAAAAATATACAATAACATAGCAGACAGGTTGACCTCTTGTAGCTATTTTGGAGGTTTCATTCCAATCACACAACCATCCAGTGGACCTTGGTGGTGAAATGTTTCTGCAAACTACTAGCATATAAGTCATCGTATAAAAAAGGTCCTTGTTTTCAAACAGAACACTGGCAACCCTGTCTCCAAGGAAATGACTTTTACATCAAACTAATCTGCTAAAGCAAATCATTTTGGTAACCAAATTGTTTCCATTATTGAAATGATTTTTTTTTAAATTTAATCTACATACTGGCATACTACATAACATAATCACAGGTGGGATTTAGGAAGCAAACCCTATCTCTGGAGTCACAGGAGTTAAATCAGGAGAGACAGTTTTGATGTAAGAATTAGGGCTGTCAGTCGATTAAAATATTTAATCGCGATTAATCGCATGATTGTCCATAGTTAATCGCGATTAATCGCAAATTAATCACACATTTTTTATCTGTACTAAATGTACCTTAGAGGAATATTTGTTTTTAATACTCTTATCAACATATGAGTGGACAAATATGCTTTATGCAAATGTTTATTATCATTTGAACAATGACAAATATTCTCATGAATATTAAACACAACAACCTCTGAACATTACAAATATTCGCCTCAATTCAACCTGGAACCTCTCTCATTCAATAATACAATACAAAGTGTGTGTGTGTGTGTGTGTGTGTGTTCGTTGGAGCTATGTGCAACTCAAGGCATATGCTCGAACGGGAGCTGCCTGGACACTGAAATCATGTTGCGCGCACTATCCGTGCTGAGTGTGCTGACTTTTCGTACAATGTCCCACTGTCTGGCTGCCTGCATAAAGTCAAGTGCTCGGCGCAGTTGTCGGTGAAATGTCGCTCCTCTGTTTTCATTTAAACAGCTCCTTATATCCGTTAGCGCAGCTAGCTAGCACCAGATGCTAACAACAACAATACACGTAAGGCAAGGCAAGGCAAGGCAAGGCAAGGCAAGTTTATTTATAGAGCACTTTTCAACACAAGGCAATTCAAAGTGCTTTACAACAAATGAAAGACATTAAGAAAATGGCATTTAAAATCAGTCATTAAAAAGAAAAGCTAATAAAATAAACATTAAAAGAAGAAATACATGGATAAACACTAAAAGAAAAAATACATGGATAAAAGTTACAGTGCAGTCTAAGATATGAATAGTTCAATTAAAAGCAGCGACAAAAAGAAAAGTCTTTAGTCTGGATTTAAAAGTAGTCAGAGTTGCAGCGGACCTGCAGGTTTCTGGGAGTTTGTTCCAGATATTTGGAGCATAATAACTGAACGCTGCTTCTCCATGTTTAGTTCTGACTCTGGGGACAGAAAGCTGACCAGTCCCTGAAGACCTGAGAGATCTGGATGGTTCATAATTTAGCAGTAGATCAGAAATGTATTTTGGGCCTAAACCATTCAAAGCTTTATAAACCAGCAGCAGTATTTTGAAATCTATTCTTTGACACACAGGAAGCCAGTGTAAAGACTTCAGAACAGGAGTGATGTGATCCACTTTCTTAGTGTTAGTGAGGACTCGAGCAGTGGCGTTCTGAATCAGCTGCAGCTTCCGAATAGACTTTTTAGTGAGACCTGTGAAGACACCATTGCAGTAGTCGAGTCTACTGAAGATAAAAGCATGGACAAGTTTTTCCAAATCCTGCTGCGACATTAGTCTTTTAATCCTAGATATGTTCTTTAGGTGATAGTAGGCTGATTTAGTAACTGTTTTAATGTGACTGTTGAAACTCAGGTCAGAGTCCATGACTACACCTAGATTTCTGGCTTTATCTGTTGTTTTGAACATTGCAGACTGAAGCTCAGCGCTAACATTTATACGTTCTGCCTTGGCTCCAAAAACCATTACCTCAGTTTTATCTTTGTTTAATTGGAGAAAGTTCTGACACATCCAGCCATTGATTTGTTCAATGCACTTACTCAGTGTTTGAATTGGAGCATAGTCTCCTGTTGAAACTGTTACGTAAATTTGTGTGTCATCTGCATAGCTATGGTAACTTATTTTGTTGTTTTTCATTATCTGAGCCAGTGGTAGCATGTAGATGTTAAAGAGAAGCGGCCCCAGGATGGAGCCTTGAGGAACCCCACATGTCATATTTGTCAACTCAGATGTGTATTTACCAATAGAAACAAAGTTGTTTCTGTCCTTTAAGTAGGATTCAAACCAATTTAGGACGGTTTCCGAAAGTCCCACCCAGTTTTCCAGTCGGTCTAGTAATATGCTGTGGTCAACAGTGTCAAATGCAGCACTGAGATCTAATAATACTAACACTGAAGTTCTGCCACTGTCTGTGTTTAAGTGGATGTCATTAAAGACCTTTACAAGAGCAGTCTCAGTACTGTGGTTTGGACGAAAGCCTGACTGGAACACATCGAAACAGTCATTTAAATGCAAAAAATTACTCAGCTGTTGAAAAACAACTTTTTCAATGATTTTACCTAGAAATGGCAGGTTTGATATGGGCCTGTAATTGTTCATTACTGAAGCATCTAGATTATTCTTTTTTAAGAGCGGTTTAATGACTGCAGTTTTCAGGGCCTGTGGAAAAATACCTGAGTGAAGAGATTTGTTTACTATATGAAGTAGATCTGAGGCCATGCAAGGCAAAACATCTTTAAAAAATCCCGTTGGAATAATATCAAGGCAGCAGGAGGAGGATTTCAGAAGTTGAATAATGTCCTCTAGGTTTTTATCATTAATCTGATGGAATTGTGTCATGGTGTTTGAATTGATATTAAGTGGACACAGAGACAACACATTTGCTGTTCCTGATGCAGAGGCACTGATTGCTTGTCTTATTTTCTGAATTTTGTCAGTGAAAAAGGAGGCAAAATTATTGCACGCCCTGGTGGATAGAAATTCAGAGGCTACTGACACTGGGGGGTTAGTTAGTCTGTCGACGGTAGCAAACAAGGCACGTGCATTGTTTTTGTTTTTGGTAATGATGTCAGAGAAGAACGATTGTCGTGCGTTTTTCAATTCCAAATTATAAAGGCCAAGTCTCTCTTTATAGATTTCAAAGTGAACCTGGAGATTTGTTTTTCGCCACCTGCGTTCAGCTTTTCGACACTCTCTTTTTTCTGCTCTCACGGTCATGGCTTTTCTCCATGGAGATATTTTCTTGCCAGTCACTTCTTTTACCTTAGTTGGAGCAATGGCATCTATAATATTTTTAATTTTTGAATTAAAATGATCTACTAGCTCATTTACTGAGATGTTAGCAGGGGCAAGTGTGGAAGAAAAATTCTGAGTAAACATTTCCCTAGTGTTTTCAGTTAAATATCGCTTTGTGGTTACCTCTTTTTGAACATTTTTGTGAACAGAAATAGAGCTCTCAAAGAAAACACAGGAATGATCAGAGAGTGCAACATCAGTCACCACAACCTTAGAGATATTCAGACCCTTTGAGATAATTAAGTCCAGAGTGTGCCCCTTATTGTGCGTGGGCTCCGTCACATGCTGAGTCAGTCCATGGCTATCAAGAACACAAAACAGTTCTTTTGCCCCTCTGTCCTGTAAGGTCTCTCTCTCGCTCGAGCCACACATACACACACCCTCCCGGTCCTCCCGATGGCCAGTCGGTGCCTGCCGGTGAGCGTGGAAGTGTGGTCTGCCGCAAGCAGGCAGCAGGAGCGGGGCTGTCAGCATCAGCTTGTAGATGGTATTTTAAACTCGATGCGCTCTGAAACTATGGGGCGGCCGAGGAAAAAAACACACATGCGTTAATCGCGTTAAAATAATTACTGGCGTTAATTTTTTTTGTGTTAACGCGTTATTAACACTAGAACCGCCAACGGGTAAATTTTACCCGCAGCTGTTTTTTTATTGTATGTAACTTTTTTTCAATAAAATATTAACGTCTCCCAGTCCGTGACTTTTCCTGAAAGTGTGTTATGTAGCACCCTGTGTTGTTAAACATTGTCAATATGAAGTCAGATTGAAAAAAATCGCCCAAAAAAATGCTATTTATACCTATTTCCGCCAGCGGGTAATATTTACCTCATAGAAATGCAGCGATCCTGGCGCTATTGATTTCGCGCGTAAACATAAACATGACGTGTTGCTATAGCAACGCCTTTTGTCTACTGCTGTAGATAGAGAGAGCGATTGAGAGATAGATAGATTGAGAGAGACATAGATAGATGTATTGATAGAGAGATAGACTTCATGCTCCAGCTGGCACACGAGCTGCGCGCTGAGTGGATGGCATCAAAAGCGCCACCACTTGCGGACCTGCCCTTCAGCGGTGCTGGTGCAGAAGAGCGCAGGGGAATGACCTGCATGGTGAAGGCGCACTGCATGCAGAATAAAACGTTCTGCAAATGTGTCAAGTGTGGGGATACTGTGTGTGGCAAATGCACAAGCATTTTTACCTTTACGAAACACAAGCCTAACATCAAGCGTTTATTAGCGAGAGTGGGTAATATTTCTTCCATATGCAGCGATCCTCGCGCTATTGATTTCGCGCATAAACATAAACATGACGTGTTGCTATAGCAACGCCTTTTGTCTACAGGTGTTCCTATAGATAGAGAGATAGATAGATGGATATATATATATAGATAGAGAGATAGACAGATAGATAGTTATAGAGAGAGAGAGAGAGAGAGAGAGAGAGAGAGAGATATATATATACCTAAACAAAACACAAGTCTAACACCAAGCATTTAAATCAGCACTGTAGCGATATTTTATACTTCATGCTATCTGTACAAACTATATAATATGAAAAGCTGAGAGTCCACAGATTATATTGGTATACATTTCATCCCTGTGCGATCAAAACTCACTGTTCTGTATGATACATTGTACCTTGGAAATCAATTGCGGGTAAACTCTACCCGTTGGCGGATAGAGGTATACAGCGACCTCTGGCGGTTCTAGTGTTAACGCGACATAACTTGACAGCCCTAGTAAGAATACATATTTATTGCCAGAAATACACATGAATGAAAAGGAGTTTTGGCGATTAGGCCCCATTGTGCAGGAATATCATTCGGGAAGGGAAAACCGATCCGATGAAATCCCCCGGGGTCTAGACAATGGTGGTGGTGAATGGATAGCTGGGGTCGGTCTGAAGAGGAGTGACTTAGCTTGACTCTGGATTCAGATGGACGGGAGGTGAAAGAGGGGTGGACGAGGGTTGCGCCGATTCACCTGGAATGAGAGCTGTCAGACGGGAGAGCAGATTTAAAAGGTTTAGCGGAGCGCTATGATAGGCTTGTGAGAATAGAGCGAAGTGATTGGCATAGCTGCGGGAAGTAGGGGTGCTGGGGGTGCTGCAGCACCCCCTGTTGGCGAGTGGTGTACATTTGAAAAACTGAGTGACCACCTAAATAAAAATGATTAAACTACATAAAATAGTTATGATTTTACTTAAAATAAAATTAGCTGTATACAGTAATAGTCATAGTATATATTTGTATCAGTCAGGTGGCTTGAATTTATTTTCCAAATAAATAAAATCCGAGTCATCTAGATCGTAGGTCGTGGGAGAGTGACGTAATTGACGCGACACACACACTGCAGAGTGACAACTTTCGAGAATGGCGCAAAAAAGGATTTTGGATTTTTTTTCTCCAACAAACAACCCAATAAAAAGAGTGGACCACCAGCTACTCCTCAGCCCACCACCTCTAAAACTAGAGTAATATGACACAGAAGAGACTGACACATCTGACTTTGATGCATGTCCACAGTAACATTTTGGACAATGTGGATGTATCTGCTCTAATGAGGGTCTTCATTAGTGCCACCCCAGAGAGGAAGGCTACATTTGGAGTTTTGTGAAGCCCCAACACAAGGTAAAACGATATTTTTCCTTTAATGCTGCTGTCGCTGTTCAGTGTTTTGCCTTGTCAATCAGTTAAAATTGAATTCATAGTTTTATTAATATTGTAAATAATATTTTCGGACTATTTGTTATGTTATGTCGGTTTGTAAGACCCATAGTTAGCATGTGAGCATGTGCAGCTGTTGCTAAGTGATGTAGGTCTATAATGGTTTATTAAGCCTAACAGTTAAGGCGAGACACCCCAGGTGAATAGGGTAATTTTTTTTAACTTAAAGATATCAGCTAGAAATGTCTCCAGTTAATTACCTACAATAAGGCAATTGTTTCTTGTATTACAAGTTTTCTGAATATGCAAATGAGTCATTATCTCATTAAATGTGCGCATATTTTAACACATTTCAGGAACCGAAATCTGAACTTTGGATAAAGCCAGGTTCAAAATTCTCGTTTCATTTTGTAGTCATATTAGCATCTAAGGCTTTTACAGAAGGGATTTTGGATATCTCTCTTTATCACTCCATAAATCAGAAAATACTGTCAACAGCCCTAACATATCAATTTTCGCCATGTTTCTAGGTATAACATCTTATATTATTCAGGCTATGAATGACATATGAACAAACCCTTCTGTAAAAGCCTTCATAATATTGATAGGAATATAACTGGAAGGTTTGGTGTATCTACGTACTACTGAAGTTGACATTTCGAACTCAGAGTAGGAGAAAAAACTAATTTTGAGAAAACGACCTTTAAAGATTGCAGTGTGGCGCTAGCTAAACCCTCCTGTTCTTTGGATGACAGCTTGCGCCTCGACGCACTCCGTGAAGGTATTTCATGTTCGGGGTCATTTGTTTTTTGTATAATCTTGCTTCGTGCAAGTGACAATTGTTGTTGTGTTCTCTGTGAACGTTTTTTTCGCCGTTCTTTTGCCATTTTGAGATTTCAATTTCTAGCGGAAAGCTAACCAGGAAGTGTTTTAGCCCACCACGTGACGCTTCTGAACGAATGACGTTGTCAGAAATTGACACCAGCCAATGAGATTTTGTTTATTGGTTTAAGAACCTTTTATACTTTCACGATTGGTTACTGATACAAAGGAAATGACCATATTTGGATCTGATGAGATTGTGCAGGAGAGATGGAGCTTTCCAACGATATCTCTGTTGACATGGTGCACACAGCGGTCGCGGTACTTTATGTTACGTTAGAATGCTAACTTTTGGGGAATTTAGGAGAAATATACAGACGCAAATAGACAAACTACAGTAAAATAAACACTTAAATGTGTATTTTGTACGTTTTCCATCCAAAAGCCTGAAAGAAAACATGTTATGGAGTCAAAATAGCACAACATCTCAAAATTGACCAGTGCATGAAAAACGATGTTTTTGCCTGCGGTGTCTCGCCTTTAACAAACAATTTATGCGGCTCGTATCGTTGACAGCCGGGCCCGGCCCAGCACCGCCTTTTTTTTAATTTTTTTTAAATGGCCTCCTCCCCATTTTTGGCAGCACCCCCTGAGCAAAATGACCCCCCGATCACTTATTCAGAGGAGAGAGATTAGTAACATGGAAATTCACATATAGTACTGTGTAAAGTATAAAGAATGCCAGCCAGTTTAAGTACATTACGCAGCCGACTTCATTTATTGTTTACTACGGAAAGAAGCAGGAAGCAGGAATTGCCGGGACCTAGAGCACATGGAGCACAGAGCGGACAGCAGATAACGGAATTACAGTTTTATTGCTTATGGATTATCAGAACATTTCAAAGGGGACACAGCCCCATTAGATATTAACCTATGGATTAACTACATCATCCTTTTTATCGTTTTAATGCCATTGAAGATCAGTTTAGACCAGACAAAGAGGAAGGTAAGCCATTAGCCTAGTGCATGTTAGTACCTAGCGCCACATGTTTTGATGTACGTTTTTGTTGATAACGTCGCAAGTTTGTATCTTTCAGTATTAAGGTCGGCACTGTTAGATTCCGTGTCTCCTTGCGATCATAAATGTGTTGGATGTGCAGCTACGATAAGTAATAAGGGAGCTAGGAGTGATTTTCGGTGCAGTAATAGGTTAGCATTTTTCGCTCGGGGCTAATTCAGAGGCTCACTGTTTTTTTTGAAAAAATTAACGAAAAAGATCAGTTAAATTAGTTTTTTTCCCGTTATATGGATATAAAATATTCATAGTTTATTAAATATTAGACGTTGTTTCCTGCAAATGACGTTAGGATAACAGAGTATGTTTTTATATTGTATTTTTATTTATTTTTTCACAACAGTTGTATTTGGATGGAATGAATACCTATAGTGATAATTCAAAGTAATACAATGATTTGTACAGTGAAAAAGTTCAAATGGAACTGATGGTTCCCAAATTACCCAGAGGTGAGTCCGCCTGGACTTTATTTTTCTAAACCTCTCTAAAAAGGTCAAATTTCCCTTGTTTTGCATCAATCTTGATACACGGTACTTATATGTTATAGTTTGGATTCCTAAAGCTTTTAGTCTACTAACCCATCATTCAAGGGTGGTTTTCACTATAAGTAATGGGTTTGTTTTTTTAGGCGGACATTAGAATTTACATGTTTTTACGATGTTCCATCTGAATTTATTTTAAAATATAATCATCTATATTGATTCTGACACTTCTACATCCAACTCACAGATGTAACCTTGCTTTGAGAGAAAAGATTATTAATGTACCCCTTTTAGAAGTGAAGATATAGTCTTTGTTGTGTTAGTGGAATTTTCGAGCCTGAAACCTGAAAAACAGGCTCAGGGCTTAAGAGGTTAATAGGTTGTTAAATGTTAAGAAGCCCTGAGACACAGTTTTGTGCAATATTGTTGTATTTGCCCCCGCCGGCGGGGGAACGCTTTGGTCATTAAAATGCTTTTTGATTACATTTCTAGCGAGAAGTGTATATTGTACTTTTAGAATTCACGTCCAGTGGATGTGTAGGATCTATAGTTTGATAGATATTACGAAGATTATATGAGGTCTCTCTAGGAGAAAGTGTAACGGCAGCGTCCATGTGAAGTTAGCGTCAACCCTCATGGGGTGAAAACAGTGTTTCCGGTCTCGAAGTTTTTATAATGAAACCGCATTCCCCTCTCTGTCAAATGATTTCACAGTGATATCTGCTGTACTCATCCACAAAAAAACATCAGTTTATCCTTGTTAATTACATGACATTCATTGGTTTAAATTGTGTACACTGCTTTTGTGTTTTTCCCATAGGTTTTTCCCTTTCGATTCTGAGGGACACATTTCTTTTTTCAGAGGTCTTGATAGGCTAAAACATTGAACTACCCATAATCCTCAGCTATCGTTGAAGCTCTGTGATTGGATGTTTTAGCCGCAATGCACGTTGGGATATGGTGTTTATGCGATGTGAAATCCGAAAACATTTTTAAAAAAAAACTTTAATCCGCGTGTGCTTGCTTTTCTCTTTGAAAGTCATCACATAACAGCATTGTAATACACGGTTCGGCTGCATTAAATATTACACATCTGCCGTAGTTCTCTATTTATAGAGCCCTGATTAGAAGACTTCTGGACAAACTGGAATAAATGCCGCTGAAACTGAATACGTGACGTGGATCATAAATATATCAGCAATTAAACAACATCTTCACCTCTTCATTTCTCTTCCCACAATACGTCTCCTTGCAGTATCAATACTAATTCGGCTGACTTTTATATTTGATCCAATTGGTAGATAGGCTTTATTTATCCCATAACAGTGCACAGCTGATATACAAGGACTTGTAGTTTTTAAAGACATTACTGATTTTCTTTGAATATAAGAAAGTAAATACTGAGTTGAGAGAATAATCAGGGGTTTTGGGTGATGTGAGACACATCTATGGAATCAGAATTTCAATAGCTTACCATTAAATGACGGATATACCTTTCTGTCTGTGAAGTTATACATATTAGATATTGATGTGTAGAACTACAATATGTGAAATAATATAGCAATATCCTGTAAAATTATGTGAAAACATGAATTATTCATCTTCAGATGTTATACATACATAAGTGTCCTACACTAATAATAAAAAGTTATTATGGCATTGTATGCTGTGTTATTTGTAACATCTTTAGAAACTACCTTTCCAACTCCTCATGCAGTTGACTGTTACAGGTCTATACAGGTTCATGGTACAATGCATAAGCTTCAAATCGAGACTGAAACTGCATTTTTCTTTATCGTTTTGTCTGTTTTAATTTCACAATAAAGTTAATAGTTATATTATGTTTGACATTATTATGTTTTATTAACTAGACCACTGGGTCATGTTAAGACCATATTTAGTCAGTGTTGGTTTGGTGTTACAAATATGAAAACAATATATGTGTGGATAAAAAAATTAATCCGTCATAGACTAAACTGGAAATTATACTGGAAAGTATCATTTATTGTGTTAACACTGTAAACTTGACAGTTTTTTAACCCGCATCGCCTAGTGGTTAAAGCACATTATTGAATTTTCTTATTGAAAATGATATATTTGATGAAAAAACTTAAATATTAAGAGTAGCCTACGTACAAAATAGGGGGAAAGTAGAAGGTCAATGATAGAAATATAGAATAGAAAATATCAAGAAGATACTGTAGTGATCTCTACAATAAAACAGCTAGTGCAGGACGTCCAAAGATATTAATAGGAGGATGTGCGAAACAGACAAACTAATAAGGCTTTATTTAAACATTAAAGAATACTTTAAATTAAGGTCTTCTTTTGAATAAGAAAACAACTTAGGGGGTATGTACAGATAAATATTAAGCCTGAAAAAGTACTTAACGTCTAATATATTGCATAGTTTATTTTGGCACTTGACAATCACCTTCCCTGAATTTTACTTCTGATTTAAGGGTTGTGTATATTTTCACATCATTGATCAGAAACACTAAAATAAATGTAGTGGAGATTGTTCAGGCCCTTATTACGACCAAATATGTCATTTGTTCAAGTGCTTAATACGTCTTATAATTACTGTAAGGGAAACTTCTGCTGCAATGGAGAGTCAGGACTCAGAGAGACACGAGGAGAGTTGGAGCTTTGATGTCAAACACTGGTAGTTTATTACAAGCATCGGCCGGAGAATTCATATCACAAGTCACAGCAGCAAAAAGTTCTGACTGCACGGGTGGGTTGTCATGTCAATTCTCATCAGCCTATCTTTCGATAGACCTTTTTATGTCACAGTTCTGTCTAGGTTTGGGTGTTTTCACTGTTCTCTGTCATGTTTTCCTCCTGTCGTTAGTGTCCCTGTGTGTTCTCCTCCCTCCTCACCTGTGTCTCGTTAGCTAATTGTGTTCACCTGTGGCTCTTGTGTTTTTCTCCTCCCTCCTCACCTGTGTCTCGTTTGCCGATTGTGTTCACCTGTGTCTGGTAATTATCCCTCCCTGTATTTAGTCTTGTCTCGTGCTGTGTTCAGTGTCGGTGCTTCTTTTGTTGGTGACGGACTTCACCGGTGAGTGTTCTGTGTTTATCTGTATTCGTTCCATTTTAGCCTTGAAATAAAGGTTTATCAAAGTTATCTGCGCTTGGGTCCTGCTTCCTTCACTCAACCGTGACAGAAAGCACCGACCAGAGATGGACCCAGCAGATGACCCATTTGAGGTGGAATTACAGCATTTTTCATTTGCTTTGGCTTGCTGCTATGATTGGTGGAGGGGAGCGTCCAGTGTTCGGCAGAAGGAGGCCGCTCTGGTAGAGGCGCACCGGTTGGCTATGGAGAAACCGGACTTGGTGAAGTTCTTACCTGACTGGATGTTGAACTTCATCTGGGCGTGTGATTTCCAGCCTGCGGACTATAAACGTCTCGGTGTGTTCCGTCTGAAGTCAACCGGTGCTTCCGCCCCAGTTCCTGCTCCTGTCCAAGAGGCGTTTTCTGGAACTCGGCTGGCTTTTGGAGGTCCACGGAGCCTTCAGGCGGCTTCTAGGAGAAGGAGTCGCAAGTCCAGGCTAGCAATCCGAGCCCCAAGAGTCATGGTTCCGGCTACAGAACCGGCCCACACAGCCATAGTTCCGGCCCCAGTACAGGCCCCAGCAGCCATGGTTCCAGCCCCAGTTCTGGCCCCAGCAGCCATGGTTCCAGCCTTAGCTCTGGCCCCAGCTGTCCTAGTCCCTTCTCTAGTCCCTTCTCCAGTCCCACCTCTAGTCACTTCTCAAGTCCCTCCTCGAGTCACTTCTCTAGTCCCTTCCCTCATCCCATCTCAAGTTCCCTCTCGAGTCTTTTCTCAAGTCCCCTCTCAGGTCCCCTCTCGAGTTCCCTCTCGAGTCTTTTCTCGAGTCCCCTCTCAAGTCAACTCTCCAGTGTCCTCTCGAGTCACCTCTCAAGTTTCCCCTCAGGTCTCCTCTCGAGTTCCCTCTCAAGTCCCCTCTCTAGTCCCCTCTCGAGTTCCCTCTCGAGTCACCTCTCAAGTTTCCCCTCAGGTCTCCTCTCGAGTTCCCTCTCAAGTCCCCTCTCAGGTCCCCTCTCAAGTCCCCTCTCAGGTCCCCTCTCGAGTTACCTCTCGAGTTCCTTCTCGAGTCCACTCTCCAGTTTCCTCTCAAGTTCCCTCTCAAGCCCTCTCTCGAGTCCCCACTCAAGCCCCTACTCATGTCCAGTTGGAGGTCCCGCAGACTAGTCTTCTGCCGGGGGTCCTGCCAACCCCATGTCCTGTACCATTGGAGGTTCCGCTGGGGGTCCTGCCAACCTCATGTCCTGTCCAGTTGGAGGTCCCGCAGACTAGTCTTCTGCCGGGGGTCCTGCCAACCCCATGTCCCGTCCAGTTGGAGGTCCCGCAGACTAGCCCTCTGCCGGGGGTCCTGCCAACCCCATGTCTTGTCCAGTTGGAGGTCCCGCAGACTAGCCCTCTGCCGGGGGTCCTGCCAACCCCATGTCCTGTCCAGTTGGAGGTCCCGCAGACTAGCCCTCTGCCGGGGGTCCTGCCAACCCCATGTCTTGTCCCGTTGGAGGCCCCGCCGACTACTCTCCTGCCGGGGTTCCTGCCAACCCTTTGTCCGGTCTCGTTGGAGGCCCCGCCGACTACTCTCCTGCCGGGGGTCCTGCCAACCCTGTGTCCTGTCCCGTTGGAGGCCCCGCCGACTACTCTCCTGCCGGGGGTCCTGCCAACCCTATGTCCTGTTCCGTTGGAGGCCCCGCCGACTACTCTCCTGCCGGGGGTCCTGCCAACCCTGTGTCCTGTCCCGTTGGAGGCCCCGCCGACTACTCTCCTGCCGGGGGTCCTGCCAACCCTATGTCCTGTTCCGTTGGAGGCCCCGCCGACTACTCTCCTGCCGGGGGTCCTGCCAACCCTGTGTCCTGTCCCGTTGGAGGCCCCGCCGACTACTCTCCTGCCGGGGGTCCTGCCAACCCTATGTCCTGTTCCGTTGGAGGCCCCGCCGACTACTCTCCTGCCGGGGGTCCTGCCAACCCTGTGTCCTGTCCCGTTGGAGGCCCCGCCGACTACTCTCCTGCCGGGGGTCCTGCCAACCCTGTGTCCTGTCCCGTTGGAGGCCCCGCCGACTACTCTCCTGCCGGGGGTCCTGCCAACCCTATGTCCTGTCCCGTTGGAGGCCCCGCCGACTACTCTCCTGCCGGGGGGTCCTGCCAACCCCATGTCCTGTCCCGTTGGAGGTCCCGCTGACTACTCTCCTGCCGGGGGTCCTGCCAACCCTATGTCCTGTTCCGTTGGAGGTCCCGCCGTCTACTCACCTGCCGGGGGTACTGCCAACCCTGTGTCCTGTGCCGTTGGAGGTCCCGCCGTCTACTCTCCTGCCGGGGGTACTGCCAACCTTTTGTCCTGTCTCGTCGGAGATCCCTTCCTGGTCCCCTACTGGGCTCCTGGGCGGTCAGCTTAGTCCCGTCCTCCGGACCCCCTCCACCCACCCTGGTGGCCTAGGGATACGTCCCTCCTCCGGACCCCCTCCACCCACCCTGCTGGATTTTTTTTGGATTTTTGTGTTGGGGTTTAGGGACGTCTGGAATCCGTCCCTTGAGGGGGGGGTTCTGTCACAGTTCTGTCTAGGTTTGGGTGTTTTCACTGTTCTCTGTCATGTTTTCCTCCTGTCGTTAGTGTCCCTGTGTGTTCTCCTCCCTCCTCACCTGTGTCTCGTTAGCTAATTGTGTTCACCTGTGGCTCTTGTGTTTTTCTCCTCCCTCCTCACCTGTGTCTCGTTTGCCGATTGTGTTCACCTGTGTCTGGTAATTATCCCTCCCTGTATTTAGTCTTGTCTCGTGCTGTGTTCAGTGTCGGTGCTTCTTTTGTTGGTGACGGACTTCACCGGTGAGTGTTCTGTGTTTATCTGTATTCGTTCCATTTTAGCCTTGAAATAAAGGTTTATCAAAGTTATCTGCGCTTGGGTCCTGCTTCCTTCACTCAACCGTGACATTTTAACTAGTTTCAACTATCAAACAAACACATAACATTTTTCTAATAAATCATGTTTCAGAGACAAATTCAGCATAGGTTTTAGCAGTACACAAGTACACAACTTTTTTTTCTCACGGTGGAATATTACTGCCAAAAGTCACGTGACTCACTCAAGTGACTTTTGGCAGTAATATTCCACCGTGGTTGTGCTCAAACACACTCACACATGCTCACACATGCTCCATGGCAGCAGGGGGCGCTACTGAGTCCATTGGGAAGGCGGGAGGTTGAGCAGAGCATGGAACAGCCCTTGCCAGTCTGATGGCAGCGGTGTTGGACTCGTCCAATTCCAGTTTTGGAAAGTCTGCCGTGATTCCATTCCATTTCATAGAGCTGTTTGACGCTCAGCATAACCTTGTCGCACTGCCACTCCAACATCCAATCACAGGGCTTGATGACTAATCACGGGGTTTGCAAAGCAAGGTAAAGCAGATATCACTGTGTAATCATTTGACAGTGAGGGGAATATATCCGGTTTTATTATGAAAACTTCGAGACCGGAAAAACTGTTTTCACCCACGCTAACTTTACATGGAAGCTGCATACACGTTATCCTGGCGAGACCTCAAATCATCTTCGTAATATCTATCAAATGAAAGATCCTACACATCAACTGGACGTGGATTCTAAGAGTACAATATACACTTCTCGCCAGAAATTGAATCAGAAAGTATTTTAATGGCCAAACTATTCCACAATTTAGTATTTTCCAGAGAGGGTTATTTCTGAATAAACATCCCTCCGGATCGTTTGCAATGAACGGGCCAGGAGCATGTTGTTTCTTTCGTGTAAGAAACAACATACACTTTAAAAGGTGTCTCTGGGTCGTAATACGGGCATGAACAATCGGCCTATATGGTCGTAGGAGGACAGGCTGAAAAATACCAGGTTAACCTCTGAATTGTAGTGGAGTAGAACAAAGTAGTACATGCTGCTGTAACAAAAACATTTCCCAACTTGGGATCAATAAAGTATATCTTATCTTATCTTAAGATAACTGGACCCGTTCTAGTCCAGTTTTGGATAGTCTGCCGTGGTTTCATTCCATTTCAAAGAGCTCGACGTAACCTTGGCGCATTGCCACTCCAACATCCAATCACAGAGCTTGAGGACTAATCACGGGGTTTGTCAAGCAAAGCGGATGTTGTAGTCCTAAACAATAGCTGAGGATTATGGGTAGTGTAGTGTCTTCGGCCATCCTAAACTTCGAAAAAACTATGTGTTTCTCCGAATCGAAGGTTAAAAACACAAAAGCATTGTACACAATTTAAACCAATCAATGTTGTGTAATTAACAAGGATAAACTGATGTTTTGTAGTGGATGAGTACTGCAGATATATCACTGTGAAATCATTTGACTGTGAGGGGAATACTTCCGGTTTTATTATGAAAACTTTGAGACCGGAAATATTGTTTTTCACCCTGTGAGGGTTGACGCCAACTTTACATGGACGCTGTGGGGAAAGATGTAGTATATTAACGTTCTCCTGACAACACCTCAAATCGTCTTCGTAATATCTATCAAACTATAGATCCTACACATCCACTGGACGTGGATTCTAAAAGTACAATATACACTTCAAATCAAATCAAAAAGCATTTTAATGGCCAAACTATCCTACAATTTAGGATTTTCCAGAGAGGGTTATTTGTGAATGTACGACTCTCCGGAGCATTTGCAATCAACGGGAGCATTATGCCGCAAATTGTTGTTTCTTACACGACCACTAGAGGTGCTAAACTTTAAAATGTGACTCTAGTTCGTAATAAGCTGCTGAACAATCGACTTATTTGGTCGTTTTTTGGAGGACAGGCTGTTCCGATCTTACGTCATGACCGGAGCAAATCTGGATCAGCTAATTCCCACCACATCATTCAGAATATCACCCTATTCATTTATAATTGTACACAAACCAACATTGGGAGCAATGTGGAAGCCCATGGAATACACAATAAGAACTGCAAAGAATGAAACCTACATCAATGAGTGACCGATCAAGAGTTTTGATCATGGATTCAACTCTCTATTCATGTCGCCATCATTAAAAATGCAAAAGCACACTGTTATTCAGGATACCTTTTTAAAGAAAGAAAATTAGTCCTGCGCTTGCATTTGTAGATAGATGGTTGGACATAACAGAAATAAATATTAGCCTGGTAACTTGAATTAGGATCAAGGATTCATTTTCATATTGTTAGAAATTAAAATCAATGTTTTATGGCATCATTTAGTTTAAACATACCGCCAGCTTAAATAGCAGAAGTTCTCGCGCACAATCTCTGATGTCAAGCTTTTATTCTGAAAATCCTTCATCTCCGGTTAGCATTTAGCATGTGGCTAATATTCCTTTCCCTATAGAGGTGAATATAGAAGTGAAATGACACAGAGTGTTGCACACCGAAACCTACTGATTTTACACTACATATATAGACGTCGAGATATTATTATTGCTGAATATTAAATGAAGGTACAGTACCACAGACGTGTGTAGCATATGACAACATCCGGAACTACCGTAAATGATAACTGCCGTAAAGTATTTCCAGTATTATTAAAGTAACGAATTACAGCCGTTAAAATGCAATAAATGAAAAGTCATGAAAGAGATAAGGAGGAGAAAAGGTGTGTTTAGTTATGTATTTAATGTACAATGTCAAAATCCTCTGTTATGTGCAATATCGGACATTGGTGAAAGGAGGGCGGAAGATTACACCACAGCAGCCATTGAAGAGGAGGAGCCAAATGAGATATAGTCAGGTGACGGAGCGTTGTGGAGTCTCTTTATTCACGGCCGCGACTGCGAGAGGGAACTGCAGTTTCTCTCTCTGAACCATATCTCTGCTTGTAACATTACCGCGCCATTTTAATTAAAGTACCCATTTGAACCTTATGCGAGAGACTCCATTGGTCTCATTTATCCTAAACTTCTCTTCTGAACGCGAGAATAACGAATAAGCTAATAATATACAACTTTTACCATCCATCATATTTGTTATACCATGTGTCTTGTTGAAATAAAGGGGCAGACCAATGATTATTGGGTGGACAGATGATAGCACAACAGCAGCCCTGAACTTTTCCTTTAAAATTCTGTCATACTGCCTTAGCTTAAACCTCTGTGGATGAGATTGGATCTGTTCTGTATGTATTCATAAGTAGGAGATCAAACAGAATATGCACTTGGCGGTGTTTACTCTGACAGAACAGGCGGCTGAACAAGGATCAAAGTAAAGTTAAGGTAAGCTGAAAATCTACTTTGGATTCAGAGTTCAGAGTGACATTGTGGCTTAGGACTATGCATCACATCGTGACTATGCACTTCTTCATCATTAGCTGAAGATAAAGGTCAGGATCTAACAGAAAGGCAATTTATTTTTGCAAATACCAAGTCATAATAAGCTTCTACTTCTCGCTTAATACAACCGGGGCCAAGAGTCTGTGTCATAATCAGATTTACAGAGTACCTCAAGTAAACTTTGGAACAGTTGAACTGCTGCCAACCTTAAAGCTTTTTTTCTTTCAGGGAGAATGTATACATCTGCAAAACATGACAAAACCAAGGGATGGGAATATAAAGAGATGTTTCTGGGACAACATTTTCTCTCACTCATCCGTCTCCCTTTATGGTTGATATTGGAGAAGCTGCAATGGGGGAAATTCTCTAGCATTACTTCATTTACATTTGAGCATTCATCAGTCTGTTGGAGAAATGTCAGGCTTCTAGAAAGTCTTTATTCCTCCAACATATAGTAACCCAACTTTCTTCTTCTTTTCACCATGCTGTAGCGAATATGAAAGCTCAGTTAACAACAAATAAACATACAGGGGTAAGTTGCCATAAAGAATATGTGAAGAATCCAGTAAAATGTTGTAGATACAGATTGGAGATCAGATATGGGTGTAGCTGGATTTATGGAGGCTTTCCCCGAACCTTTGCGACAGTGCAGCAGAATACAAACTGTGAAAACACTAAGCAGTTATTTTTCTGTTTAAACTTGCAACTAGATCCAACCATAGAGGCTTACAGTTTTTCTCGATTACTAACACACATTTTTTTTTAAATTGCTCAGTTTCTCAGAACACTAAACACAAACCACACACCCAAAGTGCAAAACACCTCATTTTTCCTGCTAAATGAAGAACTGCACTCAAAACTATATAAACACTTACCAAATGCAAACTTTTGGACCAGATATAAACACACTTCATTCATAATACTAGATTGTTTGACCACCCAACTACACACTGTTGAGCTTAATCTAAAGCACTTTCATCTGTTATGGGCTATGCTCTGTACATAGAGGTTTCTGCAGAGAAAGATTGCTTGAGTATACAGAAATACAGTAAATGAAGAAATACAAATGAGTTGTTGAAAGAAATCACATTTTATTCAAAGATAACATTGTGCAACATGCATCATGCATCTCAGCACATAGTTACTATGCTTCGGATCTCTCTAAGTGTGACGCATTGTTTGCCAAAACCCAGTTTGTAACTGCTGCTTCTTGTGCCTCATTGAAAATCCTTAGCCTTCCACCTCTTTTGTTCTCAGTCCTTCAGATAAACAACAAAGATATAGTGGTCGGTCAGTGTCTGTGTTGCATAAAAGTAAGTTTACCACAGAACATTTTGCAGGATGTTTGTACAGTTATAGTATGCAACAATTCAATTACAGTAATGAAGTAAATACGTTTCACACAACAGATAAGCGCTGATATATCATGAATTATGCAGAGCTAGAAACTGGTAACTAACCTGTTTTCAAGTAGTGTCCTGCTGAGGGGAAACCAACACACCTAGATTATTGGCCGCCGCCATCTGCGCCCCGAGCCTGAATATCTTATCCAGATACTTAGGCATCTCGCGGTCAAGCGACAGCGGGGGCAGGGGCCTTCTCCCCTCTGCCCACCCAGCTGTCTGCGGAAGCAGATGGGCTGGTAGGCTTTCCTCCAGTGGGGGCACACCGGGCCTTTCATGGCGGCCGGAGCGGAGAATCAGTCAGTAGGCGCTGCAGACTGCTGTCGGAGTCAGGTTGGCCGCCGCTTGGTGGGACCACAGGCACTCGATACACCGGCCATGGGGGTCGTCACCTTCAATGGAGCCCGGACACGAAGGACAGGGGCGCTCCACAGGTGAGTCCATTGTTCTTCGTATGCTTTTTGTAAAAGATTTCTTTGTCCGTCTTCACTCAGTTTCTCACTGCCTTGCTGAAGAGAAAGAGATGGCAGTCAGGAGGCGAGGCCTCTTCTTATGCGGTGAGATGCGCGCGCATTCAGGTAGGCCCGCCCAGGGGCCGGCTGCGTCTAGAAAGTCTCAGTGAAAGAATACTTGCATGATAGAATCGAGGGGAGTACCCATAGAGTCCAGTAGAGGGCGGAGCCTGTGAGAGATATAACAATAACATAACCATGACATCGCAACATCACTATGTAAAACTCACGCTTCTATTGGCCATCACTCCAACACATTATGTGTGATATGAAGGGTCGAGGCATTTTAAACATATCTCTAAGTTGTTGACTGATCACAACGGAGCTGGGCAGTTAACCAATCAGAGCATGGGCTCTGGTATCAGACAGAGGGTGAAAAGAGGTGCTGCAGCATAGGCTGTATTAGCAAATAAAGCACCTGTTACCATTACACAGAGATGGAGTACTCGAGTCCTGGACTCGGACTCGAGTCGGACTCGAGTGCTGATTTTCGGGACTCGTGACTTGACTCGGACTCGCACACTGATTGACGCGACTCGGACTCGGACTCGTGAATTCTCACGCACGATGACTTGGACTTGGACTCGGACTCGGCTCGGGCACTCCTTGGGATGACTCGGACTCGTGAATTCTCACGCACGATGACTTGGACTCGGACTCGAGCAAGTTTTCTCTGGAGTCTGATGTCCTCTGTGTCCTGGCGTGTGCACCTGCGAGGCGAGTTCACGTACTGGGCGCGCCCCCGCTGCTATACCAGTCTAAAGATGTCCAGAGACACACCCCGCATCGTGCTGTATGCTTTTAAAGATTTCGTTTCCATATTGGGAAAGAGCAGCGCAAAATGCACATTATGTGGACAGAAGATAGAAGAGAAGACTGGGACAACGTCAAATTAAATCGCCGTGAAAATCGACACCTTTCACGGCGGCACCCAGAAAAGTAAGTAGAAATGCTATTGTTAGCTTGCTAACCCACGTTAACGTTAGCCACTAAATTGACTCCACAAAGGTTTTAAGATGTCGGGTTAGATGGAGGTAGGGGTTGATATCACATCCTAGGGACCAAGTGCAGTTTTATTGTCTAGATAGATACTGTTAAAAAGCTATACATGTCCTTGGTGATACTGCAGATGATGAGTAGCCTAGCCCTAGCCTACAATGAACGTGAAAATTAGAGACTGAAAATGATCTCCGTCACGGAGGCTCCATAACACATTACTCTAAGGATGGAGTTCATATATATTTAGGTAGGCTGTAATGAACACTATCATCAGAGTAATGTGATCAATACAATAAGTAAAGATTCAGCCGATAACATGAAAGCACATGGCTACTTAACATGCAGAATGTCGTCAAGTAGCAATGTGCTTTCTGGGGCTTAATCTTTATTGATATAATTTAAACGTTCACTTATTGGTTGTTGGACATTGTGATATTATATTTATTATCTTCGCTTTGTGTTGTGATGTTTTGCCGACTGTGTTGAAATAAATTAACAAAATATTCGTTCATTGCAACACATTTAGAATCATATTACATATTTACACTTGACACATTTTATTGTTTTAAGTGTTCATTGATGTGCATTGTCCCTGCTAAATAAACGATTAAATATCCCTTTTTACCATTAGTGGCTTGCTTGGTTTGTGCATGAACATTCAATTTTTTAAGGCTCAGGATTATGGTTTTTATGTCACTGTTATATAGCACACTGATAACAATGTTACTTTTAACATTGTTTCTCAATCCTTGAACTCAAACCATATTTGGATGGTCCAAAAATGTATTTAAATTATTATCATAAACATGCCACAACTAGTTTGCAATGGTTGAGGATTAGTAGTTGGGGTAGCCCTAATTTTAACCATACAATTTATTTAGCAATAAGAAAGATTTTTTGCTGAAGTGTGTATTCTTTCTTCCCCTAGGCACAAAAAGCTCCTTGAAAACAAGGTTCACAGAGATCTTCCAAGCAGTGAAGATGCCAGGATGCGAGCCAGCTGAAGGAAGAGGTCCCACCAAATTTCCTTTCACGACTGCTTACTTCATAGCATCTGTGTTGGACCCATCGTTTGGTTTCCAGCGGCTAAAACATGATGTGCAGCTGGACAGTGATGACAAAGATCAGCTAATGACTCAGATCATTGGTGAGACATGTTCACTTGTTATATATGTATGCAGGCTCTAACTTATACTAGCCATTATTAATTATAGTTATATGTGTACATGAATGTCTAGAAGTGGTTTATCTGTTTGTAGATATTGGGGTGTGTGTAGCCAAAATAAGAATACTCAATCCTTATGGAAAGAATTACCAAATTATAAGGCCATTTTTACACATTAGCCTTTTCAAGTAAAACAAATTAACATCATCTATAAATGGTATCACAAACAAAATAATAAGATCAGTAGCAGATTTATTCACAAAAGTATACCCTCTCATTTCAGATTGTATCAAGGCAGAGGGTGAGAAGCAAATGATCTCAACAGCAGGACTAGAACAAGGTGATGTTCCAGTGTCTCCTCCTGCTCCTGAAGCTCCTCAGAGGAAGCTGAGAATGTTCTCCCACTACAGCAAGACTCCCTCCTCCACCCACAGGCGGTCTGTCCAGGCTCAGCTGACTGCATACCTCGACTTGATTGACAACCAGGCCTCAGACCCATGCTTCAAGTTTTGGCAACAAAATAAATCCCAGTTCCCTGTCATCTATCAGGTTGCCACACAGGTATTCTCCATCCCTGCTTCCAGTGCACCCATTGAAAGGGTATTCAGTCATGGAGGCATTTTTATGAGGCCTCACGTGCAAGGTTGAGTTGTTCGAGGTTGTCAAATCTGATGCTTTTAAAATGCAACAAGGATGTTTAAGTGTGTGTGCCTGAGTGGGTGCTCATCTGCTCCTGACGCTAGCAGCTAAAAACATATTTTTATGCCAGACTAAAGTTCCCTGCCAGACTAAAGTTCCCTGCCAGACTAGAGTGGCACAGTGACGCGTCCTAAAACCCGGAAGTAAGCTGCGCATGGGTTCCTTCGACAAAGAAGCAATGCAATTTCTCCATAGGATTTTGGAAAATAGCTGTTTGTGGTTTTCCGTACACCTGTAAGATGCTTTTTAAGTATTCTAAATGCATAATTTCAACTGGGTGTCTGTCCAATAGGGCCACATTATGGTAGGAGAGGGGACCCCATCACTTCACTAACATACCTTAGGGACCTGTGTGTCCACCGTGTGGACATTAACTACAGGTCGCGGTACTCCAAGTGTACAGGCATGCAGTTCGGCCCCAGGGCAAAATAAAAATAAGCTGGGGTGCTACATAGATACCCAGTGCAGGGGCCTTCCACGTGGAAAAAGACCCGGAGACTGACGAGCTTTCCCCGCAGAGTCCACCTTGTGGACATCATTGTCCGTGGTGTGTACAGAATAACATGTCCATATCACGGACATTAATACATAGAATGGTGTCCATGAAATGGAAATTGCAAATAAGTGTTTAAAACGTGCGGAAAACTGTTTGAAATGTCGGGAAAAGGGTTGTGAATACAGACCCAGAGCACAGGTGGTGCAGCACCTGACTTTTCAACCCCGGAATACGTGTTTGAAAGGGGGGGAAAAGTATTGTAAATAGAGGCTATCACAGGCTATGTCAGACATCCATGAAATACACCCGCAAAACCACCTATTTGTACCCGCTCAAAGAGCCCCAAACCACGGACGAAGCAGCTCCAGAATCTCGCCCTGACATGAGCAAACAGGCTATGTCAGACATCCATGAAATACACCCGCAAAACCACCTATTTGTACCCGCTCAAAGAGCCCCAAACCACGGACGAAGCAGCTCCAGAATCTCTCCCTGATATGGGCAAACAGGCTGTCAGGTGCTGATGGAAAGCAGGCGGAAATTCATTGATTGTTTTACCCAGGAAGAAGGCTTTACAAGGCGGGTAAAGTGCTCCAGCATCTCGCCCTGACATGAGCAAACAGGCTATGTCAGACATCCATGAAATACACCCGCAAAACCACCTATTTGTACCCGCTCAAAGAGCCCCAAACCACGGACGAAGCAGCTCCAGAATCTCGCCCCTGACATGAGCAAACAGGCTATGTCAGACATCCATGAAATACACCCGCAAAACCACCTATTTGTACCCGCTCAAAGAGCCCCAAACCACGGACGAAGCAGCTCCAGAATCTCTCCCTGATATGGGCAAACAGGCTGTCAGGTGCTGATGGAAAGCAGGCGGAAATTCATTGATTGTTTTACCCAGGAAGAAGGCTTTACAAGGCGGGTAAAGTGCTCCAGCATCTCGCCCTGACATGAGCAAACAGGCTATGTCAGACATCCATGAAATACACCCGCAAAACCACCTATTTGTACCCGCTCAAAGAGCCCCAAACCACGGACGAAGCAGCTCCAGAATCTCTCCCTGACATGAGCAAACAGGCTATGTCAGACATCCATGAAATACACCCGCAAAACCACCTATTTGTACCCGCTCAAAGAGCCCCAAACCACGGACGAAGCAGCTCCAGAATCTCTCCCTGATATGGGCAAACAGGCTGTCAGGTGCTGATGGAAAGCAGGCGGAAATTCATTGATTGTTTTACCCAGGAAGAAGGCTTTACAAGGCGGGTAAAGTGCTCCAGCATCTCGCCCTGACATGAGCAAACAGGCTATGTCAGACATCCATGAAATACACCCGCAAAACCACCTATTTGTACCCGCTCAAAGAGCCCCAAACCACGGACGAAGCAGCTCCAGAATCTCTCCCTGATATGGGCAAACAGGCTGTCAGGTGCTGATGGAAAGCAGGCGGAAATTCATTGATTGTTTTACCCAGGAAGAAGGCTTTACAAGGCGGGTAAAGTGCTCCAGCATCTCGCCCTGACATGAGCAAACAGGCTATGTCAGACATCCATGAAATACACCCGCAAAACCACCTATTTGTACCCGCTCAAAGAGCCCCAAACCACGGACGAAGCAGCTCCAGAATCTCTCCCTGATATGGGCAAACAGGCTGTCAGGTGCTGATGGAAAGCAGGCGGAAATTCATTGATTGTTTTACCCAGGAAGAAGGCTTTACAAGGCGGGTAAAGTGCTCCAGCATCTCGCCCTGACATGAGCAAACAGGCTATGTCAGACATCCATGAAATACACCCGCAAAACCACCTATTTGTACCCGCTCAAAGAGCCCCAAACCACGGACGAAGCAGCTCCAGAATGTCCCCCTGACATGCACACTTCCATAACCTCGCACACCGCGAGACCCCGGGCCCCCGAACTTAAGCACTCCCCCACGGACTAAACCCAGATGATCACACCCTCAAGAACCTCGTGCCCCTGGGAACCTTAAAGGGGTGGATTTTGCGGTGCTCAACTGCCCGCCCACCAGCATCAATATTCGGCCTTATTCACAGCACCACTCACCCTCCTGTGGAGGATGTTATCATGCCCCTGGTTATATATAAAGGGGTGGATTTTGCGGTGCTCAACTGCCCGCCCACCAGCATCAATATTCGGCCTTATTCACAGCACCACTCACCCTCCTGTGGAGGATGTTATCATGCCCCTGGTTATATATAAAGGGGTGGATTTTGCGGTGCTCAACTGCCCGCCCACCAGCATCAATATTCGGCCTTATTCACAGCACCACTCACCCTCCTGTGGAGGATGTTATCATGCCCCTGGTTAGATATAAAGGGGTGGATTTTGCGGTGCTCAACTGCCCGCCCACCAGCATCAATATTCGGCCTTCTTCACCTGCCCTGCTGGAGGTTCACACTTTAACTTTTTGTTTACCCTACTCTGCCTTACACATCCTCCAACACACTTGAGCACTCCTCACTCGGACTGAACCCCTCCATGCACACCACCAGAACCTCGTGCCCCTGGGGACCTTAAAGGGGAAAACACCCTTATTTTCAGCATATTGCTTTACCTTCCCTCTCACACTGCTCACTATTGCCACTTGTTCACTCCATTTATCCAGTACCAACTCAACTAGGGTGTAATAGTTTTTAAAAAATAGGACCAAGTCAGTTAAATAAATAAATTTTATTTACAGATTTATATACAGTTATATACAGTTATATACAGATTTATATACAATTATATACAATATACAATTACAAGTGTCCGAAAATAGTGCCTCGTAAGGCGGGTAAAGTCCCCTGACAACTCCCCTTGCATTCCTCCATAATTTAATTTCTTAACATGTTAACATGAAGGGGCCAGAGTACAACAACACATTTCATATTTACAAGTTGATCATGGATCGTTGGTGCAGAGTCTGGCACCCTCTCTTCACCCAAATCGAATTCTTCGTCTGACGTCTCGGCATCGGGGGAGTCTTGGTAGGGAGTGGAGCTATGCTCCTCTCCAGAGCTGCCACTGTCAATGTCCCCCAAATTGTCTTCACTCCCCGATGATGCTGCTGCCGCTGCTTGCAGTGACTCTGTGAAGAGCAGCCTTATTTCCGCAGCCTCCTTCAAAGAAGGATTTTTTTGCGTAGAATTTGTCTGCCGTAGCCGTGTTATGGCACATAAAGTCAGTCACTCGCTGGCGGTTGTCTACGTCTTGAAACCTCTTTGCGTTATCGGCATGGACTGTGCGGAGGTCGGTGAAATTAATGGGACCTTTTAGTCCCACATCAGCCCATGCCAACCTCAGGAAGTGGGCAAGGTTCCTCGACGGGTTCTTCCCCGCTGTGTATAGGAAGTAGCGGTTCTGGGTGCAGGTCAGCGTCCTCTTGATTTCCAGCCACCTCTTCATCCATCCGAATTCTTCTATGGTGAGGTACAGCTGCGCTTCACCAAACGCGTTGGCCGTCTTGTGGTTGCTTACCTGTTATGACAGAGGTAGAGAGCATCAATACAAGTATCAATCATGCACAACATGTTTATCACTGCCAGAATAAACACATTTTGTAATAGCACTCACGTGGATGAGGTAGCCGAAGTCTGTGCCTGTTGTCTCCGCCTTTCGGACCTCACAGTTGGTCATGTTGGAGTAGACCCCCGGCCGGTGGCCGTAAATACAGCTCCAGTGGAGGGTCATGTAACCATAGAGCAAGAGCCGGGTTGCGGTAGTGGGATTGCTGGCCATCAGGTTCAAGAGCTGAGGGATGCGATCTTTGGCCACAGTCAAACAAGTCATGATGTCCTTGTGGCTCGGCAAGCCTTCCATTTTGTCCCGCTTCACCTGCATCTGATGGACGATCACCTTTTTCCTCAGGGACCTCAGGATGGCAGCAAGTTCGCGTTGGACGACAATCATGTCGTTTTGGTTGAGTCTGCTTCCCTTGCATGGTGTGGCTGCCATGTATTTCAGAAAGTGTGAAATGTTTTTGATGTAGAAGTCAGAGGTGGTGACCTGTAGGCTGGACAGTATCAGGCTCCGGGACCAGCTGTTGGCAAAGGAAAACGCATCAGTACATCGTATTGCGTCAATGGGGAGAACACACACAATGATGCTGACATCATGGACAGTTTTTTGATGTTACTCACCCACGTATCCTCTTCAGATCCCTCAGAAAGAGCCAGTCAGACAGGCGTTTGAAACCGTGTGCCATGAAGCTCAGGAACGATTTCACTCTGCTTATTTTGGAGACTGCGTTTTCTTGGAGCCTCACTGTTGGGTCGATGCCCTCATAATGCTCCCGGTAGCCTTGCAGATACTCCTCTGTGAAACATAACACAGTACTTTAATGACAACACATTGTGTATTACAGAAACTGCATTTGTGACACATCTAACACACTTACCCATTATGCATGGGAATGTTATATTCCGCATTATATTCCCCCGGCCCCTGCCGCAGAACCAGGGGGAATTTATGGGAGGGGAGGTTGATGAGGCCTCGGTATCTACGGATGCAGGTTCTGAGGAGCTGGATGCAGGTGTCTGAGAGGCAATGGGGGACTTGCTGCACGAGGGAATGGGGGAATAGCTGCACAAGGGAACGGGGGACTTGCTGAAGGATGGACCTTTGGACTTGGACTGCCTCGTTGGTGTCGCCTCTGTTCGGGGTCGTTTCCTTAGAAACACCCGCTCTTGTTCCTCCCCATACTCTTCATCATAGCCATGCATATTATCTGCTATCCTCTGGTCAAACCTCTGTCGCTTATGTTTTATCCTCTGCTGCAGCTTGAAGCGCAGAGATTTCACCTCAGCAGCATATCTGTCCCTCTGTGCCCTCATTGTGTTTGCCTCCATCCTCCATTCCTTACAGTCCGGGTTGTCACATTCATTCACTGGGGACAAGGGTGGAGGTTGTGAAAGGACCTCATCACCCTCAGTGTCCACATCCCAAGTGGTAATCATCGCTACTGTGGGGTTTGTCAGTCGGAGCGCTTGAAGGTCCTTCGTTGCCACTGTCATTTTGACTTTAATAACAGCGAGACATAGCTCCTCCCGCGACAGCTCGACATGGTCCCGGTACAAGTGCCGGTCCAGCCTTGTCCCGGTATAGTTGCATCCTGCAATGATGCAGGGATGCAGCCTTATATTTGTATGTCCATTTGCCAAGAGCAGGAGAATTCTTCTTTCAACCAAGTTACGCACACTATGGTTTCTGAGCAAATGCTTGCTCAGGGCACGGAAGGAATGGTTACAGATCGGACAACACAGCAACATCCTATCTGTATGCATGGGCATTTTGGTACCGGGAAGTGTACCCTGTAGAATGAGAGTGAAAAGACTCGAGAACGTTGCACTCAGCTAACTAGAAGGACCCTATCTCAAATCTATCCAGGTTATATTCAAAACGTTAATTTTTCATTTGCATCATCGTGCGAAAGGTGTCCCATTTAGGCACTCGTTAGGCGGGCAGAGATCCCTGTCATCTCTCGGCCTCTCCAGAGGAAGGGAAATACTATGTTGTCTTTTTTGGAGAACCATGAAAACCGGCCAAATGTATCCGAAAATAGTGCATCAGGTAGAATCCTCTCAAACTCTCCTTCCATTCCTCCAGAGACCAGTTCAAAATGATTGGGGTCCTCCAGGCAACAATTGTATCCGAGCCAAAGCACTCATGTAGCGGACGCTTTCCTCCATGAAATAGTGCCTCACATGCAGGTAAAGTCCCCTGACAACTCCCCTTGCATTCCTCCAGAGTCAGAGTTAACTTTTGGAAGAACCATAGAAAAGGGTGAAAATGGATAAAATGTATCCGAAAATAGTGCCTCATATGCGGGTAAAGTCCCCTGACAACTCCCCTTGCATTCCTCCAGAGGCAGAAAAAGTCAGAGTTAACTTTTGGTAGAACCAGAGGAAGGGGTGAAAATGGATAAAATGTATCCGAAAATAGTGCCTCACATGCAGGTAAAGTCCCCTGACAACTCCCCTTGCATTCCTCCAGAGTCAGAAAAAGTCAGAGTTAACTTTTGGTAGAACCAGAGGAAGGGGTGAAAATGGATAAAATGTATCCGAAAATAGTGCCTCATATGCGGGTAAAGTCCCCTGACAACTCCCCTTGCATTCCTCCAGAGGCAGAAAAAGTCAGAGTTAACTTTTGGTAGAACCAGAGGAAGGGGTGAAAATGGATAAAATGTATCCGAAAATAGTGCCTCACATGCAGGTAAAGTCCCCTGACAACTCCCCTTGCATTCCTCCAGAGTCAGAAAAAGTCAGAGTTAACTTTTGGTAGAACCAGAGGAAGGGGTGAAAATGGATAAAATGTATCCGAAAATAGTGCCTCACATGCAGGTAAAGTCCCCTGACAACTCCCCTTGCATTCCTCCAGAGTCAGAAAAAGTCAGAGTTAACTTTTGGTAGAACCAGAGGAAGGGGTGAAAATGGATAAAATGTATCCGAAAATAGTGCCTCACATGCAGGTAAAGTCCCCTGACAACTCCCCTTGCATTCCTCCAGAGTCAGAAAAAGTCAGAGTTAACTTTTGGTAGAACCAGAGGAAGGGGTGAAAATGGATAAAATGTATCCGAAAATAGTGCCTCACATGCAGGTAAAGTCCCCTGACAACTCCCCTTGCATTCCTCCAGAGTCAGAAAAAGTCAGAGTTAACTTTTGGTAGAACCAGAGGAAGGGGTGAAAATGGATAAAATGTATCCGAAAATAGTGCCTCACATGCAGGTAAAGTCCCCTGACAACTCCCCTTGCATTCCTCCAGAGTCAGAAAAAGTCAGAGTTAACTTTTGGTAGAACCAGAGGAAGGGGTGAAAATGGATAAAATGTATCCGAAAATAGTGCCTCACATGCAGGTAAAGTCCCCTGACAACTCCCCTTGCATTCCTCCAGAGTCAGAAAAAGTCAGAGTTAACTTTTGGTAGAACCAGAGGAAGGGGTGAAAATGGATAAAATGTATCCGAAAATAGTGCCTCACATGCAGGTAAAGTCCCCTGACAACTCCCCTTGCATTCCTCCAGAGTCAGAAAAAGTCAGAGTTAACTTTTGGTAGAACCAGAGGAAGGGGTGAAAATGGATAAAATGTATCCGAAAATAGTGCCTCACATGCAGGTAAAGTCCCCTGACAACTCCCCTTGCATTCCTCCAGAGTCAGAAAAAGTCAGAGTTAACTTTTGGTAGAACCAGAGGAAGGGGTGAAAATGGATAAAATGTATCCGAAAATAGTGCCTCACATGCAGGTAAAGTCCCCTGACAACTCCCCTTGCATTCCTCCAGAGTCAGAAAAAGTCAGAGTTAACTTTTGGTAGAACCAGAGGAAGGGGTGAAAATGGATAAAATGTATCCGAAAATAGTGCCTCATTATTCCGTGACAACTCCCCTTGCATTCCTCCAGAGGCAGAAAAAGTCAGAGTTAACTTTTGGTAGAACCAGAGGAAGGGGTGAAAATGGATAAAATGTATCCGAAAATAGTGCCTCATTATTCCGTGACAACTCCCCTTGCATTCCTCCAGAGGCAGAAAAAGTCAGAGTTAACTTTTGGTAGAACCAGAGGAAGGGGTGAAAATGGATAAAATGTATCCGAAAATAGTGCCTCATTATTCCGTGACATCTACCCTTGTATTCCTCCAGAGGCACTTTAACTTTGTAAAGAACCATGATTAGGGTCCTCCAGGCAACAATTGTATCCGAGCCAAAGCACTCATGTAACGGACACTTTCCTCCATGATGTGAAACAGCCGGTTTTTTTCTGAGTGCCTCCAAAAACCGGGTTTCCGATTTCGTGCAGATGGTAGCTTGGAAAACATGAATAGATTTATTTGACGGGGGAAGGGAGGTCTCGAATCCCTTCTCCGTTGTAAATTGCGACGGGGCAGTGGAAATGTGTCCGGGGCTTCCGCCGGAAGCGCCGAAGACTTGAGCAGTTTTGAGCCCCCTCCTCCGTTGGCACTCAGTCGTTTTTTCGAGAATTTTTTAAAACTTCATTTTTGATTATTTTAAGATATAATTGACCGTTTTATTTACTTTTTTTTTGCTTTCCACGGGTGGGGGCGCATGGCAGGCCGCCTATGAGCTCCCAAATTCGGCCTGGAACCTCCGGGAATTGTGGGCTAAGCTCCATAAACTGACAAAGTCACCCAGAAATGTCATTTTAATAGCCCAAAAATATATAATACAAATACATTTAAATAGTAAAATGTACAATTGTGCTCCTAATTACCCGGAATTTGATTTACATAGCCCCATGATAGTGAATAAAAATCATTTTCATTTTCACCCATCAAATGTACATGAAATGGACAGGAATCTGTCCATTTCATGTACATTTGATGGGTGAAAATGAAAATGATTTGGAAAGGTGTGAAAATGATTTGGAAAGGTGTGAAAACTGGGTAAAGTGTTCCTGCATAGGGTCCCACTGTTCCAGGCTGATTAATGTGTGAAAATGGATAAATTGTACCCCGAAATAGTGTCTCTTAAGCCGGGTAAAACTCACCATCAAATGTACATGAAATGGACAGGAATCTGTCCATTTCATGTACATTTGATGGGTGAAAATGAAAATGATTTGGAAAGGTGTGAAAACTGGGTAAAGTGTTCCTGCATAGGGTCCCACTGTTCCAGGCTGATTAATGTGTGAAAATGGATAAATTGTACCCCGAAATAGTGTCTCTTAAGCCGGGTAAAACTCACCATCAAATGTACATGAAATGGACAGGAATCTGTCCATTTCATGTACATTTGATGGGTGAAATGTACAAGCAGCAGAGTGCATGCTGTCTCTGCTCTAAGCAGGCTCCCACTGTCCCAGGCAGAGCTCCAGGGTCATGCACATGGCTTTCTTACCCAGGAAGAAGAGTCTGAAAGCTGGGTAAAGTGTTCCCACTGTTCCAGGCTGATTAATGTGTGAAAATGGATAAATTGTACCCCGAAATAGTGGCTCTTAAGCCGGGTAAAACTCACCATCAAATGTACATGAAATGGACAGGAATCTGTCCATTTCATGTACATTTGATGGGTGAAATGTACAAGCAGCAGAGTGCATGCTGTCTCTGCTCTAAGCAGGCTCCCACTGTCCCAGGCAGAGCTCCAGGGTCATGCACATGGCTTTCATACCCAGGAAGAAGAGTCTGAAAGCTGGGTAAAGTGTTCCCACTGTTCCAGGCTGATTAATGTGTGAAAATGGATAAATTGTACCCCGAAATAGTGGCTCTTAAGCCGGGTAAAACTCACCATCAAATGTACATGAAATGGACAGGAATCTGTCCATTTCATGTACATTTGATGGGTGAAATGTACAAGCAGCAGAGTGCATGCTGTCTCTGCTCTAAGCAGGCTCCCACTGTCCCAGGCAGAGCTCCAGGGTCATGCACATGGCTTTCTTACCCAGGAAGAAGAGTCTGAAAGCTGGGTAAAGTGTTCCCACTGTTCCAGGCTGATTAATGTGTGAAAATGGATAAATTGTACCCCGAAATAGTGGCTCTTAAGCCGGGTAAAACTCACCATCAAATGTACATGAAATGGACAGGAATCTGTCCATTTCATGTACATTTGATGGGTGAAATGTACAAGCAGCAGAGTGCATGCTGTCTCTGCTCTAAGCAGGCTCCCACTGTCCCAGGCAGAGCTCCAGGGTCATGCACATGGCTTTCTTACCCAGGAAGAAGAGTCTGAAAGCTGGGTAAAGTGTTCCCACTGTTCCAGGCTGATTAATGTGTGAAAATGGATAAATTGTACCCCGAAATAGTGGCTCTTAAGCCGGGTAAAACTCACCATCAAATGTACATGAAATGGACAGGAATCTGTCCATTTCATGTACATTTGATGGGTGAAATGTACAAGCAGCAGAGTGCATGCTGTCTCTGCTCTAAGCAGGCTCCCACTGTCCCAGGCAGAGCTCCAGGGTCATGCACATGGCTTTCTTACCCAGGAAGAAGAGTCTGAAAGCTGGGTAAAGTGTTCCCACTGTTCCAGGCTGATTAATGTGTGAAAATGGATAAATTGTACCCCGAAATAGTGGCTCTTAAGCCGGGTAAAACTCACCATCAAATGTACATGAAATGGACAGGAATCTGTCCATTTCATGTACATTTGATGGGTGAAATGTACAAGCAGCAGAGTGCATGCTGTCTCTGCTCTAAGCAGGCTCCCACTGTCCCAGGCAGAGCTCCAGGGTCATGCACATGGCTTTCTTACCCAGGAAGAAGAGTCTGAAAGCTGGGTAAAGTGTTCCCACTGTTCCAGGCTGATTAATGTGTGAAAATGGATAAATTGTACCCCGAAATAGTGGCTCTTAAGCCGGGTAAAACTCACCATCAAATGTACATGAAATGGACAGGAATCTGTCCATTTCATGTACATTTGATGGGTGAAATGTACAAGCAGCAGAGTGCATGCTGTCTCTGCTCTAAGCAGGCTCCCACTGTCCCAGGCAGAGCTCCAGGGTCATGCACATGGCTTTCTTACCCAGGAAGAAGAGTCTGAAAGCTGGGTAAAGTGTTCCCACTGTTCCAGGCTGATTAATGTGTGAAAATGGATAAATTGTACCCCGAAATAGTGGCTCTTAAGCCGGGTAAAACTCACCATCAAATGTACATGAAATGGACAGGAATCTGTCCATTTCATGTACATTTGATGGGTGAAATGTACAAGCAGCAGAGTGCATGCTGTCTCTGCTCTAAGCAGGCTCCCACTGTCCCAGGCAGAGCTCCAGGGTCATGCACATGGCTTTCTTACCCAGGAAGAAGAGTCTGAAAGCTGGGTAAAGTGTTCCCACTGTTCCAGGCTGATTAATGTGTGAAAATGGATAAATTGTACCCCGAAATAGTGGCTCTTAAGCCGGGTAAAACTCACCATCAAATGTACATGAAATGGACAGGAATCTGTCCATTTCATGTACATTTGATGGGTGAAATGTACAAGCAGCAGAGTGCATGCTGTCTCTGCTCTAAGCAGGCTCCCACTGTCCCAGGCAGAGCTCCAGGGTCATGCACATGGCTTTCTTACCCAGGAAGAAGAGTCTGAAAGCTGGGGTAAAGTGTTCCCACTGTTCCAGGCTGATTAATGTGTGAAAATGGATAAATTGTACCCCGAAATAGTGGCTCTTAAGCCGGGTAAAACTCACCATCAAATGTACATGAAATGGACAGGAATCTGTCCATTTCATGTACATTTGATGGGTGAAATGTACAAGCAGCAGAGTGCATGCTGTCTCTGCTCTAAGCAGGCTCCCACTGTCCCAGGCAGAGCTCCAGGGTCATGCACATGGCTGTATTACCCCGGAATGAGGGTGTGAAAGCTGGGTAAAGTGTTCCCACTGTTCCAGGCTGATTAATGTGTGAAAATGGATAAATTGTACCCCGAAATAGTGGCTCTTAAGCCGGGGAAAAGTTATGTGAAAACTCACCATCAAATGTACATTGGAAAGGTGTGAAAACTGGGTAAAGTGTTCCTGCATAGGGTCCCACTGTTCCAGGCTGATTAATGTGTGAAAATGGATAAATTGTACCCCGAAATAGTGTCTCTTAAGCCGGGTAAAACTCACCATCAAATGTACATGAAATGGACAGGAATCTGTCCATTTCATGTACATTTGATGGGTGAAATGTACAAGCAGCAGAGTGCATGCTGTCTCTGCTCTAAGCAGGCTCCCACTGTCCCAGGCAGAGCTCCAGGGTCATGCACATGGCTGTATTACCCCGGAATGAGGGTGTGAAAGCTGGGTAAAGTGTTCCCACTGTTCCAGGCTGATTAATGTGTGAAAATGGATAAATTGTACCCCGAAATAGTGGCTCTTAAGCCGGGGAAAAGTTACGTGAATATGGGGTGAAGTATATGGACACTTGAGCACCAGCAAGACCCCCACCTCCATAACCTTGTGCACCAGGCGAACCTGTGTACCCACACTTAAGCACTCCCCCACGGACTACACCAAGAGGGAACACCGGTCAGAAGTTCGTGCCCCTGGTAACCTGAATTACATTAAAACTGTTATGCATTGAGGATTTTAGTCCGAGACGAGTGCTTAAAATTTGTCCTGCCAGTGGCAGGGACTTTGCATTATAAGTGGACGTACATTTCCATTGGGCGGACATTTGTACATTTCAAGGACAAATCCCATGTTAACTCTGTCCATAAGGCAGACCTCTCCCTTACATACCTTAGGGACCTGTGTGTCCACCGTGTGGACATTAACTACAGGTCGCGGTACTCCAAGTGTACAGGCATGCAGTTCGGCCCCAGGGCAAAATAAAAATAAGCTGGGGTGCTACATAGATACCCAGTGCAGGGGCCTTCCACGTGGAAAAAGACCCGGAGACTGACGAGCTTTCCCCGCAGAGTCCACCTTGTGGACATCATTGTCCGTGGTGTGTACAGAATAACATGTCCATATCACGGACATTAATACATAGAATGGTGTCCATGAAATGGAAATTGCAAATAAGTGTTTAAAAAACGTGCGGAAAACTGTTTGAAATGTCGGGAAAAGGGTTGTGAATACAGACCCAGAGCACAGGTGGTGCAGCACCTGACTTTTCAACCCGGAATACGTGTTTGAAAGGGGGGGAAAAGTATTGTAAATAGAGGCTATCACAGGCTATGTCAGACATCCATGAAATACACCCGCAAAACCACCTATTTGTACCCGCTCAAAGAGCCCCAAACCACGGACGAAGCAGCTCCAGAATCTCGCCCTGACATGAGCAAACAGGCCTATGTCAGACATCCATGAAATACACCCGCAAAACCACCTATTTGTACCCGCTCAAAGAGCCCCAAACCACGGACGAAGCAGCTCCAGAATCTCTCCTGATATGGGCAAACAGGCTGTCAGGTGCCTGATGGAAAGCAGGCGGAAATTCATTGATTGGTTTTACCCAGGAAGAAAGGCTTTACAAGGCGGTGAAAGTGCTTCCAAGCATCTCGACCTCTGACATGAGCAAACAGGCTATGTCAGGACATCCATGAAATACACCCGCAAAACCACCTATTTGTGGTGGTACCCGCTCAAAGAGCCCCAACCACGGACGAAGCCCAGCCTCCAGAATCTCCCCTGACCATGAGCAAACAGGCTATGTCAGACATCCATGAAAATACACCCGCAAAACCACCCTATTTGTACCCGCTCAAAGAGCCCCAAACCACGGACGAAGGCAGCTCCAGAATCTCTCCCTGATATGGGCAAACAGGCCCTGTCCGGTGCTGATGGGAAAAAGCAGGCGGAAATTCCTTGATTGTTTTACCCAGGAAGAAGGCTTTACAAGGCGGGTAAGTGCTCCAGCATCTCGCCCTGACATGAGCAAACAGGCTATGTCAGACATC